>VDFB02270651.1:227972490-228014384 GCA_007258455.2 Sequoia sempervirens
AAATTTTCATAGATTTCTTAGTCTTTTTAAATAAATAAATGAAGGTTCTATTAGTGTCCCCAATCTTGCTAAAAATCATGTATAGAGAGAGTGCAATATATAAACTATTAATTATAGAGTATAACAACAAAATGAATTTAAAGACTACTACATACAAACAAGGTTTAGAATAATTGAAAATAGAGATACCATTCTCCTACAAATACTATGTATAGAAACCTTATCTAGCCACACTTTCACCCTCAAAATTGAGAGAATAAGTTCTCATACATTGTTTCTATAATGAATTTAGAGAATAAATTATAAGATTTAAATTCAATAATGAATTTAGAAAATATTAAATCAATCAAAATTGTTTCTATTATCGAAAATACTATATAAGTAAATTATAAAATAAAATATAATATTTAAATTTTGTGCTTCCAAATGTTAAATAATTTACCGTTAAATTTTATAATTAAAATCTTACCTTTAATGATGTTAGTAAGTTTTTTACCAAAATTAGTTTTTCGCCATTATTAACATACCTAGATATATTCACCAAAATCTATTATCTATTATTGATTATGTAATTTTATATGTATAATATATTTTTTTTAAAATAAAAATATATTTTTGAAAAAAAAATATATATTTAAAAAATTAAACAATATATTTTTTAAATTAGAAATATATTAGAAACATTTTGAATGTATTCAACTATCAAAATATGATTTAAAAAAAAAAAAAAAACTAGCATTTTATTTAAAGAATTTATATTAAGAAAACTTTAAAATTTGAAGATTTACCTAAAATCTTATACATTAAAGATTTCAAATTTTATTCTAAAAAAATTAAACAAACATTCAAATCTATATTCATTTTATATTAAAAAAGTTTAAAATTTAAAGATTTACCTAAAATATTATACATTAAATATTTAAAATTTTGTTATAAGAATTTGAACATCAAATCAAATTTAAAAATTATAAATAAAAAGATTATATTTCTCAAAATTTCTAATATTAATTTTTATTAAAGATTTCAACATTTTAATATCTATGATAATTTAATAGAAACAAATCTTTTGAAAATTTAAATATTTTTATATTAAATATTTATATGTATTTTACATTAAAATAAAACTTTAAATTTTTATTAAATTTTATTAATATTTTAATATTTTAATAATTAAATATTGAAATTTTTACATGAGGAAATAAAACAAATATAATATATATTTAATAAAAATAAAATTAAAATATAATCTTATTTTTTAAAATAAATGTTAAATTTTTATATTTAAAATGTTTTAAATTATTATGAAACACCATAGTTAGCTAAAAGATGGCGGGGCTTTCATTTATAGTCTTCTAGCAAGTAGTAATTTAACTATGATTTTTATTAAATGTTGATAGTTTGCACGGAGTCTGTTTGCATGGAGTCTTCCATGGAGTCTGACAGCAAGAAAATCAAGAAACTATGGGAGATATATGCTATGCATCCATTCATGAGGTCGGGTGCATTCCTGAGGCTAGATAGCTAGCGCCTGGGTGGGCTCCCCCTACCTCCTTTCTTTTCTCATCCCCGCACTGACGTGCTAGGAGAGCCAACTAGGAGTTGAGGTGGCGAAAAGGAAGGGGCTATGGGGGACGTAGGTGGCTGTGACTAGGAGGTTGGTCACGTGATGGAGGCGGCAATATTCTTCACAGAGCTCGAGGATGCCATAGGCATCATTCCCTGAAGGCAGTTTCATGCAGATTAAACGTGGCACGTGTGGAGGGAAGTCATTTGGGTCCCATATGCTTCTTTGGCCTCGTGGACGTCATTAAATTTTTTCATTTCATTCCATTTCATATCAGTTGGTGGTGACTTTAGTGGCGAACATTTGCAGAAAAATTTATTTGTTCTAGTGGTGGCATTCATGGCGAAGCGATCTCTCTTTGTCATTGAAGTTTCCGTGGATGGTTTGGCGAAGTTTGGTGCAGACACGCCAATCTCTCTGAAATCTTCGGCTAGACAAGCCTCCTTCAGAGAAGTTAAAGACCAATGACTAAAGCGGATTCTCTTAAACAAGGACCCGTTAGTTCTGGTGGTGACCAAAATGATCCTAGGAGCTGGTCATTTGGCTATCAAGGAGTTCGGTAGGGACAATCTACACATCTCCCAGTTTTTAGCATCTCTTCTGGACAACGATGAGTCCAAGGCTGTGGCTAAACTATTGTTGGTTAAGATGTTTCACAAGGATCTGGTGGGAGGGGCAAATGAAGTGTTGAGTTTTGTGGTGGAGGGCAGAGGCGTCCCAAGACCGAGTGACTTTGCAGCTATTCGAGGTTCGGACGAGGCCATAAAGCTTTTCCCGTTCCTTCTTGACTTGAGCTGTCCGACGTTGAGCAGACAAAGAATGGTGGCGGTGGTGGTCATTGAATTCCTGAAGAAATTCTTCGGCCTGATGGCTGTGGGTGATGTCGAGTGGGTAAAAGTCTTTGAAGATTTTGTTGTTTTAAATAATTTCCTATGAATGCCTTGTATAGTTGTTGGTTCTGATAGTTTTTAGAGTTTATCTCTATGGTCCAATGACGTCTTTTAGTCCCAGAGTTATTAAATTTGATCTCTAATGGCTAGTTTGGGAGTTTTGGGTGATTGGGGATTTGTATGTTTAGGGTCGGTCGGGGCCGAACCCTTATGGCATTTTGGGTTGGTAGTTGGCTTGGATGGCGGGGTGGTGGTTTCTGGATGGAGGGGTCTCCTTTTCTTTGGCTGGTTGGGTCTCGTTTTGACCATCTTCGGGGTGGTTTTTGGTAGTGGTCGTTGGGATGGGTTTGCTGGTAATCAATGGCAGAAGCTTTCCTGCGTTTGCAGACGGTTGTACCTTTTTTAATCTAATATATAAACCAATCTTGCGAATAAAAAATAAAATTCAATTTTTAATCAATTTTTTAGTTTAAATTCTATAAAATATTCAATTAATTAGTTGTATTGTTTGTTATTGTTTAAATTATGATGTCATTGGTTTTTATTTTACGATTATAAATAAGGTTTTTATTTTAGGTAATGCATAAACAATAATGTGATCATCTTAGATCTAAAACATAAATCAAAAGGTATAGATATATAATTTTCAAAATTACATCTATATTTGATCTTTAATAAAAACATAAACTAATATAATTTAATTAACCCCAATCTAAATACCAACCCTATTATTAACCCCAATCTTAAGCCTAA
Organism: Sequoia sempervirens; assembly: GCA_007258455.2. Lineage (NCBI taxonomy): Eukaryota > Viridiplantae > Streptophyta > Pinopsida > Cupressales > Cupressaceae > Sequoia > Sequoia sempervirens. The sequence goes on from VDFB02270651.1 coordinate 227,975,698, forward strand.
CAATAACCCTAAGTGAAAACTTATCCTAATTGAACCTTAACCCTGATTTAGCCCAAACCCTAACCTTAACCCTAACCCTAATTGAACCCTAACCCTAATTAAACTCTAGCCTAGATTGAAATCTAACCCTAATTAAGCTCTATCCCTAATTGAACCCCAACCCCAACCTAAAACCTATTTGTTCCTAACCCTAGACATTCACAAATACAGGGACGAGACCTTGCCAACTCAAAACCTATTGATATTAGTATTAAAAGCTTACCTTTATCTTTCTTACTAAGTAGAAATTTTGTTATACAACTACCCCTTTGAAATTACAGATAAAATGCAAAAGAAGGAACACTAAATGAAAATTTTGGTCACCTGCTGGTATTGTGGTGGAAGATGTATAAAAAAAATTTCCTAATGATTATGGGTCATATACTTCAATGCAAAGTGCAAGACCATACACTCATTCACTCTACTACAACTTTTGAAGAAGTGGCAGAAGAAATTATGGGTGTAACAACAAAAGAATTGAACATTTTGAAGCATGAAAAACAAGATGATGTTAAGTTTTCACACATTATACAAAATGTCATTTTCAACAGATACATATTTAAACTTCAAGTGAAAAAAGAGACTTATATACTTGAACAAAGGATTAAATGCACAGTCATAAAAACAAAAAAAATTGATTATTCATCTAAGAGCAAAGTTTTATTAGACTCAATTGCAAAGATATAGGTTTCATAACACTCAAATGCTTGAATGTATATAATGTTAACAATGTATCCAAACATTTGAAAAAAAAAATAGTGGATATATCTAAGTTAGTTAATGACATTTTGTCATGATATACTTCTTTGATGTTGTCAATACTAAATCTAATGATTGATGAACATTTTAAATTTATTGTTCTGGTTGATTGCTGTTATAGACAGTTGTTATGATTTCAAATTTGAATGTGTACCCTTATATATGGGAACTAAGATAAACAATGACAAACAATACTTGAAATAAAATTGATTACAAGCTTCAAATTCATATTCATGAAAATGGGCATTTTTTCAAGTCAATAGGCATCTTGATAAAGATAACTCCTCTATGTTTTACATATATTATTAATTAATATAGGTATGTTAGTTAATTAAATTATTAAATCTCTATATTTTATTTGTATTATATATTGAATTGTTAAAAGCATTTTAAAAAAAAATTCAATACTAAATATATAGGAAAATGGTTAAAAAATTTATATATTTTTCAAAAAAATAAAATATAGTGTGTAATTTTAGTACTCAAATTATATAATTTTATATTACTTATATTATTATTATTTATTGAATATTTTATAGAATTTAAACTAAAAAATTAGCCTCCCTCTCTCCCCCTCTATACATATATCTCCCTCTTCCCCATCTTCTATCTCTCCGTCCTCTACATATCTCTCTCCCTTTCTCCCTCCTTCTCTCTATCTCTCCCCATCTCTCCCTGATCTCTTGCTCCCTCCCTATACCCCTCTCTATCTCATATCTCAACCTATTTGTCCCTTTATCTTCCCATATATCTCTATATCTATGTCTTTCTCTTCCCATTTATCTATCTCTTCCTCTCTCTTTCTCTCTCTATCTCCCCCTATTTCTATCTCCCTCTCCATCTCTATTTGTCTCTCTACTTATCGCTCTCTCTCTCTCTCTCCCCTCTCTCTATATCTCCTTATATCTCTATCTTTCCATCTCTATCTCTCTCTCTCTCTCTATATATATATATATCCCCCCTCTATCTCCCTATCTCTCTATATATTTATTTCTCCCTCTATCTCTCTCTATATCTCTATCTATTTTGATCCCTTTTCCTCTCTCATTCTATATTCATCTCTACCTCTATCTATAGAGAGAGATACAAAGGTGAAGCATTGGACCTTCCCAAAGATCCACCAATCTCAACACTACTCCCAACTATTTTGAGCACTTAAGTACATATTGTATGCTAGATTAGGAGGCATGTGTCAAAGCTCATATTTATTGATGCAAAATAGGTCCAAAGTCACAAATTTGACATAGAGTTAGTTATAGTTTTGTACAAAATTTCAAGTGCCACATAGAGCAAATATATTCCAATTTTTTATATCATGTCAAATTTGGCACTTCATCAAGATTTGTATCTTCATCAACATTAAAAAAAGCAAAGGTATGTACTTGAACTTTTGCATTTAAATTTCTATATATATAAATATTTTAATATTTTCTCAAATCCATAAATAAGTATATGGTTAGTGTGTATTTATTTATTGCAATAAAGAATTAACCTATAACACATTAAGAATTCTAAGGATTTGTGCTTGGAAAAAATGCATAACAATTTTTTTTGTTGATGTCATGTTGTATAGTTTAGAAAAGCTCTCAAAAATATGAATAGGATTTTAAGGCCATATGTCATGGTAGCTATGTAATGCAAAGAAGGAAGGAACGGTCATCACTCTTTTAATCTACAATTTAATACCATATGAAAACCACATGTAGTATTATCTAAAATTAATTCTTGACATATTAATTTTATAAAAATACACTTCTACTTATTCAATAAACTTCTCCCAAGAAAGAAACCCTAAGTGAACATTAATTGAAACCCTAATTTTAGATTCATAACTCTAATCATAACCCTAATTGAACCCTAATTGTAGATTCATAACTCTAATCATAACCCTAAGTGAACACTAATCCTAATCAAACCCTAACCCTAGCCCTTAAAGTTATCATATATAATCTAATTATCTCTCTTTATCTAAATTTGGGCTTGAATTATTTTCTTCCTTATTTTTATTTGCATATATTTTTTGTTTATTAGATCTTATTTTATGAATATATGCAAATATAATTTTACTTCTACATTCATTCTATGCCCATTTTTTCATGATATTTTAACATTCATTTTCTGGAATATTAGATCAATCTCACACATAAATATGAAACCTCAAAATTTTAAAATATTATTCAAGTTTTCCCACTTCAATTTATCATTTATGTTATTTGAATTAAAATATTTTAAATCATACTCTTAATTCATCTAAAAAAGAAAAAAAAATTGATATATAATTTTTTATTAAATACATTTTAACTTATTTTCTTGGATTGTATAAATATCTTTCTTTATTTACATTTGGACTGTTTATTTACAATATACAATATAAATATGTGGTAAGAATGGGTATTATCATCATGATTGAGTGTGCCCTCTCCCCTAATAAATGTTTTTATTTTGCACCCCGCACGACTACTGGGCTCTCTCATATTGGGAGTAAGGTATGTACACCTCGTATTGTGGAGCACGAGTTAGGTGCCTCCCTCATATTGGGAGTACGAGGAGTCCCATATACTATAAGCCGTCTGTAGACCCAAAAACAAATCTCCTGGTATCGTGGACTATAAAAGGACCTTTCCTTTTCCTTTTTTCTCCCCTAATAAATGTTTTTATTTTGCAGAGGGACAAGTTCGCATGGCCGTAGATCAATCGTCGTGTGATATCAGCCATTCCCTGCCATCCCACGATGACCCCACCAGTTGATCGCGATATCACGTGCGAGCGCCACGTGTCTCATGCGGTGAAGCCAAAGGAATGATAAATACTTTGATGGGTCTTTAATACATTATGCTGCGGGTTACTAAAGCAGTTATAAGATGCACGTGTTTTAAATCAATAGAGATGTTATAATCTCGGTAGAAAGGTGCTCAATGGTTAATAACAAGGCTGGCGACTGTGTTGAATGAACATGATTGCCAATGGTTGAGATCCATGATTTTCCACCATCGCGTGATCAAAAATTGTGAGTTCTTTATTGATTGCGATATCACAGGTGGGCGCCACGTGTCTCATCCGGTGAAGATGAAGGAATGATAAATAATTTGATGCGTCTTTAATACATTATGGTGTGGGTTATATTTATTAATGTCTTAATATTAGTTTATAAATTGAACATTAATTATAAATATTTTAAAATCAATTAAGTATTTTAATCTAAAATTTTAATATTTGACATTACAAATAAAATTAAACTAAATTCTAATTTTTAAAATCCATAAAATATTTATTATCTATTTAGTTTTACTAATTATCTAATACAATTAAATTAAATTAAATTAAATATTCATTTTATATTAATTAAACAACTATTAATTATAATTTTAGAATAAATTAAGAAATAAGATCTATATAAAATCAACTTTTCTATTTTTTATCTTTGTGTCCAAATCATTTCATTTTCTAAAATTATACTAAATTCTAGATATCATAATTAAACACAAAACTTTATTCTATTCTAATCCTAACTCTAGTTAAACCCTTACCCTAATTGAACACTAAATCTAATTGTAATTGACCCCTAAGCATAATTGAATTCTACCCAAAACATATACACACAATTGAACAAATTCTCAAAAGAAGAATGACAACATTATTAACATTTCATTCAAAATTCACTCAAATCCACATAAGGAGAGAAAATATATTAGAATTATACTTTTATTCATGCTTATAAGTCATATCTGCATACAATTTAGGATAATCTGCATATATTCATCGAAAACTCAAAACAGGCTATCTATTCTATTCCGTCCGCTTGGGGTTTTAAAAACCAATGGCACCACAAATATCACTTCCTTATCAGAGGACATATATCTTTCTACCCATATATTCAACTCAAAACCTAGCTAGAGATTTCATCAGTTCTCTCCCTACAAATGAGCCTTGAATTCCCTTTTATATGACAAGGGAGCAACAAGCTTCGGGCTCAAATGCAATTTCACCACAAATTTTCATTTGAACAAAATCTCCATTGCATTTGACTTTCATTTCAAAACTTCCCACACGTTGAATCTGCAAAACATATATAGTGCATGAATTGGGGAAAGCTAAAAGAAAAGGGAACAAAATTGTCATCAAAATCCCCTTTGTATCCGCATACGAAAAAAACTAGGCAACCAAATTTCCACTAAGGCACCACAACAACTTCTTATTTACCCACCACCCTACCCTTACCAACGCTCAGACCCGATATACACGCCCGCTTCTAGTTGTTTCCCAATACGATAGACCCTTAGCCTCCTCTTCTTTCTTGTCCTTTCCCAATACGGTTCTAGTCCATCAGCTTGGGGTTTTAACAGCCAATGGCACCACAGATATCACTTCCTCATCAGAGGGCAAACCGTGATTGAAGGGAGGTAAATACCGACAGTAGTCGGAGTCGGTCTCGGTTACATCATCAGAAGTGTTGCTTGTAAGGTCAATGGGCGAGTGTTGGCATCTAGAGGAGCCATGCCCATACCTTATTTTCCTACCGACACTAGTAATATAGCACACCGACTGCTTGCCTTTGTCATCTACCAGTTGAGCAGCAACATCTTGGAATTGCAACCTTCTACTGCATCTAGTGGGCACAAGCCTGGGCTTGTCAACTAAAGCACTTTCCTGAATAGCAGGACTGAGCTTTTGTGAGCTCAAATGAACAGACCTCCTTATTGACTTACTCATTTTCTCTTCTCAAACAAGCACTCAAACTTGATTAGACTCAGTCCACAAAGTGATCTAACTGCTACAAGAATGACACTATTAGCAGTTAATTCCTCTTGTATTTATTGTGTGAGGTAATGGAAACCTTCATCAATGCTTAGTAAAAATGCATGTGCAAACATGGCAATTTGGTGGCGTATGTACTATCACCGTTTAACTAGAGCTGCATGAGAATCCAAAGATCACCCTTCATGATTGCCAACAACAACATCTTCACACAGATTGAGATCAACGTTACTACACAAGCAAGGAATAATTCATTAATGCTTCACTAGTTGTACGATAAAACGACCACCATGTGCCGTTTTCCAACTTTGAATATTACTCGATGATCTCCTAAAGAGTTGGCAGATCAAACGGTTTATCTTAGGCTAACTCAGTTTGACATCCAATGAAGCATCGTTCACCTTCCTCATGACCAATAACATTAATCCATCTCGGAAACCAACTACCATTTCGGCAGGTCCTATGCACTTTGCAAACTAAACGGCTGGAGATACGCATCACAATCTCGTTGACCTCACGGCTTTTAACCAACCTTCATCTTCCTCCCGCGAGCTAGCAGGGAACAACAAAGATTTACATTAGCTTTTGATCTTGGTTGTCAATCTAAAACCACGGGTTATGAGCTCAATAGTGGAGATTGGGCCCCACATTCCATACAAGAAACACATCTGCATTTTGCTGACCTCGCGCCAAATAACAGGGTGACACCTTACGTCTGCGAGTTGGCAGGGTACGATCGAGATCTTCTCCCATATCTTTGAATCTGGAAAACCTACACATTGCACGGTTAGTATTTAATGAAAGGATTTGGCTAAGCCGTCAGCGACATGACCACTAGAGTTAATGGCTTAGTATTACGTCACCAGATTAAAATTAAAACCCAACTTTGATTTTAATACTTTATTTCCTCCGCAAGGTTTTATTTCCTAAGTCTTGGTTGGCCCCGTTAAATTCTTATCCCAACCCTAACAAGAACAAATGATTAAGCGAAGGATTGTATTTGTTGTTATAACTTTAGTTCTAGAGAATTCTTAATTACCAATTCTTACTTGTGCATTTGTATATGAATCCAATTGAATGCCTTTCCATATCATTATGGAAAATTTTATTATTGCAACCCTAACTCTAACACTAATTAAACCTTGACCCTAACCTGATTGAACTCGTATTATAACCATAACTCTAACACTAATTGAACTGTAATCTAGGTGAACCCTAATTGTATCAAAACCCTAGAGAACTCTAATTGAACCACGACCCTAAAATAGAACCCTTACCTTAATTGAACCCCTAACTCCAATCCTAGCCCTAATTTAAGACCCAACCTTAACCTGACCTTAATTAAACCCTTATTGAATTATAACCTAATTGATCCCTAACCCAAATTGAATACTAATTGAACCTTAACCCTAGGTGAATATCAGCCTTAATTAAACTCCAACCATAATCCTATTTGAATTTTGACCCTAATCATAACCATAATTCAGCCTAACCTAATTGAACCCTAACCCAAACATGAGTTCAATTAAGTTTAAGGTTCAAATAGGGTTAGACTTTGTAAATTAGGTATAGGATTCAATTAAGTTAGAGTGGGGTTGGGGTAAGGTAAGGTTCTATGATAGAGCTTGGGGTTAGTGTTAGGCCTCAATTGGGGCAAGGGTTAGTATTAGGGTTAGGTTATGGTTCAATTAGGGTTTCATTAATGTTAGTTTTAGAATCATAGTTATGTTTAGGGTTGGATATAAAATTAGAGTTAGTTTTGAAGTTAATTAGTGTTAGTTTTAGGGTTGGGGTTATGGTTAGACTTATAATTAATGTTAGTATTGGGATTAGATTCTATCACTTTAATAAAAATAATCTTCTATAAATTCATTCAATTTTTTTTTGAAATTATATAATTTCAAATATTTTCAAATTTACCTATGTTGATATATGAGAGATATAGCAAATCTAAACTCTATACCATTTATAGTTAAATTTAAATTATATTTTATTAAATTGTTAAAAAATTTAAGTTGCTTATAAATAATTTTGTGTTCTTATAATTAACTTGACATTGTGTATAAAAGGTTTAAGTTATGAATGTTATAATATACAAAATAAATTTGTTTTCAATGTTTATTTGTTAGTTTAAAAGGTTCAATTAGGGTTAGAATTTAATTAAAATTAGGTATAGGGTTGAATTAGGATTAGGGTTGGGGTAAAGATTAAGGTTCTATAATAAAGCTTGGGGTTAGTGTTATGGTTCAATTGGGGCAGGGCTTAGTATTAGGGCTAGGGTTATGGATCAATTACGATTTTATTAATGTTAGTTTTAGAATCATAGTTATTTTTAGGGTTGGATATAAAATTAGAGTTTGGTTTGAAGTTAATTAATGTTAGTTTTAGGGTTGGGGTTATGGTTAGACTTATAATTAGTATTAGTATTGGGGTTAAATTCTACCACTTTAATAAAAATAATCTTCTATAAATTCATTCATTTTGTTTTTAAATTATGTAATTTAAATATTTTTAAATTTACCTATGTTGATATATGAGAGATATAACAAATCTAAACTCTATTATATGTTGTTAAAAAATTTAAGTTGCTTATAAATAATTTTATGTATTTTTATAATTAACTTGACATTGTGTATAAAAAGGTATAAGTTATGAATGCTATAATATAAAAAATAAATGTGTTTTCAATGTTTATTTGTCAGTTTAAAAGATGTGCCAATAATGTTGCAATCACTAATGATTAATTTTTTCTTGATGGTTAGAATAGATTGGTAAGTAAATTTATCTATAATAAGTAAATTTATCATTGATTTTTTCTTGATAAGTAAATCAATATTTCATAAATTTATCTATAATTCTTATTAATTTTTTCTTAATTATATTAAATTATATTTTATTAAATTGTTAAAAAATTTAAGTTGCTTATAAATAATTTTATGTGTTTTTATAATTAACTTGATATTGTGTATAAAAGGTTTAAGTTATGAATGTTATAATATAAAAAATAAATTTGTTTTCAATGTTTATTTGTTAGTTTGATGTGAGAATAATGTTGCATAGTAATGATTAATTTTTCTTGATTGGTTAAGTGATATTGTGAAATTATTCTATGTTAATTTAATGTTATGAATGCTATATAATATAAAGAAAAATATTTCTAATATATTTTTAATGCATCTTTATATTTTATAAACAAACATCTAAAAAAAAAATGTGATTGTAAAAAAAATACAACTTAATGAGTGAACATACATTTAAAGTTAAAAGTGAAATTATAAAACAAATTGTAAATTTATTTTATTTTTCTTTTATTAAGAATTATCTTTTAATATTATAAATGTTAGTCTACTAATCTCTAATAAAATTTATAACTATTAAAAATGATTACACACAATAAATTATAAATTCTCAAATCAAATTGAATTATACATATAAAAAAAATCATAATAAAATATTTTGAACTAATATTTTACTAATAAATGTTTTATTTTTATTTTTTAACTTTTTAAATTTTATAACTATGATATGGATGCTAATAAAAATAAATAAATGATGTTCATTAAAAAATTATAAACTCTCAATAAATTATAATTGAATTATATTTTAGAATAAAATACTTTGAACTAATATTTTACTCATAAAATTGTTTTATTTTTATTTTTCAAATATTAAATAATATAATTATAATATAGATGCAAAATAAATTAAAAAAAATCATTAACAAAGTAAATCAGTATTTCATTTCAATGTAAAGCAATGAGAAATCTTTAAAAGATTATTATAATCAATGGTTGAGGTGACTATAAACTCAATCGAATAAATATGATATAGGGAATGAAAGTAAGAATGACTCAATGAAAATTATCTATATGATATGCCAATTTAAATGCAAAAGGTTTTGAATATTTTTTATTACCCATCATTCCATAATAATCGTTAATGGAAGTAATGGAAGCGCTAAAATCGCTTATATCGGGTGAAAATTGTGTACCAATTAGATTGAAGAGAATTGATTTTTGAAATATATTTTGTTATATAATTCACATCTATACATTGATAATAGATTGAACAATTCAAATAGAAAAAATACTCAAGTTCTCATTGGTTAAAATAAGAGTTATTAGTAACTAGTTAAATTCTGGTGGTGCCTATAGTTCCCTGGCAGGAACTAAAAAACAACTTATGTTGTTGTTTGTCGTTCGCCTAGTAATGCCCACTTCTCCTTTTAATGAATGTTTTATTTTGCAAGGGTTGATTTAGTGCTACCATTGATCTATTTCCTGCAGATATCAACGGTGCCCGCCATCCTGTGATCGGGAATTGAAGGATTGCGAAATCATGAGCGGGCGCCACGTGTCCTATCTGGGGGATCAAATTTGCGATATCACTGACCAATTTCCATTTGATCTGAGACGTTCCCCGCCATCCCGCGATGGTGCTTGGGTTGATTGTGAAATCATGGGCGGGCGCCACGTGTCTCATCCGATGAAGCCTAAAGAGTAAAGGAAACACTAGTCAGCTTTAAATGTATTAAGAGGTGGATTACTAAAGTGTTCTCAAGATGCACATGTTGTAAATCGACGGATATGTTATAATCTCGCTGGAAAAGCTGCTTGAAGGTTAATGAAATGGCTAGCGAATGTGTTAAAGGAACGAGATCATTGATGCTCATGATCAATGGTTTCCCGCCATTGCATGATCAGAAGTTTCAGGATTGCGATATAGCGGGCAACCGCCATGTGGACTTCCTTCATAGTGTATGGTAAGGTGGGCCCCTTATTGCTGTGTTGGCAATTGTGTCAGCTTGTTTTGAAGGTGGCCATCGATGATTTGATCAAGCTGAAGAATCGACGACTCGAATTTAAATCTGCATCAACTATGGTTGGAGCCGTTCGTGCAATGAAAAAAATTGAGCTTTAATGGCGGATGAGACACTTGTTGGCATAATTTGGTTGACAATAAAATCAATTTTCTTGCTCGGTTTGTATCACAAAGTATTCAACTATTTTGCGGAGTAGTTTCAGAGCCGAAGGTAGAATTGCAAGTATCTGCAGCCAAAATTTGGGAGTTCTGTAAACAAAGCTGTGAGTTTATTTTCTGTGCCTCCTGGTCATTTTGCATTTGAATTTGGGAAAGGATTAGCTGGATGTGCTGTGAGCTTGTGATGAATGTGTTAGGGCTATAGTTTAATTATAGTTGTGAGAAATTGTAGTGTTTTGTCCTGTAATTTTCTATCTCTGGTTAGTCCTAGCTATCTGAATTATAATGTTGTAAAGAAGCCCTAGTTTGTCCAAGATGGCACCGCCCAAGCAACATTCTTGCTAGACTGAATATTTGAAACGAAACCTATATGATGATTTCCTGGATCAATTTCCCTTGTCAACAAATGATAGGAGGAAGGGATTGGTCCTAATGCGAGGGAAAATCTTGGGGGAAGGGTTAGTGTATAATTGCTCCAACATTGCCGATGCTAGGGTTCCCTTCACTGGCTTGGAATTGTTCAGATTGTGGTATGAACAGAGGAATTTTCCTCACCCTTTTTCAAATGGATGGATGTATGATATGGGGAAGCTGGTGGTACCAAATGTATTCTTTGATGTAGACCTGCTTAGGACAGTGGCTACAAGATATGACCCTGTTACACAGATAATCAGGGACAATGATGGAAAGGTTCTATTGAGCGTTAACAGAGAAGAGGTCCAACATATTTTTGACTTGAGTGAACCAAGCGAAGACTTGGTTCCTATCAACCTTGAGAAAATGAAGCAAGAGTATGCAAAGTTGAAATATTTTTTTAGAGCAAGGTTGCTTCCACCTCATCTGGCTAAGGCAGGAGGTTCAAAATTTCATATCAGCCCTAGTGACCAGGAACCTTTCAAATTAAATTGTTTTGCAAACCATTTCCTGGCCACTTTCTATTCTTTATGTCAGATTTTGGGTTTCAGTCCTGGTACGATAATTCCCATTGCTTATATGTTCATGGGGGTGCAAATACAACACCCTAACTTCTTTGTGACCTATGAATTCACTTCTTTCTTGGTTGAGAGGATGCATGAAGGGCTATCAAAGCTGCAAAAAAATGATACCAACACTCAATTATTTTGGTATTCTATGCTAATTCATATGTTTTTGTTTAAGAATGCCGACTTTTTCTCTGAGAGGATGAAATTAAGGCAATCAGTTGATGGAGAAAGATTTCCAGTATAGATATGGGCTACAGATTTATCTTGTAATAAGGAAGGCACTAGTTATGTGCAATTTGATAATTATTTTGCTTCCAGATTAAGGGCTAGATTAATGGTTAATATACCTAGGATCCCTGAGGAATTACATGATTTCCTCAGGCCAAAGGAGAGGAAGCCAGAATTGAAGGTTTACCATAATTGGGGTGACATTATCCCATACCCAGTCAACACTGTCTTGAGAGTATATGGTTTTCAGGGAGCCCCTCATATACTGCCATATAATGTGCAACCAAGAGTGGGATTTGTAGAAGTTATGTGGCAGATAGGTTATATTCATGAGGAAAACCTCATTGGAAGGGTTAAGGGAACATTTTTCCCAGATTATACAGTGGTGTCTGATTTTGTATTTTCAAAGGGAGGCTGGACGCATTTTGATAATTTCTTTAATGATTACCATTTGAGGTGTGGACCAAAGTAGCAACATGATCCTAAGGGTTTCTTTTCTCTTTTCAGACAAAGAATAAAAGCTAGAAAATTTGTGCATGAGTTCAATTTCCTTGAAGACTTGATTAGAAATGAATTTGACTTGAATAGACATGAGTTGAACAAGGAGAAATGGATAGCTTATGGTAAGCTACTAGATGTTGTGCAGAAAATGGATCCGAAATATGATCCATTGTTGGAGTTCAGTCCCCACCATAAGAAAATTGATTTTTTGATGGGAAACTTCAAGGAAATTATGGACAAATTGAGGACAAAAAAGATAAATTTAGAATTGAGTCTGGGTGTACAAGAGCAAGGTGCCATACCAATTGAAACAAGGCCAACATACCAGCCTATGGAAATGTGGCCCATTTATAGGAGGAAAAAGGATAGTAGCAATGATGAAAAAGAAGTGGACAAAAAAGGAAAATAGATTATGAAAGTGCCTCCACAACCAAGTCCAAAATTCAAAGTGCCTAGGGCAATCAAAATTATTGATTTAGAATCATCACTAGAAGACAATCCCTCATCACGACCATCTGAGCCAAGCCCTAAGAGGCAAAGAATTGATCAACCACAAGAGGATCTGATGGATGAGATTATTGTTACTGAGCAAGACATGGAAGTTGGTATGCCTTCCCTTCCTAGGCCAGCTGAATTAGTTTTATCTGATTTAGCTATGAAAGGTAAAAGTGTACAAGATGCAAGAATGGAGACATGCAAGGAGTTTCTAGATGACAATACATTTGTAAAAACTCCTTTTTTCTTGCAATTGGTATGGAGGATGAAGTTTGAAGAGTATCAAGATAAATGTAGGCAGAGAAGAGAACTAAGGCCTGACAGGTCAGACCAGAAGAATGATGAGGACGTAAAAGCTGAATTAATGGAACAATTCAAGAACATCACTCCTAAAGAAGGAAAAAAACAGGTGAGCTAGGCTAGTGTATTAATTCTGCCTAAATGGGACATTATAGATGCAATAGCATTTAATGCTATTATGAAGTCTAAGAATCCCTTTCAAGACTCTAAAGAAGAGGTCAAGGAAGCATTGCAAAACTCTGCTTTCGGTGAGGAATATGAAACTCTGGCAATTTGGGCATTGGCCCCACAAGGGAGGAAACCAGATGTTTCTGATATTAATCCAAATTTCAAGGGAGGATTGATAATAAAGAGAGCTTCAGAGACCTCAACCACTGAGGCCACTAATTTGATTGTGAATGTGGCCAAATTGGCCCAAAAGACTGCTGAAAGGGAGGAAGCTGAAAGGAAGAGCTTAATGGAAAAATATAACCTTTTGATTGAGGAGTACAACAAGATGTAGCAGAAAAATGTTGAGTTGCAAACTGAAGTGGAGAGGTTTAGGTATAAGCAGATTGGGGAGACATCAAGTGCTCCAAGAACCAGTACATTACCTTCCACAGCAAGGTCAGTGCCTCCTGCTTCTCCAATTGTTTCCACACCAGGATCTCCTAGTCAGAATCCTGTCCTCACCCTTTCTTTAGAGGAAGTTGAAGAAGAAATAGAGTGCTCTGTCAATCCTACAAAGAAGCAACTCTTGCAAAAAATTGATGAATTGCAGGCATCATTAAACAAAAGTGAGGAGGGATCTCTCTTAAAGAAAAAGGAAATTGTTACTACTGTTTTGAGGCATTTAAATGAAAAGGTTGATAGCAAATTGTTATCTATACATTCTTTATATTCTTTTTTGTTAGCAACAATAAAGAATATTGATAGGGATCAGGAAGTAGGATTACCAATAATTGAAAATTGGATCCCTAGGGCCAGTGATCTGGATATCATGTATAAGGCCTCAAGGTTTGATATAAATAATAGGACCCAATCATTAAGCCTACTCATGTGTTAGTAAAATCATTGCAAGGTTTTTAGACCTTACCAGATGACTTGAGTAGGAAGATTAGGGAGCTGGTGAAGAATTTCAATGATTGGGGTAACACATTGTTACTTGATATAATTGATGAGCAGGGGAAATCAAGTCATTTCAACAATGGCAGGCTCAAGCAAGTGAGGCCATCAATGATCAAATCAATTCAATTTGTGATGAGTCAGACTATGATTTGTTGGTGAGCTATATGGACAAAATCATTAGTACCAACTCATTTTTTGAATCTTTTGAAAGGGATGTGGATCAGGTAGCGATAAAATACACACCTTATAATACCAAGGTGGATGAGGTAATTAATTTTGATTGGCCGACTGATGATGAGTACCAGAATTGGGTAACTAAATATTTGACTGAGGAGGAGTAAAAGGAGTGAACTACTAACATGTGGCAGATCAGATGTTGCAGTTAAAACAGTTCCAGTTTTGTGTTGACAGCTTTCTCGATGCGATTTTCTTGTGGTTTTTTGCATCAACGTTCCTCAGCTGATATGATGAACAAGAATATTGTTCAAGGTGGTGGTTGTTGTAACAAATTTTGGAATATCACCAGGTGCTCCAATTGATTGGTGACAGGTGTACTTTCTGGCCCAGTGCTTGTTTGCTCCTTCATTTTCTATAAGAAGGATTTCAAGGCTAGAAGTATGGGTTAGCAAGTTAGATAATTTTTGTCGAGTCTAGGTGAAGTTGCAGAGCGAATTGTAAAGTCCGATGGCTTTAGAGAAATGCAATTTAGGTTTTGAGTCATTTTGTAACATGTTTTAAGTTCATAGAGATTTAATGTTGTTGTAGACACCTAAAAATGACCTAGGCCTGCAAGCTTCATTTTTACCACTTTCGTCCTAGCATAATTAAGTTGTTTAATTGTGTCCTTGGTCCACATTCGACTATTGATTAAATAATTCATAATTATTTAATTAATTCATGTCATTTATTCCTCATGATTATTAAATAAATAAATTTTATTTATTTATCTAATACGTCATTAATTACCTAAGTCCCCCTTTAATTAAATAAATTTCTTAAGTTTATTTAATTCCCCTTCTGTCATTTATTCCTCTTGATTATTAAATAAATAAATTTTATTTATTTAATTACGTCACTAATTAGGTCCTCTTCTCTCCAAAATTAAATAGATTCTAATTTATTTGATTTTTTGTCCATTTTCTACTATAATTAAATAATTATTCATTAAACTCTTCTCTCATCAAATTAAATAAAGTTAATTTATTCCACCCTCTTGAATTTTGAATTAAATTATTATTTAATTTGAAATAGTTCCTCTTGTCACATTCTCCTATAATTAAATAATATCTTTATTATTTAATTATTCACTGGTCACCTGGGGTAAATAAATTTTATTATTTAATTTCTCCAGTGGCCTCTTTTTCTGTGCCAGTCTTATCTTCCAAATTAATTCTTTTCTTTTGACATCTCATTTAATTTCGACCCTTGATTGAATTATCTTATAATTCAATCTTGGCCCTTCATTTCTAGTCATTGCCCTAATTTTGACCTAACCCTAATTGGTATTGCAACATTCAATCTTAACCATGGATTTTAGGGTATTTTTCATCTTCTCATCCTGGCCACACATTCGAAATTGCAATTTTTATAAAAGGGCAATTTTGTTCTTATTTGTCTCTCTCTGGTCCATGTCTATTTTCTGTCAACTTAGGGTTATCATTTTAACAGTCATTTGTCATTTAGCTTATTGTGAAGTCATTTTATTTTATGCAAATCCTTCAACACTTGCATAGGGCTTAGGCACTTGTCATAGTTGCTCATTTGAAATCTGAGGGCATCTTTATTTACTGCAAGCTAGGAGGTGTAACAAAGGTCAACCATGGAAGATGAGGACTTAGGGTAACATTGTTTATTTTGTTTTCATATTATTTCCTTTGTACTTTGTTATTTCATTGGGGATTTTAATGTTATTGTGCTAACCCCTCTAACAATAATCTATTTTTCCCTTGATTACATTGGTGAACCCGACTCCGTTTTTCTGCTTTTCGTACGATTTTTTTTGTTGTTTTCTGTCGTTTTGCAGGTACAGGTACGAATCGCCGCAACTATTTTTTTTTAAAAACATTGTGACGCATCCGATGCGTCGCGACGCATCTGAGAATAGTAGAGCCGCAATCGCTTTGCCGCACCACAACTGACGCCCAGAACGACGCATCTGTTTTCCTGAGCCGCATTCGAAAACCTGAAAGCCGCATTTGTTATTCCGCGATGCAACCGTCTGGTTTAATTCTTCTTTCAGTTTTGGGGTTTTATTTTTGGATTTTGGGTTTTCTGATCTTCTGTCTTTATGTATTCTGTTTTTATTCCTGCATGATGGATAAGATTAGATTTCGTGTTACTAATCCTTTTTTGTAGCGGTTTTCTGCTTTGGTAGGGTTTTTGTTCTTTTCTGTCGTTTTGAAGGTATAGGTACGGATCACCGCAAGCGTCGCGACGCATCTGCTGACAGAAGCGACGCAACCATTCTAACACGCCACAACTGACAAATACAGAGATGCATTCGATATTCCGAGCTGCATTCGAAAACCCGAACGACACATTTGCTATCCCGCGCCGCATCCGTCTGGTAATGTTTCTGCCGCGCCGCATTTGCCTGGTAATTTTTTTCTGTCAGTTTTTGAGGTTCTAATTTTTGGATTTTGGGTTTTTCTGGTTTCTGGTTCTCTGATTTTCTATTTTTCTGTATTCTATTTTTATTCCTGCATGTTGATTAGATTAGATTTTGTTACTAATCCTCTTTTGTAGCATGTGGCGACCCCCATTCGTATGTCGAAGACCATTGTTTCAAAAAGACTACTAATTCATTGTTTGCCGATTCGCATGTCAAAGAAGGAAGAAACAAACATTGTGCTTGTTTATTTCTAGATTAGCAAACATTTGTTTTGGTGCTTATAAAAAGAATCATGTCTTTTATGCTTGATTGTGCTTGTGGAGTGGTAGGTGAGTATGCTCTCACTTGGTGAAAACCATGTGATCAGAAAACCAGACCCATTCTTTTCTGTTATATTACCCTTCATGATTCGGTATATCGGAGTATCCTCTCCCCTTGCGTATTCGTGCGATCCTGGGTGTAAGAGAAACGGTTACTGACTCTAGAACTTGGGCTTGTTCTGGTGGGAAAAAGTACTCACCCCAGGACGACTCAGACTGGTAGCACCCTGACATCGAGGGACTTCTAGCCGGTATAGAAAAGTGGGTTCTTGGGGAAAGCCCAAGAATCACGTGTGGTTCCGACGAGATGGATTCGAAAGGGGACTCTCGCCGCATGGATCACGCCCCACGAACAGAATGCCCGAATTAAAAAACCTTTTGTCTTAGTGTCCAACCATTCTATTGGCTGTTGCTTGATATAGTGCAGGGTACAGTATCATGCCCGAAGATTACTCACTACTGATCCCCTTGAGTAGAGATAGCAATTCTTGGGATGTCACTACCCAATGAATCCAAATTTGGTGTGCTCGAATGACGTTAATGAGCCATGGAGGGGAGCCAATGCCATCAAAATTCTAAGCTATCCGCTCTCGAGAAGGAAAGGTGTTCATCACCAATCCGGGGTATAACTGGTGGGCTATATCAAGTATACAAACCTTTGGCCTAGTGGCCTTTTTAGGATTGTGCTTATCTCATGTGTGTTTGGTTACCCCTTAAAACATTGTGTTTGTCAAGTACATTCTGGTTTTGTCACAGTTCAAACAAAACATTCATCGAACAGATCAAAACTTCCATCAACATCACACGAAAATCACTTTGAAACAAAACTGTCATATCTGTCAAGCCGCAACTGACATCCTGCAACGCAACTGCTCTGATAAACCGCATCTGAGACTTGGAACGCCGCATCTGTAGGCGTCGCAATGCAACTGCTCTGATAAACCGCATCTGAGACTTGGAACACCGCATCTGTAGGCATCGCGACGCATCTGTCAATCTGAAAGCCGCATATGCTAAACCGAGTCGCATCTGACCGTCAAAAAGCCGCAAGTAAAAAACTGAACCGCATCTGCTAAACCGTGACGCAATTTCCAAACTGAGACGCATTTTCCTTTCAAAATTTTAAAACTTCACAGTCGAAACCAGAGACCTCCAAACTGTCAACCATTTGTCAAACTCTGTTATCAAGAAGATTCTGTCAGAAACCTAATTTGAAGTTGCTCAAAGTTTTGTCTCTTAGCTTGCATTGATCACCTTAGGTTTCATACCTCACCCCATTTAAGTGTCATACATTCAACATTACGTTGTCCCTAGGCTCATATCTTGCATACTTAGGAGTAGGAAAATCTTAAGCACCCCTTGGCAAAATGTTTTCAAAATTAGACCCTTTTGGACCAAGTTATCAAACATTCTTTTACTCATTGTCTTCTTTTGTGAGATTTCTTCCAACTCAAAAGTCTAGTTAGGAAGACCCACTAGTCATCTTGTCAACTTGTCATTAACAACAAAGTCCTTTAGCAGTCCAAATCGAAAACAAAGTTCAAGCTTAGAAGTGCTTAGATAACCTCGTCTTACATTGCATCCACATTGCATACCTTATTCACAAAAATACAAAAATATTAGTCATTCTAGCTTTCATCTTGAACCTTAGACTTCACATAGTGTCATACTTGCATTTAGGCTCTCATTCCTATTTGAGCAATCTCATTTATGGTTGAAACCAGACTTCAAAAACAAAAGAGACAAATGGAAAACTTTAGACAAGACCCCCCATTTACTGCCAACAATCCTCCATATGACTCAAGCTGGACCTTGTACGACCCATTTACCAATCTAGACAATCAACCTCCAACAACAACGCAAGCCTCGTCAAATAGTACATTCGACCTCTACTTGCAAAGAGATGAAAATGGTCAACTACTCAAGAACGCATAGAGGCATTGACACAAGACCCAGAGGCCTATCAGATGGCTGAAGCAATAGCTTGTCAGGACAGAGACAGATTTGTAGCCATGCTCTTGAGTGAGGGAGCTAAGTTACCACCAGGATTTGATGCTAACACGCTAAATTTGACACTTCATGACCCTAATGCCAATAACGCACATAACATGTCACATAGTGGTCAACTTTCGAATAATACGAGCAACACTTCATTGGAGACCACAACGAGAATAAATATCACTCCCAACATCCCCAACACCTCCAACACAGTAAATGCTACATCCATTAGGGGATCACAATCATCTACAACATCCACAACACTACCCCAATCGGATGGAACCACTCTTGGCTCCTCAACAATGTGGGAAAATTATTCCAATCATCTTTTTACCGCAACAGTAAACACCACGGGGGCATCCTCAAGTCACCACAATCCCCCCTTGACAACTACATCTACTACCATGAATACAACTTCGACAAATCCATTCAGTAGTACTTCACAAAATCCTTCGAGAGAAACCACTGGACGTATCTTTATCCAAGGACAACAACAAAACGTCAACACAAAAACACAGTCACATGTCATTACCTCCCAAAACACTAACACAAATGTCCCCCTCGTTCAAAATCAGCAATTTACACAAGGGGGCCAAATAACACAACCCATGACATCATCGACACACCATAATAGTCATGGCCACCACATCCCTCAAATAACGACACACATGGGTGGGGGACACATACCAACATATTCATCCAACATTCACACTCACCAACATGCACCAAATCACAACTTCCAACACCAACAACACACGTCATACGTACTGCAACAATCCATACCACCACAATACACCAACATTCATGCACACCAGGCAGGAACACATGGTGTACCGGGCAATCCAACACCCGGAAACATAAACGACCCTACCATAGATGAACTCAAAGCAAGAATGAGGGATATGGAGAAAACTATCCAGAATATGTACATTTCAAGCAAGAAATCAAAAATATCATACGACCTGGATGTATACCCATTTGACACAAGTCTATATATGCCTGCATTCCCACCAGGTTACGTGTCACCAAACTTCACAAAATATAGAGGCAAGACAAATCCCATTGAACATGTTCGCGAATTCGCAACCAACTGTATGGATATCGCCTACGAACCCACATACTTGATGAGAATTTTTTCCAAAAGTCTGGTGGGTCAAGCCCTTGAATGGTTTGCAACCCAAAAAGATATCCGGACATGGGATGAGCTTAAACAAAAGTTCATACGAAATTACGCATACAACATTGACATAGACACCTCTATCACTAGCTTGTGCAATCTCACACAAGAAGAGTCGGGTGAGACGTTCATCCCGTTCTTTCAAAAATGGAGAAGTCTCGCTAGTCAATGTCACATTGACATCCCCGAAAGGGAAAAAGTTGACATGTTTGTCCAAACACTTCTAGGACCCCTCAAATTCACACTACAAATACATTGTTGCACAAACTTTACAGAATTGATCGAAAAGGGGGTCCAAATTGAGAAAGCCCTTATCGCAAAGGGAGAATTGAGATATGGTTCCAAAAACAAAAACACCGACCCACCCGCAGACAAAAACAAATATTGGGTTAAGAATAAGCATGTCACAAATGATGGTGTCGTTGATGCCAAGACTGCAAACACTGTAGGTCCTGTATTGGCCCTAAAAGGGGTTCCACAACAAAATAGACCAACAACGACATTAACACCTCCTCCCAATACTTCTTCAAACAGTCAAAATGGTCAAAACACTCAGGGCCAATATCGTCAGATGAGACAATTCCCTAGGGGTCGCACATATACTCATTTGGGTGAACCCATTGAAGAAGTCCTTAAGAAATGTATCCAACATGGGGTCATCACACTTCCAGAAATAAAACCATATGACCCAGGACAGTTCAAACCAGCATGGTGGAATGACAATGCACATTGCGAATACCATTGAGTCAAAGGGCA
This sequence comes from Sequoia sempervirens, assembly GCA_007258455.2. Taxonomy (NCBI): domain Eukaryota; kingdom Viridiplantae; phylum Streptophyta; class Pinopsida; order Cupressales; family Cupressaceae; genus Sequoia; species Sequoia sempervirens. Next base: position 227,996,707 of record VDFB02270651.1, read on the forward strand.
TACAACCTCCACCTGCCGACAACTGAAAAACATAATCCAAGACCTCATTGACAATCGCACCATCGAGGTAGGTGGATCGCAATTCACCTCCAACTCGGATCATACTATCCACAAGAATCCACTGCAGGATCATGATTCTCATAATGCTTCCACTTCAGGTCCACACAACCAAGCTAACTTCGCCCGAGCCAAGTACGATTATTCTAGTGGACCAATAATAAATAATGTCAGAACTGATGATGGGTACATCAATACCATCACGATCAAGAGAGCACCACAGTGTAATGCTACTACGCGAAGTGGCAAGGTCACTATAGCTGGTCCACCTCCCCCTAGACAAACCAAGATCTCTATACCGGGCCCGTCAGCTGAACAACCACAACCTGCTAAACAGCCAAAACCTGTCTCAACCCCACAACAGTGGAAACCCATAAGCGAGTTCAATCTCATTGACCAACTAGGAAAGACTCCCGCGCAAATATCTATCCTTGAGCTGCTTCGCATCTCTCCGGCACACAAAGAAATCCTAGACAAAACTCTCTTAGAGTCGTCGGTCCCTAAGGACATCGATGTCAATCAGTTTGAAACTATGGTGGAATATCTCACCACGCCGCACCATGTCACCTTCTCGGATCAGGATTACTCATCATCTAAAACCAACCACAATGACGCATTACACATAGAAGTTTTTGTCCACAAGCACAAGGTTAGACGGGTTTTAATAGATGGCGGAGCAGGGTTGAATATATGCTCCCTCAAGTTGGTTAAGGCTCTTGGATTCTCTGATGCGTGCGTAGACCCAACGAAAAGCATAGTGATCAAAGCATACGATGACAAGGAACGCTCTTCAAGGGGTGTTATCTCTCTCCCTATCAGAGTGGGACCGATCATTGTAGACACCACCTGCTAGGTCCTGGATTTGGAACTACCATATAACATTTTACTTGGCCGTCCATGGATCCATGCTTTAAAGGCCATTCCGTCAACATACCACCAATGCCTCAAGTTCCCTTTTGACGGTACAGAAGTCACCATATACGGAGACCCCGACCCTTTCCAATATTGTACCAATTTAAGGGGTATCTCCGAAAACCAAGTACCTATTAACCGAGAAGCACCTGGCTCCTCGTCATCCAAGGACATCAACCCTTCCACATCCGCTCCATCCACGTCTTCTGACATATCACCACCTTCCACCAACATCAGGACTAAACCAACTATCAAAATCCAGGACCTCGGCTGCGGAGAATTCAAACTGCACACCGCATACAACATAACAACAATGCCTAGATCTCCCAAGGACTATGGTCAGCCATGTTTCAGAATGGAACCTCAGGAAACCTTCAAAGTTCCACCGAATACAATTTTTCTCAAGTGGGGAGATATGAGTGAGGAAGACCTTGCTGACATCACAGGTTGGCTCTATAAGGATACTGTCACATTACCCCCACTACCAGTTCAAGTATATGGCAAAGGTTATGACTTCATGAAGGCTAAAGGCTACGATGGTACTAGTGGCCTTGGAAAAAATAAAACTGGTTGAAGGGAACCCATAGAAGTTTTTCAAATTCTGAAGTATCTTGGTTTAGGGTTTGGATCACTCAACAATGACGATCGACGTACCTCTATACTTTCAAATACGCGAATACATGCTTCGAAAAGTGTCGAGACTACTAGGGAAACCCTAAGCGAAACAGATTCCCACGAGTGGGAATTTGGCTCCGAACGATCCCTAAGTGACTGTTGTCTTGATGATTTGTTTGTCGAACCAGGGGAACTGACCTCTGAACAACGATTTTGGAAAACCTTCAAAATTGAGCAGGCACCAAATAGTCAAAATCCTACTACCGCTTCCCATGACACACAACAACCATCCTCTGACCCCCCTCTGTCTAATCTATCCGAAATGTCAGAGGATATTGATAGCCAGGGCTCTAAAACCTTCACTCCTTATTATGACAACGAATATGACACTAGTGAAGGAGAATACTGGATAGAGTCCGATGTCGAGTTGGACGATGATAACCTCATCTACAACATTACCGAATCCATCTACATGTTGTCCGCATCCTCACCTCAGTTCACTAGCCTTGACAATGGCATCTCTTTAATTTACCCTGAACTAGTCGATTGGGACCAACAAGGACCGCCAGTTCTGGACACATTCCAAAATGATGAAGCAATCGCCGAATTCATGGGATTACGTGAAGGCATACCCAGTGGGGACCATAAATCAGGATTTTCCATTGATTTAGACTACATGGCATACTTCAGCGAGACTGCCCAGTCCTCTAGTCGCAAAAGTAAAAATAAAGTAAAAAATGAAATGTCTCTAGGTGAAAACCGAAAGGCACCTCTTGACGATAAAATAGTAAAAACAAAGGATGTATCTGTGGGTGAAAACCTCTCTGAGGCGCCCAAAGATGGAGGACTGGACTTTCTCCCTGTGCAACAGGAGAAATCAGCCATGCTTATTGAGGACACCATAGAGGATAACATTTCAACTGCAGAGGACCCCAAGATGGTCCTATTTGCCGCATCATTGACAAATGAAGAGAAACCGAAATTTCATAAATTCTTTGCAGAACGGAAAATAAACTTTGCATGGTCCTACACTGACATGCCAGGATTGGACCCCGAACTGGTTCTACATCATCTGCCACTAGTACCCAATGCTAAACCAGTCAAGCAGAAGTTGCGCAAAATGCACCCTCAAGTTGCTCTATTGGTTAAGGCCGAGTTAAAGAAACTACTGGATGCCGGATTCATAAGGTCTATAGATTATGCTGAATGGATTTCCAACCTAGTGCCAGTGACAAAGCCAAATGGACTAATTCGGGTATGTACAGATTTCTGGGACCTAAACAAAGCATGTCCAAAGGATGACTTTCCTTTGCCCAACATTGACATCATAGTTGACCTAACTACAGGACATGAGATGCTATCCCTCATGGATGGTTTCTCTAGTTATAATCAAATCTGCATTGCTCCTGAGGATCAACACAAAACAACATTCACATGCCCATGGGGTACATATTGTTGGAACGTCATGCCCTTCGGTCTCAAAAATGCAGGTGCCACATACCAAAGGGCTATGACCACGATCTTCCATGATATGATGCACAATATAATGGAAGACTATGTAGATGACCTATTGGCCAAATCAACAACTAGGAAGGATCATTTGAAGGTACTCGACAAAATTTTCAAGAGATTGGAAGAGTACAAAGTTTGACTAAACCCTAAGAAGTGTGTTTTTGGGGTCACATCAGGAAAACTGTTGGGGTACATAGTTTCCCGACGAGGCATAGAAGTTGATCTGGCAAAGGTCAAGGCAATCATCGACATGCCACCGCCCAGAGGGATCAGTGAACTCAGAACTTTGAAGGGTAGAGTACAATCTATTCGTTGTTTCATAGCCCAGTTGGTGGATAAGTGCCACCCATTCCAGTACCTGTTGCGCAAAGGTATCCCCTTTGTATGGACAAATAAATGTCAACAGGCCTTCCAACAAATCAAAGATTACCTTCTATCAACACCAGTCCTCATGTCGCCTATTCATGGAAAGCCATTAATTCTATACATCTCGACCACTAGTTCAGCACTGGGGGCATTACTGGCCCAAAATGATCATGAAGGGAAAGAAAGAGCAATCTACTACATCAGCCGCACACTGATAGGTTATGAGCTGAATTACACATACATTGAACGTGCATGCCTCACAGTTGTCTTTGCAGCCCAAAAACTAAGGCATTATATGCTCAATCATCAGACACAACTGGTTGCCAAGATTGACCCATTGAAATACCTATTAAGTCGAGCAGCATTAACAGGCCGATTGGAAAAATGGGTCATGATCCTAAGTGAGTACGACATACAGTATGTTGAACGCAAGGCAATAAAAGGGCAAGTAATAGCAGATCAACTGGCAGATGCACCAATCCAAGTCTCTCATCCATTGGTAACTGATTTTCCTGACGAGTCCATTTTTCATACGGAACCTGCAACACCATGGAAGCTGTATTTTGATGGGTCACACACTGGTCATGGCTCAGGCGCTGGAATCTTGTTCATCACACCACAAGGGGATTCAATTCCTAAGTCATTTCGAATCGCTTTCCCTTGTACAAATAACATTGCCGAATACGAAGCACTAGTTACAGGTCTCAAGTTGGCAATCAAATGGAAAATTCAGACATTGCTTGTATTCGGAGACTCCCAGCTAATAATCAACCAAGTAAATGGCGACTATGAAACAAAGGATGAAAATTTGCTTCCTTACAAGAGGATGGTGGACAGTTTCCTAACATACTTCCAAACAGTGTCCTTTGAACAAATCCCCAGGGCACAGAATAAGGCAGCGGACGCAATGGCTACTATTAGTTCTCTCTTAGACATCCCTAAAAATGTGTCACAATTTGAGTTCCTAGTAGAACAACTATTGATACCGGCATATGATATCCCAGAGTCAGAAATGGTTTGCGAACTTGTTGGTCCCAACTCTCCTTGGTATCAGGACATTTATGACTACCTAAAGACTCAAACCCTTCCACCAAACCTATCTAATAACCAAAGAAAGTCCTTCATTAGGAAATCCGCAAGGTATGCCATCATCAGTGACACCCTATACCGCCATGGTTTCGATAGTACCCTCCTTAGATGTCTTGACACCGACGAAGCATGTACGACCTTATGAGAAGTGCACGACGGTATATGCGGATCTCATTCAAGCGGTCCTACTTTGGCTAAGAAACTAACGAGACTTGGGTATTATTGGCCAACAATGGAAAAAGATGCACTCGAATATGTCAGAACTTGTCGCAAGTGTCAGATTCATAGTGATTTGGTCCATGCTCTAGCACAAGAACTTCGGCCAATCACTTCTCCATGGCCCTTCGCTCAATGGGGACTCGACCTCATGGGTAAGATTCATCCAACCTCATCCAACGGCCATAAATTCATCATCACCGCCACTGAGTATTTCACAAAGTGGATCGAAGCCATCCCATTGACATATATTACTGGCAAACAAATATCAAAGTTTATCCTCAACTACATCATTTTCCAGTACGACCTTCCACAATCCATCATCACTGACAATGGACGTCCGTTCAAAAACTAAGATGTACGTGAGTTATGTGATCGATTCCATATCCAACACCATTTTTCATCCCATATTACCCCCAAGGAAACGGCCAAGCTGAGGCATCGAATAAAACTATTGTCAAGATTCTTAAAAAGACTGTCAATGACGCTGGCCGCGATTGGCACATACAACTTAACCCTGCTCTGTGGGCTTACCGAACTAGCATTCGTACGCCTACAGGGGCTACCCCATTTGCCCTGGTCTTTGGCGCTGAAGCCATCTTACCCATTGAGGTCAAAATTCCTTCACTACGGGTCTCTTTGAAGGGTCTAACTAATGACGAGGAGTACCGACAATCACGCTTGCACGAGATGGAAATGCTGGACGAAAGAAGACAAAACTCACTGAATCACCTCCAAGCATATCAAAACCGTCTTTGTCGCAGCTACAATAAAAAGGTTATGGTCAGAAGGTTTGACATTGGCAACCTGGTTCTCATACAGAACCCTAAGAACCAAGCAGACAGAGAAAAGCCAGGAAAATTTGAACCAAACTGGCTGGGTCCATATATTATCATATCTTCTTTTGGTTCTGGAGCGTATCAACTGGCAACTCCAGAGGGGGAACAGTTGATTGAGCCTGTCAACAGTTTACACCTCCGAAAGTTCTACGCATAGCATCAGAGGACAAAGCTGAAGGCCCTAAAATGCAAAAAAAATAATAATTGAAAAATGATAAAAAAATCGTTACCTTGATGAAAACCTGGCAAACAGGCGTCTTGGTGACACCAAAAAAAATTCAAAAAATCATGAAAATAGTAAAGAGAAAAATAATTCATCCAACGGTGAAAACCTGGCAAATAGGCACTTTGGACAGGCATCATGGTGAAAACCTGGCAAACAGGCGCCATGCGTAATCAATCATTGCTCTGCCATCTATTGTCACTTTGTCTAAAATTGGCCTAGGATGAAAGGTATTTCCGCAAATCTCCATCACATCCTACCCTTCCTATCACAGTGGATGACCGATTGACATCATGTTCTGACAAATGTCCGTCTAGCAAGTCAGCAACATCTCGTACATGTTCCTTGCAAATGGCTAAGTCTTAGACCTAACTGGGGGAAAAATGTTTATCATGCAACTGCAGTGGATGGCACGTAGGATCAAAAACACCTTAAAAGGCCCTGAAAAAAGACAAAAACACCTTAAAAAGCCCTGAAAAAAGACAAAAACATCATAAAAAGCCCTGAAAAAAGACAAAAACATCATAAAAAGTCATGAAAAAAAGACCAAAAACATTGCAAAATGGCCTGAAAAAAGATCTAAAAATCGTAAAACGTCCTGAAGAAAACCAAACAAAATCATGTGGCCACTCGAAGAACACTGACATATCGTCATTTCTAGTCAAAGTCAAGCATCTCAAATCAGTCTTTGTCATTTGTCCAAACTACGTTGTCTCTGCGCATTTGTTACGTAGGCAAGACTCATACTTGAGTCCCCGAGACATTAGGTTAGTCCTTTTAGGTTTGTCAAACTAAATAATGGCGCAATCTTCGTTCATCAAGACAAAGTCATTGGTCGTGTCGAACTACGAGGTCTCTGAGTGTATGACGTAGGCAAGGCCATTTATCGATGAGCCCCCGAGGCCGCACTAGGTCAGTCCATTAGGGTTCATGGCACTACACTGGCACACACGTCAGCAGTCTTCAATCATTTCTCCATATGGGGGAAAACTCCTAAAACAGAGTAAAACAATCATTCTATTCGGCATAACAATCTCATACCACTCATGTCATCAAGGCAATATCGGCATATAGTCCAACACAAGTCAACCTCGGTCAAAACAAGTCAAATCATCATCATACACCGGTCAAACTATCAAATTTCGGTTAATCTTCAGATGAGTCCTTCTGAAAGATAACCTTTGTCATTTACGCCTTAGGATGTGTCCTTCCTAGGCGTCGTCATCGTCATTCGACACTTTGAGTGATTCCCTTGACATCTAAGGATCACTCTTCATGACATCAATATTCTTCAGATATGTCCTTCTGAAGAACCAACTCTGTCATTTATGCCTTGGGATGTGTCCTTCCTAGGCATCGTCATTATTTCGGGGGCCCCCTTTATGACCATTAGGGATCAAATCCCCCCGACATCGGCATTATTTAGGATGAGTCCTTCCTGAATTCACCAAGTCTCGACATTTTTCAAGGTCCTCAAAACTTTAAAACATTGGGACATCTTGACATTATCAAACATGGCATTTTGACATCAGAACAATGGATATGCAGATGCACTTGGCAAACACTTGACATTTGTCTTTTCATCTTTATCATGTTATTAGTTTTTCAGCGAGATCCCACTAAGCAGGATTTAGAGAAGCAGCGACGTAGCATGACAATTGACACGCATGACTACTAGCTTCTCAGCGAGGTCCTGATTCAGGGATTTAGAAAAGCAACGACATATCATGATAGAGACTTTATTTTTGTATTTTGGGAATCATGTCACTCGTTTCTCAAGGAGATCCTAGAAACAGGATTTAGAGAAGCAGCGACGTTTCATGAGTTGTCCTTGTCTTTTTCTGCTTGTGGTTGATTATGACAACAAGACTGGGGCAAGCACGCTCCTAGTGTGAGTCATGATCATCCTTGTCTGTGACTGTTCGTCTTAGGTAATGGTACAACCTTGCACACCTTGATCTATGTCATATCATGGTGTTTGTTGGCCATTACAACAGTTTTCCCAATGATGATTAAAGTGCAACAAATATTAAAAGTCCTACAGTAAAGTTTTGAAGGATTTGTGTCTTCTTATGGGTCTCATGTCTTCTCCTCTTGCGTCTGATCATCTTCTCTCATTGGTCCCGCCATCTTCTCTCGTCCATCCTGCGATGATATCCTGTGACATCCAAAAACATAAGTGCATACATAGTATATCCATTGCATTAGGTCCATACATACATCATCCATGGTATTAAATAATATCATACATGGCATTACATCATATACATAATCACAAGCATTGCATTAACATAATCATCATCATTGCATCTTTTACATAAATACATCATGCACATCAGTAACATAATCATATACATAAGCATTGCATCATCATGACATCAAAAATCACAACATAGACATCATAGTACATAAATGGCATCATAAATTAAGCATCATACATGTCATAAGACATAATGCATAGAACATCACATAACACATATAGGCCGCATCAACACTGCATCATCATATAGAATCATCTCAAAAATATACAATGTCACAGGATAGAGTCAATGCATATCCCAAAAATGGAGCTCACAGGCTCAAATAATATAGTGTGTCACAATACAAATATGCCCTAGGGAAGGCTCTCATCATCCCATCGGGGAGAAGAATGTGGTGGAGACAACTCTGTCACGGGCGCTGAAATAAGGGAAGGTCCTATAGTGGCCTGTGTCTGTGACGCTGACGGAATACTGAGTGAAGGCATCATCTCAACAGTAGTAAACACCTGTGAGGTCACTGCGGCTGGACTCTGAGTGATGGAAGGATCTGTAACTGGCGGCTGTACCTGGCCTGACCTCTGCACTGAACCAACGAAACCATGACTATGCCCTGAATGAGGACTCGGAGTATGCCTGCGGGAATGGTGTGACTTGTGGCCTGACGTGTGTCCTATGGAAGTCGACCCCCCGACACTGGTATGGCTCCTGGTACCACTGCCACTGCCTGATCTATGCCCACTGCCTGTCCTCGTCTGTGATCGGGACAAGGTAGGATCCCGCTGCTCTAGTGGCACTGCCTACTCATAAAGCGTTCTGTACTGCCCCAACCTGGTGCTCACCCTGGCAAGCTCCCGAGCCATGTCCCCTACAGGTCCTGTGCATAGGGCCGCAAACTCTGTGCACCATTGCACTGCATCCTGCTGGCGGATCACCGCTTGATCCCACTCTACACGGGCTACCTCCAGTGCTGACTGTAGGGACCTAACCTGTGCCAGGCTGGCGTCTAACCTCTGTTGAAGATTGGCCACTCTCTGATCAGCTGTAGCATCTGGTGGCAACTCTGTGGATGGTATCTCCTCCTCCCCCTCCACCATCCGCCATCTCAGGAGTAGCTCAGCCTCACCTATGGCATCATCCTCCTCCTCCTCATCATCATCATCCTACCCTGCCACCTCCTCCTCCTGTCCAGCCACTCCCTCCTCCTGTCTGGGCTGCTCTCCGACCTCCACCTCCTGCTCTCCCACCTCCATCTCCTGCTCTCCCATCTCCACCTCCATCGCGGCCGTATCCTCCTGTCCACCCACCACCCTCTCCTCCTCCTGTCTCTCCTCGCCCCCTCCCTCCTGTCTGGGCAGCTCCTCTCCCTTTCCCTCCTCCCCAACCTCGAGGATAGCATCCAACGCTACCCTCGCCACCCACTGTCGCACCCTACGACCTGGTACCTGTCCGTCCCGCCGTCGCCTCCTACCATCTCCACCGTCATCTCCACCACGGCCTCCATCTCCACCTCTCCCTCCATCTCCATCACCACCCTTGCCTTCGTCCCTCCCTCCATCACCACCCCTCCCTCCATCTCCATCCCTGCCCTTGCCTCTACCTCTGCCTCTGCCCCCATCTCTGCCTCTGCCCCCTCGTCTGGCTCGTGGCACTCGCGGAATCACTGACCGCCTGTCAACTGGTGCGGGCCCATCAGGATCTGTTAATGGCACGGGTCTGCATGCCTGCCACCATAGGTCATAAGCTGGTGTGGTACCTGGATCTGCTGCTCTGCCTCCCCAACCCCAGGCCTAGGCTACTAGTCCATCTATCTGCTGTGTGGCAAATGCCACTGGGATGGCCGGCCCCCATGCATACTCTCAGGAAGATCTGGCATACTCTGCCATCCCCACGGGTACATCCTGCTGCTCGCCAAACTGTCTCAATACACACTGTGGCAGGTACATCTCAATAATCAAGGATGTCTGTACTGTCCTACCAATCAGGTACCTGTATTGTCTGCAGAAGCTCAAATGATCGGCCTCATCATCCCATGCCTCACAATCCCTGTACAGCCTCCAGATGAACGTCACCATGGTATCGATCCGATGCCGCCACCATCTTGTCTCGCCCATGTGGGTCTGCTGTAATGCGCCGGCATAATAATAGGAGTAGGGCATCCCCGCGGCAAGCTGTGGTCTGTCAATAGGAGGGTGGAATATGGCAATGTGCTCCCATGCCCAGATCATCATAAGGGTGGTCCCATAGGAGATACTCTCTCCTCTCCTGTATACCACATCGTGCAACTGGTGATATAGCGTCCCTAGCAGGCAGGGACCTCACGCGTAAATTGTTCTGTCTCGCCTCATGCCGACCAGGACGTCCCCCCAACCAATCGGAAATCCATGTCCTCGTCGGTCAGAAACCAAAATGCTAGCAATCAAAGTCGCCAGGAACGCATCAAAGCGACTGTAGTGCTCCGCCAGGAAATCCCAATGGATCTCATAACCCTGAATACCGAGTCTGACACCCTGATCCTGGTAGTACGCCCGAAAGGTCTACTCACCATGACGTGGATCGTACACGATCCGCTCCCCTCGAATAGGAATCCAAAGAATACGGTAGACGTCCTCCAAGGTAATCGTAGCCTCACCTGTCGGCAGGTGGAAGGAACAGGTCTCAGAATGCCACCGCTCACACAAGGCTGTCAACAAACCCCTGTTCACTCAAATGGCGAGCATGAACGCAGCATAAAATAGACCCAAGCGCATCAATCATCCCCGCTCTCGTGGGCCCAGCTGATCGGCAAACCGAAAGGTGGTCGGTCTGCTCTCTCTAGTATAAATAGGGGCAAGCTGCCTCTACAAAAAGACGAACAATGCATTAGCACCTTTTTGAACAACTGTAATCATCATGGACAACAACTAAGGGCATGAAAGCATCAAAGCAAGTTAAAATTAAGGAAACAGGCAAATGCGGTGCAAAAAAGCAATTGCATCGCGAAAAAAAAAAATGTGTCGTTCTCCATATCAAATGCGACAGGATAAGGCGAATGCGTCTTTATATGACGTTTGCGTCATGAAATTATGCGGTTGCGTCGCAACATTGCGAATGCGGCGCGGCATTGCAATTGCGACATTCAAATAAGCGTTTGTGTCACGAAATAACGATTGCGGCACTTTACCAGTCAATTGCGACTTAGAAAGTCACTTGTGTCACACGAATTGTCAAATGCGGTTCAAACCACCGGTGCGGCGCGTTTATTCTAGGCACTTGCGTCGCGACGCATCAAATGCGTCGAACGCGAAGGCAATTGCGGCTTACGCGAACGCATATGCGTCGCGGCGCATTCGTTGACTACCCTAGAAAGCATTAAATAACGCGTAAAAAGATTAAATGACAAAGTGGGATTAGGGTACATACCACCGGCTCTGAGCCCTCTGGCCGTCTGAAGGTCCTCACGATCTCTCCGCGGTGCTTTGACACTGGAATAACCATCGTCGCTGCTGCACCTTTTGCTTTGAGCTCTTAGGATTCGCAAAGTGAATAGTGAAAGTGAATTGACTTTTACCCCTTTGTCAACCTATTTATAAGGTCAAAATGACATTTTTCAACCAAAGTCAATACTGGAGGCTCATTTGAACACCTTAGACCTCCCCGTAAGTCGCTTTAAACATGTCAAAATCCGAAACCGACTGCGTCGTTGTTTTTCTAATCATCAAATTGATTTATCGGGACCCTTTGCAAATTTTTCTAGCGCCGACCCAAAATTTGAAAATTTCCCGAGGGGGCAATGATACTCTGTACCCTCGCTGGGGCATATTTTGGACTTATTTTCTTTGTCACAATGTGACAAGTAACATTATGACAAAGAGGGGCAAAATGTAGACACCTAAAAATGACCTAGGCCTGCAAGCTTCATTTTTACCACTTTCGTCCTAGCATAATTAAGTTGTTTAATTGTGTCCTTGGTCCACATTCGACTATTGATTAAATAATTCATAATTATTTAATTAATTCATGTCATTTATTCCTCATGATTATTAAATAAATAAATTTTATTTATTTATCTAATACGTCATTAATTACCTAAGTCCCCCTTTAATTAAATAAATTTCTTAAGTTTATTTAATTCCCCTTCTGTCATTTATTCCTCTTGATTATTAAATAAATAAATTTTATTTATTTAATTACGTCACTAATTAGGTCCTCTTCTCTCCAAAATTAAATAGATTCTAATTTATTTGATTTTTTGTCCATTTTCTACTATAATTAAATAATTATTCATTAAACTTTTCTCTCATCAAATTAAATAAAGTTAATTTATTCCACCCTTTTGAATTTTGAATTAAATTATTATTTAATTTGAAATAGTTCCTTTTGTCACATTCTCCTATAATTAAATAATATCTTTATTATTTAATTATTCACTGGTCACCTGGGGTAAATAAATTTTATTATTTAATTTCTCCAGCGGCCTCTTTTTCTGTGCCAGTCTTATCTTCCAAATTAATTCTTTTCTTTTGACATCTCATTTAATTTCGACCCTTCATTGAATTATTTTATAATTCAATCTTGGCCCTTCATTTCTAGTCATTGCCCTAATTTTGACCTAACCCTAATTTGTATTGCAACATTCAATCTTAACCATGGATTTTAGGGTATTTTTCATCTTCTCATCCTGGCCACACATTCGAAATTGCAATTTTTATAAAAGGGCAATTTTGTTCTTATTTGTCTCTCTTTGGTCCATGTCTATTTTCTGTCAACTTAGGGTTATCATTTTAACAGTCATTTGTCATTTAGCTTATTGTGAAGTCATTTTATTTTATGCAAATCCTTCAACACTTGCATAGGGCTTAGGCACTTGTCATAGTTGCTCATTTGAAATCTGAGGGCATCTTTATTTACTGCAAGCTAGGAGGTGTAACAAAGGTCAACCATGGAAGATGAGGACTTAGGGTAACATTGTTTATTTTGTTTTCATATTATTTCCTTTGTACTTTGTTATTTTATTGGGGATTTTAATGTTATTGTGCTAACCCCTCTAACAATAATCTATTTTTCCCTTGATTATAGTTGTATAACAATACTAGCATTTGAGTTGAAATGAAAATTCAAGCTCATGTCTCTCCATTGTACATGCATATCTGAACTTTGAATGAAATAACTAAGGGTTGTTTTATCCATCTCACTGTTGTGGTGTGTATGAATCTATTTTAGCTTTAATTCAAGGAATTAATCAAAATGCTTGAATGGGATTATAGGCAGATATGTGTTGTATAAGGATTTGATAAGTAGTCTTGGGTTAGAATGCATACTGATGAAATTGTAATGCAATATTGTCAGGGATCTTATATGTGATGTATTAAATCTGTTATAAACCTCTAGATGCTTATGAATTTGACTCCTGCAATGGATATATGGCACTGATCTAAGTTTTAATTATTAGTGTAGTTCAGTATTTGTTTGTCTTTGCCTAGAGCTTGCTACAAATTGCAAATCATTGACTATCTTATACAATGGATTGTGTTTAGTTATCTCACGCTCCAGATAGTTGATATTGTCTATGAACAACCAATTCTAGTTGATATTATCTTATCGTGTTGAGCTATTAAGTGAGATCATATGCTATTGTTAATGTTGTTTATAATAATGGTGTAGAGGTTGTAAACACATTAAGGGATCACCCTCCGGGTCTTGCAGAGCCGAAGTGTAGGAGACTTTTAAAGTCCTCGTCAGTTGGTCCAGGTCCTTCGAGCTGCCGATTGGAATTGGCAATTCCATAGGTAGATTAGAAGACAAACCTGGTTACATTGTAAAAAGAACCAACATACACGTCAACCACTAAACAACCACCTCTACAACTGACTTTTTAATCTTTTATGATCACTTGAAACATAAAACACACTAATTTCAAGGTTGTTAACATCACTATTGAAATGTTTTAATTTTTTGACCTTTCAAACATTAAAAAGTACATCATTAAATTAATTATGTAATGGCATAAAAATTAAAAATATCATGAATTAATTATGTAACCACATAAGTCAAATATAATTCTATCAAGAAATTAATATCAAATAGATAATATAATCACATAACTTATACATTTCAATGTCATTGATTTTCTTCTTCATCCAACTCTTTGTTTGTATCATCCGATCCAAATTCAACATTGTAAGGATTGGTCATATCATCATCATCGTCATCGATATCAGTTTCAATAATGTCATCATCCACACGGATATCATCTTCATGAACATTAACTCCTACATCATCATGATCTAGTTCCTCCTCTTCGACATCTTCGTCAGGGACATCATCAACTAACTATTGATCTTGGTCATCATCTACATCATCTTCTAGTTCTTCGGTATCTTCTTCTTCCACCACATTATAATTTACTAGCCTTCCTCTTGGATCATGTCTAACAACAAATGACCAACCTGGTTTACCTGGAACCTCTGAGTAAAATACCTGCTCACATTGGTTGGAAGAACATAGGGCTCATTTCTAGCTTGCTCGATCAACCTTGTATTAACCATGGTAAATCCATTATCATGTTCAATAACAGTTCTCTCAGGATCATTTTCATTCAATCGTAGCCTGTACCATAGGACGACGAACATAATTAATCTGAAGGACTTAAAGTCACACTCAAGTATATCATCCAAAATCCCATAGTATCAATTTTCTGATACTTTTGGATGTATGTTGATTCTAGATGAAACATTAGTCACCTAAAAGACTGCAGTTATACTAGAATAAAAAGTTTTCTTCATGTCATCCAACATTTTGATTCAAAATTTATGACCATTGCACCACATAGCCTTGTGGTGTTTCACCTGCAATATGTCAAACATTTAAAAATTATTGCAATATCATCAGTTGATAAACATATTTATTCTTGGGCGAATGTATGCAAAGAAAACAATCTCAACATATATATACATCAATATACTTGAAAATAATTAAATAATATGGGTGATTAATATATTTATACGTACCTGTTTATCTCTTAAACCATATGCTAAATCAATTTCCCTTTGTGTAACATTGGAATCTCCATTATGATGAGCTTCTTTAACCAATGAAGCCACACCTTCCCATGTTAATGCGTGACCAAATTGTTGACATCGTTCAATCCATACCATCATCCAATCAAGATTGTTGGCAACATAAAATGTAGTGCATCCCACTCTCAACCAACTGTACCAAAAAAATTGAAATTCACAAACGATCGTATAATTTTAAATACCACAGTATATGACCTTAATTTATAATTGATGTATATTGAAGATTAAAATTAAATAAGTACAATATACATAAAAAACATATGTAAAATGTATTCTAATTAATCTCCATGACCATCTTATAATTACCTCTCACTTTCCTCAATCTACCTTTCCCCAACAAGTAATCCCCTTCAAATTTTTTAATGGAGTTGGGATCCCAAATGCGATCTACATGGATCTTTGTTGCAAACTTAAGAAGATATTCACTAATGTACACCATGGTCTGGTATACCATATATCCCTCCACCATAGAACCCTTAGGATGTGCTCTTTGTCTAACCAAAGCCTTCAAAAATTTCAAGTTCCTCTCAACCATCCACGTCAACCTTGTGTGTACAGGTCCACACAATTCAATCTCCTCAACTTGGTGTATGAGGTAGTGTTCTTGTGCATTAAAAAATGTTGAAGGTAGACACTTTTGCATTTCATACATTAGACGAGGAATTTTTCTCTTCCAATAATTTATATCTTCTTTATGGATTTCTTTAGATGACACCCATCTACAAGTGATTCAAGGCGCACATATATTAATGAGATTTAACAAAAATATACAGTATATTACATAACAAGTAAAACAAATGGAAATTATAAGATGTATACAGTGAATTGAAAAAATCTCGCTACTTACCTCATGTATTTTCCAAGATCATATATAACTTGCTTCACATTGTTGTCAAAGTTGTCTGGGAGAGATAGAGGTAGAACGTACTGCAACAATTATAAAATGATCTTTTCATTATTTTTCCAAAAGTAGTAAACACAATACACTCAAAAGTACATGCATTATACAAGTGTATATAATATACCAGAATAATTACCTTAATGAAGGTATGCCAATCATGCGTTTTCATCCCTGACCCAAATTCACCTTTCTTTGTTATTATATTGTTTATGTTCGGAGCAAATCCTGTGGGAAATCGAATTTTTTGTATGACTTCTTTTATAGCATTGCTTTGCTGCTCTGTTAATAACCAAGAAAGGGCACTTATATTAATTTGTTCTCCATTGCTATTTAATTGAATGAAATTTTCATTACATGATTGGCTTCCTGAATGTCAATACAAATTTTGACAAATTTTTCTTTTTCATGCCTTCCATCCAATATTTTCCATAACGTTTTTGTTATATTATTTCCCATATGCATTGTATCAAACAAATGCACAATTTGTAGATGTTCATAGTAGGGCAACCTACTAAATTATCTAGGATAAATTTTCATTCCCTGTGGAAGTCGGCCATTAATGTCTTGACGACCTTCATGAAGCATATAAGTTAAATAAATTAACAACGACAATCATTGTCAATTACAACATGAGTAAACACGGCACAATATAAAAATATAAATTCAAAACATATCATATATGATAAATAAACAATTTGATCTGATGTATAACCTTGACGATTAATTCTATTATATTCCAACTTCCATAGGCGAGGTGTCATTCTTCGTGGTTTTGATGTAGTCTCCTCTTTCCCATTGAAAACATGTTTTTCAGTAGTTCAATACTTATGATTTCTATGGAGGAAGTGCCTATACTCATCAAACACTGGCTATTCCTAAACTTGTCAATGATCGATTTCATCTTTGGACCAAATCAAGGTATGCAAATTTTCCCTTTGTTTGAAGACCTGCAGATGATATATAATTGATTAAATATGTCAATTTTTAATTATATATAATGAATATATTATTTTAAAACATGCATAGTATCTACTTCATCAAATTAAATATTGTTAAAGTGCAATGAACGTGCTATAACATACCAAAAATGTAAGTTAGCCCGGGTATCATGAATTGCTGTCCATACAAAATTGTAATGGAATTGAAATTGTCTTTGTCCTATTGGTTCAGGAGACGCCATACATAGTGACGCCATTCCATAACTTTAATAACTCGTCAATAAGAGGCTCAATATATACATTCATATCTTTCACCTGGTACTTACCTAGTTGAATGAACATAAACATTACATAATTATTATAACCATTTTACTGCAATATATATAAATTAATGTACATGACTATTGAATGAAAAAAATATAAGTCATTATGCAACAAATAATACAAATGAGATGCTACTACGTTAAAGAAAATTGATGTAAACAAATACCTGGAACAATCATTGACAACATTATGTGCTCCCTCTTTATTGACATCCATGGAAGAATGTTATTGTTGATAACAAAAACAGGCCACACTGAGTAAATAGATCTCAACTCTCCAAATGGATTGACACTATCTACTCCCAATGAAAGCCTGAGATTATGAGGTTTTTCTTTAAAGTGTGGCCATTTTTCCTCCATGTCCCTAAATG
>VDFB02270651.1:228014484-228078591 GCA_007258455.2 Sequoia sempervirens
TATACTTTCAAATACGCGAATACATGCTTCGAAAAGTGTCGAGACTACTAGGGAAACCCTAAACGAAACAGATTCCCACGAGTGGGAATTTGGCTCCGAACGATCCCTAAGTGACTGTTGCCTTGATGATTTGTTTGTCGAACCAGGGGAACTGACCTCTGAACAACGATTTTGGCAAACCTTCAAAATTGAGCAGGCACCAAATAGTCAAAATCCTACTACCGCTTCCCATGACACACAACAACCATCCTCTGACCCCCCTCTGTCTAGTCTGTCCGAAATGTCAGTGGATATTGATAGCCAGGGCTCTAAAACCTTCACTCCTTATTATGACAACGAATATGACACTAGTGAAGGAGAATACTGGATAGAGTCCGATGTCGAGTTGGACGATGATAACCTCATCTACAACATTACCGAATCCATCTGCATGCTGTCCGCATCCTCACCTAAGTTCACTAGCCTTGACGATGGCATCTCTTTAATTTACCCTGAACTAGTCGATTGTGACCAACAAGGACTGCCCGTTCTGGACACATTCCAAAATGGTGAAGCAATCACCAAATTCATGGGATTACGTGAAGGCATACCCAGGGGGGACCACAAATCGGGATTTTCCATTGATTTAGACTGCATGGCATACTTCGGCGAGACTGTCCAGTCCTCTAGTCGCAAAAGTAAAAATAAAGTAAAAAACAAAACGTCTCTAGGTGAAAACCGAAAGGCACCTCTTGACGATAAAATAGTAAAAACAAAGGACGTATCTGTGGGTGAAAACCCCTCTGAGGCACCCAAAGATGGAGGACAGGACTTTCTCCCTGTGCAACAAGAGAAATCAGCCATGCTTATTGAGGACACCATAGAGGATAACATTTCAACTGCAGAGGACCCCAAGATGGTCCTATTTGCCGCATCATTGACAGATGAAGAGAAATCGGAATTTCATAAATTCTTTGCAGAACGGAAAATAAACTTTGCATGGTCCTACGCTGACATGCCAGGATTGGACCCCAAACTGGTTCTACATCATCTGCCACTAGTACCCAATGCTAAACCAGTCAAGCAGGAGTTGCGCAAAATGCACCCTCAAGTTGCTCTATTGGTTAAGGCCGAGTTAAAGAAACTACTGGATGCCGGATTCATAAGGTCTATAGATTATGCTGAATGGATTTCCAACCTAGTGCCGGTGACAAAGCCAAATGGACTAATTCGGGTATGTATAGATTTCTGGGACCTAAATAAAGCATGTCCAAAGGATGACTTTCCTTTGCCCAACCTTGACATCATAGTCGACCTAACTGCAGGACATGAGATGCTATCCCTCATGGATGGTTTCTCTGGTTATAATCAAATCCGCATTGCTCCTGAGGATCAACACAAAACAGCATTCACATGCCCATGGGGTACATATTGTTGGAACGTCATGCCCTTCGGTCTCAAAAATGCAGGTGCCACATACCAAAGGGCTATGACCACGATCTTCCATGATATGATGCACAATATAATGGAAGACTATGTAGATGACCTATTGGCCAAATCAACAACTAGGAAGGATCATTTGAAGGTACTCGACAAAATTTTCAAGAGATTGGAAGAGTACAAAGTTCGACTAAACCCTAAGAAGTGTGTTTTTGGGGTCACATCAGGAAAACTGTTGGGGTACATAGTTTCCCGACGAGGCATAGAAGTTGATCCGGAAAAGGTCAAGGCAATCATCGACATGCCTCCACCCAGAGGGATCAGTGAACTCCGAACTATGCAAGGCAGAGTACAATCTATTCGCCGTTTCATAGCCCAATTGGCAGATAAGTGCCACCCATTCCAGTACCTGTTGCGCAAAGGTATCCCCTTTGTATGGACAGATAAATGTCAACAGGCCTTCCAGCAAATCAAAGATTACCTTCTATCAACACCAGTCCTCATGTCACCTATTCATGGAAAGCCATTAATTCTATACATCTCGACCACTAGTTCAGCACTGGGGGCATTACTGGCCCAAAATGATCATGAAGGGAAAGAAAGAGAAATCTACTACATCAGCCGCACACTGATAGGTTATGAGCTGAATTACACATACATTGAACGTGCATGCCTCACAGTTGTCTTTGCAGCCCAAAAACTAAGGCATTATATGCTCAATCATCAGACACAACTGGTTGCCAAGATTGACCCATTGAAATACCTATTAAGTCGAGCAGCATTAACAGGCCGATTGGAAAAATGGGTCATGATCCTAAGTGAGTACGACATACAGTATGTTGAACGCAAGGCAATAAAAGGGCAAGTAATAGCAGATCAACTGGCAGATGCACCAATCCAAGTCTCTCATCCATTGGTAACTGATTTTCCTGACGAGTCCATTTTTCATACGGAACCTGCAACACCATGGAAGCTGTATTTTGATGGGTCACACACTGGTCATGGCTTAGGCGCTGGAATCTTGTTCATCACACCACAAGGGGATTCAATTCCTAAGTCATTTCGAATCGCTTTCCCTTGTACAAATAACATTGCCGAATACAAAGCACTAGTTACAGGTCTCAAGTTGGCAATCAAATGGAAAATTCAGACATTGCTTGTATTCGGAGACTCCCAGCTAATAATCAACCAAGTAAATGGCGACTATGAAACAAAGGATGAAAAGTTGCTTCCTTACAAGAGGATGGTGGACAGTTTCCTAACATACTTCCAATCAGTGTCCTTTGAACAAATCCCCAGGGCACAGAATAAGGCAGCGGACGCAATGGCTACGATTAGTTCTCTCTTGGACATCCCTAAAAATGTGTCACAATTTGAGTTCCTAGTAGAACAACTATTGATACCGGCATATGATATCCCAGAGTCGGAAATGGTTTGCGAACTTGTTGGTCCCAACTCTCCTTGGTATCAGGACATTTATGACTACCTAAAGACTCAAACCCTTCCACCAAACCTATCTAATAACCAAAGAAAGTCCTTCATTAGGAAATCCACAAGGTATGCCATCATCAGTGACACCCTATACCGCTGTGGTTTTGATAGTACCCTCCTTAGATGTCTTGACACCGACGAAGCATGTACGACCTTACGAGAAGTGCACGACGGTATATGCGGATCTCATTCGAGCGGTCCTACTCTGGCTAAGAAACTAACGAGACTTGGGTATTATTGGCCAACAATGGAAAAAGATGCACTCGAATATGTCAGAACTTGTCGCAAGTGTCAGATTCATAGTGATTTGGTCCATGCTCCAGCACAAGAACTTCGGCTAATCACTTCTCCATGGCCCTTCGCTCAATGGGGACTCGACCTCGTGGGTAAGATTCATCCAACCTCATCCAACGGCCATAAATTCATCATCACCGCCACAGAGTATTTCACAAAGTGGATCGAAGCCATCCCATTGACATATATTCCTGGCAAACAAATATCAAAGTTTATCCTCAACTACATCATTTTCCGGTACGGCCTTCCACAATCCATCATCACTGACAACGGACATCCATTCAAAAACCAAGACGTACGTGAGTTATGTGAGCGATTCCATATCCAACACCATTTTTCATCCCCATATTACCCCCAAGGAAACGGCCAAGCTGAGGCATCGAATAAAACTATTGTCAAGATTCTTAAAAAGACTGTCAATGACGCTGGCTGCGATTGGCACATACAACTTAACCCTGCTCTGTGGGCTTACCGAACTAGCATTCGTACGCCTACAGGGGCTACCCCATTCGCCCTGGTCTTTGGCGCTGAAGCCATCTTACCCATTGAGGTCGAAATTCCTTCGCTACGGGTCTCTTTGAAGGGTCTAACTAATGACGAGGAGTACCGACAATCACGCTTGCACGAGCTGGAAATGCTGGACGAAAGAAGACAAAACTCACTGAATCACCTCCAAGCATATCAAAACCGCCTTTGTCACAGCTACAATAAAAAGGTTATGGTCAGAAAGTTTGACATTACAACCTCGGTTTCATCCGCCAACCCTAAGAACTGGGCGATAGAGAAAAGCCGTGAAAATTTGAACCAAATCGGCCGGGTCCATATTACTTCATATCTTCTTTGGCTCTCTGGAGACTAACCGACAACTCCGTGAGGGGAACAGCTTGATCGAGCTCCATCATCAGCCATAATCGAAAGTTCTCTATGGTTGGCATCGTGAGGGACAAAGCCAAGGCCCTAAATGCAAAAACAAAACAAAACAAAAAAATCAAAAAAATCATGAAAATAGTAAAGAGAAAAATGATTCGTTCAATAGTGAAAACCTAGCAAACAGGCACTTTGGATAAGTACCATGGTGAAAACCTGGCAAACAGGCGCCATGCGTAATCAATCATTGCTCTACCATCTATTGTCACTTTGTCTAAACTTGGCCTAGGATGAAAGGTATTTCTGCAAATCGCCATCACATCCTACCCTTCCTATCACAGTGGATGACCGATTGACATCATGTTCTGACAAATGTCCGTCTAGCAAGTCAGCAACATCCCGTACATGTTCCTTGCAAATGGCTAAGTCTTAGACCTAACTAGGGGCAAAATGTTTATCATGCAACTGCAGTGGATGGCACGTAGGATCAAAAACACCTTAAAAAGCCCTGAAAAAAGACAAAAACATCATAAAAAGCCCTGAAAAAAGACAAAAACATCATAAAAAGTCCTGAAAAAAAGACCAAAAACATTGCAAAATGGCCTGAAAAAAGATCTAAAAATCGTAAAACGTCCTGAAGAAAACCAAACAAAATCATGTGGCCACTCGAAGAACACTGACATATCGTCATTTCTAGTCAAAGTCAAGCATCTCAAATCAGTCTTTGTCATTTGTCCAAACTACGTTGTCTCTGCGCATTTGTTACGTAGGCAAGACTCATACTTGAGTCCCCGAGACATTAGGTTAGTCCTTTTAGGTTTGTCAAACTAAATAATGGCGCAATCTTCGTTCATCAAGACAAAGTCATTGGTCGTGTCGAACTACGAGGTCTCTGAGTGTATGACGTAGGCAAGGCCATCTATCGATGAGCCCCCGAGGCCGCACTAGGTCAGTCCATTAGGGTTCATGGCACTACACTGGCACACACGTCAGCAGTCTTCAATCATTTCTCCATATGGGGGAAAACTCCTAAAATAGAGTAAAACAATCATTCTATTCGGCATAACAATCTCATACCACTCATGTCATCAAGGCAATATCGGCATATAGTCCAACACAAGTCAACCTCGGTCAAAACAAGTCAAATCATCATCATACACCGGTCAAACTGTCAAATTTCGGTTAATCTTCAGATGAGTCCTTCTGAAAGATAACCTTTGTCATTTACGCCTTAGGATGTGTCCTTCCTAGGCGTCGTCATCGTCATTCGACACTTTGAGTGATTCCCTTGACATCTAAGGATCACTCTTCATGACATCAATATTCTTCAGATATGTCCTTCTGAAGAACCAACTCTGTCATTTATGCCTTGGGATGTGTCCTTCCTAGGCATCGTCATTATTTCGGGGGCCCCCTTTATGACCATTAGGGATCAAATCCCCCCGACATCGGCATTATTTAGGATGAGTCCTTCCTGAATTCACCAAGTCTCGACATTTTTCAAGGTCCTCAAAACTTTAAAACATTGGGACATCTTGACATTATCAAACATGGCATTTTGACATCAGAACAATGGATATGCAGATGCACTTGGCAAACACTTGACATTTGTCTTTTCATCTTTATCATGTTATTAGTTTTTCAGCGAGATCCCACTAAGCAGGATTTAGAGAAGCAGCGACGTAGCATGACAATTGACACGCATGACTACTAGCTTCTCAGCGAGGTCCTGATTCAGGGATTTAGAAAAGCAACGACATATCATGATAGAGACTTTATTTTTGTATTTTGGGAATCATGTCACTCGTTTCTCAAGGAGATCCTAGAAACAGGATTTAGAGAAGCAGCGACGTTTCATGAGTTGTCCTTGTCTTTTTCTGCTTGTGGTTGATTATGACAACAAGACTGGGGCAAGCACGCTCCTAGTGTGAGTCATGATCATCCTTGTCTGTGACTGTTCGTCTTAGGTAATGGTACGACCTTGCACACCTTGATCTATGTCATATCATGGTGTTTGTTGGCCATTACAACAGTTTGCCCAATGATGATTAAAGAGCAACAAATATTAAAAGTCCTACAGTAAAGTTTTGAAGGATTTGTGTCTTCTTATGGGTCTCATGTCTGTCTTCTCCTCTTGCGTCTGATCATCTTCTCTCATTGGTCCCGCCATCTTCTCTCGTCCATCCTGCGATGATATCCTGTGACATCCAAAAACATAAGTGCATACATAGTATATCCATTGCATTAGGTCCATACATACATCATCCATGGTATTAAATAATATCATACATGGCATTACATCATATACATAATCACAAGCATTGCATTAACATAATCATCATCATTGCATCTTTTACATAAATACATCATGCACATCAGTAACATAATCATATACATAAGCATTGCATCAACATGACATCAAAAATCACAACATAGACATCATAGTACATAAATGGCATCATAAATTAAGCATCATACATGTCATAAGACATAATGCATAGAACATCACATAACACATATAGGCCGCATCAACACTGCATCATCATATAGAATCATCTCAAAAATATACAATGTCACAGGATAGAGTCAATGCATATCCCAAAAATGGAGCTCGCAGGCTCAAATAATATAGTGTGTCTGGCTGAAATACCTAGGAGAACTCTCATCATCCCATCCGGAAGATAATGGTGGAGGCAGTGACTCACGTCGCGAGCTGAAATAAAGGTCCTATGGTGGCTGATACGTGACATTGGCGGAATCTTGAGTGAAGGCATCATCTCCAGCGGAGTAGTAAACACAGTAAGTCGCTGCGTTTGGACTCACGGTGATGGAGATGCATTAGCGGCGTACTGGCGACCTCTGCCGCTGAATAGCGAAACCATGATGACTATACCTGAATGGACTCGGGTAATATTTTGAGATGGTCGTGACTTGTGGCGGCGATGTGTCTGGTGAGCCAGAACCGCTGGTATGGCTCGCAGTACCGCTATACTTGCGATCTATGCCCATTTGCCATTCGCAAATGCGTGGTCCGAGGACCGAGAACAGGATCCGTACTCGACGCGCCTGCTCATAAAGCGTTCTGTCTTTAACTGGCGTACTCACAGCGCAAGCTCGAACCATGTCCTCTGGATATTGCATGGGGCGCGAAACTGCAATGCACCATTGCATCTGTTGGCGGATCACCGCTGATCCCTCTACCGCAATTTTACCTCCGATCGGCGGTAGTTCGCCACGTACTTGTTTAGCGTCTAACCTGTTGAAGATTGGCCACTCTCACGATCCGGGTAACATCGGTGGCAACTCGTGGATGGTATCTCCTCCCCTCATGTCGCCATCTCGGAGGTAGCTCAGCCCATCACCTAATCATCCTCCCTGCTCCTCATACCGCCACCTCCTCCTCTGTCCATTATCCTCCTCGTGCGAACGCTCCGAACCTCCACCTCACGCTCTCCCTCCATCTCCTGCTCTCCCATCTCCACCTCCATCGCGGCCGTATCCTCCTGTCCACCCACCACCCTCTCCTCCTCCTGTCTCTCCTCGCCCCCTCCCTCCTGTCTGGGCAGCTCCTCTCCCTTTCCCTCCTCCCCAACCTCGAGGATAGCATCCAACGCTACCCTCGCCACCCACTGTCGCACCCTACGACCTGGTACCTGTCCGTCCCGCCGTCGCCTCCTACCATCTCCACCGTCATCTCCACCACGGCCTCCATCTCCACCTCTCCCTCCATCTCCATCACCACCCTTGCCTTCGTCCCTCCCTCCATCACCACCCCTCCCTCCATCTCCATCCCTGCCCTTGCCTCTACCTCTGCCTCTGCCCCCATCTCTGCCTCTGCCCCCTCGTCTGGCTCGTGGCACTCGCGGAATCACTGACCGCCTGTCAACTGGTGCGGGCCCATCAGGATCTGTTAATGGCACGGGTCTGCATGCCTGCCACCATAGGTCATAAGCTGGTGTGGTACCTGGATCTGCTGCTCTGCCTCCCCAACCCCAGGCCTAGGCTACTAGTCCATCTATCTGCTGTGTGGCAAATGCCACTGGGATGGCCGGCCCCCATGCATACTCTCAGGAAGATCTGGCATACTCTGCCATCCCCACGGGTACATCCTGCTGCTCGCCAAACTGTCTCAATACACACTGTGGCAGGTACATCTCAATAATCAAGGATGTCTGTACTGTCCTACCAATCAGGTACCTGTATTGTCTGCAGAAGCTCAAATGATCGGCCTCATCATCCCATGCCTCACAATCCCTGTACAGCCTCCAGATGAACGTCACCATGGTATCGATCCGATGCCGCCACCATCTTGTCTCGCCCATGTGGGTCTGCTGTAATGCGCCGGCATAATAATAGGAGTAGGGCATCCCCGCGGCAAGCTGTGGTCTGTCAATAGGAGGGTGGAATATGGCAATGTGCTCCCATGCCCAGATCATCATAAGGGTGGTCCCATAGGAGATACTCTCTCCTCTCCTGTATACCACATCGTGCAACTGGTGATATAGCGTCCCTAGCAGGCAGGGACCTCACGCGTAAATTGTTCTGTCTCGCCTCATGCCGACCAGGACGTCCCCCCAACCAATCGGAAATCCATGTCCTCGTCGGTCAGAAACCAAAATGCTAGCAATCAAAGTCGCCAGGAACGCATCAAAGCGACTGTAGTGCTCCGCCAGGAAATCCCAATGGATCTCATAACCCTGAATACCGAGTCTGACACCCTGATCCTGGTAGTACGCCCGAAAGGTCTACTCACCATGACGTGGATCGTACACGATCCGCTCCCCTCGAATAGGAATCCAAAGAATACGGTAGACGTCCTCCAAGGTAATCGTAGCCTCACCTGTCGGCAGGTGGAAGGAACAGGTCTCAGAATGCCACCGCTCACACAAGGCTGTCAACAAACCCCTGTTCACTCAAATGGCGAGCATGAACGCAGCATAAAATAGACCCAAGCGCATCAATCATCCCCGCTCTCGTGGGCCCAGCTGATCGGCAAACCGAAAGGTGGTCGGTCTGCTCTCTCTAGTATAAATAGGGGCAAGCTGCCTCTACAAAAAGACGAACAATGCATTAGCACCTTTTTGAACAACTGTAATCATCATGGACAACAACTAAGGGCATGAAAGCATCAAAGCAAGTTAAAATTAAGGAAACAGGCAAATGCGGTGCAAAAAAGCAATTGCATCGCGAAAAAAAAAAATGTGTCGTTCTCCATATCAAATGCGACAGGATAAGGCGAATGCGTCTTTATATGACGTTTGCGTCATGAAATTATGCGGTTGCGTCGCAACATTGCGAATGCGGCGCGGCATTGCAATTGCGACATTCAAATAAGCGTTTGTGTCACGAAATAACGATTGCGGCACTTTACCAGTCAATTGCGACTTAGAAAGTCACTTGTGTCACACGAATTGTCAAATGCGGTTCAAACCACCGGTGCGGCGCGTTTATTCTAGGCACTTGCGTCGCGACGCATCAAATGCGTCGAACGCGAAGGCAATTGCGGCTTACGCGAACGCATATGCGTCGCGGCGCATTCGTTGACTACCCTAGAAAGCATTAAATAACGCGTAAAAAGATTAAATGACAAAGTGGGATTAGGGTACATACCACCGGCTCTGAGCCCTCTGGCCGTCTGAAGGTCCTCACGATCTCTCCGCGGTGCTTTGACACTGGAATAACCATCGTCGCTGCTGCACCTTTTGCTTTGAGCTCTTAGGATTCGCAAAGTGAATAGTGAAAGTGAATTGACTTTTACCCCTTTGTCAACCTATTTATAAGGTCAAAATGACATTTTTCAACCAAAGTCAATACTGGAGGCTCATTTGAACACCTTAGACCTCCCCGTAAGTCGCTTTAAACATGTCAAAATCCGAAACCGACTGCGTCGTTGTTTTTCTAATCATCAAATTGATTTATCGGGACCCTTTGCAAATTTTTCTAGCGCCGACCCAAAATTTGAAAATTTCCCGAGGGGGCAATGATACTCTGTACCCTCGCTGGGGCATATTTTGGACTTATTTTCTTTGTCACAATGTGACAAGTAACATTATGACAAAGAGGGGCAAAATGTAGACACCTAAAAATGACCTAGGCCTGCAAGCTTCATTTTTACCACTTTCGTCCTAGCATAATTAAGTTGTTTAATTGTGTCCTTGGTCCACATTCGACTATTGATTAAATAATTCATAATTATTTAATTAATTCATGTCATTTATTCCTCATGATTATTAAATAAATAAATTTTATTTATTTATCTAATACGTCATTAATTACCTAAGTCCCCCTTTAATTAAATAAATTTCTTAAGTTTATTTAATTCCCCTTCTGTCATTTATTCCTCTTGATTATTAAATAAATAAATTTTATTTATTTAATTACGTCACTAATTAGGTCCTCTTCTCTCCAAAATTAAATAGATTCTAATTTATTTGATTTTTTGTCCATTTTCTACTATAATTAAATAATTATTCATTAAACTTTTCTCTCATCAAATTAAATAAAGTTAATTTATTCCACCCTTTTGAATTTTGAATTAAATTATTATTTAATTTGAAATAGTTCCTTTTGTCACATTCTCCTATAATTAAATAATATCTTTATTATTTAATTATTCACTGGTCACCTGGGGTAAATAAATTTTATTATTTGTTCTCAAGGCTGGCCCTCTTCATCACCGTCTTATCTTCCAAATTAATTCTTTTCTTTTTGACATCTCATTTAATTTGACCCTTCATTGGATATTTTATGATTCAATCTGGCTATATTTCTAATAGATCATTGCCCTAATTTTGACTAACCCTAATTTGTATTGCAACATTCAATCTTAACCATGGATTTTAGGGTATTTTTCATCTTCTCATCCTGGCCACACATTCGAAATTGCAATTTTTATAAAAGGGCAATTTTGTTCTTATTTGTCTCTCTTTGGTCCATGTCTATTTTCTGTCAACTTAGGGTTATCATTTTAACAGTCATTTGTCATTTAGCTTATTGTGAAGTCATTTTATTTTATGCAAATCCTTCAACACTTGCATAGGGCTTAGGCACTTGTCATAGTTGCTCATTTGAAATCTGAGGGCATCTTTATTTACTGCAAGCTAGGAGGTGTAACAAAGGTCAACCATGGAAGATGAGGACTTAGGGTAACATTGTTTATTTTGTTTTCATATTATTTCCTTTGTACTTTGTTATTTTATTGGGGATTTTAATGTTATTGTGCTAACCCCTCTAACAATAATCTATTTTTCCCTTGATTATAGTTGTATAACAATACTAGCATTTTGAGTTGAAATGAAAATTCAAGCTCATGTCTCTCCATTGTACATGCATATCTGAACTTTGAATGAAATAACTAAGGGTTGTTTTATCCATCTCACTGTTGTGGTGTGTATGAATCTATTTTAGCTTTAATTCAAGGAATTAATCAAAATGCTTGAATGGGATTATAGGCAGATATGTGTTGTATAAGGATTTGATAAGTAGTCTTGGGTTAGAATGCATACTGATGAAATTGTAATGCAATATTGTCAGGGATCTTATATGTGATGTATTAAATCTGTTATAAACCTCTAGATGCTTATGAATTTGACTCCTGCAATGGATATATGGCGATCTGAGTTTTAATTATTAGGTGTAGTTGATTATTTGTTTGTCTTTTGCCTAGAGCTTGCTACAAATTGCAATGTTGACTATCTTATACAATAGATTGTGTTTAGTTATCTCACACTCCAGATAGTTGATATTGTCTATGAACAACCAATTCTAGTTGATATTATCTTATCGTGTTGAGCTATTAAGTGAGATCATATGCTATTGTTAATGTTGTTTATAATAATGGTGCATAGGTTGTAAACACATTAAGGGATCACCCTCCTGGGTCTTGTAGAGCCCGAAGTGTAGGAGACTTTTAAAGTCCTCGTTAGTTGGTCCAAGTCCTTCGAGCCACCCTTGATTGGAATTGGAAATTCCATAGGTAGATAGAAGACAAACCTGGTTACATTGTAAAGAACCAACATACCGCGTCGACACTAAACAACCACCTCTACAAGTGACTTTTAATCTTTTATGATCCTTGGAAACATAAAACACACTAATTTCAAAGGTTGTTAACATCACTATTGAAATGTTTTGAATTTTTTGAGCATTAAAAAGTACATCATTAAATTAATTATGTAATGGCATAAAATTAAAAATATCATGAATTAATTTATGTAACCACATAAGTCAAATATAATTCTATCAAGAAATTAATATCAAATAGATAATATAATCACATAACTCATACATTTCAATGTCATTGATTTTCTTCTTCCTCCAACTCTTTGTCTGTATCATCCGATCTAGATTCGACATTGTAAGGATTCGTCATATCATCATCATCATCATCGATATCAGTTTCAATAATGTCATGATCCACACGGATATCATCTTCATGAACATTAACTCCTACATCATGATGATCTATTTCCTCCTCTTCGACATCTTCATCAGGGAAATCATCAACTAATTGTTGATCTTGATCATCATCTACATCATCTTCTAGTTCTTCCGGTATCTTCTTCTTCCACCACATTATAATTTACCGGCCTTCCTCTTGGATCATGTCTAACAACAAATGACCAACCCAGTTTACCTGGAACCTTTGAGTAAAATACCTGCTTACATTGGCTTGGAAGAACATAGGGCTCATTTCAAGCTCGCTTGATCAACCTTGTATTAACCATGGTAAATCCATTATCATGTTCAATAACAGTTCTCTCAGGATCATTTTCATTCAATCGTAGCCTGTACCATAGGACGACGAACATAATTAATCTGAAGGACTTAAAGTCACACTCAAGTATATCATCCAAAATCCCATAGTATCAATTTTCTGATACTTTTGGATGTATGTTGATTCTAGATGAAACATTAGTCACCTAAAAGACTGCAGTTATACTAGAATAAAAAGTTTTCTTCATGTCATCCAACATTTTGATTCAAAATTTATGACCATTGCACCACATAGCCTTGTGGTGTTTCACCTGCAATATGTCAAACATTTAAAAATTATTGCAATATCATCAGTTGATAAACATATTTATTCTTGGACGAATGTATGCAAAGAAAACAATCTCAACATATATATACATCAATATACTTGAAAATAATTAAATAATATGGGTGATTAATATATTTATACGTACCTGTTTATCTCTTAAACCATATGCTAAATCAATTTCCCTTTGTGTAACATTGGAATCTCCATTATGATGACTATTTTAACCAATGAAGCCACACCTTCCATATTAATGTCGCGACCCAGTTGTTGACATCGTTCAATCCATACCGTCATCAATCAAGATTGTTGGCAACATAAAATGTAGTGCATCCACTCTCGACCAATGTACCAAAAATTAAAATTCACAAGCGGCATGTTCTTTAAATACTTACCGATGTAGCCTTAATTTATAATTGATGTATATTGAAGATTAAAAATTAGAAATGAGTACAATATACATAAAAACATATGTAAAATGTATTCTAATTAATCTCCATGACCATCTTATAATTACCTCTCACTTTCCTCCGATACGCTTTCTAGCAATTACTCCCATACAAATTTTTAATGGAGTTGGGATCCCAAATCGATCTACATGGATCTTTGTTGCAAGCACCAGAAGATATTCACTAATGTACATGATGCGTATGCCTTATATCCCTCCACCATAGGGCCCCTTAGGATGTGTGCTCTTTGTCTAACCAAAGCCTTCAAAATTTCAGTTCCTCAGCCATCCCGTCAACCTTGTATTATGCGAGGTCCACACAATTCGATACTCTCAACCCAATTGTATGAGGTAGTGTTCTTGTGGTAAAAAATGTTGAAGGGAGTAGACACTTTTGCATTTCATACATTAGACGAGGAATTTTTCTCTTCCAATAATTTATATCGTCTTTATGGATTTCTTTAGATGACACCCATCTACAAGTGATTCAAGGCGCACATATATTAATGAGATTTAACAAAAATATACAGTATATTACATAACAAGTAAAACAAATGGAAATTATAAGATGTATCTGATTGAATTGAAAAAATCTAGCTACTTACCTCATGTATTTTCCAAGATCATATATAACTTGCTTGACATTGTTGTCAAAGTTATGGGAGAGATAGAGAGGTAGAGCGTCTTTTAACAATTATAAAATGATCTTTTCATTATTTTTCAAAAAGTAGTAAACACAATATACTAAAAAGTACATGCATTATACAAGTGTATATAATGTACCAGAATAATTACCTTAATGAAGGTATGCCAATCATCTGTTTTCATCCCTGGCCCAAATTCACCTTTCTTTGTTATTATATTGTTTATAATTACGGCAAATCGTGAAATCAAATTTTTGTATGACTTCTTTTTATAGCATTGCTTCTAACATACGGTAATAACAAAGAAAGGGCATATATTAATTTGAGTCTCCATTGCTGTTTAAATTGAATGAAATTTTCCATTTACATGATTGGCTTCCTGAATGTCACTACAAATTTTGACAATTTTTCTTTGTCATGCCTTCCATCCAATATTCCATAACATGTTATATTCTTTCCCATATGCATTGTATCAAAACAAATGCACAATTTGTAGCTGCTCATAGTAGGGCAAACCTACTAAATTGTCTGGGATAACTTTTCAGTCCCTGTGGAAGCTCACCATTAATGCCTTGACACCTTCATGAAGCATATAAGTTAAACAAATTAACAAGACAATCATTGTCAATTACAACATGAGTAAACACAACACAATATAAAAATATAAATTTAAAAAATATCATATATGATAAAATAAACAATTTGATCGATGTATAAACTTGATGATTAATTCTATTATATTCCAACTTCCATAGGCGAGGTGACATTCTTGTGGTTTTGATGTAGTCTCCTCTTTCCCATTGAAAGATGTTTTCAGTGGTTTGATACTTATGATTTCTATGGAGGAAGTGCCTATACTCATCAAACACTGCTTTCCTAAACTTGTTGAATGATCCAGTTTCATCTTTGGACCACAAATTGGACATGCAAATTTTCCCTTTGTTTGAAGACACGCAAGATGATATATAATTGGATTAAATATGTCAATTTTTAATTATATATAATGAATATATTATTTTAAAACATGCATAGTATCTACTTCATCAAATTAAATATTGTTAAAGTGCAGTCGAACGTTATAACATACCACAAAAATGTGTTAGCCCTGGGGCATCATGAATTGTCCATACAAACATTGCATGGAATTGAAATTGTCTTTGTCCTATTGGTCTAGAGACGTCATACATAGTGACGCCATTCCATAACTTTAGTAACTTGTCGATAAGAGGCTCGATATATACATTCATATCTTTAACTTGGTACTTACCTAGTTGAATGAACATAAACATTACATAATTATTATAACCATTTTACTGCAATATATATAAATTAATGTACATGACTATTGAATGAAAAAAATATAAGTCATTATGCAACAAATAATACAAATGAGATGCTACTACGTTAAAGAAAATTGATGTAAACAAATACCTGGAACAATCATTGACAACATTATGTGCTCCCTCTTTATTGACATCCATGGAGGAATGTTATTGTTGATAACAAAAAATGCCACACTGAGTAAATAGATCTCGGCTCTCCAAATGGATTGACACCGTAGCTCCCAATGAAAGCCTGAGATTACGAGGTTCTTCTTTAAAGTGTTGCCATTTTTCCTCCATGTCCCTAAATGTAGAACCATCCACAGGCATTCGAAGAATGTCATCTCCACTTCTATTCCGTGCATGGTAATCCATAAATTGCGCTAAGCTTTCGCACCTAAATAATCATTGCATACGTGGAATAATGGGAATATAACGAAGAACCTTGCGAGACACCTTTTTTGTTAGTTGATCTGTTCGATATCTACTGATATGACATTCTGAGCATTCTGTTGCAAATTCCTGTTGTTTATGATATATAATATGATCATTGGGATATGCATCTATTGCTTGATACTCCATTCCGATATCTTTCATAATGGCACATAAATCTCACTATGAGCAAGGTAAAATATTTGATGGCAGTAACAAAAATTCACCAATCAATCTACAACAAAAAATAATTTGTTCATATAAAGAATATTAATGGTACATATTTCATCATTTATTTACTAGTGATGAACTAACAAGAATTACAATAGATGAAAAAGATGACATATATGACATACCTTAACATCCGTGAGATTGCTATGTTTGATAAACCATTCATAACCTTCAAGTTCAACAAAAATAATACAACAGAGAGAAGAGTTGTTTCAGAGCCTTCATAAAGGGGCTCATATGCCTTCTCAAGTATAGATAAATCATGAACATCATCAAAGTCATCTTGATCATCATGATCAGCTTTGCCACTAAATTGTTGGAAAATATGCCTCAATCTCATAGGCGGAAACCTCTGAGAAAGCTTAGTCATTGTGACATTTCTGTTGTCTGGCTGACTGGAAGTTTACCTTGTGTTTTGCTCATGTCACCAAGACAATGCTTTTGTCTTGCCAAAGAAGTCTATCACTGTGACTTGTGGCCTCCGCTGTAATCTCCTACCGAGTGGAATGTCTCGGTGACATAAGGGTTTGTTATCGGGCTTCGGGGAGACTCATGGCGACTTAGAGTCTTCAGGATAACAAATGGATTCGGAAGGAAGTCATGGCGACCGGGAGAAGTCTCACCGATAAGCTCATTCAGGGTGACTTGAACTCTCTGGAAGATCTCTTGGCGACTGAGGAATGTCTCACCGACGGTATACACTCGAGCAAACTCAAGAGTCTCGGTGAGAAGTCTCGACGACGATAGGAAGTCTTGCCGATATCGACATGACCTTCGGTCTGTCTGGCCGATGAAGAAATCGGTATGACTTGTTCCTATCGGCATGATCTCTTGGTGACCGGGAGATGTCTCGGCAACAGTGTTAGGGGTCATCGGTGTAATGTATTGTTTCGATATGATGTCTCATCGAATATCGAAAGTCTTTCCGACAACATGTGGGGTCATCAGTTCGGTGTGACTCTTGGCGAACAATTGTTTCGGGATAACATGGAATCCTCGGTAAGATGTCTTGCCGAAGGTTGATTCTCTCGTTGATAGTGGAACACATCGATATGACTTAAAGGCTTCGGTATGAAGTCTTGGCGAAAGCAGTAAGTCTGGCCGACAAGATTGAATTGGGGTGACTTGGAACCTGCGGGGTGATGTCTTGGCGAAGAGCAATTGTCTTGCCGATGGAATCTTGACTTCAGTGTAACTCTTGGTGACTGTTGTTCGGAGTTTGGTATAACATGAAGCTCGGTGTGAGGTCTCACCGAAAGATGATAGTCTGGCCGATGAGAACATTCACGTCTATGTGACTTGAAGACCTCGGTGAAACCTCTTGGCGATAGTTGAATGTCTTGGCGATAGTGTTGGCGGATGAGTTCAACTGGAGGTCGGTGAGAGGTCTCGCCGATCATGCTGATAAGGTGACTCTTGCCGATAGATGGATGCCAATAAGAATACAATGGGTTTCGGCATGACTTGAAGACTCGATATGATCTCTCAGCGGATGACTAGAGTCTTGGCGACTAAGGAACACTTCAGAATGACTTATGAGCTCGATGTGATGTCTCATCGAATGGCGATTGTCTCGCCGATGAGAATGCTAAAATCTGTATGATTTGTGGATATCGGTAGAACCTCTTGCCGATGGAGACGACTCTTGGTGACAACATGTAATCGAGTCTTGTGGCGTCGGGGAGACACTTCTAGTGTCTCACCGACATGCGACACAAGTTGATTGATGTTGACCGAGTGAAGACTGTCTGACATGGTGCGATATGGAAAAACTAGAGAAAGCAGAATGTGAATCATTTCTGAGCTGGATGATTCGATAGTTGTGATCCGACAGTTGGAAACAAACCATTTCATAGAGCTGAAGCCGTAGAGAAGGAAACAGAGCGAACAGATGGAAGGCTGAGTGGCTTGCTGGAAGGTCGAAGCCATGAGGCCGTAACAGGTGATGCTGAAGAGCTGAGACCCAGAGAGAGATCGATAGAGAAAGGGTGAGTGGCTGGCTGACAGGCTAAAGCCATGAGGTCGAGGCAGAGAGTGAGAGAGGCAGAGTTATGCTGCTGGAATCTCTCCTAATCATGAATACCATGTTTGATCTCTCAGGGATAGTATGTTACCAGTTGTATCCAGAATGAACAAGATGAATCTTTGAAGAAGCTATGAGCTTGAAATTGTATTGTAACCATTCTGTTGCTGAATAATACAATGGCTCGATCTTTGGAGTGTGGGGTTTTTGATCCGAAAGGATTTTCCCCACGTAAATCTTTGTGTTCTAGTTTTCTGTTTCATCTTTCATGTTTGTTGGTTCATGTAGTAGAATTTGTTAATGCTTGCTATTGAATTTACATGTGTTTCTCTTAGATGGATCAATATAGGAAATGAACTATGTCTGTTCCGCATTTGGACATAGTTGTTTGTGTCTTTGAGGCAACCTAATTGAAAATGAAAGTTACCGAAGGCACTACTGCATGGAGTTTTCACTAGATGTGCTCCTAAATTTCCTTACAAGTGGTATCAGAGCCTTCTTTTGGTTGCTGGTTCTGGGTATTTCTCCTATGAAGATTTGTCAGTTTGAAGGGCTGGAAGAAATATGGAGGAATGGACTGATTTATTGATCCTTTGATGAGTGGAAGCCTTGTGGTATTCTAAGTCAGCATGTTGCTTGTAGGATGGTCAAGATGGAAAAGGGAGTTGATCATGTTGTGATCTGTGTCTTCTAGCTGGTAGAGGTATAACCTTGGAGTATGAGGTGGT
The DNA here is from genome assembly GCA_007258455.2 of Sequoia sempervirens. Taxonomy (NCBI): domain Eukaryota; kingdom Viridiplantae; phylum Streptophyta; class Pinopsida; order Cupressales; family Cupressaceae; genus Sequoia; species Sequoia sempervirens. The sequence goes on from VDFB02270651.1 coordinate 228,033,424, forward strand.
TTTTCTTACTCTGTGGCTGTGTAGTAGTAAAGCTTTCATATTGGTGTCTGTGTGACAGGCTCCCAGGTGATATGGAGAAGCCTATATTGTTTCTCAGTCATGGAAGAGAGTGCTTATGCTAGGTGGTGGTTCCTGGTGTTGGAAAGCACTGTTTCCTATTAACCTTGAATTCTTGAAGGCTATGGAGTTAATCATTAGATGATTTGCAAGCTTCTAAAATAGCCTTTCTCTCTTTCTCGGATGCATGTACATGGTGGTGGTTTAAAGTGGTCTTGAAAGGGGCCTGGATTCTCTTGAACTGCTATTTTCTTTCTAAGGATGATTTGTACTTGCATGGCTCTATGGTTTTGCAGGTTTTACATGGTTAAGCAAAACTTGTGATCATGTGGAGTTGTTGTTAAGCTATTGTCTAGACACTGAACTTTTGGGGTGTTGCTGGATGAGATAGTTGCAGGTTTGCATGCATGCTTGGTGCATGGTTTTGAGGAGGTATGACTCTTTCTCTACATGGGAGTGTTGGTAAGTGTTTTGTCACTCAACATTCTTGTGGTAATGCTTGTGGGTTCCTTGATTATGGTGCTCGTTGTGGACACGATTGGAAAATTAGATTTGGTCTGATATGGTGTTTGAGTTATGTTGTCTACGTAGTTATTCTCTTTGATATCTCAGTGTTGCAATTTTCAATGTGATAACAGTTTTGCATGTTCAATGTTTATGATCTACAAGTTATGCGGTTGATGGATTAGCTACCCATTGGATGCAGTGAGATAACTTGGATGTGGACTGTCTTTATCCACGAGGTTGATTCATTGATGGTGCAAATTTGTTAGTTGGCCTTGTCTGTGGTCACTTGTGCATTGGTGTGATTGTTTTGAGATGAGAGGATGGATATTCTTGAATACCTGAATAGTCAGTTATGGGAACCTGAAACAGTTGGTCATACTGCTTGGAAAGCTCAGGTGTCACATTTCAGTGGGAGCTCTAGCAGTGACTGTGGATTCATCACATGCTGGTGAATGGTCTTCTATAGTGTTGTAGAAGGGTTCTTGTGCTTTTGCATGGACATTATTTGAAGATGTGCAACATCTTGGAACCATGGAGGACGCTTGGAGTCTTTGGCTAAGGTGTTGGTGGTGCTTGATAGGTGATGTTGTTCTTAAGTCTATTTGCTTTATGTCATGGTATACTCTTGTTTGTGCACTGGAGTTTTGGCATTGTGCATTGAACTTGAGACAATGGTGGAGTCATTTGAAGCATGGTATCTCCTATGGGGATATGTAGATCATGGTGTCATGATAAGTTCCTGATTCAGATGATTGGAGCTTTGACAATGCTATGGTAATTCTTTGTGTATTGGGTGCTTTGATTGTTTGCTTGGTACTTCATGATAGTGCAGTAATGCAGATGGAGTTTAGCATGAGATATTCAGTTGCTAGTACTCATGGATACATGAAGAATAAGGTGAGGCTATTTTTCTCTTATGAGAGATGTGTTGCTACTTGTTACTCTTGTTAAAGTTTTTTAGTAGAAATTCTGAGAAGCCTAGACCTAGGTTGAACGTGAGTTCAATAAGAGATCAATGAGGAGATTGCTCTTGGATTAGTTATGATGGCTTATATCTGAAAGGAGGAGTATTCTTGTTCCCACTCTTGGTCTACTCGACAGTTTATCTGAGAGGTATTTGGCTCATTATATCTTTCAGATGTATTTAAGTTCATTTTCATGATATGGATCTTGAATTACTGTTTAACTTTTGGTTCTGGAGGATTCATAGTGGAATTTGTACAATTTGTATTATCTCCTTGAGCTTTTATGGTATGCCATTTACTAATGAGAATTGGTAGGAGATGATGTATGGGCTGATTTCCTAAAATAGGAAATGCTTTAAGCTTGATCTTCTTTAAGAAGCTTACATCCATATTGATTACATGATATTAGAAGTTGGTTTGATCTTGGTGATTGAACGGATGGATGTTGTTAAGGCTTTCTTTTCAGATGTGAAGAAGATCATTCTTGACACAGGTGGTTGTTAGAAGTGTATGTAGGAGGATTTTCTACAGAAGATGATGTGCAGTGTTTCTCTCTGTGGTCATGAAGGTTTGTGGTGAGAGAAATGTTTCTTGTGGCAGGTTGTTGCAGGTTGTGCATATCATTGTGGATTTTTCTTTGGTACTACAAGGTTACATTTTCTTTGTGTTGGTATTGGTAGGCTTGCGATGCCTTCTGATCTTTCAGATCTGAATTTCTTAGGCAGTGGGAGTTCCTGTATGTGTCTTGTCTTCTTCGACTGGTTGACACTAGGAACTTGTATTTGTTAATGGATTGGCAAAAGTTTACTAAAGGTGATACCTATGAGGTATGTGAGATTGGATAGTATAGCACGAGCTGTGGGTTCTATTTTCAGTCATGTGGGTTATTAGTTGGATGGAAGCAGTCAGTCTGATTGTTGTTCTAACTGATGTTTAGTTTCTTGTTTCTGGGTAATGACTTCATTGTTGTGTTCTGATTGAAGCTTTGAAGCTGATATTGCTTCTATATAGCGATTGAGCACAGTGAAGTGGTAGCAGTATCTTGTTGAAGATATCACTGGGATCCTTTTTTGCTTGTGTTCATTGGAATGATGCTTATACACCTTAGCTTTGTATCTTTCTTCCACACGTGGAAGATGACATGTTTGTTGTTTGAATGGTGAACATCTTGGATGTTGGAGCAAAATTATTGATGGAGCATGAGAGCATGTTTAAGGTCTATGTAGTTTCCTGGAGGCTGTGATCTGTTGCTTTTTAGTTGCCTTGTTGGACAGTGAGTTGCAGTTGGATTCCTGGTCTTTGTTGCAGATTGTCTTGTGGACTGTTATCTGTGGAATCTTGTTGATTGGGTGTCTTGAGTATTGCAGGGTTTGAACTGATGGATCTAGTGTGATCTTAGTTTCTGGTTGCTTTGGAGGTGCTTGTGTGATCTTCATCAAGTGGGAGATTGTTGGAAAATATGCCTCAATCTCACAGGTTGAAACCTCTGAGAAAGCTTTGTCATTGTGACATTTCTGTTGTCTGGTCGACTAGCAGTTTACCTTGTGTTTTGCTCATGTCACCAAGACAATGCTTTTGTCTTGCCAAAGAAGTCTATTGCTATGACTTGTGGCCTTCACTGTAATATCCTATTGAGTGGAATGTCTCGGTGACATAAGGGTTTGTTATCGGGCTTCGGGGAGACTCATGGTGACTTAGAGTCTTCGGGATAGCAAATGGATTTGGCAGGAAGTCATGGCGACTGGGAGAAGTCTCACCGATAAGTTGGTTCAGGGTGTCTTGAACTCTCGAGAAGATCTCTTGGCGACTGAGGAATGTCTCACCGATGGTATACACTCGGGCTAACTCAAGAGTCTCAGTGAGAAGTCTCGGTGACAATAGGAAGTCTTGCCGATATCGACATGACCTTCGGTCTGTCTAGCCGATGAAGAAATCGGTATGACTTGTTCCTATAGGCATGATCTCTTGGCGACCGGGAGATGTCTTGGTGACAGTGTTAGGGGTCATCGGTGTAACGTATTGTTTCAATATGATGTCTCATTTAATATCAGAAGTCTTGCCGACAACATGTGGGGTCATCAGTTCGGTGTGACTCTTGGAAAATAGTTGTTTCGGGATAACATGGAAGCCTCGGTAAGATGTCTTGCTGAAGGTTGATTCTCTCGCCGACAGTGGAACACATCGATATGACTTAAAGGCTTCGGTATGAAGTCTTGGCGAAAGCAGTAAGTCTGGCTGACAAGATTGAATCGGGGTGACTTGGAACCTGCTGGGTGATGTCTTGGCGAAGAGCAATTGTCTTGCCGATGAAATCCTGACTTCGGTGTAACTCTTGGCGACTATTGTTCGAAGTTCGGTATAACATGAAGCTCGGTGTGAGGTCTCAGTGAAAGATGATAGTTTGGCCGATGAGAACATTCACGTCTATGTGACTTGAAGACCTCGGTGAAACCTCTTGGTGACAGTTGAATGTCTTGGCGATAGCATTGGCGGATGAGTTCAAATGGAGGTTGGTGAGAGGTCTCACTGATCATGCCAATAAGGTGACTCTTGCCAATAGATGGATGCCACTAAGAATACAATGGGTTTTGGCATGACTTGAAGACTCGATATGATCTCTCAGCGAATGACTAGAGTCTTGGCGACTAAGGAACACTTCAGAATGACTTATGAGCTCGGTGTGATGTCTCATCGAATGGCGATTGTCTCGTCAATGAGAATGCTAAAATCGATATGACTTGTGGATATCGGTAGAACCTCTTGCCGATGGAGACGACTCTTGGTGACAACATGTAATCGAGTCTTGTGGCATCAGGAAGACACTTCAGGTGTCTCACCGACATGCGACACAAGTTGATCGATGTTGACTGAGTGAAGACTATTTGACGTGGTGAGATATGGACAAACCAGAGAAAGCAGAATGTGAATCGTTTCTGAGCTGGATGATTCGATAGTTGTGATCCGACAGTTGGAAACAAACCATTTCATAGAGCTGAAGCCGTAGAGAAGGAAACATAGCGAACAGATGGAAGGCCGAAGCCATGAGGCCGTAACAGGTGACGCTGAAGAGCCGAGAGCCAGAGAGAGATCGATAGAGAAAGGCCGAGTGGCTGGCTAACAGGCCAAAGCCATGAGGCTGAGGCAGAGAGTGAGAGAGGCAGAGTTATGCTATTGGAATCTTTCCTGATCATGAATACCATGTTTGATCTCTCAGGGATAGTATGCTACCAGTTGTATCCAGAATGAACAAGATGAATCTTTGAAGAGGCTATGAGCCTGAAATTGTATTGTAATCGTTCTGTTGCTGAATAATACAATGGCTCGATCTTTGGAGTGTGGGGTTTTTGATCCGAAAGGATTTTCCCCAAGTAAATCTTTGTGTTTTGGTTTTCTGTTTCATCTTTCATGTCTGTTGGTTCGTGTAGTAGAATTTTTTAATGCTTGCTATTGAATTTACATGTGTTTCTCTCAGATGGATCAATGTTGGAAATGAACTGTGTTTGTTCCGCATTTGGACATAGTTGTTTGTGTCTTTGATGCAACCTAATTGAAAATGAAAGTTACCGAAGGCACTACTGCATAGAGTTTTCACTAGATGCGCTCCTAAATTTCCTTACATAAATGTGTCATGGATCAATTTATTTGTACCATCATCTTCAACTGTGTTTTTGGGCGCATGATCATCTTCTTCCATAGGATCATTAACTTCATCTTCGATATTCACAGCTCCATGTTCGTCCGCTTGCAAAACCACATTCTCCAGGCCATGATAATCCATATCATCTGCCCTAGGGCGCTTCACCTTCATAATAATGATAGACACAAATAAACCATGATCATGATCAAGTGATTATATATATATATATAAAATGTTAAAATGATATAAACATTTACAAATTCAATCAATATAAACACATATAATGAACTTACCAATGGAGGATAATCATGCCCCCCTTAAATGTGACCATGCTACCTACAATGTTTCTTAGTTGTTGTGATTAAAAGTCATCTTGTCTTTAAGCCCTTGCAATTATTGCAAGGAAAATAACATTTCATATCACCCTTTCTTTTCAATATAGCCCACAATCTATCAAGTGTCTCTTCATTTTGTTCTGGACTAATATTATCTGACATGATTTTTCTTTACCAAGCTTGACTATTTAGATCTTCAAAATATATCAAACTCACACTCCAATATTTTTTATTCATAGATAGGTAACATAATCTAATAATTCCAATATTTTACACTAAAAAAATTTGGCATGCAACCACCCCTGCAAAAAAGAAGATAGTCTGAAGTGAATGACCCCAAAAAACACTTTAAAATTCTAATTCCAAAACTTATTAAATTCTAATTTTACTATGATTTCCAACTGTTAAGACTCCTAAAATCAGAATATTGAACTTGATCACAAACTTCCTACAACAATGGAGGTAGCGAGCTAGTAAGAGCAAGTGACCCATTCCTAAGGAGCAAAAAGTCTGAATCATCATTGCTAATGTCAATACGGATTTATCCTTTTAGTTAAAGATGCAATGTGTCACTTCTTATGATGAGCTTATCCCTAGGGCCCCCAACATTGAGAGAGCCCTAATAAAAAACAATAGAAGCATTGGTAAGAGCATGATTAGGGTACAAACCCTAGGCCTCCGTAGAAACATAAACAATAACTATAGCGGATTAGTGAGGTTGCAATACCAGAAATATTGAGACATTGTAGGTAATAAAAAAATCTTGCAATCTAAAGATTGTAGCCAATAACAAGCACACTATGTAGCTTAGTGACATTTGTAAATACAATCTATGGTAAGAAGAATGATAGTCACTCGAGATGTGACAGTCAAAAAGAGGCTGAGCAGTGACAACATAATAAAGCTCAAACCTTGCATAGTAAAGCATATATTTTAATAGTGAGTTTCCTTACCCCCTTGCTGACCTTAAGTTTTTTTCAAATGCTTTTGGTAGTGTTAGACAAGGCAAATGCAATCAGGGAATGACTGTCCAAATGAAGTAACAGTGGTAATCATAGGTTCAATGTTTCTTCTTAGCCATTAATATATAATGGAGGTAGTCGATTGCATGTTTGAGTAGTGTTTTGAGTCTCACCAAAGATGGGAGAATAGTGAATAATACCTTGTGGACTGTGAAGTAGTGTCAATAAGGTTGAAGGATCTTAAGAACTACAATACCATGAAAAATGAGTCCCTTGTAGTAAATAGGAAGTCTATAGGGCATAGTTTGATTTTATAGAAGGATGCTCATGAAAGGAATCTTCAAGTGATAGTGAGTGAGCTGTTTGAAATTGCAGCTGAGGGTGCAATACCCAGTCTTAAAGGAAGTTAGCAAAGCAGTAAATGTGCAAGAAAATCAAATCATACACAACAAACAATTCACAATGTTATCTTCCATAATGCCTTGAGTTTGAAGACAAAAATATCATTGTATCTTCATGATGAAAGTGGTGACCTTAATGGTCAATCACTAGCAACCATGATTTTAAAACATGCTATTGTGCTTATGGAGGCAAAATTTTAAGCAAGGCAGTGAGTGGTGGTTTGGAACAATGGCAGGTATGAAGGACTTGCTTTATATGCATACTATGCAGTCTAGCTTAAGACATCGTTCTTAGAAGAGATTGAAGGTGGATTATGGAACTCAAGGGTTACCATGAAAATGATTAAAGCAAAGACTGAGATCTATTTAAAATCCACGGTCATGAAGATATTAAAGATGTCACATGCAAAACCCTAGTAGCTGGAGTAATGAATATAGTGCCAAAGAGGATAGTGTGCTGGGGCAGATTTAGGAGATGTCCACATTATCTAATTATAGGGAAATACATCATTTATTTATTTTTTTAATTAAAAAAATCATTCTAAACCCTATATAGGATACATTGATACTTCAAAAGCCTCTGAAGGAATTTGAGATTATGCAAATATATGTCAAGTAACATTCATAAGGTTTAGAAAATCTTGATCACTCTCTAGAATAGCCCATTAAACATGGGTTGTGCTTGAATGCACTACATAATTGATATAACACAACCACTTTGCATATCAACCAGAGTTATAGGCTCTTTATTGCAGCATGAGGTAATCACTCTTGATCATGCTATAATTACATCCTAACCTGTTAAACTTGAGACAACCTGAATGCACCCAATGATGATTGAAACCTACATTATACAACCTGAATTAACTACATTATATGAGTGCCTCCATTTCTATCACAACATAGCCACATTAAACTTGGGTCACACATGAATGCATCCTGTATTTGTTATAGCACAACTGTGCCACATGACCAATAGAGTTATGGATCACATAATTACAGTCACAAGAATCTGTTCCTTGGTTGTGATCTTATGGTGACTCCACACAACAAAATCTGGACATGAAATTCTCAAAACCCTAAACCTCTAAAAATGAAATCTGATGAGATGTTGCTTTAAAATATGACTTTCAAACCTGGAACTACAAATCTGACTTCACAACTGAATTCTGCAAAAAGATAATGACTACCCTCAACCTGGTGATATCTTCTTGAATTTTTTCTGATTTTTCCCAAGAAAATCATCCTTAGTTCTCCACAAACTGTCTCAAGTAGAGAAAAACACTGTCGCAATAAATCAAGCGTGAACTCACTTGTCTTTATGTCAGACACAATTTGATTTTTTTCTATTTTTCATGTTTGTCAAAAATTCGACGAAAATGATAGCCGACATTTCGAAAAACCCAAGCTTTGTCAAAATTTCAACGAACGTCGGGGTAAACTTTCAAAAAATTGAAAATTACACATCAAATTTTACAAGCACCCGACAGACATCAAATTTTACATATTTTGTCAGATTTTGCAGTCAAATGTATTAGTGCTGCCACTATAGGGAAAATAGTATTGGGGTACCTATCACAAAGATGGAATAGTTTACCAGATCAGTTAAAACAGGTTACACCCCATTCCTTGCAAAATTATTCTGCAATATGTAAATGAGGCACTAGGTACATATAACTTGGAAGGATGAAGCAACACTATTAGCTCCCATTGACATTCCAACCACCTACTCTATTGTGTCTAGTACTAGATTAAAAATACTATCAGTATGACATAGATACAAAAAGGCGAAGGTGGGGTAGATTGGAAAACAAGCAGGGGTTCTATTGGGATCCAAACTCATATACTGTAGAGACTGATCTAGGACAGTTAGCAATTGGTGACTTCAGAGCTTTTACAAGGAAATAGAATAGACACTAGTAGAATTTGGCAAATAAATGACTACGTGACTAAAAATTTTAGTCACATGACTAGCACTAGTAGAATTTGGAAAATAAATGACTAATTTGGTCATTTATAAGTGACTAATTTGGTCATTAGGTAAAATCACAACTAAATGACTAATATCAGACAAATAAAAATGACTAAATAAATAACTAAATATATGACTAAATTAATGACTAAAGAAATGACTATTACTCCTCTATTCTTTTTTCTTTTGAATTTGATCATAATCCATAGAGCTTAAGCCCCCCTCATGGGACCCCTACCTAAGTGGGCCATTTGGCCACCTAGGTCGCTTGGTGCACCAAAAATACCTATTACATGGAAGACATTGCCTCTCGGTGTAGTCTTAAGGCCTTCACATATTTTATAAATTTTTTTAACATTTACATTCTTTAACTTTTATTACTCATTATGTTAGGGAGCCCTAACTTTAACACATAATCTCTAACATATTAACATACACAATTTAAATGAACACATATATAAATAAAAAAGAAACTGCTTAGGTATATATTACTACCATTGCCACTTAGCATTGGCTAGAAGTGCATTAAGTTTGAAGCTTCTATGAATGAATGTGAAACACATTACATTTGTTATTTTAGAAGAGTTTCTTCTTGAAAATTCCAATTCATTTACCATTGCTTCAAACCATTTGCCACATATAAAGATATAGAATTGTATTATTCAACTACATTTGCTATTAATACCACTCGTTTCATTTACATATACTAAATTGAAACTATTAAATTATACCATAGAATAAAATCTAAAAATTATGGCATTCCATAAATATTTAAAAAAAAATATTATTCATAGAAATTAACTAATAAAATTGTGTCCATATCAATGCAAGACGATTAAATGAATCTTAGCCGTTCATCAATTTTCGCCATTTTTTTGGATGTTTTTCAAAGTTTTTTGCTACTTTCCCTGCCACTATTGGTTTCTCGCTCCTCCAAACTCTTCCTCATTGGTATTGACCTTTCACTTCTCCAATTTGGTGAGCTGAAACCTAAAAATAAGGTTTTGACGAGGGTTTTAGAGTATGTATCATCAACATCTTCAACACCACGACACAATTTGTGTAGAATTTTTAGGTAAGTTGCTTGCCATGGTTTCAGTGAATTTTATTTTTTATAATCTTTAGGTGTTTGTTGTGAGTGGGTTTGCTTGGGTTCATCCAAGATGAACTCACAATTAAAAGCATTCCCCCTTGTCTGAATCCCCATCCAGATTGACTTGGATCCCAAACTAGATTTGAAGTAGACTCGAAGCTGGGGTCTACACTAGGAAAATGGGCTACTTAGAAGATAACAAGAAGAAACAAAAAAGTGAAAAAAGGATTGGTCCATACCTGGATTGTACTTGCACCAAACCTAGATCTGAGGGTTTTCCCAATGGAAAGGTAATGCATGAAAATAGAGCTATAAATACTATCTAAAGCACAGCTAGTGATGCATGTTATCTCCAAAAATGTGTTTGTCATAAATCTTACACTAAAATTAGATTTGGAAAAACTGGATGGCTAACCAAGTGTCCAATTAGTTTTCTTTGAATAAGTTCCAAGCTTCAGTAAGGAGAGAAGCTTGGAAGATTTTTGCAAGGAGAGAAACCAAGTTTCTAGAAGTAAAGAAAATAAACCTATTATGTAGAGTATGTAGTGATTACACTCAATTGTGTTTTGAAAAAAAAATGAAACTTAGAAAGGGCTTATTGAGTGGAAGTAAGAAGTTAAAAACCATAATTTTTTTTGAAAAGTCACCATTAGTTGTCCAATGTCATGAAGAATATAAGGATCACATCATCTAAAAAAAGAAGCTAAGATAAGATGATGTAGAAATGGAATAAGCATCAACATTTCAAGATAGATTCCAAAAAGTGCAAGGTAAATCAAGAATGCCTATTTCATCAATTGTATTTATAATGTAGTCTGATAACCCTTGAGTTGTATGAATATCCCCTGTGAAAGTATCAAAAATTATGTCAACAAGAAGCAAATGATGTAGAAAGTGGCTTGGGACCCAATCAAAGAATTTCCTGAGATGAACAAAACAATAGTAGAACATTGATGAATTTTTTCTAGATTCATCAATAGAAGAAGAAATTTAATGTTAAAGGATGGAGCATCTCAAGAGATTTTTTTTTATATATACACCGTTCTTCAAGAAAAAATAATTAATAAATTAGTCTTTGAGTATGGCTGATTGAGATGGAATAGTATGAAAACCTTATATCAAGATAAATCATAATCATTTTAAAGATAATTTAATGATTGTTAATATTTTTATTCATCATGATATATTTTCTGTTAGCCTACATATAGTAAAGAGTCTTTGTTCTTTGAACTCACACTCCTAACTTCTACAATTACAAGCATGTAATTCTAGCATCCAGCCTTATTTTGAGTTTCATTATTTAGAGCCTTAATTTCTAGTTATTTTGGTTGTGGCTACAACAAATGTTGTGTTGGGATCAGGAACATGGTTGGGAAGTTTTATTTTTCATTCTCTCACAGGCCATCAAGGGAACAACCAGAAGGTTGTTGCATTCAATCTTAGTCCTCTTCAGGTATGCAAATTTAACTAAAATCTCTTCATTTTTTAGTAGTTTATAAATTCTTGCATAATAGAAAATTTTATAGTATGCAAGCAACAAAATAATCTCTTGAAAGCAAAAGGCCTATAGTAAGTTCCTGAAGTAGGTTAAACCATGTGGGTGCCTTCAAAATATGATCTTGTTGAAATTTATAGTTGTCATTCCATTCATTCAGGAATTTTTTTTTCAATTTATGTAGATCATTATGTAATCTTTTAGTTTTTATTTTGTTTGGTGAAACATTTTATTTCTCATATCTGCATAAGTAGCTACTATGAATCAAATATTATTTTTCATTTTCACATGATGTAATGCTCAACATGAATGTCATATCTAATTTAATAAATTTGTTACAACTTTGGAATTATTGTCTATATTTTTTACTAAATGAAAGATTTAGGATCCAAAGAACTTAAGTGCAAGATTTATTTTTTTGTTAAATAGCTATTAACAGTCACAACTGCCTATATATATTATATTTGAGAGTTGCTAATGATATCTGATCAAATCCTAGGAAGAAAGGTTATGGAATCTTCAATGACGATTGGAAGTCCCTTTGATGGCACTCGCCTACATCATCAGGTATTTTTACATAATGGTTTTCTCTCATCTTTCTATTTCATTAGCAAACTAGCAATTTCCATCTAGGTGACACTGTAATACAATATTTTAGTTATTTTTTCTTAAAGAATCACTATAAAAAGCTCTAAAAATTCAAAAGTTTTCATTGATATGTTTTGGAATTGATTAATTTTCTATCATGCATTTCTTTCAATTTTTTATAATTATCATGATTTTTTTCTTAATGATCTAATAAACTTGTTATGCTGCAAGGACATTTAGATTTTAGTGCATGTTACCTGGTCTCTCATTGTGTGGTGAGGACTTTCATATCTTAGTTATTTCACCTATTAGATCTATCTTCTTCTGATGTAGTGAGAATTTAGGTCACAACCAGGCTTTTGGTATTTCCGAGGTGTGTCTGAAAGCTATAAACAAGTGAATTGTCAATTAATGGATTTTCAGCTTGGACCTCATCCACTTCAATCCACTTACCTCAAAGTTTTTGTGTTGCATTTTCAAAATATCTGTTTAGGTGCATGGATAATTTCCATTGTAAAAGGAATGCAAACCAAAGATTTAAAATGTTTTCAATTTCTACTTTGGTTACTTAGTGGTTTTTGACCTTTTTCCTTCTATCTTTGAGCATTTAAATATATCAAATATATCAAATGACTGTGGCTATTAGTGGTAACTTATTTCTGGTTGATTCTAGAAAATTGGTACAACATAAAACTTGACTTAGAACATTATTAAGTTGCATAGACCATCTTGTTTCTATTGATTATCAGAGTACTTTATGTATTGCTTCTCATGCACAAACTTGCATAATCCTAGTTTGTTAAATGGATTTTAGCTAGTAAGATACCATATAAAAGGTATCAATGTTTTTCCCTTTTCTTGTGTATGTTTCAAAAGGTTGGCACTAAGTTCTAGAGTAAAATACATTTCGGGTAATTTGGATCTGAATTATGCTATATGATAGCCTGAGCCATATATGACACTGATTCTGGTTTGATAATTTGTATGTGAGCAGTGCCTTCTAGTAAATATTGATGTTGGGACGAACAATGGAACATTTCCAAGTGATGAATTCTACATAGGGCTTAGACAAAGATGTGCTGCAGGTCGGGTTTTGTTCTTGACTAGAAAATATTTCTGTCTTTACTTTTCTAATTTGTCCTATGGCCCAAGTCTACATAGTACAAGTTTCTAACTATATTATGTGCTCAAGGAATATGGCGACCTTCTTCATGAGTTCATGTCTGCTTTCAAACAAGCTTATGGAGAGAAAGTCCTTATCCAAGTCAGGAGGAGCCCCTGCTTTTAATTGAAATGGATCTTTAACTTGAGATTCCTTTGTCAAAATGGGTTAAGAAAATGGTATAAGTTTTCTTGTAGAATTTTCCTTGCTGTAACTGATAGTGAATACCTAACACAATTTTTTTGTAATAATTGCATCTTCAATTAATACCTAATCTACAATGTTTAGCTATTGGAAGAAATAATATATGCAGAATATTCGTCAATCCTTTATTTGTGATTTTTAGAGCATTAATCCATATTATGCTATTTATTGCTTTATCTTACAAAATCTTAAGGAAATTAAAGAAATGTGTGCTCTTATGACAGTTTGAAGAATTTGCTAGTCACAACGCCTTTACCTTGTTGGAGAAGTACTATTCATCTCACCTTGTCTTTAATGATGATATTCAGGTATGTCCATAGTTCATTGTGTTCTAATTGTTAAAGTGTTAGAATGATTTGCATATTTTTTCTTATCTCAAGTTTGTAAAATGGTGATTATGTAAACTTTGTGTCAAGTGAATATGACTCTTGGTATGTGTCTCTATGATAGAAACATATTTTGAAATGGGAGATGGGTTTGGATATGCCTAGAAAATGACCAAGACAGTTTTGGATCTCTCCAGATATTTCTCTGGAATTCCTCTTAACTTTTAGGAGACATGTCCCCACAAGAAATGCAAATACACTTAAAAGACAGATTGGAAAACAAACAAAAAAAACCAAATTGTCTATCCATGATTTAAAAACATCATGTGCTCCACCAAGAACCTTTCATAGCATAAAAGGGTGCATGTTCTTCAAAAAAAAAGGAAAAATGAAGGTTTTTAGGGAGTAGAGGAATACGAGGAGGATCAAGATGTTAGAGAGAGAAATCAGGGTTCCAAATGAGTGCTAAGTTTGCTTTTATAAAGTGACCAACTATTAGAAAACTCACTAGGGTGAGCATTCATGGGTTTGGAGGGAATTTGAATTTAAATTTGAACTAGACACTAACACATGCCCTCAGGATAGAGCCATTTGAAAGATGGGGAACAAAGTTTTACAGTAGAGGGGATTTTAGGTTGAGTGACTTGAAACACTTGTGATGAGTTTTGGGACTAGAAATGGGAAAAATGAGACATAATAATGACTAAGTGACCCAAAAGAGTGCAAGAACAAACAATGAAAAGTGTGAAGTATGCAATTGTGATTCTATGCCTTTAGCCTGAGTAGTCTCTTATGTTCTAACTTTATTCATTTCATTGGTTATATGCTACTAGTTGTTAAATATTGTATCCTCTCTACATGGATCCATCAATTCCCTCTTTTCCAAATTGGTAACAATAGTATTTAGAAACACCAATTTCTACCCGAGAGCAACTAAAAGCCTTCCTAAGAAAAGTACCCTTTCCACTATAACTGTCGGTTCTAGTGTCTCCTTGTTCATTTTTTCTGCCATCTCCTCATTTTTCATTTCTTGATAGAGAGCTTCTGAAAGATGTGCAAGATGTTCTTCAATCTCAACAATCAATGTTGAGATAAAATGGAAGCATTGCTCTTGCAAATAAAGTGCTAAATCATTTATCCTTGAAGGAGATTTATGTGCATGAAGAAAACTTAGGAGGTCTTCCAGAATATTCTTGGACCCCTCATCTATGGTATCTTTTATTTGACTAACCTTAGTTCCAAAATAAGCATTAAGGCGACCAAACTAGTCTTAATCATTTGCCATCATAAATCTAAAACTCAACCCAGGTAAATTGACACTTTTTAGGCCCTCTCTCTTGACAAGCCAACCCTCACTAGTAGTTAGTTTGTGCAAATGGGTTTCAACATCTATGTAACTTGATAGAGATGTAACTATGGCTTCAAGGAATTTACCAACCTTAACTCTCTCATACAAATCTGCAAATCTATCGACTATTATTTGTTTCATCCTACTAACAAAAAGGCTTTCAAAAAGTTCATCCCACAAAATCTTTGAGTGCTTCAAAACAATCTCACACATGCATTGCTATAAAAACTCAACATTTGAACCAAAAACTATTTTTAGCCACTCAAAGCTCCCTTCAAATGCATCCAAAATGTCCCATGTTTCTCTTATCAATGTCTCATTCTCTGCAAGTTCTTTGCCACTTTTCACAAGATCAAGCAAATACTTTCCCCCAAGCCTATTTGTAGAGAGAATATCATCTGCACATGTATTAATCCACACTAAGCAAGAATATGATATAAATTCACTTTGCAAAATCATAATGGTAGCTTGTAGCTTTTCTCTATGAGATTTCCACAACTGCACCTCATTATATGGGTTTGGAATCCCACCAAACAACTATGATCGAGGTGGAAATGCCAACACAGTCTTATAAAAAAAGGAAAATCATTTAGAACCTCCAAGAAGAGTTCCCCAGCCTGAAATAGTGTTACCTGTATGAATCTTACCACATTACAAAAAATGGAACTGATTACCCCCACCTTATCGGTCTATTGGCCAGATGTGTCTTCTGGTTCCAGTGATGCATCGATGGCTTTGTTTTCTCATCGGTGTGAGGATCTTCTATCAGCAGGATGAGGTCTCCTGTTCCTGTGATGGTCCGATGGGGATGTTGAACCTTTCTAGATTATAGTGGTAGACAATGCTGGTGAATTTATACTCCATCATGAGTATTTTATGTTGAAGATGCAGTATGTGGAAGATGATCATAACCTTAGCTTCACTATCCCAATACGTGAACCTTTTCCACCCCAGTATTTTATTTGTGTTGTCTTTGAAAAATGGCTAGGATCACAAACTATTTTTCTAGTTTCATTTAGACATCTTATCCTACCAAAAAAAATCCACCTCCAATTAAATTTCTAGATTTGCAGCCACTTCCTGTATCTGCATTACGAAATCCTTAATATGAAGCTTTGTATTAGCAATTCAGGCACTTCAATCCAATTCAAACCTAAGTATTTACAGTCCATTTTAATGAATTTGTCACAAACTTATGAATGGTTTTTCCCATCTTTGGAAAATGAATGAGCTCTCCAATATCCTAGGCTGAAAGATCATGATACCAATCCCAAGCTAAATCTTTCTTCTCAATTTTGGTCAATATGTCATTTGGAATGCCTTTAAATTTCTGGAGTGGAGTTTGAACACTCCACATGTGCTTTCCAACCATCTTACACAGGTTAAGTGCCTTCTCTGTTAATTGAGCCCATCCTTTTTAGGAAAATCTCAAAAAGTGCTCTCAGGAGGCGACCTGCACTCTACAACACATAACTAAAGAAAAAAAAGTATTTAGAACTACATAGCGTGCATCATCCAACAACTTCCATAAAAAATTGTAAATTACTTCTATCTAGAAAAGGTGAATGATTTGGAGAAGATAGGACTTAAGGATGGGTTGTATGGTTAGAAATAGAAGCAGGAGGGTGGACATGCACAACATCCTTACAGCTAAATTTAGATTTTTGTGGGCAACACAAAATTGTTAGGTCACCCACTTATAAAAAGGTAGAAAATGGTTATCATTTGCATTACAAAGTATAAAAAATTCAAGTCACCCACTTATAAATTGATAAAAATATGGTTATGATTTGTGCAACATAGGTTTTCAATATAAATACATACCTGAGTAATAAACACCATATCAGACATGAGGGAGAGACCTTCAAGCTTAACCTATGAAATGTAAGCCTGGAGCAAAACATTGATCTTGGCACTTGGCTCCTCCAAAATCTCCTTCATTGGAATAGGAATGCAGTCTAAGAGCTTTGCAAGTTCCATCTTCTCTTCTTCTCTTATTGTCACATATTTAAACTCTTCACTTAATGAAAACAATCAACATAGCTCAATATCACCCATTGTTGGCTTCAAGTGGTCATTATAAGTAGCCATTGTCCCATGAGTGATGTAGTAATAACTGGCTATCCGTCCTAGATCATTAACCTGGAAATATCCACTTTTCCAATCATATTTCACCAAATTACTTTTGTCTAAGATAGTTGCAGCTGAATGTATCTGTTAACATAATTAGTTCAATTATCAAAAGCACTAACAAGTACCATTAAAGTAAAATGCAAGGGTCATACTTGTCTAACAATACCATAGTAAAATTACTATGTACTAAATTGAAAATCACAACTATGCTTACCAAGTCTGCCCTTCTCTCTTCTAAGGTATTGTCTTTCTGTAAAGCATCATAAGATAGACCATATAGAATTGGGTTTCGCAGCATGCGAATGTAAAGATAAGTGTATCCCAACCATGTGCATTCCTCCCTTGCATTTTGAACTGTGCCTAGGACAATTTCTGCATTTAAATGATTTGCTAATTTTGAAATAAACTGGCTCTCAATTGGTAATTGCTGATTCATAAGGGACAAATAATATTGCAGCTCACTATGACCTGTTAATATTATTCCTTCTCCATTGGAATCATACAGTGGCCTTACATATATTGATATGCCAAAAAGGTCTCTATTGTTAGCATGGGCATCTCCAATATGGAGTCTTTTTCAAAGGGATGCTGAGGTGTATGATCCTTATTGGAATAGAGGTGCAACAAGTCTGTGTTAGGGTCCCTATTTGGCAATAGACATTGTGTCTACTTGGCACAATCTAGTGTATTGTATCATATTAGTAGATTGATCTACCAATCTCCTCAACCATCTATTGAAAATTTCAATCTCGAGAGGAGAAAATTGTGGCCATTGATGGAAAGTAGGAGGCTAGGTGCATATGATATGTCCATGTGGCATGAACTAGTGGATTTTAGTGATGTTTTCACTTCGGTGAATAAAACCACTCAACACTTTAGCCATCCACCAATCGGTTGCAATCACTAATCTTTGGGACAAGTTGATATGCACTTTCAATGTTGATTGATGTTTAAGTAAAGCCTATAGATATCAAGTAGTTTTATCAAATGGTTTTGGTGAAACCATGTGGTGTGATCTAATGAACTTTGGTGGATGTAGCTAGGTACTTTGATAGATCATACCATTCAACACTTTAGTAGTCTACTGATTTGCTGAAGTTGTTGATCTTCAAGGTAAATCAAAGGGTATATAGTCAAGTGCAAAAACATAAGTTTACGTGAGATGTCTTGGTTGGCTTTTGAAGTCAAAGATGTTCAAGTAATTTTGGGCTAAAGAGAAGATCTCCCTTGACCATTAATATTGACATAAAATTGATCTAGACCATTAATTGAGTGGGCTTAGAGTGCATTATAAGGGATGATCAATTAGCTTTTGTAGAACCATGTGGTGTCATCTGGTAGATTTTGGTAGATTGGTCCACCTTCCACCCTGGTAGTTCAGCTATCCATTGATATCATTGATCATCAAAGCCAAAGCATCTCAATTGTTAATCTTGTCTTGTGTTTAGGAAATTAAGGTGGTGGATCCAAGTAATGAATGGGAAACATTTGAAGGAAACTTGGCATAGTAAGATTAACTCTTATTGATCAAGGAGTTTTCTTGTAAGGGTATAGCTTCAGAGGTAGACCATGATTTGGATGCTAAGTTGTTGCTTGGGAAGGTGGTAGCTGAGAGTTGATTTTTTCCCATAGTGTTCATGGAAACTAAGGAGATTGACTCCCTAAGTTATGGGATATATTCCAACAATTTAATTGGAATTAGAAATCAACAAATTTAGGTCTCTCTAGGAATTATGTGTTTGCATTTAAGGAATATTTTTCCTTGTTCTATAGAAAATTTGATCTAAAGGAATGTACTATAGTGCATGAGGTGTGGGCATCATGATAATTGAGCCCTCCAAGTATTGAATTTCTCCTTTGAGATGTAGTGTGGCAATTAGAACATACTTGAAGGTTCTTAACAAATCTAATAGTTGTACCAGGGGCCATGTTTAACAAACCAAATGCAATTTATAACTTTTGACTATGGTGGCAGATAAATGATTCTTTATGCCCTACTGCCTTCATTTTCCAATTCAATTTCTCCTACTTTGCATAGCTTTTCCATGTTTGTGGATGTGATCTGTCTCCTACATAAAAAACATGTACTAGTTTATGGCCTTCAATCCAACCACATCTAGGTATCTTTTTAATTCCTATATCTTTCATCAATCTCTTTACTAAACTTCCGTAGAAGTTATTCTACTATGGAATTGCACTATAAAAAATATACAAGAGGTTTTTGATCATACTTGTACAGTAGCATGATAGGATAAGTAGTCATTATAATTTTTCATTTCCCACAACCTTCGTTAGTAACTGATTTTGAGGAGCTTCAATAAATATCATTTTCTATTTTATGGAATGGCATTTGTAAACCATTTTTGTATTGTCCACATTTTTTTATTGTAGATAATGTAGTCTATTTTGTAGGTCCTACTTTTGCAATAGTATTCTATGAATATATTTTATTGGAAATTCATTCATTTGGTAATTCAACTTGTTTGATGTTGATATCAATCTCTATGCCTTGTGATAATAAATTAATCATTTGCACATTAGCTATAATACAATGTAGTTTTAGTTATAAATTCTTAAATTAAAATTCTATTCCAATATATTCTGGCACAATTTTATCTCACAAATTTTCATTCTACATTATATAAGAGAAACAACTTGAATTTTTTTTGTAACAATGAGATCAAAGAAAACATATTTTGTAAAAGGTTGGTTCTTCACTCACCCAAAGATAACTTTTATGGGGTTTTCCTTGTCCATCAATGTGAAATGTGGGACATGGTACTTAGTATTCTCATGACATAAACAATGATGTTTGGATTGAAGGCATTGACACATATGTTGATCACTGATCTCATTCCTTGCAGATATGGAACAACTGCTTCTTGAAGAAGTTTGAAGACATCCAAGAAAACATGATCTCACCTCACAGTTATTTTTTCTGCCACAACTACAAAAATTTGCACTTGCATACTATTCACTACACATGAACTTTTCTAGTCAATGAATTTTTGCAATTTTCTTTTTGAACCCAAGTTTTTCCATGTTTGATTTGGAACAGTCAATTTCAATGATGCCAGAATGCAATCATTTCACTACATATGCAAATGCTTTGAAATACCCTCAAATCTATAGGACAACTAAATTATGTTTGTTTAGGGACTCACCAATATAGGAAGGTGGTATCCCAGAATTATTGTGCACCTATTCATTGGCATACAAGAGAAATATGTAATGGAAATTTGATCAAGTCAAGACTTGTAATGTGCAACCTTCTCACCATAGCCTCAACATGTCTACACTGTGCAATCATGTGTTGGATTTTTGGCTTTGCAACCTAGCTCACTATCTATAGCTCCACATATATTTTGGTGACTTATTGTAGTTTGTGAACTGTTTTGCAGCCTTTCAGCCTACCCAGTTGTAATGCACTTACCCTGCAAACAAAATGGTTTCCTTCCTTGAGTAACCATGCCTTTCTACCACCTTGCACCTCGTGATTAAGCTTAGACAAACTGTTGTAACGTTGAAATTCAACTTAAGACCCACTGTGCAGTCTTGTTGATGCATAGATGATTTGGGGCCCACCTGGGGGACAACCCAAACAAAGAGGTTCAATTAGCCTATATGTATGCAAAAGTTTTTTTATATATTTATGATACATATGTTTTAGAGAAGAACATAAGTTGCAACATTTTTAGGATCCAACTAAAAAAGCAGTGTTGCTAGAAATACTCAGCCTATATTCACATATGATCCACATGTACCAAAAATTTAACTAGCATCTTAGTAATAATGTTTAGGGTGTCGTCAATATAGCCAACACGACATGAAGGTCAACCATGCACACCTAATGATCAACTATATATGTAAATTGTAATGCAATGAGGGTTATCGGATGATTGACGGAAGTAATGCTTCACTCCCATCAATAATCATTTTTCTCCCCGATATGCTTCATCGGGCCATCGGCGGGATGAGGTTTCCTATTCCCATGATGGTCTAATGTGGATGTTGTTAGTGGATTTTGTGCCTATTAGGAAGATTCCAAGGCCCAATGCTAAAGACCTCATGTTTTGGCTGCCAAGAAGAAAAGGAAGGCTGCCAAGGAGGAACATGCACAACTCTCTATACTTGAGTGCCAACAACACCAAATAGAGTTTATAGAGCTGTTGGTAGTCATTTATATTCTTGTTTCATATTTGTAGGGCTTAAAATTGTCTAAAACCATAAATCATAATGTACATTGAAGTATTAGACCCTAAACCGTAACGGTCAAAACCTAAACTTTTAACGCCTATGCCATAGTGACCTAATGTTTATATATATTCAATAGTTGAAAATATGAATTTTATTTTTATTATTCAGAATAGCAATAGTGATTGAACTGTAATCTCTTCAAATGATAGTTTCAGAACACTAGTCTAGACTTGAATGTTGCATTGAACTATAGTAGGAAATATTGGAACAATACTTCACTAGTAGAATATTGCAAATAAATGACTAATTTGGTCATCGGGTAAAATCACAACTAAATGACTAAATAAATGACTAATATCAGACAAATAAAAATTACTAAATAAATGACTATTTCTCCTCTATTCTTTTTTCTTTCGAATTCGATCATAATCCATAGAGCTTAATCCCCCCTCATGGGACCCCTACCTAAGCTTGTTCCCCTCCCAAGGGTAGGTTCTTACACATTACTCACCCATTCACCACTGGAAACACCACTTCCTGTCTAACTTGCATGTGTCAAGCATGCCACCAACGTTCATCCTGAGCCAGGATCAAACTCTCAATGAAATTCAGAGTTTCATTACTTATTACTTATAGCTCCCTTCTTCGTGGACGAAGTTGATTCACAAATTATCTATCATCTATATAATATTAAGTCCTCTATTTAATAGAATCTATATATAGATTCTATTAAGTAATGTATATAATATTATTATATTATACTATATTAATAATATTTAGATTATATAATATTATAATATTATAATATTATCTTATACTATATTATAATATTATATAATATAATATTATATTTATATTATATTAGTAATATTCCAAATTGATTTTTTTTGCATAATGGGCTCCATATTTACTGCCAACCATTTTCATTTTAATAAACATACTCTAATCCCCTGGTTGAAACCTTATTTTCAGGCTACAACTCGCCAAATCGGAGAAGTGAAAGGTCAAACCCAGCAAGGAAGAATTTGGAGGAGCCGAAACCAATAGTGGCGGGGAAAGCAACAAAATCTGCATGTAAAGGATTCCCTAATATTAAAACCTAAATGTGCTCAGTATTAGGATCTTGGCCGTAATTTTCATTTTAATAGGTAAAGTAGCTCTAGCACAAGGAACACAAGGTGGAGGAACACAAGCTATTGTCAAGTCTACATTTCTTAAGTTAGGAAATATCAATGTCATCTGACTGCTCTCTAAGAAACTCCACTCCTTAAGCTTAATTAAATGCCTTTTTTCCTTGTTCTCAAATTCTTTCTTGAGTTATACAAAATTTTCTCCATCTTCATTGGTTTCAAAGAAATTACTAATGATCTAAAAGTAAAAACATATAAGTCACAATATAGAACCCTCTCAGGTCAATGGTATTAGACAAATGAATTAATTGATAGCTGCACAAATCAAACCCACTTTAGCTTTCATCAATGGTTACCCTTAAAAAAACAACTGCAACACAAAAACCTACCTAGCCATTACTCGGATGGGTTCCTAGGAATATAGTACAAACCTCCATAGAACTACACAACATAATATGTGGTCAACCCACTGAGAAAATTCTACAACCACCAATCCATCTCAGCTTATGGTAATATTGGTTAACAAATCAAAAAATATGCTAAACAAACCCAAATGTAATCCAGAACCATTCTCACTTCTTAGTCATTTAAATTCCCACCCTCTGAGAGATAAGGCTATAGACATTATCAAGAACCACAAATAGATAATGCAAAAGTAATAAAATTAGCACAGGGCAATACAATTTACACAACATTACTAATTGATTATATGTATCCATGTAGTGTGTTAGATTTTCTCTTAAGAAATAACTCTAGAATAACTTTTGTTTTGCTGATTGTAGCTGCTAGGATGCGCATCAAAGCTTTTAGCCTTTAAAGGTTATTTGTATGGTAAAAATTAATTTTTAAAATTTAAATAGATTATATTGTGATGGCATGTGTACATTCTCTCATTTGGTGTAAATGACTTGTCCATTTTGCAGATATGATTATAAATTGAGTGTAATGTTGGAATTCCTAAAATGGTATGTTGTTTTTGGGCACACTTATTTTTTATATGTTAACAAGCTGATATTATTGATTCATTTCTAGAGTGTTATGGATTCAAATAAACCCAATTCGTGTGCTTCAGTCAGTGTACACTTCAGGTATTGGAGTGATAGGATAAGGAATTATAATGTTGCAAATTTTGTACCACTACAGTCATGAGAATTAGTGAGGCTTCTACATTTTCTAGCATTACACTAATTTTCATCAATTTCTTTTTGTGTTTTTGTATAAGCTTTATCTTGTCAGAAAATTATCAAAAGCATTTATTTGATATAAATAAATTAGACTTGTTCCTTTAGTTAATCAAAATATTCATGCACCATGCCTAATTTTTCCTCAGTAATTAGGGAAGTAATCTACACTCAAGTTATATGGACTGATATATCACAACAATTATATGCTAGTAGAACATACAAGTTCAACATTTAGAGTATCGAGGATTGTAGGATACCTATGGAAAAAAGAACTGATTATTTGAGATAGGAAAGATCTTAGTTGATGACATAATTAAACAAACAAATAAGCCCAAGTAACCAAGCTTGTAATCTCTTGGAATGGGGATGATTTCAAACTTGCTTTAAGTTGTAATTTATTTCAAGTTCTCTGCCTTTTTAATTTCTATTTATTTAATACTTTTAATTTATTCCTCTTCTAAATGTATTGTTTTGTCTCTGATGACCAATTCCATTGATTTAACTTGACTAAGCTAGTTTCCTTAAATCTATTGCTATTATTTCCTCAATAGGTTCATACAACGTCACTACAACACAAGACATGATTTCCTGAAATCCAACTATCACTGCCTATTTAACTAAAACAACTACTCTTCATATGGACTATCTGTGTAATGTTTTAATTTTTTTATTCAATCATTAGATGACTATTTTCCCTTGTTAACATAGGATTCTTGTTGAAGAATTCTATCAGTATTTCTATACTTTCACATTTTTATCTTTGTTACAATGTTTCCTAGAAACTGCCTCTAACATTGGCTAACACATCACTAACATAGACTCTTCAATTAAATTGTTGAGTCTCTAGTTCTCACGGTACCTTTTCCAATTGCATTTATGAGATTTTTTTTAGTTGACTTCTACAAGCATTTTCCATATACCTCTACTTAGAGTGAAATGAAGATATACCACCAAACCTTTTTCAATATTGTTCTTTTGTTTTTTTATGGTGTTGTTTAGATTCAAATACAATCACCCTTTCCATTGTGTTTCAAAGAATACAATGTGGAACTGATAAGCTTGATTTCCCTTTTGATGTCCTATAAATATTCAACTTGACACATCTTGAGGAGGATTCCTTTGACATTAATTCCCCACCCTTTGCATCTTGTAGGAATTGTGTCTAAACATGCTTTAACCATTGGCTAATATTGAATAACTTGATGATCTCTTGGTGCCAACTCCTTCCAGTCCAAATGGTTTATCCTAATTAGAGAACTCCAATTGACATTTTTTCCTTGCAATTTCTATAGATCAGCTTTGTGCTTAGAACTAGCTTGTAGATTAAACTCATGTTGGACATAAGTGTTAAAACGCATTATTAATTTGAAAAGGAGGCATACCCAATATGTACTCCGGCCAATTATCCTCATTTTTCTTAGCATTTGAGAGAAAAGTTACTTTATTTTAACTATCATCCAGAACTTTTCTAGACTCTAAACCACAAAAAAAAAACAAATGAAATAACAAAGAGAGAAATAAATTATGTTGATTTTTTGAAGTAATTGGAACTTCCACTGTCATTTTCAACTTGATCTTTAAATTTTGTTGGAATTTCGCTTTTGAAAATTTAAGAAATGACTACTTGTGGAAATTGATCTTGAAGATGATTTTCCTATTGAAACAAAGGCCTCTTTTGATTGTAGCAGAGGATGTAGAGAGTGAAGCATTGGCTACTTTGATCTTTGAAATTGATGATTTTTTACTAAATTGATAATGTTTGAAGTTTCTTTTTCTTTCTTAGATGTTGAGTCTAATTAATAAGTTTAATGTTGTGTTACAACTTGCAGGTGAGTATGTTGATATGATAAAGGCTAGCATTGTCGATCCTCTAAAAGTTATCAGAATTGCATTAGTTGATGCAGAAAGGTAAAACTATTTATCTTTATTATAATTAGTGGAACTTGCAACTAAAATATCTAATAAAAATCTACTTCCAAATATGCTTTAGATGGATGTTCATATCCTCATCCAAAGCTCCAATTCACGCACATGAAAGGACACTTTCAAGCATATCATTTAAAAATTTACAATCAATAATCAAGCTATTGATTAGTTGTTTAGGTATAAAGTAGTTGTATATCACTAATTGAATATTGTCTATTTGTTTGTTGTCTTGCATGAATTCATCTTTTAAAAATTGTAAGAGATAACTAGGAAACATTATATCTAGCACCTAAGTTTAGGGTGCCATAGTTGGAAAAGGAAAAGAAAATGTTTGAATTTTATCCTCTGTATGATTTGACTTTTTTGAGTTTTTGATGTGCAAATTTCAAAACCTTATTTTCAGGCTATAACTCCAAATTGGAGAAGTGAAAGTTGAATACCAGTGAGGAAGAGTTTGGAGGAGCCAAAACCAATAGTGGCGGGAAAGCTGTGGATTTGCAAGGGGATTAAATGGGTCGAGCCCCTATAGGAGGTCACTACCCTTCAAAAGGACCGTAGTTAAGGAAGGGGAAAATAGTATAAGTATATGAAAATAGGTGTATTATGTTTATATAGTGTCTGTAAGTTGTACAGTGTCACTGAGACATTGAATGTAACCAATGAGATTTTGATTTTCCAATGAGGCTTAATGAAGTAAATTTTCAGAGTGGTTTTTTCTCCACTCATAAATACTGTGTTGTGGCTCCTCTTGATTTGTAATATGTTTGTGTTTGTGTCTGATCAATCATATTTGTTCAAGCATTTTAGTCTTCATTTCATGGTGCTTCTTCAACATTTGGATATCTATGATACTTGAAGTTAATATGAATAAATTTGTGAGGATTAATTAAGTTAGATTTGATTTGTAATGACTAAATATATGACTAAATACATGACTAAATACATGACTAAATACTGTTGTGTAGTTTTTCGCACACACGCCCTGCCGGAAGCAGGGACCCTCTTTCTATTCGGTTTTGGTGTTTTGGCCTTTTCTTTTGAGGTTTTGTCTTGTTTAGGAACGTGCTTAAAATGTTTATTTTGAATGCCTAGGTGTTTCCCCCAGGTTATTCATTGAAAATCTTGAGTTCTAGGTGAATTTCGGGCTTTTGCTTGGATCCAGGATTTTCCACCCTGGTCGGATTTTCCCGGATCCTGCTTGGACTCCGGCTGGACCCTTGTTTTTCGAGGATTTTCAGTATTCACGGATTTCCACATGGGCTGGATTTTCCCGGATTTCGCCCTGTCGTCGGCTTCTCGAAATTCCTTTTCTGACTATCCTGTCAATTGTGTTGTTGGCTTCGTGCATGCTTTGAGGGGTCTATCTAACTTGGTTTCTGGGTCTCTTGGATTATTTCATGCTAGGGTTGTTTAGTATTGCATCATTTGTCATCTCCTAGCTAAGTTCTAAGCTTGCCTGTGCGCTAATGGCGGGTGAATAGGGTTTCCGACTGGGGGCAATCTCATTTCAAGATTTCATCTTAAAACGGGCCTAAAACACAAGAGACAATCTAGGAAAGGTCCATCCCTGACTTGTCCTGAGTTAAATGGTTGAAATTCTGCATTGTTTCAGTGTCTGGAGGAAATCAGGACTATCTATCCCTTTTGAATTTTAGTCGTTGTAACCCTTCGAGGTCAATGAGATGTCATGTAGATATTTCTGTGTCACGCCGAAGCCCTTTGTGGGTTTGCATTTGATTGCCCGGACACTGTAATTCTCACGCTGAAGTCTTTCTATCGGCAAGACAAACCTCATCGCCGAGAGCTCATAGCGAGCTCCATTCATCTTGTTGATCTTCCGTTCTGTCGCTGAGAACTCCCCCTTTCGGTGAGACCCTTTGCTGAACATCCTACTCTTGTCAAGTGACCTTTTGTCGGGGAGACATTCATGCTTCGCTGAGACCTTCCAGCGAGCTCATTAATCTTGCCGAAGCCTTCGCTTTCGGCGAGAATCCTAACATTCACCAGGAATTCATAGTGAAACCTTCCTCTTGGCGAGCCTAGATCTTCTGTCAGGTGACTTCATAACGTCGGCAAGAGGTTATGCCGATAGAACTCTTCATCGGCGAAACATAACGTAGTCACTGGGACCTCTAGCTGAACTCAAGCGCTTCACCGAAAGCCCTCCTAAGTCCATCCGTTCATTGTGACCGTATCTTTCTCACACCGAAGGTCTCTCATGTTCTATCGCTAGTCGGTGAGACCAAAAGAAGTCGTTGAGACCTTACCCCGACTACCCACTGGTCACATCTGGATGTTTCCCATCGCCATTCGACAAGACTCGGTAAGTTCGCTGAGACATC
This sequence comes from Sequoia sempervirens, assembly GCA_007258455.2. Classification (NCBI taxonomy): domain Eukaryota; kingdom Viridiplantae; phylum Streptophyta; class Pinopsida; order Cupressales; family Cupressaceae; genus Sequoia; species Sequoia sempervirens. Next base: position 228,061,388 of record VDFB02270651.1, read on the forward strand.
ATATAGGTAAAATTTAGTCTGGCCGAAGTTATTACTTAAACTTTGGTGGTCAGAGAAGACAAGGGTGATTCGTTGTGACTTTATACCAAAGAAAGTCTCTCATCGACATGACTTTCACATTCACTTTCGGTGAGACGTGCCCTACTTGGCGTGACTTCATCCTAAATGAAATTTGCTTTGCCGAAGTACTTGCCTTCGCACCGTTTGGTTCGGAATTAAGCCTTAACTGTGGATTTCCGTCGAGTCCGGATTTCTCCAAAATTTGCCATCCCTCTGGTTTCTCAAAAATCCTCTTTGGCCTGTTCTTCGCGGAAGTCCGTCCCTCATGGATTTCCCTGAAATTTGATGAAACATAAAGGAACATGAAATAATTGGATTCGTTTATAATTTGTGATGCATTTAATGATTATTTCATGTCATATTTGGATCTCTCATGTGATTTATTGATGAAAAATGATCAGATTTGATAGTTAAGTAGGTGTTTCCTAGTTATTCCGTTAGAATCCGATCGGTTAGGAATTTCCCGAAATTCCTCTCTGGCTCAGATTCTGTGGATGGCCCCGAAACCCAAAATTTGTGGGATCATTTCATATGAAATTTAATGGCACTTTGGTTGTAGGAGATGCATTCTAACGATGTATTTTTGGATTAACATTGGTTTCCTATGGTTTTTATTGTGGTTTTCTTGACAAATGCAGGCTGAATCTAGCAAAGCAGCAGCTAGTTCCTCATTGTCTGATGCAGAAGATTAAGTTGGACGTTAAGAGCATAATCCCTGAGAACAAAGTCACTGCGGATTAGGTAGAGGGTGTTGAAGAAGATTTACAAACAGAGAAGACACATTGATAACACCCTGAGTGGTGTCTACAATGGCTGCATTGCTTTTTGAGATAATGACAGGAAGAAGGAAGATCACACCCAAGTATTTGAATCTGGAGCAGTTGAGAGAATGGTGGCAGGACGTTTATGCACCAAGTAATGATTATTTTGTGTTCGAGCACTAGCTAGATGATACAGACACCTACCTTGCAGTTGTCGATAGGTATTTGGTGTGTAAAGTAGACTGGGGTAAGTCGGTCAAGCAGTCAAAGAAGAGGAGATTGTGTCCATTGAGAATCAACTTAGGGTTTTGCCCCTGCCACCTATGATGGACTTGGATGCAGTGTTCTTGAAAGTACATGAAGAGCCAGATCAGAACAAAGATAATAGGGAAGGGAGCTAATGATAGGCTGTGTCATGTTTTGTGCCTCCATTTTATCTTCCTGCGCATTGGTTTGAACTGCACTGCGGATCTCAGGCCGGCTTGGACGGGATGTGCATTTAATGCCTATTTGACCCATTTCTAGGACTCTCTTGGCTGAGTTGTTGTGCCATTAATGCTGCAGAACCCTTGCCTGGCCGACATTTTCTGGGGAATTCTATATATTGGGCGTGTCGCCTCAGTTGAAAAGGGAAAAAGGGTTAGAACAGTTAGAAATAGTTAGATGGTTAGAGAGCAAAATAGTTAGAAGTAGAGGTAGTTAGTAGCAAGTAGGTATTCTCAAGCAAATGTTGTAAAAGAAATATGGAATTGTTGCTACAGTGGACAATTTGAATACAAGAAATGACATTGTGATTTGGTTCCATACTTGTCTTCTTTTGTTTTGCATGGTTCTTTTTATTCTATCTTTAAAATTGCTTTGAGAAGGTTGATGTTTAGATTAGTTTTGGGTTCGATAATGTTTGTGATTTAATACTTGAATGTTGCAGCAATCCTTCAGTCCATACTTTTCGCAACCAACTGATTGTTCGTTGGTTTGCAAAGTTAGCCTGGACTTCATATTCCGTGTGCCTAGTTCGATTGTGAAGATTTGTTCATTTCAACTGCAAAAAGGGTTGTTGAATGAATGTTCGTGATTTGAAAATCTTAACACCTCAGAAGCTTGCACTATTTTTTGTGAGATTGTAGATTTATCTTGGTCAAGCAGAGATCGGTTTTAGAGGGATTGGTCCATTCGAGTGTTGGTTACCTTCATTATCAATCTTAGGAGTAATGTTAGGTTTAGAACTCTCTCTGAAACCCTTATCCTTTTTTATTTCTTTGATTATTGGGTTAAATCTAGGATTGAAGCACCATCAGATTGTTAGATATGATAAAATTGATTCAACATTTTGCTTGTAGTAAGGTCCCATTGTGATTACCAACATTTTCGCATTTCGTTACTGAGTTGTTTATGCACTGTCAAGACTTGACATTAGAGACCTTGGGGTTATCTCTTGAGGCTTGCCGATAGAGATTTACCTTTCAAGAGAGATAGGATATCATATTTTTTTTGGCTGTTATTGTGCAGAAAACACGATCAACAGGAACTAGCGCTAGGAGGGCCCGAATAAGCAAGCTGGATCAATTTTTGAACGCCATCTCTCCTGAGAGATTCTGAAGAAGGACAAGATTTTCTCTAGGAGAGGAATAATTTTAGGAATTACCAGACCCTACTAGGTCAAGAAGGACCAACAGAAGAAGGGAATCATCATCATCATCCCACCTCCCACATCTCCATCATCCCCATCTTCATCGGGTTCATCTAAGTCTGAGGCCATTCCCAGTCCACAACCTCAGCCAGTCATAAATCAGCCATTACCACCCCCCACCTCCACCAATGGCTTTCCTAGCAACCAACCCATCTCCATTGGGTTTCACCAACTACAATCCGATGCCTAAAAACCCTGAACGCTTATGTTCAAAATTCCATGCCAATGATCCAAATAGGATTGCGGAGGAGCATATTAGGATTTTTAAGACTACCCTTAAGGATAGGGGAATTAATCATGAGGATGTTGCATGCAAAATTTTCCCATATTCCCTTGGAGATGAGGAATTTTGTTGGTATAACCATCTTCCTGCTGGGTCTATCACTACTTGGCTTCAGCTGGAGACTGCATTTTTACATAAATCTCGGATCCCAATCAGTGCAAATGAGTTACTTTTGCAGTTTACTGGAATCAAGAGGGAGGTAAATGAACCGATAGTGGCCTTTAATAATAGATTCCATAGGGATTATGCTAGGATGCAAACCCCTTATGTTGTAGATGATGCCTCTACCAGGGAGGTTTATTATGAAGCTTTGGATAGTTTAACATCTACTTTCATCAAATGGAAAACAAACCCTCCTGGTAGCTTATTTGAAGCTTATGATGTGGCTGTTAAGGTGAGTACAGATTTGAGACAACACTTGTCTGGACCCTTGGCTAACCAAATACTTGTGATGAGTTTAGTCCCTCAATCACCCTTGGTTTCACACCCAAGTCATCCCATGAGTCAGGCTGCATTCATGCCAAATTACCATCCAAATATGAACCAGCCTGCATTCTGTCATCAACAAGCTAATATATCGGGTCACTTATAGAACCTTGAGATATTTAATCAACCCTTGAACCATGGGTCATAGGATATTTATATGCAGAATTTAGCTAGTATTATTCCTCCATCAAATAGTGCAGACAAGGAGAGGTTGGATGCACTCACAGAGCTAGTTGAGAGGCTGAACACTGAAGTCACTTACCTAAGGCACCAAAATAATCAATCCCATGCAACCCAAAGGGGGATTCAGTCCAATTATGATCAAAGCAACATGGATATGATGCAGATTCAAGGGAAAAACTTTGATGGAGAACAATATCTTGATAGAGGTCATAGAGGGTAGCAACCACTTCAGAATAATGGAGAAGCCTTAACTTCTTCGGATCAACCAAACAATCAAGAGAAACCTAGTGCAGTTTATCTGGAAAAACAACTCTTTTAGGATGGTGTAGGCTTCATAATACTAATCAACATTTTGAGTCAGACTGTCAAGAATTCCAGGCTACTGTGTTCATTTTCTAGCCGAAGGTTCAACATGTCAGCGGTGGTTCGAGTGGGCTGGAGATAGTGCCATCTAATCCTTATGACATATTAGTCATGGTAGTGAATCATGTCCCATTTCTAAGAAGTGAAGAGAATAAACCAGAAGAAGAACAAGATAAAGGTGTTGAAACAGGGCATGTATACAGTGAAGAATATACAGTTCAATCCTTTGGAGATGATGAGGAGAATGATAATGGCCCACCAGATGAAGAAGAATATGCAACTGAAGAATTTTAGGCATTCCATCATGTGTCTACTCATTATTTCCTAAATGGAAGACAACCTGATGCTAATAAAGGAGGAAGCATTGAAAATGGCAGGGATGAATTGATAGATAGCTCTAAGGAAAACCGTTCTACCATGACTACAGAGCAAATAGGAGAGTATGTGGTCAGAGAACTCAAGAAAGTCAAAGTAAGTCTCTCTGCTCATGAGTTGTTGAAGGATCCTACCATTAGGGGTGTAGTACTAGGGTTTCTTGAAAAGGATATGCTTACTGAACAAAAGTGTACTTCAAGCCATATTGATGCAAATACTTTTAAGGAGGTATTCCTATCTGAGACAAGCTTGGGAAACTATATACTGACAGTTGACCCTCAAGGATGGGAGACTGAGGAAATCTTCATGTTACACGATATGCCTATCCATAAATTTGGCAGTGTTGAAGTGGTGGTAGAATCAACAGAGGAGGTACAAGAGCAAGTATGGTTGTCGGATCGTATAGAGGATATACATAAAATTTTAGGGAGTAGGCTTACTCCATTGAAATAATTTCAACAACCTGCTGATGAATGTCCTGTAAGGTGTGAAGAAGAACTTAATGAAAGAGTTGATATTCTGAGCAGTCACAATCCAGAATCAAAACAAATTTCAATAGGAGGGGAATTTAGTAAAGATGTATTTAAAGATCAGTCTGTGAGGCCTCCTGACAAACATCATGATGAAGAAGTTACAACGCATGATGAGGCTTTTACATTTTCAACATTGTTCCCTCATGAAGAAGAAGGGATATTGCATCATTAGTGGAGACCTCCTGACGACATAGATATCAACCTTTTACAAACATAGGATTAATACCACATTTAGTCTACCACAATACAAAATCAGGTTGTTTGTTTCTTTACTGAAAATTCTGAGTCTTGTCAGTTTGATTATGGGAATTTAGGAAAGGTAGCTTGCATATGGATTAATCATGGTCCTAATGAGTCACCTCAGTTATTGATTATCCCTAACTATGAGGTTGAGTTTGAATGCTATATTTTTGGGGTTTATTTTGCTGAATATAAAGATGAATTTGCATTCTTGAGGACTATTACCATCACCTTGTTGCTTATTCATGCCCTGAGGAGTCAGGTAGGGGTGGGTCTCGGCTCACCTTGTCTAATGATGAATGGTTGTGAGTCTCTTGTACATAGTTAATATAGATTTCTTTAGATTTAGGTTTTCCTTTCTGGTTTTCTTTTGGTTTGTTTTGGTTTGTTTTGTTTTGCTTTGCTCTTGCTTTGGGGGTTTCTCTGTTTTCACCTAGATGTGTTGCACCTGCATGGAAAATCTATCTTCTTTGGAATTGTTCTAAGTATTTCTTTGGTGAACTTTAGCCTTGCATCTTGAAAGGATGGTTGAAATCTTTGCTGATTTCCAACAGTTTTAATGTCAGATCTATAGAAGATTAAGTCACGAGCTTCGATCTGAATTTGAAGTACTCTAAAAATCTTATATCCATCATATATCTTAAGAACCCTGATGTCACTATAGGAATCCTTGTGAAGTCTTGTCAAGTGAAAAATCCTATTTCTGCTTCAGCGCCACTGTGGTTCTCAGCCCTGAGTGTGAACTTCATTGTTCACAGGTTGAAATGAAAGTGACATATAAAGAATATCAAAAGAAAAAACAATGATGAAATATTGAATATCAAAGAATGAATTCAACTTATCAGGGGTACCTGAATATCTCTACCGGGGCTATGGACGCCTGGCTGGCAGTAGAGCTATGTTCAAGAGAGTCACAGCGATAAACTTGTCGGGGCTATGGACGCCTGACTGGCAGCGAGGCTCTATCCAAGTTGCTTTTGAAGTTAGAATCTTTACGTAGCCTGACTTGACTAAACTTGGTTTCTGTAGTAACTAAAGGAGGGAAATGAACTCATGTGCACACACTTAGATTTTTAGTTTATGGAAGGTTTGATCTATCCTTTGGTTCTGATTCTTTAGATCTTACATTCTGACTTGTTTGTTTGATGGTGAGATTGAAACCAAAGATTCTGGGTTCTTGATTCCTGTTCATCATCAAATGCTCTGGAGCATTTTCCCAGCAGAAGTCACCATTTGTTGTGCAGTTTTTCGCACACACGCCCCGCCGGAAGCAGGGACTCTCTTTCTGTTCGGTTTAGGTGTTTTGGCCTTTTCTTTTGAGGTTTTGTCTTGTTTAGGCATGTGTTTAAAATGTTTATTTTGAATGCCTAGGTGTTTCCCCCAGGTTATTCATTGAAAATCTTGAGTTCTGGGTGAATTTCGGGCTTTTGCTTGGATCTGGGATTTTCTGCCTTGGTCAGATTTTCTTGGATCTTGCTTAGACTCTGGCTGGACCCTTGTTTTTCGGGGATTTTCAGTATTCGTGGATTTCCGCATGGGCTGGATTTTCCCGGATTCCGCCCTGTCGTTGGCTTCCCGAAATTCCTTTTCTGACTGTCCTATCAATTGTGTTGTTGGCTTCGTGTGTGCTTTGAGGGGTATATCTAACTTGGTTTCTGGGTCTCTTGGATTATTTCATGCTAGGGTTGTTCAGTATTGCGTCATTTTTCATCTCCTAGTTGAGTTCTGAGCTTGCCTGTGCGTTAATGGCGGGTGAATAGGGTTTCTGACTGGTGGCAATCTCATTTCAAGATTTCATCTTAAAACGGGCCTAAAACGCAAGAGAAAATCTAGGAAAGGTCCATCCCTGACTTGTCCTGAGTTAAATGGTTGAAATTCTGTGTTGGTTCAGTGTCTGGAGGAAATCGGGACTATCTATCCCTTTTGAATTTTAGTCGCTGTAACCCTTTGAGGTTGGTGAGATGTCATGTAGATCTTTCTATGTCACGTTGAAGCCCTTCGTGGGTTTGCATTTGATCACCTGGACATTGTAATTCTCACATCAAAGTCTTTCTGTTAGCAAGACAAACATCATCGCTGAGAGCTCATAGCAAGCCCCTTTTGGTGAGACCCTTCGCCGAACATCCTACTCTTGTCGAGTGACCTTCTATCGGGGAGACATTCATGCTTCACTGAGACCTTCCAGTGAGCTCATTACTCTTGCCGAAGCCTTTGCTTTTGACAAGACTCCTAACATTCGCCAGGACTTCATAGTGAAACCTTCCTCTTGGCGAGCCCAGATCTTTTTTCGGGTGACTTCATAACGTCGACAAGAGGTTATGCCAATGGAACTCTTCATCGACGAAACATAATGTAGTCACTGGGACCTCTAGCCGAACTCAAGCGCTTCACCAAAAGGCCTCCTAAGTCCATCTGTTCATTGTGACCATATCTTTCTCACACTGAAGGTCTCTCATGTTCTATCGCTAGTCGGCGAGACCAAAAGAAGTCACTGAGACCTTACCCCGACTACCCGTTGGTCACATCGAGATGTTCCCCATCGCCATTCGACAAGACTCGGTAAGTTCACTGAGACATCATATAGATAAAATTTAGTCTGGCCGAAGTTATTACTTAAACTTTGGTGGTCAGAGAAGACAAGGGCGATTCGTTGTGACTTTATACCGAAAAAAGTCTCTCATCGACATGACTTTCACATTCGCTTTCAGCGAGATGTGCCCCACTTGGTGTGACTTCATCTCGAATGAAATTTGATTTTCCAAAGTACTCGCCTTCACACCGTTTGGTTCAGAATTGTGCCTTAACCGCGGATTTCCATCTAGTCCAGATTTCTCTGAAATCTGCCATCCCTCTAGTTTCCTGAAAATCCTCTTTGGCCCGTTCTTCACGGAAGTCTGTCCCTCACGTATTTCCCCGAAATTTGATGAAACATAAAGGAACATGAAATAATTGGATTCGTTTATAATTTGTGATGCATTTAATGATTATTTCATGTCATATTTGGATCTCTCATGTGATTTATTAATGAAAAATGATCAAATTTGATAGTTAAGTAGGTGTTTCCTAGTTATTCTGTTGGAATCCGATCGGTCAAGAATTTCCTGAAATTCCTCTCTGGCTCAGATTTCGCGGATGGCCCCGAAACCCGAAATTTGTGGGATCATTTCATATGAAATTTAATGGCACTTTGGTTGTAGGAGATGCATTCTAACGATGTATTGTTGGATTAACATTGGTTTCCTATGGTTTTTATTGTGTTTTTCTTAACGAATGCAGGCTGAATCTAGCAAAGCAACAACTGGTTCCTCATTGTCTGATGTAGAAGATTAAGTTGGACATTAAGAGTAGGATCCCTGAGAACAAAGTCATTGCAGATTAGGCAGAGGGTGTTGAAGAAGATTTACAAACAGAGAAGACACATTGATAACACCCTGAGCGGTGTCTACAATGGCTGCATTTCTTTTCGAGATAATGACAGGAAGAAGGAAGATCGCACCCAAGTATTTGAATTTGGAGCAGTTGAGAGAATGGTGGCAGGATGTTTATGCACCAAGTAATGATGATTTTGTGTGTGAGCACCAGCTAGATGATATGACCACCTACCTTGCAGTCGTCGATAGGTATTTAGCGTGTAAAGTAGATTGGGGTAAGTTGGTCAAGCGGTCAAAGAAGAGGAGATTGCATCCATTCAGAATCGACTTAGGGTTTTTCCCTGCCACCTGTGACGAACTTGGATGCAGTGTTCTTGAAAGTACATGAAGAGCTAGATCAGAACAAAGATAATAGGGAAGGGAGCTAATGATAGGCTGCGGTGCGTTTTGTGCCTCCATTTTATCTTCCCGCGCATTGTTCCAAACTGCATTGCGGATCTCAGGCCGGCTTGGACGAGATGTGAATTTAATGCCTGTTTGACCCATTTTGAGGACTCTCTTGGCCGAGTTGTTGTGCCATTAATGCTGCATAACCCTTGCCTGGTAGACGTTTTTTGGGGAATTCTATATATTGGGCGTGTCGCCTTAGTTGAAAAGGGAAAAAGGGTTAGAACGGTTAGAAATAGTTAGATGGTTAGACATCAAAATAGTTAGAAGTAGAGGTAGTTAGTAGCAAGTAGGTATTCTCAAGAAAATGTTGTAAAAGAAATCTGGAATTGTATCTACAGTGGACAATTTGAATACAAGAAATGACATTGTGATTTGGTGCCATACTTTTCTTCTTTTGTTTTGCATGGTTCTTTTTATTCTATCTTTAAAATTGCTTTGAGAAGGTTCATGTTTAGATTAGTTTTGGGTTTGATAATGTTTGTGATTTAATACTTGAATGTTGCAGCAATCCTTCAGTCCATACTTTTCACAACCAACTGATTGTTAGTTGCTTTGCAAAGTTAGTCTGGACTTCATATTCCATGTACCTAGTTCGATTGTGAAGATTTGTTCATTTCAACTGCAAAAAGGGTTGTTGAATGAATATTCATGGTTTGAAAATCTTAACACCTCAGAGGATTGCACTGTTTTCTATGAGATTGTAGATTTATCTTGGTCAAGGAGAGATCAATTTTAGAGGGATTGGTCCATTTGAGTGTTGGTTACCTTCATTATCGATCTTAGGAGTAATGTTAGGTTTAGAACTCTCTCTGAAACCCTTATCCTTTTTTATTTCTTTGATTATTGGGTTAAATCTAGGATTGAAGCACCATCAGATTGTTAGATTTGATAAAATTGATTCAACATTTTTCTTGTAGTAAGGTCCCATTGTGATTACTAGCATTTTCACATTTCGTTACTGAGTTGTTTATGCACTGTCAAGACCTGACATTAGAGACCTTGGGGTTATCTCTTGAGGCTTGTCGATAGAGATTTACCTTTCAAGAGAGATAGGATATCATATTCTGTGTGGCTGTTATTGTGCAGAAAACACGATCAACAAATACATGACTAAATTAATGACTAAATATATGACCAAAGTAATGACTAAATTAATGATTAAACTAATGATTAAATATATGACTAAAATAATGACTAAATTAATGACTAAATATATGACTAAAGTAATGACTAAATATATGAATAAATTAATGACTAAATTAATGATTAAATATATGTCTAAATCAATGATTAAATCAATGACCAAATCAATAACAAAATAAATGACTAAATAAATGACTAAATAAATGACTAAAATAGTTTAGTCATAAATTTGGTCATGTTATAAATGACTACAAATAAACTACTAATAGTCACGTGACTAAAATTAGTCATTTATATGCAATTTTTAGTAGTTTATTTAGTCATCCATTGTTGTTTGTGTACTAGTGGAGCTCCTTCTACTAGAGGACCAACAAACCACTAGGTTGGGGGGAGATGATGAGTCCAATTAATGGCTCAATTTTGATAGGGTTTATCATATATTTGTTGTTACTATAGAATTTTACACCTGGTCATTGACACTCTCCATGTTATTTCCCTAAATTTATGAACCTTGGGCATGAACTTATCCTTGTGACTTTTGATGATATTAACATGCTATGTGAATTATCTATGTTAATTTTACATGTGGTTAAATGGATGTTACTTTAAGGTAATTATGGATATGCAATTTTTTTGTGTGTGCTAATTTTATCATACAGGTTCCCATCAAGATGCTAATATAAATGAATCTTGCAAAGTGGAAGAAGTTCATGCTAGTTGGTCGGTTGCCAAGGAAGTAAGAAAAATGGTCATTAAAGAGGTCAATGGAGGGAAACTTCCAATGGAGGGAAATTCCTAGCTCGTATGGAAGTTGTAACTACCTTTTAAATGATCATGTCTGTTAGTTGAGAAAATCTAGGAAGTGTGCTATGTTGGATCCTCGTTGAGGCAAGTCTGCTTTGAATAAATTTGGAACATGCATAACTTTCTCCCTCTATTTTCCATGTTTTCAATAAATGGAATCCTCCTATTATGTTGGAGTCAACTTCCTAGTTAGTTAGGGTTAATTATAATTTTTTCCCTCTATAAATAATGGTCAGATGCCCCTTTTCACAAGGTTGGATGTTCTAAGATTGTACTTGCATTTTTGAGTTTCAAGTAATATAGTCATATTGTTGATATGATGTAATCAAATTTTCAAGAAATAAAATGATATTTTGATTTGGTGCATCTGAGTTAGCTTAAGGAAGACTCACTCAAGGGGGCCCACTTGGTGAGAATTCCACCCATTTAGTTTAAAAGTTATTTTTTTGTTCAGTAATTAGTTTCAACCTTAGTAGTTGTCTATTCCTGCAACCATTGGAACTCTGTTCTGTGACTGTTCCTAGAGCCAAGGAAAACATAGTAACTTCCTATCTATTTTCTGAGATTTTTATTTTTGTCATCCATTCCAGTTCAGTTGTTGATGCTCAATTTTGTTGATAATTTATGCTCAGTGATTATGTTAATTTCTTCCCAACATTTTATTTTCAAAACTGTTTCTTTTCTAGTTTAAGGATGACTACAGTTGAGTCCTAGTGCACATACAGTGCCGAACCATTTCAAGTTTATGTCCCTGGGTTGACAATGAAATGAATCTTCATGATGAGCAAGATAACTACTTAGTGCAAATGTCTAATCTCTAAGTTACAACTTTAATGGCTTAGTTATTGAACCATTAGAGGAGGCCAATAGTGACTATGTTTTTTCTACCCATGGCAAAAATCCTTCATTTCCATGCTTTCATTATAGGAGGAGAAAATATTTCAAATTTTTCATCAAATTGTTGTTGTTTCATTGCCAGAATGCTGCCACGTCGACAAGGAGGTCTAAGAGGTAAGGATTGTTTGTTTTTTGTTGTGAATTTGTTAGTTTTAGGTTGTTTTTGATATTTATTTATTGAATTTGTAGGAAATGTTAATGAACCTATAAACCCTCCTAAAAATCCTCAACAATCAGAGCAACAACAATAGGAACAAAATCCTCAACAAGTAGAGCAACAACAAGATCAACAAAATTCTCAAGTTCAACAACCACAAGAACAATCTCCTTCACCAATCCCTCAACATCTTCTTGGCACTCAACAAAATTTAATGAGTGAAATTGAAAACAATAAAAAACAAATTGAGGAGTTGATCACAAGGTTGAATGATCCAAATGGTTCAACCATGGAAAGAAAAATGCTTGCAAATTCACTGAAAGAAATGTTAAAACATGTAGATTCAATCAACAAACAATTAATTGGTTGGCAAGATAGGAGGAAAACAACTAGGAATTATTACCAGGATAAATTATCACAAAAAGATGTAAAAGATCTAAAAATTACAAAATTTGATTTGTGCTCATTATTTATTGACCCATGTACAAATGCAAATCTTAGCCTCAATGCGAAAAGGTTTCCTATCCATTGGTGCCACCACCAACAGATTATGAGATTTTTTTTGGATAGGCGGTACATGGTTTTTGATTACCCACCATGCAACAACTGTGAAGTACCACAATATTTCTTGAGGAAACTATACTGTGAGTTCATCCTAAACAAAATCTTGAATTATTTTGATATGAGGGACTTCTGGGGCAGAGGTGGGGGGTCGGATCAAGAAAAACTTGGTGCACATTAGGATCCTAGGAGGCAAGCGAGATGACCTCTCGCTAGGCTGCCTCATGAGCATATCATTATCCCTTCCATCACAAAGGAGAGTGTCGATGTAGACACTTTTTAGGCCATCATATCTTTGACCTAGAGTGTCGTCCAACATGCCAACCCTATACTACAACGCCATCCAGGGGAGTCTTCAAGTGGTGGGATTCGATCCCATTCGTGTCAAGCTTGCGGGGTGACTTTTTCATATGACCCCACTAATACTCAGGAGGCTACTACATAAGATGCAATTGTAGCTATAGAGATGGCGAGGTCAATTGATATTATGAATGAGGCCTATATTCCATAATTAATAACTAGATGTTGATAGATGTCAAAATTTTAACTACAATATAGTTGTTTAGAAATTCAAGATAAGCAGTGATGCAATTACTTCACAAAGCATAAGTAATAAGTATGAGCAACTTCCAATTGCATTTGCTTGTCATGGCATTCCATGAGACCACTTTTTACTGAGGTATCTTTTCAAACAATTCACTGCCTTGTCTATGCTATGAATGCTTGGAAGAAATATATGAAAGAATAATAGTAAGCAATAACATAGACAAGGAAATGAGTAGTTTGAAAAAATTCCTTGAAGAAATATGGTCTCATGGTGATGTCCATCACAATGAGACCCAATTTCTTTGAGGCACTTTTTCAAATAGCTCACTGCCTTTTCTATGCTACCACATTTTCCATACATGTCTACCAAATCATTTTATCAAACAGTTCATTTCCTTGCTGCTATGGCTAAAATCCTAAAAAAGGTGCTTTTTAACAAACTATGGGTGCTTGGAAAAAATATATTAAAGAATAATAGTAAGAAATAACATAGACAAGGTAGTGAGTAGTTTGAAAAAATGCCTCAAAGCAATGTCATGTCATGGTGATGGAATGCCATTCCATCACCATGAGACCACATTTCTTCGAGGAATTTCTTCAAAAAACTCACCACATTTTCTATGCTACCACATTTTCCATACATGTGTACCAAAACATTTGATCAAACTACTCACTTCCTTGCTACTATGGCTAAAAGCCTAAAATAGGTTCTTTCCAACAAACTATGGATGCTTGGAAAAAATATATCAAAGCATAATAGTAAGCAATATCGTAGTCAAGGAAGTGAGTAGTATGAAAAAATTCCTTGAAGAAATGTGGTCTCATGGTGATGGAATGCCATTCCATCACCATGAGACCACATTTCTCTAAGGCATTTTTTCAAACAACTCACTTCTTGAAGAATAGAAACCAACCCTTTAGCCAAAATTCCCCTTCAAATTCTTTTCAAGATCCTCATCCTCAATTTATCAATCCATGGAACCTTCCACCTTTTATTCCAATTTTTCATGTCCTCACCCCTCCCTCTTCATCTCATGATCACCCTCCATCTCATAACCAAGACCACACTATACCATCCACCCCATCCCAGCATAATACCATAGAGAAGGCGATGAATTGTTTGAAAAAATTCCTTAAATAAATGCAGTCTTATGGTGATGGAATGCCATTACACATTTGTTTGTAATGGAATTCTATCACCATGAGACCCCATTTCTTTAAGGAATTTTTAAAAATAGTTCACTTCCTTCTCTATGCCACTACGGTTATCATACATGTCTATGAAAGCATTTTATCAAACGGTTCACCACCTTGCTGCTATGGGTAAAAGTTTAAAAATAGGTGCTTTTGAACAAGCTATGGATAGGGAAAATATTAAGTATGACAGTAAAAAATATATAGTTTAATAAGTACTCAAAATTTTGTTCATTATCTCATACATTATAAGCCATGACGTGGATCGCTATTGTATTTTTCGTGATTGAATAATTTGTTGTTTTATTTTCAGATGTTGCAATACACCTCTGAATATTCATGGGGCAATGGAGCTCGGTGTTTCATCTACTATAGACTCATCGATGGCTCTCACAGGGGAGGTATAAGGCAAATTACTAAATTTCAATTTACATTCATTTTTATAGTTGTTAGTTAGTGAAAAATCAAACCATTATTGATTCGTAGTTTAATTTCTCTTTGGATGGTTTATACAGGTCTTCAACATGCCTTAGCATGGGAATTTGAATATTTTTCTCCTGGAGAGTGATCATCAGATGGTGGTAAGTGATTATTATGTTAAATATATCATATTTTATAATGTAATTTCTATATATTAATGTCTTTACTTGTTATTGTAATAGATAATACTTGACCAAGAACTAAACATTAGGAGGAGCACTAGGAGCACTCCTCGACTATAGAATAAACAAGTGACAGATGTATCGCCATCCGATCAACAAGCAAAGGGAAATATTTTATTTCGAGAGCATGAAGAGCAATAACTTTTGATTCCAGAGCCCTTTGTTGTATGCCTATATGTCATTTTTGTACATATTTTGTATTGGATATATTTGACATTGTATGCCTATATGACATTCTCGTAAGCCTATATGGCTATTTTGTACATATATTTTATACTTATATCAACATATATTGATGTATTCCTATATGGCTATTTGGTTAATACAATTCTTTTTTATCGATGGTGTCCATATTTGCATTATAAATCCATGGTTCAATAGATATGAGTTACATGTATTCAAGTGTATAATTTACAACTTATGTGTATACTTTGTGACTTACGTGTATTTCAATGTATACTTTGTAACTTATGTGTTTTCATGTGTATACCTTGTATTCATGCATATACTTTGTATTAATTTGCGTATACTATGTATTCATGTGTATATTTCAAGGCTTACATATTTTTGAGTACTTGTGCTTCCCTTATTCACATGTACATGCTTGACTTATTTATGTGTATACTTATTAATTGGTTAGCCGTAGCATTGATCATTGTTATCCTTCATGGTTTGTCTTGAATATTAATTGATTGATGCTAAACAACTTTATTAGTTGATGCTAATCAACTTCAATATTTCTAGGAATACTAGTAGAGTTACAAATTCCAATATTGCACAAATTGAAAAGAAAAGATTAACTGTAAATGAATGCACTTATTATTAACTTAATAATTGATTAAGAATGAGTATAATATATATAAAGAGATGAGCCTTCTAGAATGATGAATACCAACTAGAAAATAGGAAAAGCATTCCCAATACTTTGAAAGCAATAATCCACCCAAAATTGCAATGGGAGAGAAGGATTATTTAAGATCCTTGAGCAATGTATTTCCTAATGCTCCCTTATTCTTACATATCTCAATTCAATTTAATCCAAAGAGTTCCATGAAATGCTTTATCTAAAAGAAAAAAAAAAAAATTCAATTGGTATTCCATGAAATGTTTCATAAAAAGATTCCAATATATTTAATCTTTTGATTGGAACAACTCAATCAAGCAAATGATACATAATCTTCACAACACTTGCAAAATATAATATTCATAGTAGATGATGAGTAGTTAACTTCTTGACACATTATCATACAAAAATTTGTCTTGAATAGTCTTTAAACATTTTCATAGCATAAACCTCATAGTACATAATGAATTGTTATGTTCTTGATCCATCACCATATAAACATGTTGAAAGATGTATATGTCAACTTTTTGCAATATTATTTCTTATATAGGAAATGGTCTTGGGAGAAAACTTTATAATTTATAATAAAAATAAGAAATGGACTCAAGGGTGGAAACTTTATTTATCACACCAAATAATAAATGTACGTGAGAGCATCACTTGTTTCTCTTAGACTCCAATTTTTAAGCATAGAAAATCATTTCAAATAAAAATGACAAAATGCTTCACAACCAAAGTTGTTAATTGAGGAAAAATAAAATGTTTCCAAGTTCCACCATTGTACACATTTACAATTGGTTGTATATTGTTGTAAGGGTAAGGAGGATAATTAAAAAACATCTTGCGCTTGCTAGAATTGAGGATGATCATATACTTTTTGTGTGGAAAACTCAGACTTCTCAACCGTCGCGTGTAGGTTTCTCTTTTCCATTGTTTTGCATGCCATCATAAGGGATCAAGTTGGTTGAACATAGCTCAGAGCGATTCCGTGTATTTGGGTGTGAAAGAGGACCATGCATAGCGTAAACGTACCTATTGGGACATGTTGGAGTGGTTCATTTGGTCACACTAGTTACAAAACGGAAGTTGCACCACTTTGCAACTTTACACTGCTTGCATTTGACATTTTTTCCATCAAGTGAAAAATGGACACCACAAGAAAATGACTCCGAGATAACAAAAACTGAGAGAGGTTATTGTATAAGGGCCTAATGTGATCCCGTAGGATCATACGAAGAATTTGTAAGCGTCATGGTTTCTGATTAATAGCTTGTCAAAGATTGCTTCCCGTTTGCACTTTAGATCCTTAAGGGATCGAGCCAGTTGAATGTATCTTGAAGTGATTTTGTGTGTTTGGGTGTGAAAGAGGACCATGCCTAGCATAAACGTACCCATCCAGATGTATTGGAATAGCCCGTTTGATTACACGAGTTGCAAAACAAAAGTTGCACCACTTTGCAACTTTACACTGCTTGTATTTGACACTTTTTCCATCAAGTGAAACTAGACACCACAGGAAAATGAATCTGAGAGAGGTTATTTAGAGGGGTCCAACGTGATCCCGTAGGCTTAGACAAAGAGTTTGTAAGTGTTACAGTTTC
>VDFB02270651.1:228086229-228287536 GCA_007258455.2 Sequoia sempervirens
ACCCTTAAAATCTCTACCCTCCACCTTATACATTAAACCTTCAACCCTCAATTCTCAGCCCTCAGCCCTTAATCCCTTAATCCTCAACCCTCAAATCGTAAACCCTCTACCCTATACATTGGACCCTCAACCCTATTCCTTCAACCATATGTACCCTCAACCTTAATCCCTCAAACCTATACCCTCAGCCCAATACCTTCAACCCAATACCATAAACCATCAACCCTATAGGTCCTCAACCCTATACATTGGATCCTTGACCCACATATATCTTTGTCCCTCCATCCTATTCTCTCCTTCTCTCTATCTCACTCACTCACCATTTTTTCCTCCATCCATCCCTCCCTCTCTACCATAATACCTCAACTGTATACCCTCGACCCTTAAACCCTTAAACACTCAACCCTAAACTCTAAACCCTAAACCCCCAACCCTTAAACCCTCTACCCTCTACCCTCTACTCAATACCCTCTACACTCAAACCTAATCCCTCAACCCTTAAACCCTTAAACCCAAGTAAAATCTCTACCCTAATCCCTCAACCATCCTAACCATTAATCCCTCAACCCTCAACCCTCAACCCTTAATCCCTAATCCCTCAGCCCTTATACCCTCTACCCTATACATTGGACCCTCAATCCTATACCCTCAACCCTCAACCCTCAACCCTCAACCCTCAACCCTTAAACCATAAACTCTTAAACCCTCTACCCTCTACCCTCTACCCTATACATTAAACCCTCAACCCTCAATTCTCAACCATTAACCCTTAATCCCTCAATCCTCAACCCTCAAATCGTAAACCCTCAACCCCGATACCCTATGCCCTATACATTGGACCCTCAACCCTAATCCCTCATTCTCAACCCTATACCCTCAACCCCAATACCCTAATCCCTAAATCCTATATGTCATCAACCCTATACCCTCAATTTGAAACCCTCTACCCTATACATTGGATCCTCAACCTCATATATATTTGTCCCTCCCTCCTCTTCTTTCCTCTCTCTATCTCACTTCTCCCTCCATCTCTCTATCCATCCATCCCTCCCTCTCTACCCTAATCTCTCAACTCTAAACCCTCAACCTTTAAACCCTTAAACAATCAACCCTAAACCCTAAACCCTCAACCCTCAACCCTCAACCCTTAAACCCTCCACCCTCTACCCTGAACCCAATACCCTCTACCCTCAACCCTAATCCCTCAACCCTTAAACCCTTCAACCCAAGAAAACTCTCTACCCTAATCCCTAAACCCTCAACCCTTAATGCCTCAACCCTTAAGCCCTCTACCATCTATCCTCAACCCTCAACCCTTAAACCCTAATCCCTCAAACACTATACCCTCTACCCTATACATTGGACCCTCAACCCTAATCCCTCAATCCTCTACCCTCAACCTTGAATCCTCAACTCTCAACCCCCAACCCTTAAACCTTAAACCATTAAACCCTCTACCCTCTACCCTCTACCCCATACATTAAACCATCAACCCTCAATTCTCAACTCTCAACCTTTAATCCCTCAACCCTCAACCCCTATACCCTCTACCCTTTACATTGGACTTGTTGATGGTGTTTTCTGAACAACAACAACTCAGACAAAATACAAGTATCCTATCTCTCTTGAAAGGTAAATCTCTATTAGCAAGCCTCAAGAGATAACCCCAAGGTCTCTAATGTCAGGTCTTGAAAAATGCAGTGAAACAACTCAAAGATAATGTGAAAATGCTAGTAATCACAAAGGGACCTTACAAACAAATGCTAGATCATTTAACTTATCAAATTTTGCAATATGTTGATACTTTAAGTCCTAAATCTAACCCAGATAATAAAAGAAATAGAAAAAGACAAGGGCTTAGAGAAATCATAAGATTACAATTACTCCTAAGACTAATAATGCAAATGATAAAACACTTGAAATGGATCAATCCCTCAAAACCAATTTCTTCTTAACCCAAATTTATTCTGCAATATTATAGAAACAATGCAATCTTCTAAGGAATGAATATTTTCAGATCATGAGGCATTCATCCAAACCAACCCTAATTTTTCAATTGAAATGAATAAATACTCACAATTGAACTTGTCACATAAATATAAGGTCCAAGCTAACTTTACACAACTCACAATCAACTAGTTGCTAAAAGTATGGACCAAGGATTGCTACAAAAACTTCAAGCATCAAATAACTAACACCATTGAATCACATTTAACTATAAATCTAACATTTATATATAATGTTCTCAAAGAAATCTTGAAGATAGAATAGCAAGAACCATGCAAGATAAATCAACACAAGAAAGAGCACCAAATAAAAATGTCTTTACTTATATTGAATCACCCAAATGTTGCAACAATTCTAGTATTCGGTATTACAACACTTGTTTTCAAAATGTACTAACTCCTAGCTCTAAATCTTGCTCTAACACTTAGCTTTCTCCCAAAATCTAACCCTTACAAATGAGGAAAAATGCCCTATTTATAGAAATTTCATGCTAGGTCTGCCCAATTAGGGTTACAAAAAGGTTGGCCAAAATAGGTCAGCCTAGAAGCTACCTTTAATAAAATAATAATTATGGTATTTAATGCTTGGTGCTTCTTCGAGGTCGGCTTGGATTCTCCAATTATATCTCTATGTGGCACAAACTCCAAGGTCATCTTGCTTATCCTAGCTAGGGTCACATGTTTGGCACAAAAATCTAGCTGGCTACCAACTGGCTATTTTCTCCTTCCTTGTCAGCATTTGATTTGTATGACAATTCTTTAAATTTCTTCAATTCTTCTTGCATATCCTCTAAATTTAAAACTAGAATAAATTTAATTCTTGTCTTATGATTTTCAAATTCTTCCAAATATTGTGGCATCCCATTATTCCATTCAACCTATAGTTCTTGATATTTATCCAATTTTGAAATATATATGGTAGCATCCTCCAAATTCTCTTTAGAAATGAGGGCACCATTAGGATGAGCATATATCTCATTCCACCAACTCTGAAATTTGTTGAAATTCATATTCTTTTGACCAAACTTCTTTCTTCCAGTCATTATTTCTAAGAAATTAATACAACCATCATTTATTTCTTCCACCTTGCCTTGTATTTTTGTTACTTTCTTCATGACCTTGGATAGAAGCTCCTTTCTATAATTCCAGACCTCAATCCATTCCTTTACTTTATCAATTTCATCCTTAGAAAGGAAATCCATCCTAGCTAGCTCATTCTTGGGAAACTGCAGAATTTCATTATTAGTTGTCTCCTTAATATTCTTGCAATCTGTGATAACCTGTGAAGTATGCTCCAGAAAATTAGAAGCATTATTGTATATCTTCAAGATCTTCACAATTGCCTCATCTCCTCTGCCACTGACATCCTCCAACCAATTCTGAGTACACTGTACAGAGGATTTCATTTTCTCAATTTCATCAATTGCCCCCTTAGGCAACAGTCCCTCTGGAAATGCTCCCTCACTACCCATGGTTTGTAGAGGCTTCATCAAATACTGCACATATTTGTATACATCATCCAACCTCTTTTGCAACTTCTCCTTTTTTTCTGTCTCCTTGTCCAATCTCCTCAAGATGGCCTGAGAGGACTCTTTAAATTCTTCCTTCTCTTGATCTTTACTTGTAGGTCCCAAGTTGATGGTTTGCACTTTGTAATCTGAGGGTTTGACCTCATCCTTAAATTTGTTAGAAGGAGGGACTGCTACATGAACCACCCTATTATTGAATTCATCCCTTGTAATTGTAGACACCATCTTGGCTCTTTTCCTCTATTTAGGTTGTGAAAACTGCTCCAATAGTTTGTCTGAACTTGGTGTTTCTTCTTGTACAATGATTGGATTTTTGCTCAGTCTCCTCTCCAACCAATCTAGAGTTGTGGGTGCCTCAGTTGCTACTTCCTTTTCAGGACTATCTACCATAGTTATCTCAATATTTCTTTCAACCTATGGTCAAGCTTCTTGTATTCCTTTGTCCTGATTGGGGGTGTCAACAACTTCCTCTTCTTTATCAGCTTCCTCCCCAGGAGTGATTTGAGGTTCATCCAATACTACCTTCTCAGGAGACCTTGAAGCTCTTCCCTATACAACTTATGACTCTATATTTTTTCTCTCAGCTCTTGAAGTTGATTGGTTCATTTCCTTAACAAATTTTCTTCACTCTCCACTATCAAGGGTAGAGATTTCATCATCTTCTTCGTTCAATTATTCAGGGTTGTTTGATATGTTTCCTTCCTCTGGAAGTTCCTCTTCATTAATTTGAACATCTTGGTGAGAATGTGGAGAAGGAATGGGAGAATTATTTCTTGTAGTTGCTCTCTTTTCAAGATCATCTGTAGGTTCCGCTTCATCAATTAACCCTTCTTCTACTATCTTGGCTTCTATTTTAGCAGTCCTCTGCTTTGGGGAATGTATTCTCATAGAAAATTGGGGTTTCTCCCCTAAAATTTCTAATTCTATCACTTTTGCTGCTGAAGGAGCATCTGTAGCAGCTTCATTTTTCATGTCTTTTGTAACTTTTTTCCTCTTAGTCATTATTCTTCTTTTTCTTACTGGTGATGAGGTCTCCCCTGTTTCAACATGAGTACCAGCCTGAGGAACCTTCTTTGTTTTCCCTTGGCTACTAGTTCTTCTTTTTATTGACACTGTCTCTTGGATGGCCCCCTCATCATTATGCTAAGTGGCCTCATCTTGTTTATTAACTTCAACTTCCTATTAATAATGGGATTCCATATCTCCCATTAGATCATAGGTGAATTTGACACCACCATCTGCTTCCAAGTCCAATACTTTATGCCTAACCCATAGTCTTGAATACTTTATGATTTGTTTTGTGAGATGATTTAGATCTGTTACCTCCTCCTCAAACCAATTAATTGGAGGTAAAGGCTTATTATTATAGGGCTCATAATCATGATGTTGAAGGAGATCGACTTCATCATCTTCCACCTGGTCTGGTACTTCCACAACTCTATATAACTTGATCAGCTTCAAAGGTAGTCTAGAAAATATTCTCCTGATAACTTCCCACTCATCTCTATAATTATCCCAATAATCTTTAATATGGTCTTTATGCCTGAAAGTCCTATTTGCTTGCTTGGAAGCGTTTCCATAGGGATCAAAATTACCTTTGTTGGTATGGGAATATAACTCAAATTGAGTCATCTCCTTCTTAGAATGTTGGACACTCTGGATAGAGGGGAAAGCTTCTAGTACTCCTACTCTTAATGGGAATTCTGATCCCAATCCTTTCTTCTTTATGTTTCCTCTCTGAAGGACCTCCTCAAAGCCAACCATTTTTTTAGTCAATTCCAACAGGATGAGCTTGTTGGTGGGATAT
The DNA here is from genome assembly GCA_007258455.2 of Sequoia sempervirens. Classification (NCBI taxonomy): domain Eukaryota; kingdom Viridiplantae; phylum Streptophyta; class Pinopsida; order Cupressales; family Cupressaceae; genus Sequoia; species Sequoia sempervirens. The sequence continues at coordinate 228,091,572 of VDFB02270651.1, forward strand.
CTCAACAATATGAGGGGAACTATTGGTGATCCTTGCACTCTAATATATGGAAACCTTTGAAACTGAATAAACCACTAACCATAATTCTTTATCAGATCCATTGCATCTGCAAAGATTCTCATGTGAAGGTAATCTTGTAATAACCTAGGAATATACATGAAGAAAGCATCAGTGGCTCTCCAGTAATTTGATGTCTTATATTGTAACTGGGGATATACCTCCCATATTCTATCTTTCCCCAAGACCTCTTTTATAGCTGAGACCTTTGTATTTTTTTTTGTGGGCCAACATATACACCAAATATGAAGTCATGGTGAACTTGTTGGTCTCCTGTACACTTCTCAATAGGGCATCTATATTATTGTTGATGATCCTTGCCTAGTGATAATGCTTGTTGGCAAAAATATGAGTAATAGGGTGGAACATCCAAGGTTGGAATATGTGTGCTTCATCCACTTCCATGACTCTGCCCAAGAGAGTTATGATATCATTGTATTCTTTCTTGAAATCACTCTGGTGCAACTGCTTGGGAAATTTTGAATAATGTGGTTTTGGTTTCAAGATCCAAGCATTGTTCATTATTTCCAAGGCTCTATTTGGGTCTTCCTCATAGAATTTGGTGAACTCCCATATGTTTATCTCTTCAATCAACTTGTGATGGGGGGAAATGTTGAAAACCTCTATAATAGATTCTTCTGTCAGATTTGACATCACTCTGCCTTGAGGACCAACAATGATCCTTGTCCTTGGATCATAGTGCCTTGCACATTCCAAAACTAACTCCGGACATAGTTGTGTGGGTGGAAAACCTGTTGCTTTTGCTAGTCCTATATGGGTGGTCTTTTGTGCAAGCTCAGTAGGTGCCTTACCAAACATTATTTGGTGGAAGTCATCATAATCTATGTGGCCCATGTTGGTGTTTGCAATCCTTGACCATGCAAAGGCAATCTTAGTCTCAGGCCAGATGCCCTTGAAATCATACTTCAATATCTCTTTCCTGTTTCTTAATTCCTTTTGTGCCTGGGAAACCTTGTTCTTGGTTGTCTTATTAGGAATTTCTACTGCCTGCATCTGTTAACATAAAGATAGAATTAGCAGGAGGAAAGTACTATCGTAACACATGACGATGATAAATTAAGCTATTCTCATCATTAAAGTACATGAATCCTCATAAACACTCATCAAGATTGAACATCAACCATTTGTACGTTGAATTTAAGCTCAAGAAAAAAAGGTTAGAGAATCCGAGCTTGGGAGGATTTTTTGAATGGATTAAGGTTCGGTCAATATGGCCCCGCTAGAATTTTCCAAAGTCAACACATAAACAACTCAAATTCAAATTATAATACGCAATTCATGAGATATGGAATATTAAATCATCTCATCACAAGCCAATTCAAGCATCAAATTGATTGTGAAATCTAAGTATGGGCATCAAGCATCAATTAAGGAGGAAATCATAAATTCCAACGCACCTAAGATTACCCGAGGTTTGGAAAATTTGGGGTAGGGCGGAATTACTGAAACCATGCTAAACTCATCAAACAGTGAAGGGCCTTTGGCTAATATGAGCTTCCTTATATTATTCGAGCAGATTAGGGCTCAGGTAATTTGAGCTTTCTCGGAGTCACCGAGATTTTGCCGAGATGCCAGAAATCTGTAAGTTCAAGGATTTTTTTTGAGCTAAGTTCATAAAATTTGATCAATTTCTTCAATAAAGCACTCACTCAAACAATTTCAAGCTAAGATTTTTTTGATTTCATGCAATGTCTCAAAGATTTGAATCTCCATGTTCAAGTTTAACTCATCTGGAAAAAAAGATTTCCTAGGGTTTAATCAATATGGAATGAAGGAAGAGATTCACCACAAATTATACATTCATAACTCAAAAGGAGACATTCTCTAATCATGCATTTTTTTAAATCACCAAAGCAAGAGTCCTAACCCTCACATTCACCGTGCGCTAGAAAATAATGGACGCAGTAACAAACCCTAACCGCACCATATGAGCAATGACTGACACAGGAAAATAACCCTTGTGACCCCAAAATAAATAAACTCAACACACAAACCAAAGGACACAACAACGAAAGCCAAAACATAATCGAAGCGGACAAAGAAGTGAAACGACATACCTTTAATCACTAAACCCTTAGGAGAAAGCACCAACGAAACCAATGAAGAGACCATGAAATCCAAAATCAACCATTGCTCACGCGAGAAATCCCTCAAGGAAGATCAAATTGACACACAATGAAGGGATACCTGGTTGCTCCTCAACAATTCTCAAATGCAAATGGGTGAAATGAGGGGAAAAAGGAAATATAAAACCCAATTGGAGCAATTGATGACCCTTCATTAATGAATGACAAGAAATTTTGCAATTTTTGGAAATTTGACTCCTGGGCAGAAACTGGGAATATGCTACCCAGGAGGAATTCAGGTAATCCGAGGTACCTCGGATTATCTGATTGGATTAAGGGTTGGGTAATCTGAGCTTGCTCGGATTTTCTAAAAGTACTCAACACTTCGGAAATTTCACCAGTCTTCATAAATTTGAATTTAAGGGGTGACTTTCAAGGGTTGAATTGTGTCCTCCAAATGGAAAAAGAGCATCTCTAGGAGCAAGTTCATCAATGCACATGGGTGATCCAAGACCTAGAAAATGGACTTATCCCTTAAGGGGATGAATTCAAGACCCTAAGAATAAAAAAGCGAAATAAAAAAAGAGGGTCCTTGCTTTCAGCGGGGTGTGTGCAAAAACCGCACAACAAATGGCGACTCTTGCTGGGGAAATGCTCCAGAGCATTTCGATGAAAAAATGGAATCAAGAACCCAAAATCTCTAGTTTCAATCCTCATACTGGGTCATCTATGAAGAGAGTTTCAAAGTTCACAGGTAAGGAAACCTTTCCTATACCGGGGTGTAAGTGTGTGCACGTGTATCCATTTCCCTTGCTCAGTGGTAGAGGGAACCAAACTCAGTCTAATCAAGCTACGTAAGGATTCTAACTCCAAAAACATCCTGGATAGAGCCTTGTTTCCAGTCAGGCATCCATAGCCCTAATGAGGTTATCGTTGCGGCCCTCCCAAGCATAGCTCTACTACCAGCTAGGCGTCCATAGCCTCGATAGAGATACTTGGATCCTCCTGATAAGGTGAACGTTTATTTTGATTTTCAATATTCTCTTTTCTTTTCTTTTTGATATTTTGATGAGATCTTTTAAAAATTCCCTTTCACCTTGTAAGCAATGAAGCTTACACTTAGGGATGAGAACCACAGTGGCGCTGAAGCAGAATATAAGATTTTTCACTTGACCAGACCTTGTAAGGATTACATACAACCTTGGAATTCTTAAGATATGTATAGAGATATGAGACCCAAATACATTCTAGATTTAACTTAATCGAGTGACTCATCTACTTCACGCATATGTAACACCAAATAAAGGACTTCTGCCAATTGACACTGGAAAAATGATTAGAGTTTATAAAATAAATATTCAGAATAGTCCCGGGTAATATAATGGTTTCCATGCAGGTGCAACAAGCCTAGAAGAAAGCAAGAAAGCCCAAAACAAAGCAAAAAAAAAAGAAAACCTAACCTAAACCAAGTAGATCTACCCTAACCAAAGCAAAAGCGGAAAAAAAGAAAGGAAACCTAATCTAACTATTTACATGGAAAGAGTTGTAAACAACTTAGGATTGGAAGTAATGTTTCAAATAATACCCATTAACAGGCAGCGAGATGTCTTCTCCAGTGAGAGTTTTCAAATGGAAAGCATTATCTCCCAGAATCTCTGAAATTTGGTAAGGGTTGAGCCAAATTTTGTCAAATTTTCAATGCTCCCATTTTCAATCATGTGCTTTATCCTAGTAGAGAACCAAGTCATAGATTCTAAAGGCTTTCACCTTGGCTCTTCTATCAAACCATCTCTTAACTACCCCCTTATGTTTGAATTTTTTTTCTAAGGCTTCATCTCTTCTCTCTTCAAGGTGTAACAATTTAGCCAGACGGGCTTCACGCTTGTCCCCCTCATCATAGTATTCATTAATGAACTACAAAGTGGGAATCTTTAACTGGATGGGAAATACAAGTTCCAAACCATACACAAGGTGGTAAGGAGAGGTTCCTAGAGAGGTCTTATGTCTTGTACGGTCTTCCCAAAGAGAAAATTTAAGTTGAGTGTGCCAATCCTTGGGATTATTTTCCAATAGCTTACAGATGACTATTAAAAGGTTCTTATTGGAAGCTTCAACCAAACCATTGCCTTGTGGGTAATAATTGGATGTGAACTTAATGATGATTCCATGATCAAAGGCCCAATTAGAGAATTTTAGTGATGCAAATGCAGTACCATTATCACAAACTAAAGCTAATGGACAACCAAAGCGATTGATAATACCTGATTCGATGAAATTGATTACCACCTCAGAAGTACATTGTTTGAATGCAAGAGCTTCAGTCCACCTAGTAAAATAATTAGTGATAGTAAAAATGTACTAGTGGCCTACAAAAGAAGGTGGATTGATTGGACCAATAAAGTCTAATCCCCACTGTGCAAACGGTTTTACCTCAATGACTGGTTGGAGTGGAAGAGCTGCATACTTCTCTCTATTTGTTGCGATTTGACACACATGACATGTTCTTACATGGTTGTGCACATCTTTGAAAAATGTGGGCCAATAATAACCAACCCTCAGAATCTGATTTGCAGTGGAGGGTGCAGATCCATGGCCTGTGCCATATCTATCATGAAATTTTTTCATCACCTTTTCAACTTCTCCTTTTCCTAGGCACCTTAAGTAGACGCCTTCATGATTTTTCTTGTATAGGACAACTCCCTTCATCATAAAACTATCACTCTTCAAATGCAAAGTTCTCCTTTGTACTACATTAAGATTTTCAAGACATTGTTGGTTTAGGAGATAATAGATGATATCATCATACCAATATCCTGGGGACACATCTTGAAGGTGGTAATGTTGAGCTATAAGTTTAGGACCCATTTCAGCCATTGTTTTGGTTAGCCCTTGTCCTCTTACTAGCTTCATGGGATGGATCTCGATATCGTATTCCTATAACATGGTTACCCACTTAGCTTTGTGTTCTCCCAATTCATTTTTCATTAACAACAACTTAACTGTGGGATCAGGAACTATTGCAAAGACCTTATACCTTAGAATATAATGTCTGAATTTCTTCACAACTTTGACTAAGGAATATGCCTACTTTTCCACACTCGGGTACCTTAGTTCTGCATCCTTTATAGGAGCACTCATAAATGCTACAGGGTTCTCATTCCCTTGATTAGACTTCTGAGTTAACATACCAACACAGGAGTGATCAGAGGAAAATGAATATATGTAGAAAGGCTTGGCATAATCAAGACTCACCAGTATTGGAGCTTCAGCAATGGCCCTCTTAATTTTTGTAAATGCTTCTTTTACTTCTGTGCTCCACTCAACTTTTGCTTCTTGCTTCAACATTTCATTCAATGGTTTGACTATTTCTGCAAATCCAGTGATAAACTTCCTGACAAAGTTGATTTTTCCAAATAATGATTTCATTTCCTTCTTACTAGCAGGTGGCTAAATTTTAAGGATGGACTCCACTCACTTAGGATCAATAGCAATGCCCTTCTCCAAAATGACATGTCCAAGTAGCTTTCCTTTAGTGACTCCAAAGATACATTTCTTGAGATTAAGTGAAATGCCAAATTCTCGATATCTTTGAAATACTTTGTGCAAGTCTGCTATATGATCACCTCTCTTCTTTGAAAAGACTATCAAGTCATCCATATAAATAATTATGCACTTACCAATGATGTATTTAAAGGCAATATCCATAGCTCTTTGGAAATTTTCTCCAACATTAATCAACCCAAAAGGAATTCTCTTGTAAGCAAAAGTGCCCCATTTTGTAGTGAAGGAAGTTTTATGCCTATCCTCGTACTGCACCATAGCTTGATTATAATCGAAATACCCATCTAGGAAAGACATCATTTGAGATCCAATGACAATCTAAAGTACCTCATCCAGTGAAGGAACCAAATAATTATCTTTTTTTGATGCTCGATTGAGATTCCTAAAATCAACACAAAGTCTGATCTCTCCATTCTTGTTTCTCACTGGAACTAAGTTTGCAACCTAGGTTGAATGTCTTACCAGAAATATGATTCGAGCTGAAAGTAACTTTTGTACCTCCTTTTGAATAATAGGCTCCAACAAGGCGTTAATTGGTCTTTTCCTCTGCTTGAAAGGTCTTGCTCTTGGCTTAAGAGGAATGGTGTGTGTAATAATTGAAGTGTCATACATCTTTAAATCTTCATAACTCTAGGCTATCACATCTTGATATGTATGCAGTGCATCAACAATTCCTTTTCTCTCCTCTGGAGTACATACCTTGCCTATAAAGAAATTATTGACATCCTCGGGAGTCCCCATATTATGTGTATCACATTGACTACTGATGGATTCCTTCTTACTTTCTTGCTTTTGACCTTTTATTCTATCAAGATCAAAAATCCTCTCTAACTATACCATTCTCCTTGGAATAGTATTGGTCTTCAAATTGATGACCCCTTCTAGGTCCATTTCAACTTCTTGAGGTTCAACTTCATCAATAATCTGAGAGGTGAACACATCATAATTTTTGATGAAATCTAGGATATGCTTATCATCTTTAAACACCTAGAAATTGGTCACATTGTTAGGTACTGAAGGCACTGGAGTTAGTTCCACAGTGAACTTCTTTAAGCCAGAAAGTGAAAATGGTTGCAAGGTACTAGCCGCCTGTGCTAGAGAATCTACAGTTTGGTTCTTGTTGCGAGGTATTAACTGTATGCTGAAGGCATCAAATCCCTCAACAAGGTCCCAAAACCTATGCCTATAATTGGTCATCCTTCTATCATGGCATGAATATTGTTTTCTAATATTCCTAACCACTAACTGAGAGTCTCCAAATACTTGCAGAATCTTCACCTTCTTTCTCAGTGTCGTAAGCAATCCATGAATCAAAGCCTCATATTCAACTACATTATTGGTACAATGAAATTGAAGTCTGTGAGCAGCAAATAAAGTTTTTCCTTTAGGGTTTATCAACTCAAATCTTTCTCTAGCACCTTGCTTTGATTTGGATCCATCAAATCTTAATGTCCAATAGCCATCAACTTTAGATATTTTCGTTTTATCTTTTGTATTGTCACTGCTGGAAGGTTCTCTAGAATGTACCACACTCTTTCCTTTGGGATCATCTTGAGTATTCTGTATATCAATTTTGATTGCTGGAGTGGGGTTTATGCACTTCTGTACCTATTCTACTACTTTCTGGCACAAGCAACATTCCAATTCTGAGTGAAGAGCATTGTGAACTCTACACCAACTTGGTAAAATTAATTCTTCAAAATTCATATCTCCACCCAGATGAATCTGATCTTCTATACACTTCTGGATGAATTCTTGAAAGTTTTCCAACAAGTTGAGTTTTTTATCTTCAAGATCGTCATTGTCTTCAACTGGTTCCACCAAGGCTCCAATACTACTGGATTCTGCTATGAAATTAATGGGTGTGGTATGCAGCATAAAAATTTCCTCTACATTTGACTCCTCAACAAAGGCTACTAGCACATAGTTACCCATGCTTACTTCTGACACCAATATTTCATTTGAAGTATTATGGTATTATGTGATTACATACTTCATTCGGGGTTCTCTCTCAATCTTGATTTGATTTGGCACCCCTTTCCAGGGAAGCCACATATGTGAATGATCAGTTGATACATATCCATTCAAGGCCTTAGTAAAGTCTCTTCCTAGAATCAAACCATAGGAATCAGGTATATTTTCTACTTGTATATTAATGATTTGTTGTATTCTAGGATATGAGGTAATCTGCACAGGAATCATGTTTAGCTCCCCTACTACATTCAGCTCCGTTTTGTCTAGCTGGGTAACCTTCTTTTGAGAGACTGCAAGGATTATTCTGAGGGCTCTATAGACTATAAATGGCATCACATTGGTGGAGGCACTTGAATCTATGAGGAAATTGTGTAAATTATTTCCAAAGATGCACACAAAAATTAAAAAGGGAGGTGTTTCTTTGTTTCCTTGAAACATGGTTAATTTAGTATCAACCTGGGCAACTTGACTTTTTTCCTTTTCTTTCCCTTTGTCTCTAGATTGTGTTTGGACTTGAATATGATCTTTCAACACTTGGGAACTAGATACTTTACCAGTAGCCCGACTAACTATTTTATCTTGTGATACTATATTTGCATTGTAAGCTCCTAAGATTGCATTTCTAATGGCAGGTACTCATAATAATTCAAATGCAAAAAGACTTACCTTGAGCTTCTTAAGTTCTTCAACCACATATTCACCTAATTTTTCTATGCTCATGTTAGTGGGGGCTTCCTTGAGATATTCCACCACCTTGTCTTTGCTAGTATCTACATTCTTTTCTTTGGATGTCCTAGCTTGTGCTTGTCCCTCCTTGGACAGATATTGCTTAGGCACATGGGGATATGTTGGATTGTTACTGGCATTGGGATCATGAGGTGTAGTGAAGTTATTCAGAGGGATTGAAGTGGTAAAGGGACCTACAACTTGTGGTCCTCTGGTTGGCCTATCTCTCAAGTCATACTTCTTGATTGGCCTTTGGAACACCTACACTTCAACACCATTTTCTTCTTCATCTAAGGGGCCATTATCATTCTCAGGATTTTCATTAAACATCTGCGAAATCTCATCCCCATTACAAACTTGATCTGTTTCTTCTTCTGACTGGCTTGATTCTTCTTTTGGTCCATTCTCTTCTCCTTTTGGAAAAGAAGCATGATTTACTACTAAGACCTGAGAGTCATAAGGTCCCAATGGCACCAACTCTTGACCACTGGAGTGATTATCAACCTCATACTAGAAAATGGATGTTGCAGTCTGGAATTCTGGGCAATCCAGCTCCAAATGTTGATTTGTCTTATGAAGCCTACACCATCCAAATAGAGCTACTTCTGCTAAATACACACTACCTGAGGGATTTTCTTGATTAGGAGGTTGGTCAAGTGGAGTGGGAACACCTCCATTATTTGGTCTCGTGTTCCATGTTCTATTTTTTCTAGGTGGTTTCCTCCTATCTAATCCATGTCTACTAGTCTATCCCCTATCAAAATTTTGACTGGAAGGTTTCCTCTTTCAAATTTCTATCCTCTCAAAATACTGTCCTTGTTGAGGCTCTTGATTTTCTCTATTGTGGTTAGATTGCATACTCCTTTGAGCAGCTTGGAGTTGACTATTTTGATTTCTCAGATAGGTGACCTCCATGTTCAACTTCTTCACTTGTTCAGTCAATTCATCCAATCTCTCCTTGTCAGGATTACTATATGGAGTCTGGTTCACATTGTTTTGAGGATATCCTATTGCCACACCAGAGCTTAAGGACTAGTTCAATACTTCAAAATTCTACAAATATGTAGGGAAACTAACCTGTGGTTGTTGATGAATGGGATGATTAATACTCTATTGGGGATAATTGGTCATTGGTGGGACTTAATTCATGGGAGGTTTTGGATGAGGCACTAAAGGTATTTGAGGTACTGGATTCATAATAGGAGTATGATTGGTAAGAGCCTGGTTGAGAGCCTGAAATTTCCTTGGGTGAGCAGTGGGTCCTAACAACAGTAAAGGCCCAAATAAGTGTTGTCTCAAATTAGTACTAACCTTAACAACCTCTGTGTATGCATCAAGTAGGGTAGTTGGAGGGTTAGTTCTCCATTTCAGGAAGGTGGTTGTGAGACTATCTAACACTTCATAATAAACCTCCAAGGAAGTAGCATCATATACAACATAAGGAGCCTATAATCTAGTGTATGCATGATGTAATATATTATTAAAGGACCCTATAGGCTCTTTAACTTCTCTCTTGACTTTAGTGAACTGCAAATAAAGCTCATTAGCACTAATGAGAATATTAAATTTATGCAAAAATACAACTTCCAGCTCATTCCAATTATGAATTGATCCAGTAGGAAAATGATTATGCTGGTACAATGCATCTTCGCCTAGGGAATAAGGAAAGATCCTGCATGCAACATCCTCATGGTTAATTCCCCTATCCCTAAGACAGGTCTAAAAAATCCTGATGTGTTCCTCTGCCATCCTATTGGGGTCATTAACATGGAACTTTGAACATAAATGTTCAAGATTTTTGTGCATGGAATTGTAATTATTAAAGGATAATGGAGATGGGTTGTTAGCAAGGAAAGCCATTGGTGGAGGTGGGGGTGGTAAAGGCTAATTTATAGCTAGTTGGGGCTACTGAACGAGAATAGCTTCAAAATCAGATGAAGATGGACTTGTTGAAGATGAGGATGATGGAGATGATGGCAGTGGCTGGGTGGAAGATGATTCTCCGCTTCTTTTGGTCCCTTTTCACCTGGTAGGATCTTGCAATTCTTGAAACTCTTCTTCTCCTGGTGTAGATCTAGTCCTTCGAAATATTTAAGGAGAAATGGTAGAAAAAAAATGATCCAGCTTGCTTATTTAGGCCCTCCTTCTAGCACCAATCTGTGGATGGGGTTTTCTGCACAACAACAACTCAGATAGAATACAAGTATCATATCTCTCTTGAAAGGTAAATCTCTATTAGCAAGCATCAAGAGATAACCCCAAGGTCTCTAATGTCAGGTCTTGAAAAATGTAGTGAAACAACTCAGAGATAATGTGAAAATGTTGGTAATCACAAAGGGACTTTACAAAAAAATGCTAGATCATTTAACTTATCAGATTTTGCAATATGTTGATACTTTAAATCCTAAATCTAACCCAAATAATAAAAGAAATAGAAAAAGACAAGGGATTAGAGAAATCATAAGATTACAAATACTCCTAAGACCAATAATCCAAATGATAAAACACTTGAAATTGATCAATCCCTCAAAACCAATTTCTGCTTAACCCAAATTTATTCTGCAATCTTACATAAACAATGCAATCTTCTAAGGAATTAAGATTTTCAGATCATGAGACATTCATCCAAACCAACCCTAATTTTGCAATTGAAATGAATGAATACTCACAATTGAACTTGGCACATAAATATAAGGTCCAGGCTAACTTTACACAACAACTCACAATCAACCAGTTGCTAAAAGTATGGACCAGGGATTGCTAGAAACACTTCAAACACCAAATCACTAACACCATTGAATCACATTTAACTCTAAATCTAACATTTATATATAATGTTCTCAAAGCAATCTTGAAGATAGAATATCAAGAACGATGCAAGATAAATCAACACAAGAAAGAGCACCAAAGAACAATGCCTTTACTTATATTGAATCACCCAAATGTTGCAACAATTCCAGTATTTAGTATTACAACACTTGCTTTCAAAATGCACTAACTCCTTGCTCTAACTCTTGCTCTACCACTTAGCTTTCTCCCAAAGTCTAACCCTTAAAAATGAGGAAAAATGCCCTATTTATAAAAATTTCATGCTAGGTCAGCCCAATTAGGGTTACAAAAAGGTCGGCCAAAATAGGTTGGCCTAGAAGCTTCCTTGAATAAAATAATAATTCTAGTATTTAATGCTTGGGGCTTCTTCGAGGTCGGCCTGGATTCTCCAATTATATCTCTATGTGGTACAAACTTCAAGGTCATCTTGCTTATCTTGGCTAGGGTCACATGTTTGGCACAAAAATCTAGGTGGTTGCTAGCTAGTTATTTTCTCCTTCCTTGTTAGCATCTGATTTGTGGGATAATTCTTTAAGTTTCTTCAATACTTCTTGCATATCCTCTAAATTTAAAACAAGAATAAATTTAATTCTTGTCTTATTATTTTCAAATTCTTCCAAATATTGTGGCATCACTTTATTCCATTCAACATGTAGTTCCTGATATTTATCCAATTTTGAAATATATATGGAAGAATCCTCAAAATTTTCTTTATAAATGAGGGCACCATAAGGATGAGCATATATCTCATGCCACCAACTCTACAATTTGCTAACATTCATATTATTTTGACCAAACTTCTTTCTTCCACTCATTATTTCTAAGAAACGGATACAACTATCATTTATTTCTTTCACCTTGCCTTGTATTTTTGTTACTTTCTTCATGACCTTGGATAGAAGCTCCTTTCTATAATTCCAGACCTCAATCCATTCCTTTACTTTATCAATTTCATCCTTAGAAAGGAAATCCAACCTAGCCAGCTCATTCTTGGGCAATTGTAGAATTTCATTATTAGTTGTCTCATTAATATTCTTGCAATCTGTGATAACCTGTGAAATATGCTCCAGAAAATTAGAAGGATTATTGTATATCTTCAATATCTTCACAATTGCCTCATCTCCTCTGCCACTGACATCCTCCAACCAATTCTAAGTACACTATACAGAGGATTTCTTTTTTTGAATTTCATCAACCGCCCCCTTAGGCAACAGTCCCTCTGGCAATGCTCCCTCACTACCCATGGTTTGTAGAGGTTTCATCAAATGCTGCACATATCTGTATACATCATCCAACCTCTTTTTCATTTTCTCCTTTTCTTCTGTCTCCTTTTCGAATCTCCTCAAGATGGCTTGAGAGGAATCTTTAAATTCTTCCTTCTCTTGATCTTTACTTGTAGGTCCCAAGTTGATGGTTTGCACTTTGTAATCTGAGGGTCTAACCTCATCCTTAAATTTTTTAGAAGGAGGGACTGCTACATGAACCACCCTATTATTGAATTCATCCCGTGTAATTGTAGACACAGTCTTGGCTCTTTTCCTCTGTTTAGGTCTTCCAAATTGCTCCAATAGTTTGTCCCAACTCGGTGTTTCTTCTTGTACAATAATTGTATTTTTGCTCAGTCTCCTCTCCAACCAATCTAGAGTTGTGGGTACCTCAGTTTCTACTTCCTTTTCAAGACTATCTACCACATTTATCTCAACATTTCTTTCAGCCTCTGGTTGATCTTCTTGTATTCTTTGTCCTGATTGGGGATTTCAATGACTTCCTCTTCTTTATCAGCTTCCTCCCCAGGATTGATTTGAGGTTCATCCAATACTACCTTCTTAGGAGACCTTGAAGCTCTTCCCTGTACAACTTCTAACTCTATATTTTTCCTCTCAGCTCCTAAAGTTGATTGGTTCATTTCCTTAACAAATTCTCTCCACTCTCCACTGTTAGGGGTAGAGATGTCATCATCTTCTTTGTTTAATTGTTCAGGGTTGTTTGATATGTTTCCTTCCTCTGGAAGTGCCTCTTGGTGAGAATGTGGAGAAGGAATGGGGGAATTATTTCCTATAGCTGCTCTCTTTTCAAGATCATCCATAGGTGCCTCTTCATCAATTAACCCTTCTTGTACTATCTTGGCTTGCTCTATTTGAGCAGTCCTCTGCTTTGGGGAATGTCTTCTCACAGAAAATTGGGGTTTCTCCCCTGAAATTTCTAATTCTATCACTTTTTCTGTTGAAGGAGCATCTGTAGTAGCTTCATTTTTCATAGCTTCTGCAGCTTTTTTCCTCTCAGTCATTATTCTTCTTTTTCTTAGTGGCTGTGAGGTCTCCCCTGTTTAAACATGAGTACTAGCTTGAGGAACCTTCTTTTCTTTCCCTTGGCTTGTAGTTCTTTTTAGTGTTACTGTCTCTTGGATGCCCCCCTCATCATTATGCTCAGTGGCCTCATCTTATTTATTAAATTCAACTTCCTCTTCATAATGGGATTACATATCTCTTATTAGATCATAGGTGAATTTTACACCACCATCTGCTTCCAATTCCAATAATATATGCTTGCCCCATAGTCTAGAATACTTTTTGACTGGTTCACGGAGCTGATTTAGATCTATTACCTCCTCCTCAAACCAATTAATTGGAAGCAAAGGCTTATTCTTATAGGGATCATAATCATGATGCTGAAGGAGATCTGCTTCATCATCTTCCACCTGGTCTGGTACTTCCACAACTATGTATAACCTGATTAGCTTCAAAGGTAGTCTAGAAAATCTTCTCCCAATAACTTCCCACTCATCCCTACAATTAGCCCAATAATTTTCAATTTGCTCTTTATGACTGAAAGTCCTGTTTGCTTGCTTGGAAGCCTTTCCATAGGGATCAAAATTACCTCTGTTGGTATGGGAATATAACTAAAATTGAGTCATCTCCTTCTCAGAATGTTGGGCACTCTGGATAGAGGGGCAAGCTTCCAATACTCCTACTCTCAATGGGAATTCTGATCCCAATTCTTTCTTCTTTATGTTTCCTCTTTGTAGGACCTCCTCAAAGCCAATCATTTGTTTAGTCAATTCCAATAGAATGAGCTTGTTGGTGGGATATCTCGGCAATATGAGGGGAACTACTAGTGATCCTTGCACTCTGATATATGTAAACCTTTGGAACTGAATAAACCACTGACCATAATTCTTTATCAGATCCATTGCATTTGTAGAGATCCTCATGTGAAGGGAATCTTGTAATAACCTAGGAATATACATGAAGAAAGCATCAATTGCTCTCTGGTAATTTGATGTCTTATATTGTAACTAGGGATATACCTCCCATATTCTATCTTTCCCCAAGACCCCTTTATAGCTGAGACCTTTGTATTTTTTCTTGTGGGCCAACATATACACCAAATATGAAGTCATGGCGCACTTGTTGGTCTCCTGTACACTTCTCAATTGGGCATCTATATTATTGTTGATGATCCTTGCTCAGTGATAATGCTTGTTGGAAACAATCTAAGTAATAGTGTGGAACATCCAAGGTTGGAATATGTGTGCTTCATGCACTCCCATGACTCTACCCAGGAGAGTTATGATATCATTGTATTCTTTCTTGAAATCACTCTGGTGCAACTGTTTGGGAAATTTTGAATAATGTGGTTTTGGTTTCAAGATCCAAGCATTGTTCATTATTTCCAAGGCTCTATTTGGGTCTTCCTCATAGAATTTGGTAAACTCCCCAATGTTTATCTCTTCAATCAACTTGTGATGGGAGGCAATGTTGAAAACCTTTGCAATAGATTCTTTTGTCATATTTTCCATTACTTTTCCTTGAGGACCAACAATGATCCTTGTCCTTGAATCATAGTGCCTTGCACATTCCAAAACTAACTTCAAACATAGTTGTGTGGGTGGAAAGCTTGCTGCTTGTGCTAGTCCTGTATGGGTGATCTTTTGTGCAAGCTCAGTAGGTGCCTTCCCAAACATTCTTTGGTGGAAGTCATCATAATCTATGTGGCCCATGTTGGTGTCTGCAATCATTGACCATGCAGAGGCAATCTTAGTTGTGTTGATCCAGATGCCCTTGAAATCATACTTCATTCTCTCTTGCCTCTTTCTTACTTCCTCTTGTTCTTGGTTGTCTTATCAGGACTTTCTATTGCCTGCATCTATTAACACAAAGCCAAAATTATCGGGAGGTAAGTACTATCGTAACACATGACGATGATAAATGAGGCTAATGTCATCATTAAAGGACATGAATCCTCTTAAACATTCATCAAGATTCAACATCAACCATTTCTACGTTGAATTTAAGCTCAAGACAAAAAGGTTAGAGAATCTGAGCTTGTGCGGATTTTCCAAATGGATTAAGGTTCCGTCAATCTAGCCCCTCTAGAATTTTCCAAAGTTAGCACATAAATAACTCAAATTCATATTATAATCTACAACTCATGAGTTATGGAATATTAAATCATCTCATCACAAGCCAATTCAAGCATCAAATTGATCGTGAAATCCAAGTATGGGCATCAAGCATCAATTAAGGAGGAAATCATAAATTCCAGCCCACCTAAGATTACCCGAGGTTCAGAAAATCCAGGGTCGGGCAGAATTACTGAAACCATGTCGAACTCTTCAAACAGTGAAGGGCCTTCGGCTAATTCAAGCTTCCTTGGATTATCTGAGCAGATTAGGGCTCGGGTAATCTGAGCTTGGTTGGATTCACTGAGATTTCCCTGGGATGCTAGAAATCACTAAGTTCAAGGATTTTTTTCGAGCTGAGTTCATAAAATTGGATTGATTTCTTCAATAAACCACTCACTCAAATGATTTCAATCTAATATTTTCACGATTTCATGCATTGTCTCAAATATTTGAATCTCCATGTTCATGTTTAACTCATCTGGCAAGAATTATTTCCTAGGGTTTAATCAATATGGAATGAAGGAAGAGATTCACCACAAATTGTACATTCAAAACTCAAAATGGGACATTCTCTAATCGTGCATTCATTTAAATTACTGAATCAAGAGTCCTAACCCCCCTCACATTCACTGTGCCATAGAAAACAATGGATACAGTAACAAACCCTAACCGCACCATACTCGCAATAAATGACACATGAAAAGAACCCTTGTGACCCCAAAATAAAAAAACTCAACGCACAAATCAAAGGACACAAGGGCGAAAGCCATAACAAAATTGAAGCAGCCAAAGAAGCAGAATTTCATACCTTTAATCACTAAACCCTGAGGAGAAAGCACCAACAAAACCAATGAAGAGACGATGAAATCCAAAATAAACCACCGCTTATGCGAGAAATCCCTCAAGGAAGATCAAATTGACACACAATGAAGGGATACTTGGTCACTCCTCAACAATCCTCGAATGCGAATGGGAGAAATGAGGGGAAAAATCAAATATAAAACCCAATTGGAGCTATTAATGACCCTTCATTAATGACTGACAGGATGTTTTGCAATTTTTGGAAATTTGACACCTGGGTGGAAACCGAGAATACGCTGCCCGAGAGGAATTCTTGTAATCCGAGGTACCTCAGATTATCTGACTGGATTAAGGGTTGGGCAATCTGAGCTTGCTCGGATTTTTTGAAAATACTCAACACTTAGGAAATTTTTCCAGTCTTCATAAATTTGAATTTAAGGGGTGACTTTCAAGGGTTGAATTGTGTCCTCCAAATGGAAAAAGAGCATCTCTAGGAGCAAGTTCATCAATGCACATGGGTGATCCAATACCCAGATCGAGGGACTTATCCCTTAGGGGGATGAATTCAGGACCCTAAGAAAATAGAAGCGAAGAAAAAAAAGAGGATCCCTCCTTTCAGTGGGGTGTGTGTGCGAAGACTGCACAATAGGACCCTTAACCTAATCCTTCAACCATATACCCTCAAACCTATACCCTAAACCCTCTACCCTTAACCCTAAACCCTAAACTCTAAACCCTTAAACCTTCTACCCTATACCCTCAACCCAATACCCTTAAACCCTAATACCCTAAACCATCAACCCTATAGGCCCTCCACCCTAATCCCTCAACCCTATACCCTCAACCCCATCCCTTTCTCTCTATCTATACATATAACCTCTCTCTCCCTCCCTCTCATACCCTCTCTAATTGTCTCTATCTACCCTCTCCCTCTTTCTACATACCTCTTGTTCAATCAATCCCTACCATGCTCTCTCACTCCCTTTATCCATCTCTCTTTATCTACCTCCCACTATCTCTCCAACACTCCCTCTCTCTCCCTCTCTCTCGGGTCTCTCCCTCTAGCACCCTACCTAGGTAACTCTCTCTCTCTCTCATCTATCTATCTATCCCTCCCACCCTCTTAGATAATTCCTCTCACTCTACCCTCCTTCTCTTAGGTCACTCCCACACCCTCTCCCTCTTTAGGTCTCTCCTCACACCCTCTCTCTCCCACCCTCCTCTCCCTCCACTTCTCTTCTATCTCTCATCCCCTCACACTCTCAAGTCTCTCTTCCTCTCTCTCTCTCTCCCTCTCTCTCTCCCAACTCTCTCTCTCTCTCTCTCTCTCTCTCTCTCTCTCTCTCTCCCTCTCTCTCTCTCCCTTCCACCCTACCTAACTAAGTCCCTCTCACTCCAAATCCTTCTCTCCCACTCCATCTCTCTTAGACTCTCCCTTCCACCCCCTTTCCCTCTCTCAAGACTCTCTCTCACTACCTCTCTACCTCTCTCTTAGGTCTCTCCATCCCTCTCTCCCTCCCACCCTACCTAGAAAAATCTCTCTCTCTCTCTCTTAAAATTCTCCCTCCCTCTAAAGACATACATAAATACATACATACTTACATACATACAAGCATAATACATATGTACATATGATCCTACATACATACAAGCATACATCTACATATGTAGATACAATCTTACATACATATAGGCATACATACAATATACATGCATTGATACATACAACCATGCATACATACATACATACATACATGACATACAAGCATACATGTACATATAAATATATAAACATACATTAAATAGAGTATTATTTAACATAAAGCAAGACATAATGCGAGCGCGTTATATCGCACTCATGTTATGTCTTGCTAGACATGTCCCACACAAATGGAAAAAACCATGTCAAAACTAAGATATAACGTGAGAGTGTTATATCTTTCTTTGGGAATCCCCAAGCCTTAGGCTTGGTATTTTCCTTGTAATACCAACCCAAAGGCTTGGAGGTCCTTCCCAATGACCAGAGACATGTTTTTGAAAATTCTACAATATTTCACATAATCGGGTTCATGCTCACTGTCGGGATTGCATGTGTTTCAATTTCGAACAAATCGAACGCCTAGGTAATGTTAGGTTCTCTCTTTGCTATCCAACAATGTAATTTTTTTCACTTTTTGACAATGTTAAGCCTTTCATGTATAATTTCTTTTGTTCATGTGTCTCTTTTTTGACAAAAAGTAGTGTTTGGTGTTTTTTTGTTATAAATTAACTGTTCATTGAAATTTCAAATAAATTACGTTTTTAGAAACTAGAATCCATTCTAAATTTTTTTAAAAAAAGAAATTCAATTAGTTTCCAAAATTTGTAGGGGTAGCACAACCAAAATTCTATTTTTTAGAAAGTGTCTGTTGGAAATACAAGGGAAAACAACTGAGAGGGGGGGTGAATTAGTTGTCACAAAAATTCAAAACTTATTCAACTTATTAACCTTATTCTATGATCTTATTATTAACCATGAAAACATAAATCATCAACACATTGGAAACACACATAACACCAAGATTTTTTACATGGAAACCTTGTTAGGGGAAAAACAACAGTGGAGGTTAGTCCACAAGATTATACCCTGTTAAAAGTATAATGAAAATGAAAAATGGGGAATGCACATGCATTTAGGCACACTTCCTAGAGCTCACTGCTCAATTACAAAGGAAGACACACTGTCTTACAAAGAGATTTGAATTACAGCCATCCAGATTTTGAACTGAGAAAATAACATCTTCTAATGCCTGATTACAGTTCCAATTAAGCACATGAACACTTCTCCACTCTTCTTCACTCTTCTTCACACTTCTTCACACTCTGCTCTACCTTTTAATGATTTAGAACATTATTCATGCACACACACATTTGACATACTTCAAATGAAATGAACAATCACTTATATATATTCACAACAAGAAATTTCATCACTACAAGTCAGCCACAAAGAAATAATAAAATGAATATAAATTGCTAGCCCAAAACATTAAAGATTATCAATGCGAATCAACCAAGGTCAGCCACAACTTAGTGAGGACCCAAATCAACATCTCCAACATGAAAAAACTTCAATTAATTTCTCCTTGAAGATCCACAACACACTATAAATACTATGTCGGCCAAGAACAAGAAAAACATGAACACACAAGAGAAAATCGCCAATTACGAGCACACGATCAATGCAGATGTGCAACAAAGATAGAGTATGATCTAGAAACATCCACAACCATCACGAATCACAAGAGAAGCATCCACAATAATTGAACTAACTAAAATAACATCATCTTCAATCAGGAACACTGACTGAAGATACAAAAAAACAATTAGAATGAAAATCTTCTTAACTTGATCAAATCTTTATGCAGATCTTTGAAACTCGATGTGGATAAAATTGATACATGCAGCAACAAACCCTTTAGTCTACAACCTCTGATCAACAACGTATAGAAATAACCACCAGTATGTTGGCCACTGACAACCTGCAACTCATTTATTACAATTTTCTCAATATCCTCGACATATACAACTTCAAATACATTTATACTAATAGTGTTGACATCAATGACAACCAAATATCAGCAACACAACCACAAAATCTGAAAATCTCCCCCTTTGGAATTGATGGCAACACATGATGTGAAAAACACCATCAACGCAACTAACTTCTATTTAGGATTTGACTCATCTTCTCCTCAATACTTTCACATAGTATTTCTTCCCGTAAGGCTCTTCTCCTTAGATAATCATGAGTTTTTCATATGACTCTTCTCCCCTTTTGACATCAATGAAAAAGATCTCTAAACTTTGAATCACATATCTGAATCATCTGAACATTTGACTACTCCCCCTGAGTAGCAGCCACCACAACATCAATCCAAAGAAATATATGATTGTAAAATGCACAGATTGATGTAATACAATGCATCCTTAGTTCTGATTAGGAGGGGTAATCACCCCTAACTTCCCTCTGAGATACTCAAAAGTATCCTTAGGCAATGACTTGGTAAATATGTCTACAATCTGCACCTTAGTAGGCACATACTCCAGTCTGACTTCCTTTTCGCTTACCTTCTCCCTCAAAAAGTGAAACTTGATAGATATATGTTTTTTTTTTAATGCAACACCGAATTCTTGGAAATATTAATAGAACTTGAGTTATCACAGAATATAGCAATAAGATCATCATACACAACTTTGATATCCTTTAGCATTTGTTTCATCCATAGTGATGAGCCTAGTTTTTGGTCTAGTTTTGGGTAGAATATATAGTCTATTTTCTCATAGATGCCATGGACTTTAATGCTTAAGTGTTGGTATTGGCATAGTGTTTCCCTCAAACCATTGCCATTTGATATTATCCTATCTCTGCAAGCTTTAATGATATTTGGCATAATATGTGAGTTATCTATATTGGTTTTTCATGTGATTAATGAATGTTTCTTAGAGTGGTTATAGATGTGCAGTTATTATGCGTATTGACCTTGACATGCAAATTTAATATGCCAAGTTGAGGAAGACACCACCAGTTGGGCATGCACCATAATGTCCAGCTGAGGAATCACTCCAAGTCAAAGGCAACCGACAACAAAGATTATTCATGCAACTAAATGAAACCACCTTGTAGTGGACCTTAATGATTGAGAATGCATGGGCATTATTGTTGTGTTGGATCTATGCTTGACTTGCATGTTTGACCAAATTACATGCATGTGTAACCGCCATCGCTCCAATTTCTGCCTGTTTTTCCTAAATGGCATCCTCCTAGTCATGGAACTGATTTCCTTGTTTAGATGTAGTATAAATAATGATTTGATGCTCCTTCGGGAGGTTGGAAAATTTGATATTGTACTCTCATTCTCTAGTTTTAGTGATATAGATACATTACTCTTTTTGTATGCATGATTTACAGTGAATAAAATAAAGTTTTGAGTTCAAGCATCTGAGTTCTTCTTAGTTTAGAGGATACTTATCCAAGGGGGCCCACTTGGTGAGTAATCCATCTTCTTAGTTTAGCATTAGTTTATTATTACTTGATGTTTAGTACTTAGTTAGAAATATGGCATCGACTGTTCCTACAGCCACTAGAATTCCATTATGTGGCTATTCCTGTAGCCAAAGCAGACAGATTAGTCTCCTATTTTTTGCTCATATTTTCATTCTTGCTCTACATTTCAACTTAGCATAGTTGTTGGTTGATGTTCAACATTTTCTTTATTTCCTTTTAAGTGATTTACTTTCAATATTGTGTTTCTTAGCTGTAGAATGCAATGACTACTTGAGCCCCTAGTGCACATATTGTGCTAACCCATTTCAAGTTCACATCCCTGGGTTGAAAAGTTAAATGCACCTTCATGATGATTGAATAGCTATTCAGGTTAGATGTCCAGTCTCTGAATCATGGTTGTAAAGGCTTAGTTATGAAATCATTGTAGGATGCCAACATTTTTGGCATTGTTGTCGGGGATGGTGTCAAGCTAGGAAGTCTTTTGGAGTCATTGGTAGTTTTTCTTGTTGCAGTATTTTTGGAAGTTTTTCTTAGCATATCCTCATTTAGGAAGTAATGACCCCCCTGATTCTTTACCAATTCTTTGTGTAAGTTGAATGATAGTGAGTGATATCGCACGCATAGAAGTAGAAGGGATGCTTGTTGGAGATTTCTTCCTAAAAATCCTCATCCATTCCAGCTAGTTGAGTACCAGAACCTACCAGAAGAAGAGGAAGAAGAAGATCCAAACCCCTTTGCTAATGCATATCCTGATCTGACTAGCTCTGAAGTCTCCTCAAAAGATTAAAATCAGCTTGAGAGCCTATTTGTCTTAGAACCACATCAAGCAGACATGGGTGATGCAAATAGGGACAGACAAAACCAACTAACTTTTCCTTTTCCCATTTCACATCAAAATGAAGTTGACAACACCAAGAACATTCCTACCTCAACACTCCCCAAGTTTTATGGACTTGTGACAGAAGATCCTGATACCTTCTTATTTGAGTTTGACATACTTTGTAGGAGTTATGATTATACTACTGATGCCCATTAGTTTAAGTTATTTCCCACCACTTTGAAAGAGGTTGCATTAAGATGGTTCATGAGCCTAGGCAGAGATATTGTGGAAACTTGGGAAGACATGAAGACAAAATTCCTTGAGAAATACAAGCAATAATGCAGGGGTATTGACATTAGAGGAGGTGACATTTTCAGGATGTAGCAGAAGGAAGATGAGATCCTGGAAGATTACATTGCAAGGTTCTTTTTTTCCTGCAAAATTCCCCACACCATGCACTTAATGAGGACTCACAAAAGTTGCTTTTCCTAAGAGGAATCAATGACATCTGCACTGATTCCTTGGACCTCATGGCAGGAGGAGATATCTCCCAAATTTCTTGGGAGGATATCAAGAAAATATGCCATAATTACTCTAGGGTAGCTTCAAAGAAAGGGAGAGATTATCAATCATCCATGGGTAAGTCAACTAAAAGTGGGGTTTCAAGAATGGAGATCACTCATTTGCTAGAAAAATTCAATTAAGATATTATCAACAATTTGGCTCCTTGGCTAGATACACTTCAGGCCAAAAAGAAGCAAGAGGAGGCAGAGACGATGTTGACAGAGTATTGTTCCCACTATAGAAAAAAGAAGTACTGTAGATGTAAGATGGTAGCTAACCTGGAAAGCAAATAGATTCCACTTGAGTTCAAGCCAATTCAGATTGAAGAAGACCAAGTCTACTATGTTGTACAAAGAAAGCGTTGGGCTCCAAGACAAGCTATGCCACCAGATCCACTATCCTATGTTGGACCATATTTTAACTCTTATACATCTGGTAACCAATGGTAGCCCCCATATCCAACTAGTTATGGAGGATATCCACCACAGCCTTGGAGTAACCCTCCAAATTCTTGGCCCAACCATCAGAGTTCTCCACCTTAGTGGAAACAACCTCGGGGGAATTGGCAGCAATTTCAAGGGCACTGACAACCATCCCCAAGAAATTGGTAGTAAACAAATCAATGGAGAGGAGGACAACAATGGCCTACTTAGACAACTAGTTACATGCAACCACCTTCTCATCCCTAATAGCCTACTCTAATGCCTCCACCTACTAATCCAAGCTCAAATGAACCTAAACCCACTTAGATACTAGCTCAACCCACACCCAATCTAAATAACAAACCACAATAGTAGCCTCCATACTCTGTTGATTCAAATCAATTCCCTACATATGTTGTGAGTGTAAGTGACATCCACCTGCATTCAGGAACCACTCTACCAGGACCTTCCAATCCCATTATCACTGAGCTTCTCATGGAAGAGGAGGAGGAGCCTCTGAATGATCCCATTTAGCCAAATGCACCTAAAAATTCTGAACCAGTTCAAGTCAAACAGATTGAACAAAAACCACTATTCCCTTAGAGACTAGAAGTTTCCAGGAAGAAAGAAGAAAAGGAGGATACCAATTTTGACATCCTGGATCAGCTAAAGCATATATGTGTTCAGATACCCCTATTTCAGGCCATAAAGGATGTTCCAATCTATGACAAAGCTATCAAGGAAGCTTGTCTTAAGAAACTAGGAAGGAAGAAGAGATCCCCAACTACAGTTAATGTGGTGGGACAACTAGTTGATATCATGCTGGGAAAAGTGACTATTCCCAAGTATAATGACCCAGGAAGTCCTGTGGTAGTATTTGTCATAATTGAGATCCAAGTGAAGAATGCTCTAATTGATTTAGGGGCAACAATCAATGTAATGAACAAAGACATCCTACAACAACTAAACATTTAAAGTATGAGATCTACTCCTACTATTCTGCAGCTTGTTGATAGCTCTACTGTTAAGCCTGATGGTGTAGTGGAGGATCTTGTGGTAGTTCTAGACTCATGGGAATACCCAACAGATTTTATGATTCTTTCTCCTAAGACTACACTAGGTGGGTATCCCATCATTCTTGGAAGACCTTGGTTGGAAACTGTAGATGCATACATTGGATATCGGTCAGGTGACATGACTATTTTAGATGGAAGGTACTAAAATTTTTGTTCTTTATCCACCTGCTTAGCCATCTCATGATGAAGAAGATTATGTATGGCCACAAGTTGGTGAAGACACCAAGGAAGTTAATTCTATGGCGCAGCTTATGATGCTAGGCATAAGCTCTTTCATGTAGCTCCAAGATGAGGATGAAGTGTTGGCTAATCTCATTTAGAACCATTATGAAGTGCAAAAAGCATCATCTTCTACTTCAATTAGGACACTTCTACCTACTCTTCCTGTAGCCACTGTTCCTGAAGACATTCTTCCTGCAGACGATCTTCCTCCAGCCACTGTTCCTGTAACCATTGTTCATGTAGCCACTGTTCTTGCAGACAGACTTCCTGCAACAACACGTATGTTCCATAGATTGTTGTCGTATGAACTAAAGGTACCATGTATTAATGAAGCAGCCACGATAGAGTTAACTACACAAGTGCAGGTGTTAGAGGGAAAATATCTGAATGTTAATAGTAAATTGAATGAAGGGCAACAATTGTTACTAGAAAACCTATTAAGGGCCCATCAAAATGCATTTGCATGGGATTATCATGATATGAAGGGACTGGATCCTAAACTTTGTACCCACAAAATTTATATTAGAGATGATTGCACTCTAGTAAGATGGCCACAAAGAAGAATTAACCTTGCACTAAGAGAAATTGTGAAAGGAGAACTACAAAAATTGCTAGATGTAGGATTTATCTACCCCATTTCAGATAGTCAGTGGGTGTCTCCATTAGTGATTGTGCCCAAGAAAGGAAGGAAATGGTGAGTTTGTGTTAATTATAGGGAACTTAATGCTGCAACCAAGAAGGATCACTTTCCTTTACCCTTTATTGATCAAGTTTTGGACACACTTGTAGGAAAGAAATACTTCTCTTTTCTAGATGAATTCAGTGGCTACAACCAGATCCAAATTGCACCAAAAAACTAGGAGAAGACCACATTTACCTATCCATGGGGGACCTATGCCTATTCGGTACTCCCATTTGGCTTGTGCAATGCACCTGTAACTTTCTAGAGGGTAGTCATTAGCATATTCTCAAATATTTTTCATGATTGCATAAAGATTTATATGGACGAATTCACCACTTATGGTGCTGATTTTAATCAAGCATTGGAGAATCTCAGGAGAGTCCTACAGATATGTGAAGACCAAAACTTATCCTTAGATAGTGAAAAGTGTTTAATGATGATGCAAGAGGGTGTAGTTCTTGGCCACTACATCTCCCACAAGGGAATTCAACTAGATCCTGCAAAAATTGAGGTAATCACAAATCTGCCTACACCTGCAAAACAAAAGGATGTTAGGAGTTTCTTGGGTCATGCAGGATATTATAGGTGATTCATCAAGGATTTTAGAAAGGTAGCAACACCATTGTATACCATTCTCACTAAAGATGCTGAATTTTAGTGGACTAAAACTTGTGACAAGGCATTTTCTGACTTAAAGGTAGCTTTGACTCATGCTCCTATACTCAAGGGACCCAATTGGGAGCTTCCTTTCCACATCCACACTGATGCATCAGATTATGCCATAGGAGCAATCTTAGGACAAAAAGAGGGAGCTGTTGAGAATACTATTTACTTTGTCAGCAAAAATGTGTAAGGAGCTGAATTCAATTATATAGTGACAGAGAAAGAGATGCTGGCAGTAATCTATGCACTGAGCAAATTTAAATATTACATAATGGGCTACTAAATATTTGTACACACTGATCATGCAACCATTAGATATCTCATAAATAAACCTTTGATCACATGTAGATTGGAAAGATGGTTATTGTTGATGCATGAGTTTGATATAACCATTGTGGATAAGCCAGGAAAGGCCAATGTTGTTGCAAATTTTCTTTCAAGGCTAACTACATCAGAAGACAATCAGCCCATAGATGACTCTTTTCCTGACTAGCATCTATTCTATCTCAGTGTACAAATACCCTGGTATGCTGGCATAGCCAATTACTTGGTTACAGGTAGAGTTCCTTCTCACTTCTCCCCAAAAGAGAAAAGAGCACTCATTGAAAAATATTTTCCTTTCTCTTGGATTATTGGATGTTTGTTTTATAATGTACTTGACCATGCCATGAGAAGATGTGTGAGAGAAGATGAGACATATGAAATTTTGCATGCATGTCACAATGAACCATGTGGAAGACACTTTGCAATAGAGAGGACAAAAATGAAGGTTTTGAACATATGATATTACTGGACAACACTCCATAGAGATGCAAGAAGGTATACCGGAAAATGTGATAGATTTCAAAGAATGGGCAGACCAACCAGATTCGATGAAATGCCACTTTTCCCTTAGATAGTAATCACACCCTTTGATAAGTGGGGATTGGATTTTGTGGGACCAATTGAACCTCCATCAAATGGTAAGTCTTATATATTGGTATGCACTGATTATGGAACAAAATGGGTAGAAGTTAAGGCCATGAAGCATGCAAGAGATAACAAGGTTGCAAAGTTTCTTTATGAGGAGATTTTCACAAGATATGGAATCCCAAGAGAAATAGTGACTGATCAAGGGCCACAATTCACATCAACTCTTGTTGCAACACTAGTGAATGAGTACAATATAAAGCACAAAAATTCTACTCCTTATCACCCCTAGGCTAATGGTCAAGTTGAGGTGACCAACAGAGAAATTGAAGCCATTCTGACTAAAACGGTATCTTTTCATAGAAAGGATTGGGTAAACAGATTACTAGAAGCTGTTTGGGCCTATAGGGCAACCTAGAAAACAACTACAGGCTTCACCCCATTTGAGTTGTTGTATGGAAAGACAACTATGTTGCCAATTCAATTTGAACATAAGACTTTGCAAACTGCAGTGGATTTAGGGATGGATATTCCTGAAGCATAGAGAGAAAGAATCATGCAACTAAATGCATTGGATGCGATAAGAAGAGCAACCCTGCAACATATAGAAGTAGTGAAAAATTAGAGGATCAAGTGGCATGAAAAATTTATCAAGGACAAGAAGTTCAAACTAGGAGATTGGACCTTGCTCTATGATTCAAGATACTAGGACAATGTAGGAAAATTGCAGACAAGGTGGCTAGGACCATACAAAGTTGTTGGGGTCTTTCTTAATGGAGTTGTTCAACTCACCACCATTGACCCTGTTAGGTTCAAATTAATTGTCAACGGTCATCACCTCAGATTATACCATAAGCTAGCTTCCAAAGAAGAGTTCCTGCAAAAATTCATCCAGCACTCAAAGCTTCCTACAACCAAAGATAGTGGACCTAGTGTCCCTCCTTTAGCCTAATTGAGGTATGTACTTTTCATAATAAAGAATTTCACTTACATGGAAGTCCATTTCTTCATCATCCGCCCATCCACCCATCCATCATCACCTTTCTCTCTCTTCCATCACTTCATTCCACCTCACCTCATTCCACCTTATCTTCATTATTGCTCAATTTATTTTCTAACAAGACGAGAGTTACTTTATCCGCAATCTTTGTAGAAAATCTTTGACACATTCAGGTTGGGGGAGGGGAAAGAAAAAGATGAAAATATTTTGTGAATTTATTGCCTATGTGTCAAATCATATTAGGCTATGTCAGAAAATTAAAAAATGAGCTGATTTAAAATCTTAGTGGAAGGACAGCTTGCATGTGTGAAGTGACAATAGCTGCAGCCGCCATTTCTTCCTATCATAATTTCCCTTTATCACTCCTTTTCTTTCCATTATTGCCCTATCGTAATCTTGAGTTGCAAGAAAAAAGGAAAAACAAAAGAAAGAAAATTTAGTCGACACTGGCACTAGAAATTTAGCAGGTTGGACCTGGAATTTAGCAGACACTGCAGGGAAGTGCATTTGATTTTCAGACAAGAATTGTAAGAAAGAAGGGGAATTGTAGGAAAAGAAGTTGTAGAGCATTCGTTTGATTGCAGACAATGGGGGTGGCTTAATTTGAAATGAACCCATGGTGCATGATATTTTACTGCAGGATGCACAATGCCTGGCCGAATTTCAAAACTGTTGATGGATAGATTACTTTTTGAAGTTGGATTATTTTGATAAAGGAATTGCCCTTGAATTTTCCCAGACATTTTTAGAAGGAAAAGCCACAATAAAAGGGTTAGAAGTTGTGTCAATAGAGGAAATAATTGCAGAGGTTATAGGGTTACCTGTTGATGGTAAAAATTACCTTGCTTCCAGAGATGCCAGGTCAGCTAGGGCTGAATTCATAGAGCCAAACGACCCCCCATTGAGTATAGATAAACAGGGTGCAAAGAGAATGTCTCTGCCAGAGCCATGAAAGTAGATAGATGTGTATGTTATCAAATACATCACTTGTGAGAGTCGCTAGTCAAATTTGCATTCTTTCCACTGCAAGCTTTTGAACTACATGAGGCATGAAAGGAGGATGAATATTCCCAACGTGTTTTACAATCTTCTCTCAATCATGGCAACCGAGACCCAAAAAGGTAGGGATAATTCTGTTTCCCACCATTGCTTGATTAAATTGCTAGTTGAAAATTCTCTGCATGATGTATCTAGAATGACCTGAGAAGAGTTTATCAATGTTAATCAAAATTATTGTCAAGAAGAGTTTTTCAATATTAAGCACTTGCCACCTAGGGCTATAACTCAATCTCGTAGGTCTAGCAGGAGAGTAAGTACGACTGAAGCCATTCCTAGTGTTTCAACTTCTAGTGATGGCTCTAGTGTGAATCCCCCTAATGTAGAAGAAGCTATAGAAATTAGTTCTTCTGGAACAGAGCACTCAGAAAAATAAAGCTCTTCCTCAAATTCTGATGATGAAGTTCCACTTGAAACCCTCATGAAAACTAGGGAACAATAGGGAGAGGTAGAAATTAGAAAAGGGAAGGCTAAAACATAGTATGTAGAAAGAAAATTTTCAAGTTCTAAGAAGAGGAAGGTTGATATTGTTCATCCTGCAGCCAAAGGAAAACATGAGAGACCTCCCAAGAAATCAATACCAACTGGGCCTGCAATTGGTACACCTCTACAGGAAAGCCCTAAAACTGGTGAGACCTCATATGAGGACCCTAAAGCTCCAATGGAGCAGGAGCATGTTGAAGAAGAAGAAGACATATTTAGGGGATCGACAAATATAACACTGGCTGATCTTTCTAGCATTGCAAAAGAATTGGAGGAAAATCAAAACTCCTTGTAGCATGAGCAAGAGGTCCTACAACATGAGCAAGGGGTCCTACAACATGAGCAAGAGGTCCTATAGAAATAGCGAGAACTAGAGTAGGAGCTCCCGAAACAAAAGGAAGAAGAAACAACACCCTTGCAACCAGAGATAATTAGACAGCCTGAGTCCATGCAAATAGTGCCATATGAGGAGCCACCATCAACAAAAAGAATGGTAGGAATTCATAATCCTCCTAGTTTTATAGTACATGCAAAATTTTTGAATTTATGGAAAGAGATACAAAGAAGGGAGGAAGAATGGAAACAGGAAAAACAAAAATTGAAGGAGGAAATTCAAAAGAAGGATGAAGAGATTGAGGATAAAGATGCAGAAATTGCCACCCTGAAGCAGAAAGTAGATGATATGACAACTTTGGCGCCAAAGATTCTGGAATGTAGAGATCCTCCAAGGGTCTATGCTCTGCTCCTAAAAGAGAAATATCTCTCTTTTAAGATGTCAAGACTTGCCTCAGGTTTGAATCCTTCTATTGATACCCCTATGGAATTTTTCAATGCTTATAGGATTGCTTCACCTGAAATGAAGAATTTGCTATGTGAATTTTATTTACATAATTATGCTATCACAAAAGACCATGATTGGAATCTGTTGTTGTATGTCAGGGGTGTTCAATTGAGAGCATTCATGTCTTGGGTGCAAAATGAGATTAGCTGGGGACAACAACATGGAGCTTATAAACAATTGGAGTTTGATATCCCTCTACATGTTAGAGCTAAATAAAGCAACCCAAGGGATATTTATAGAGAATGGCATAAAATGATGCTCAGAACAAGTTATGGCAATAAGATTATGCCTTGGATTGAGGCAATTTACACTAAGTATGAGGTAAAGAAAAAAATAGAGGAAACCGTGAGGAGATGTTTATCACAAAGATGGAATAGTTTGACTGAGGAGCTAAAATAGGCTGAGCCTCATTCCATCCATAATTATGCTACTACATTAAGAAGAATTGAGAGGAATATTCAGATTGGGAGAACTTAGGGATGGTCTTGGCTTCCCCTGGCTTTTCAACCACCCATGCTCATGTGGCCCATGCCAAATTTTAGATTCTACCAGTATGACATTGCTGCAGAGAGGAAGTGATGGAATAGGTTTGATAGATTGGGAGGATTCTATTGGGATCCTGACTCATGTACTATTGCCACTGATGTTGGACAACTCTTAGTTGCAAATTTTAGAGCTTTGACCAAGCAGAAGAACAACTCTTCCCCTTCTGGAGGACTAGCAAAATGTTAAGGTTGGTGGGAGTGATGAGCCTAGTTTTTGGTCTAGTTTTGGGTAGAATCTATAGTCTATTTGCTCATAGATGTCATGGAATTTAATGCTTAAGTTTTGGTATTGGAATAATGTTTCCCTGAAACCATTGACATTTGATATTATCCTATCTTTGCAAGCTTTAATGATATTTGGCATAATATGTGGGTTATCTATATTGATTTTGCATGTGATTAATGAATGTTTCTTAGAGTGGTTATAGATGTGCAATTATTATGCATATTGACCTTGACATGCAGATTTAATATGCCAAAAAAAGGAAGACATTGCCAGCCGAGCATGCACCATAATGTCCAACTGAGAAATCGCTCCAAGTCAAAGGCAGCTGACAACAAAGATTCTTCATGCAACTGAACGAAACCACCTTGTAGTGGACCTTAATGATTGAGGATGCATGGGTGTTACTGATGTGCTAGATTTGTGCTTGAATTTCATGTCTGACCATATTCCATGCATGCGTAATCACCATCGCTCCACTTTCTGCCTATTTTTCCTAAATGGCTTCCTCCCAGTCGTGGAGTTGACCGCCTTGTTTAGTTGTAGTATAAATAATGATTTGATGCTCTTTCTTTAGGAGGTTGCACAATTTGATATTGTACTCTCATTCTCCAGTTTCAATGATATAGATACATTACTCTTTTTGTATGCATGATTTACAGTGAATAAAATAAAGTTCTGAGTTCGAGCATCTGAGTTCTTGTTAGTTTAGAGGATACTTATCCAAGGGGTTCCACTTGGTGAGTAATATGTCTTCTTAGTTTAGCATTAGTTTAGTATTAGTTTTTGTTTAGTACTTAGTTAGAAATCTGGCACCGACTGTTCTTGCAGCCACTAGAATTCCATTCTGTGACTGTTCCTGCAACCAAAGTAGATAGATTAGTCTCTTGTTTGTTGCTCAGATTTTCATTCTTGCTCTACATTTCAGCTTAACATAGTTGTTGGTTGATGTTCAACATTTTCTTTATTTCCTTTTAATTAATTTACTTTCAGTATTGTGTTTCTTAGATGTAGAATGCAATGACTACTTGAGCCCCTAGTGCACATATTGTGCTGACCCATTTCAAGTTCACATCCCTGGGTTGACAAGTTAAATGCACCTTCATGATGATTGAATAACTATTTAGGTTAGATGTCCAGTCTCTAAATCATGGTTGTAAAGGCTTAGTTATGAAATCATTGTAGGAGGCCAACGCATAGGACTTGAGTACAATTATTAGTAGCATCAATGTATTCAGCCTCTATAGTAGACAATGAAATGGCATTCTACTTCTTGCTTAGCCATGAAATTAGCTTCTTACCCAAGAAAAATGCTCCACTACTAGTACCTTTTCTATCATTCACATCTCCTTCCTAGTCAGCATTAGTAAAGACACTCAAGGTAATATCATCATCTTTAGGATACCATAGGCCAAGATCAACAGTTCCCTTCAAGTATCTGAAAATTCTCTTCACAGTAGTCACATGAGATTCCTTTGGATTAGCTTGAAATATTGCAACAATACATACAACATTCATGATATCAGGCCTAGTTTGAGTTAAGTGCAACAATCCACCAATCATTGATCTGTATCTTGTCTGATTTTCTTTTGGAGAATCATCTTCTATTGTAAACTTGCATCTAGTCACCATGGGTGTACCAACTAGCTTTGAATCTTCCATACCAAACTTCTTCAGCAATTCCTTCACATACTTGGACTGAGATATAAAAATCCCTTTATCTAACTGAGTAATTTGCAATCCCAAAAATAATTTCATCTCACCAATCATAGACATCTCAAATTCATTATGCATATCATTAGCAAACTTCATGCACAAATCATCATCTCCTCCAAAAATGATATCATCAACAAAAACTTCAACAATCAAATCTTTATTATGATCAATCTTGAAATACATATTACTATTAGCAATACCTTTGTTAAATCCAAGCTTCAACAAATACTTATCCAATCTTGCATACCATTCTCTAGGGGCTTACTTGAGTCCATACAATTCTTTCTTTAACCGACACACCATATCTTCCTTATCAGTCAACTAGAATCCATCAGGTTGCTCAACATACACTTCTTCCAATTCGCCATTTAGAAAAGATGATTTTATATCAATCTAATAAACTTTGTAGTTCTTGCGAGCAACATAGGCAAGAAATAGTCTTATAGCTTCAATTCCAGCAACAAGGGCAAAGGTCTCTTCAAAATCAACTCCTTCCATCTGTGAATATCCTTTACATACCAGTCTTGCTTTGTTTCTAACCACTTCACCTTTCTCATTTAGTTTGTTTCTAAAGACCCATTTGGTTTCAATTATATTCTTATCCTTAGGTCTAGGAACAAGAATCCATGTATCATTATTTTCAATATGTTTTAACTCTTCTTTCATTGCTTCAACCAAATGCTCATCTTTACATGCTTCATTCACACTAGTAGGCTCAGTCTTTGAAATCAAGCAATACTCTTCTACAATCTTTCTCCTAGTCTGGACACCTTTGTTCTTATCAGCTATAATCTAATCTTTTGAATGATTCAATATTACATACCTTAGAGTCTTCTTAGAATGTTCTTCAACTTTAGGCTCTTCTGATCTCTCTTTTGCAACTTCACTAGTTTCTTCTTCTTCCTCATTTTCTTGATTTACCAAATTGATTTCCACTTGATTTTTAGTCTGAACTTGCTTTCCTTTATTTGTACTATCATCTTGATCATAAAATTCATATCCATAGGTTCTGGATAGTGTACCTAAGTCTTCATCAACCTTGACATTTTCACTTTCAACCATTTTCTTCAGTCTTTTATTGTAACACCGGTAGGCCTTACTTTTAGTAGCATAACCTAGAAAGATACCTTCATCACTTCTAGCATCAAATTTTCTTATGTCTTCACATCTCTTAATATAACATCTACTTCCAATTATCTTGAAGTATTTAATAGTAGGCTTTTGATCAATGCATAGCTCAAAAGGGGTCTTACCAGTATCACCTTTTATTTGTACTTGGTTGAGTGTGTACACAACAGTACTCAGCTTCTCTCCAATATATATGAGGGACATTTCCTTCCAACATCATAGTTCTAGCAGCATCTTCAATTGTTATGTTCTTCCTTTCCACAACTCCATTTTGCTGAGGGGTCTTTGGTGCAAATAATTGTCTCTTTATTCCATGTTCTTCACAAAAAGTATTAAATTCACCGGAAGTTAATTCACCACCTCTATTTGATCTCAAACATTTAATCTTCAAACCTGTCTTTGTCTCAACCATAGCTTTAAAGATCTTGAAATTTTCCAGTGCTTCAGATTTCTCCCTTAAGAAAGAAACCCATACTGTTCTAGAATAATCATCAATGAGTAACATGAAATACATGTAACCTTGTAAACTTCTGACCTTAGAGGGACCACACAGATCAATATGCACAAGCTCTAACAATTCATTTGAACAATGCTTTTTACTCCGAAATGAAATCCTAGTTTTCTTTCCCAATTGACATTCCTTGCATATTGCATTAGTAGGTTTCACCAACTTAGGTAGATCTCTCACAGTCTTAGTGGAACTTATCTTGACAATATTATCAAAGTTAACATGACACAACCTCCTATGCCACAACTAACTTTCATCAACTTGAGCAATCAAACAACTTTTACTAGCAACACTCAAGTGAAAGATATTACCTTTTGTTTTTGTACTTGATGCAATTTCATTTCTAGAACTCAATATTATGCACTTTCCATCCTTGAACTAAAGATTGTATCCTTTATCAACCATTTGACCAACACTCAGGAGATTATGCTTCAAGCCTTCCACATACAAAACATCATCAATATTATGCTTACCATAAAGAGAAATGCAACCTCTTCCACAGATCACACTAATTGTATTATCACCAAATCTCACAACACCACCATCATACTTTTCCAAGCTTACAAACTTACTTTTGTCTCCCGTCATATGATGTGAACATCCATTTTCAATTACCCATTCATCTTTTTCTTCAACTCGAGCAGCTAGAGCTTTCACATTTGTACAACCAACAGATTTAGTAGATACAGGATTATTTTCCTTGATAGCAATAAATACCCATTCATCATCACTTCTATTTCCCTTATTAGATTCATCATTTGTCATGCCTTCATCAACAACATAGTAACACTTCTTCTGAAATCTAGGCTTGTTATGTCTTGGTTTAGGGGCTCTTTCCAGACACCTTGATGCAAAATGACCTATCTTATTGCAAGAAAAACATTTAAGAGGAAATTTTAATTCATACTTACCTTTTCCTCTCAGTAATATTTTGACAATAAGTGCTTCTAGCTCTTCTATCTCTCTTTCTTCTTCTTCAATCTGTTTGATTTCATCCTCATTATTAAATGTCTTCCTAGATGAACTTTCACCTAGATCATATCTCTATCTATCTCGTCTAGAAGTAGTATACTTGAATGCAGATTCAACCTTAGGAAGGGCATCACCAAATTCGCTCAACTCAAAAGTAGTCATCTTACCAACCAACGTATCTCTAGTTATGTTTGTTACAGTCTGGAGCTCTTCAATAGCTCTAGCTTTGACTTTGTAAGAATCAAGCAGGGATCTAAGCACTTTAGCAACAATCTCAGATTCTTCTATCTTTCCACCAACACATCTAATACTACACACACGTTCATTCACTCTTTGCATGAAAGTATTAATGTTCTCATCATCACCCATTCTCAACCTTTCATATTTCCCTTTCAAACTTTGCAACTTAGCAATCTTCACATTAGCATCACCTTCATACAAGGTTTCCAACTTTTTCCAGATCTCATGAGCAGTCTTTAGATCCATAACATTTGTCATCTCAGAATCAATCAAAGCACTCAACAAAGCTTCCTTAGCCTGGATATTATACTCAACATCTTTGATCTCAACAAAAGTAGTAGGACCATTCTGTGGAATAATATACATATTACTTGTAATGCTCTAGTAGGGTTCACCAATGCATCTCAGATGGAACTCCATTTGAGTCTTCCACAAAGAATAATTTTTTCCATCAAATCTTAGACTATCCTTCTTGTAACTTTCCATCCTAGATCACCTTAAGTTGTTAAACTTCTGCCAAGGAACTTGCTCTGATACCAATTGTTGGCAATGCAAGGGAAGACAACTGAGAGGGGGGGTGAATCAATTCTCACAAAAATTCAAAACTTATTCAACTTATTAACCTTATTCTCTGATTTGATTATTAACCATGAAAACATAAATCATCCCCACATTAGAAACACACATAACACCAAGATTTTTTATGTGGAAACCCTGTTAGGGGAAAAACCACGGTGGAGGTCAGTCCACAAGATTATACCCTATTAAAAGTATAATGGAAATGAAATATGGGGAATGCGCATGCATTCAGACACATTTCCTAGAGCTCACTGCTCAATTACAAAGGAAGACACACTATCTTACAAAGAGATTCAGATTACAACCATCTGGATTTTGAACTGAGAAAATAGCATCTGCTAATGCCTGATTATAGTTCCAATTAAGCACATGAACACTTCTCCACTCTTCTTCACTCATCTTCACACTTCTTCACACTCTTCTCTACCTTCAAATGATTTAGAAAATTATTCATGCACACACACATTCAACATACTTCAAATGAAATGAAAAATCATTATATATATCCGCAACAAGAAATTTCATCACTACAAGTCGACCACAAAGAAATAATAAAATGAATATAAACTGTTGGCTCAAAATATTAAAGAATATCAATGCGAATCAACCAAGGTTGACCACAACTTAGTGAGGACCCAAATCAACATCTCCAACATGAAAAAACGTCAATTTATTTCTCCTCGAAGATACACAACACAATATAAACACTATGTCAGCCAAGAACAAGAAAAACATGAACATGCAAGAGAAAATCGCCAACCACGAGCACAATGATCAATGCAGACATGCAACAAAGATAGAGAAAAATCTAGAAACATCCACAAGTATCACGAATCACAAGGAAGCATCCACAACAATTGAACTAACTGAAATAGCATCATCTTCACTTAGGAACACTGACTGAAGAAACATAAAAACTGTCAAAATGAAAATGTTCATAACTCGATCAAATCTTTATGCGAATTTTTGAAACTCGACGTGGATAAACTAGGTACACTCAGCAACAAACCCTTTAGTCCACAAGCTCTAATCAACAACGTACACAAATAACCACCAGTATGTCAGTCACTGACAACCTGCAACTCATTTATTGCAATTTTCTCAATATCCTCGACATATACAACTTCAAATACATTTATGCTAATAGTGTTGACATCAATGACAACTACATATCAACAATACAACCACAACATCCAATAGTGTCCACTTAGAAAATTAGTTAAAAAACAAATATTCATTAAAAAATTATCATAAAAATCATGCATCAACTACATATTGTTAGCTAATTTCTCACCAAAGTGATTTTAAAAATACTAAAAAAAGGTTCACCATGCTAGTGACGTACACAAGTTTCTATGTTATGTTTTTTTGACAAAAACAACACCAATTTTTGTACGTCCCTCTTTTGAACCCCTTAATCTCAACCATTTTCAAAATAAATTAGTAGTTTAGAAAGTAGACTCAGAGCACTTCTATCCTTGTTTTTGTTGCATTTCAAAATTTTGAGTGTAACTATCCTCAATTTCACCTCCAAGTTCAGTATTTCCTGATTTTAGAAAGAAAAAAAAAAGTGGCCACTTAAGCCCCCTTTTTGGCCCCCCATCTTTTTTCACTTACCCTATAGTGCATCATAGTGGATTTAATCCTTTGTCTTCTTGAGGGAATTTTTCATTGGATTTCTTTTGGCCTAAACCTATAAAACCTAAAACCTCGTGAAGATTTTTTTTTCAAATCCTATCAAAAGTTCAAAGAAAAACATATAGTAGAGTTATCCCTTTCCAATATCCCACCTGACACTAAAATATCTATACTTGTTCCTCCCACTCCAATTGTTGTGGATGAACCTATGCTTGAACCAAAAGAAACAAAGTATGATGCTATTCTACCACCTATATCCTACAAGAGACCAAGAGATAACTATACAATTCTAGTTATCCCTCCTAAAATCAAACAAGTTTATAAGCCTAAAGAGAAAGTGGTTTTGCAACCCCCCGAGGTCCCTTCCATTCCTCCCCTAAGGGAAGAAAAGAGATTGATGGTTGAAAAATCCACTCCTACACTGTCACAACTTGAAAACCATGCAAGAAGAAACCAAAATTCTAAAGAGCTTAGGCGTAGATGTCGTGCTATTGCTTGTCAACTAAAATTAAAAAACAAACCAACTCAAACAAAGCATGATGATTCTACACCTTTTCCACAACATGAAAATTCTAAACCACAACAAAAACAAGTACAATGGGTATTGTCATTATATCTCATGTTGTCATTAATTTGGATGATGATGATAATGAGATTGCTAAAATTGATGAAGTGAATAATGAATTGAATTTGTTGCTTTCCACTTCTATGAACTTAGATGGGCATAACCACGATGATCCTCCTAAAAAGAGTGAATCACCATGTGTTGAACCTAGTGATTATCCTAGTATTGCACTTGTCATTTCCACTTTGGATAGTTATCCGCCTTCCGTATATGATGAACAAGATTGGGATGAAAATGACCTACTATAGGTTGGATCACATGTGACATACTATATATCTTTCCTTTCTATGTTATTTGTGATTGCATGTATGTAATGTGATCCCTCATATCATTTTGCTTGATGTGTCTTTATGTTTTTGAGTTTTCTTTGGATGAACCTTGTTACTCCATTGGTGCAAGGATACAAAGGAAGTGAATATGTCGTGACATTCTTCTATTTGTATCTCCATTCTTTTATCTATCATAAACATTGTATTTTCTTTTTGCTTGTGTTTTCCTTTTGGGGATGATGCAAGGTGTCGAGACATCTAAATTCTCTTCCATGTTGACCCAAAAATATTTTCTTTTCTTTTGCTCTCTATGTGTCTTTCTTCCTTTGTGTTAGTTGTTCCATGAAGTATTTGGGGAATGATGACGGTTCAAAGCTCTATTATATCACTGTAGCAAAGACATGCGTTGATCCCAAATCCACAGATCCCTTATGTGTTATCTTTTTGGATTGTATGTGGGAGCAACCTCCTTTTTCATGATGCAACTTTATTTGGAAACACATCATTGGCATAGGGCTTTCCAAATAAGCTCCCATTTCCATTTTTATCAATTGAAATTTATCATTTCTACTTTAAAGTAATTGCTCAAAGCATGGCTTTTAGAAATTCCTTTAAAGTGGGGGCATACATTGGCATTATTTCATTTTAGAATTAACATTTTGACATTTTTGGCTTTACTTTTGTTCATAGGAGTTGGACTTAGTGTAGTGTTGGCACAACACATTGACCATTTCATGACACCTTATCAAAGTTATCAGGGAGTATAAATTTTTGTATGGTTGACGTATGGGAACACACTTGTAGACTTGGTGTGTTCCTCCCATCTTCCACCCCTTTGTTATGGGTACACACCTTGTAGACCTAGTGTGTGTTTCTCATTTTTCCTTTGGGGCTCACCTAGTATATACTAGACTAGACTAGCCCTTGTGAGCATATTTTATGGATGTGGCATAACGTAACTGTTATACCTTGCATAACCACCCCATTTTGTTTTTGGTCAAAATGGGTTCCCCTTGTGTTTGTTTATCCTTGGTGTTCTTGTTCGGGTCGTAGAATTTGTGCTTTTTCCTCCTAGGTCCTTGTTTCTTTTGTTTTGTGGGCTTGGGTTGCGGGTAGGAACATACACTTGTTCCTTTTCACAAGGTTCAAGTTCTTGTTCATGTCCCAATCCCAGCCCCGTCTCTTGCCTTGTTCTTTTTCTGCGCTCTTTCAAATTCAGGTCGCGTGTTGACACTAGCACTTGTTGCCTTTGTGGGGTGCTAGTTACTATTCATGCCCCAATCCTGGTTTCCTTTTTTCCTTGTATACTTTGTTCTTGTTGTTGTCGGGTTTCGGGTTGTAAACAAAACCAAGAAATTTGCAAAGTTCTTGTTCCCGTTTCTAACCCGATCTTAAGGTCTGACCTCTTTTCGTGTCTTTGTTCGCTGCGAGATCAGGTCTTGGAACGTGACTTGAACTTTGCATCTTTTGAAAGTTCCAGTTCCTTTTCTTGCCTTGATCTCGGTTTTCATTTTGTTCTTTTGAGATCGAAATTTGAGCTATGATTGAACTTTGAACTCTTCAAAGTTCTCATTCCTTCTGGAGTCTCGATCCCAGTCCCCATATTGTTTTGTTTGTTTGTCGGGTTTGGGTCATAGGCTTTTGATTGAACTTTGCACCTAGTGAGGGTTCGGTCTCAGTCCATGTCCCAGTCCTAACTTCCACTTACCTTATTTCCCATGCCTAGTATTTATGAATCTGCTTGAATCTCGAGAACCGACCAACCTTCCATTAATGTCATAACTGCTCACACACGCGAATGGGTTTTTAAACCTTCCTACTCCTCGATTTCTATCCATTCTACTTGCAAGAGTTTGAAGATGAGAACGAGAGTGACAAAAAGCTAGGGTTTTTCAAGATTTCGCTACAATTTTCCAACATGCTGCCATAATTCTTGGGTGCATTCGAAGGTAGGTGTTCTTGCGTCTATTTCTTCTCCTTGTTTTCTTTTTTTTTCATTTCCTTTCTGGTTTCATTGTGCATTCTTTTGTGTCTTGGTGTCATTGTCATGTATTTTGGTCACAAGATGGTCCATCTTGTTGTGCCCTAGTTTTCTTGGGTTTCTATCTACATTTGGTCAAGCTACTTTAAATTTTCAATTTTGAATTACCAATTGTTTCAAAACTAATTTTTTGGTCCACAAGACAATTTAGTCCTGAAGGCATATTCTTGGAAACTTTCATATTTGATATCGCCTTCACTATCCATCACTTTATCGTGTCTAGATCCTCTCATAGTTGTTGGGGTCAAGAATCAAGCAAACACTTAGGTTTTTCTATGCCTTGGTATCAGTTCTTTCACTTTCCCAGTCCCCTAATTACTATCAGGATCAAGGGTTGGACTGACACCATGAGTCTAGTTTAATTTTATTGATGAAGTGTTCTGCAAAGTCTTGCACTCGACCCCTACTTTACCATCAAGGTCAGGAGTGGTTTCGAGACTGAACCTTTCGCTCACTAGTTGGTACATGGACCTAACAATACCCTGATCCCATTTCCTGAAGTATTGTCAAGATTGAGACTTAAATTTGACACATTCCCATTATGCATTTTGGGACTCGACTTGATAATGACCTGGTCCTGACACTCGATATCTTACTGGGTTCGGAACTTGGGAATTTACTTACACTTCTCCATTTTGAATAGGTCTGATGCTTGGCCACAACCTAGTTTCAGCTCTCGGTCCTAGCTCTCGATCACATTATGGGATCAAACCATGGGTTGATACCAAACTTGTTTACTATCAATTGTCTAAGTGTCAATTCAAGACCCGAACTTGATCCTGATTCCTGAACACTGCGGGGCCAGACTCTGAGATGACATTGAACTTCTTTAAACACAGGTCTGGTTCTGAATGATGACCGAATCCTGACTCCTGACCACAAAGCAGGATCAAACCATGGGTCAATACTCAAGTCGTTTTCCATCGTATGTCTGGTGTTTGTTCATGACCCGGTCTCGACTCTCGACAAAACTCAGTTTATGCATGAAATTGACTAAGTCTTCAGTATTGTTTTAAGCCTGAAGCCCGAAAATGATCAAATTAACTTATTAAATTGAATTCTTTCTGACTTGATGTTTATTTATTGTGAAGGCTGGTGTTATGATGTTATTTGTATGTTTCCTTTTGTATCTAATGATGGTCAGTAGTGTAGGATATTTAACCAATGTCTGACTCCGAGGAAGAGATACCTACTGAGGGACTACCATTTGAGGGAACATCTGAGGCAACATCAAAGAGGTCTAGAGCCAAGAGATTGAAACTGGAACAATTTCCCTACACAATGAAGTATAAATATCAAGGGAATCTAGTTCCATCCAAGTTTGATTCTCAAGTTATAGAAATAACTGACACATTGGTGGGACATATGAATTTGGAGCAGTTCATCAATGATACATTTTCACAGGATGTTGCTCCGAGAGCAAAACGAATTGTAGAGTCAGGACTAGCTCATGTGGCTTGCTTTCCTATTTCAATACAATTCCCTAAGTTCATCCTAATGGCTGCACAAGCATATAACCCTATTCAGAGACAATGTATTGATGCTCAGGGCAATGTTATTATAGATTTACCTCCAACCATGATCAAACTTGTCTTTGACCTTCCTCCTTACCCTAATGTGAAGATGATGACTAAGGCTAAGGCACTTCAACTATGGAACAAAGATGTGGAGGGAAATAAGCAACTCATCAAAAAACGGTGGTTGAAAAAGGAGAAAAAGTCAATAAAGAAGTTTCCACCCAATCCTATGTTAGAATTGTGAAACAAGCACAAAACCACGAGCCACAGGATCAAACAACAAACAAGTACACCTTCCACACAAGAGATTTGTAAACAAATATGTGCAATATTCTTCAAGAAGAAAAAGTTGCAAAATAAGCTTTCAAGAAGATATGAAAGCTTCATATATTCTCCGTGAGTAATTACAATGAGGGTTGAATGCTTATAAGAGGAAAGCCCTAAATGAGAAAAGGATTAGATCATGACAAGTGTCAACATCACATGAGATGAGACATAATGATCTAATATTAACTCAACTAATAAAGCATTCCTAAGTTTAGCTAAAGTGTGTGAGAATAAATTAGACTAATAATCAATTAAATATTAATTAATTA
This sequence comes from Sequoia sempervirens, assembly GCA_007258455.2. Taxonomy (NCBI): domain Eukaryota; kingdom Viridiplantae; phylum Streptophyta; class Pinopsida; order Cupressales; family Cupressaceae; genus Sequoia; species Sequoia sempervirens. The sequence goes on from VDFB02270651.1 coordinate 228,134,394, forward strand.
TTAGCTAATGCAAGATAACTCTAACATCCTAAGAGGTCAGATTTCTCTCAAGACATAGGAGATATTATCACACTACTGGCTAGAGCTTTTGGCAAGTCGAACTCTTGCATTTTTGAACACTACTCAAATAAGAATCAAGAAGACAAGAATCTATATAAGTGCCCTCAATGACACTACTCAAATCAGATCAAAAACAAAGGAAAACACTTGGAACTCGAAGATACAAATGGAAAAGGTACCAAAATTTTGAAGAATTGATCATGAGAAAATGGAAGGTTGCCTCCAGAAATAGGAATGCAAGAGTGTCCATATGGTAAGTGCTCCATCTCACTGAAATGCATAGGTAACCAACCGTTGCATCTGCTTATTACATAGGAATAAATACTATATACATAGCTCACTCCAATGCAAAACCAAAGAAGCAGTGGCACCAATAGTAGAAACCCCCCCATAATGCTGATAAGGGAGAGGCGTGGCAGGTACATTGAAACTGAATGCCTAAAAGTAGTGCATGAAGAGGAACCAAGAACATTTGAAGGTGCAATCATGAAATTACAAGCAGATAGAAAGGATGTGAAAACAAAAGTCACATATGCATGAGAAAGGTATGAAGGAAAACAAAGGCAAACATAAACCCCCATGGCACTTTATATCATAGTGCAAGTACAACAAGAGACAAAGTGATGTGCAATAATCCCAATACTACACATACAAAGCTGAGGCACTTTATTTCAGTGCATTTACAGATGATAAATACATGCAATGTGAGCCCATAAGGTCTAAAAAATGACATGTTGAAAATACAATTCTCTTATAGAAAAAGAGGAAACTAGTAGTACTATGATGAAGTACATGAAAAAACATGCACTTTCCAAAAAAATGGCACCCAAAAATGTGTCTGGATGCAAAAGATATGGCCCGTCGAAGTCTCCAAAACGAGAACTGAACAACTACAACACTGAAAAAATAGAATTCTAGAAAAAAGCAGAAGTAAAAACTGGAAAATACCTACACCACTGTGAAGAGCTCAAAATTCTACCCCATTTCAAAAAAAATTGCACTTGAAAAGCCTATCGTATGGCTGAGATATGGCCTCTGGAATATTGGGTGCAATTTTGAAAAGCCCAATGAAGAGGGGCTGAGAAGGGAAAAAGAACATCTCCGCAAAATTTAGGAAAACTACCTCCAAATTTGAAGGTCCCCCATATTTAGTAGTGCTGGAGAAAAATCCTCCAATTACAGTGCATTATTTTGCATAAAAAAACAAAAAACTTGACTTTTTATTTTAATGTTAAAAAACTAGAAAAAAACCTATTATAGTTTTTTAATAAAAATATATGGAAAGAATTATATATTTTTTTTTAAAGAAAAAACATTAAAAAACTTATTATTTTTTTGAAAAATATATTAAACTTATATATTTTTTATATAAAAAAAAATATTAAAAATTTAAAAAAATTTAAAAACTTATGGGAGGCGGCACCATCCTTGTGTGGGGCCCAAGGCCCCCGTTTCCAATGGTAGCATTACCTTGGGTACCCCATAGTAGGGAGCGGGGCCCAAGGGTCGTCGCTCTGCCATATGGCAGGCGGCGGTACCAAGGGTACCGTCCCTTCAAAAGTTTTTAATATATATTTTTTTAAATTAAAAAAACCTGCTATGCCTTTTCCAAAGGCGTTCAATTTTATTTTATTTTAAATTGCAGGAGAAAAATATAATATTTATTTTAAAATTTCACCTCGATATGCATGTTGGGGAGGTCATACGACTTCCTTGGCAATTTTTTTTTGCCTCAGATGCTCTCGACTCAGAATTCAACAATTTGACAAGCAATATTAAAGTTTTTGGTCGCTCTGGATGCAACGGTGAGGTTCGTTTGGGCTCAAAACACCCCAAAAAATCAGGCACCCCCTAGATCTGGCAAAAAAGCCCTTTCTTCGAACCTTCACAGATCTGACAAATGAAATCGAAATTAGGCGAAACAAAAGCCAAATTTGACTTTCTTGACAACTTTGGATCTAACGGCGAGGTCCTTTCCACACAAAAATGCACCAAAAAATGCCCACCTCCAAAATTTGCAAAGAAAGCAAAGGGAATTCAGATCTGAAGCCTGCAACCCTATTGAAGAAGAAAACCTCTTAAATCAAGAAGGGGTTCGCTGAATCCACGCTCTGATACCATGTTAGAATTATGAAACAAGAACAAAACCACGAGCCACAGGATCAAACAAAAAACAAGTACACATTCCACACAAGAGATCTGCAAACAAATATGTGCAATATTCTTCAACAAGAAAAAGTTACAAAAGAAGCTTTCAAGAAGAAAAAAGTTACAGAAGAAGCTTTCAAGAAGATATGAAAGCTTCAGATATTCTCCAGAGTAATTACAATGAGGGTTGAATGCTTATAAGAGCAAAGCCCTAAATGAGAAAAGGATCAGATCATGACAAGTGTCAACATCACATGAGATGAGACATAATGATCTAATATTAACTCAACTAATAAAGCATTCCTAAGTTTAGCTAAAGTTTGTGAGAATAAATTAGACTAATAATCAATTAAAGATTAATTAATTATTAGCTAATGAAAGATAACTCTAACATCCTAAGAGGTTATATTTCTCTCAAGACATAGGAGATATTATCACACTACTGGCCATAGCTTTTGGCAAGTCGAACTCTCACATTTTTGAACACTAGATTTTCCTTTTATCCAGTTGATTCTAGATGGAAAGCAACATTTGGATTGGGTGCAAGCAAATCATTTCAGATAACATTCATGCCCAACTTCTCCAGGTAACACAGACCAAGACATTTTACATGTCTTCTTATGTTATATATTGTGCAACAAGGATTGGAAAGTTTCCTAGGCTGAATAATGTAGGGTCAATGGATGAAGGCCCAAATCAAAAGAAGGTTTGGGAACATTATGACCAATTGGAGATTAAGGAATCAGAGAAGCATTTCAAAAGAGTAAATGATGCTTTCCTGTATGTCATTATCAATCATCTCACAGGGAACATAGGTTTTAGATTGTCCCAGGAAGCTATGGAATTCATTCAGGAATGGCGGTGTTGGTTCATTCAATACCCCAAGTCAACTTATTTTAGATTATTTGGTTTTGATGGTCATTCATTTAAATTGCTGAGATGTTGTGGAAATAGGTGGGTTTTAATGGAATTTTCTAGGCAGGCTGCAGAGGTAAATACTGTTTTCTCTTCACAACATAGGACTATTGAACATTCTTTTCCCTTGGAATTGGGATTTTATTCTTTTTCTTCATTAGTCATGGCTAAAACAAAAACTAAGGAATTCTAGTCTCTAAATTTCCAACAACATACTTCTAGGAAGAATTTTGATCCTAAGAAGAAAATGCATGCACTTTATTCTTCTTACTTCACTCATCATGTTCCTCTTCTTGAGGATTTTTGGGCTAACCTTCAAGATCATTTTGAGGTAAGGAAAATAGGTTATGAGAGGTTAACAATTCCCTAGATAAGGTATTTTGATATCAAAACTAATATTCATGATGACACTACAGATGATGGGATCACTCTTGATCCCCAATATGATATTGATCAAGTGGCTACAAAAGCCCTACCACCTATCAATTGGGTAGAGAAAGAAGAGACTAAGATCGGAAAAGTGTCATGGGTAGTGATAAACATGAGCTTGAAGTGGATAGAACTCTGGTTGAAACAACCAAGGGGTAGGGTGACAAAGAAAAGAAGTTCTAGCAGTAAACCCACTTCTTCTACAAAAACCAAACAATATAAAAGATTAAAGAAAGGTGTTGCAATGGTAGAGGCATTCACTGAAGAGCCTCCACAAACAAAAGAAGAAATTTCTTTACATGAGCTTGATGATACTTTGTGTAAAGAAAATGTTACTTATGAGGAAGTTGTCGCAGGTGTCACTTCAGGTTTTGCTGTTGCACCTTTGGCCATTGTTCACCCTGGTGAGGAGATTTTTGTGGAGAGACCAACTATTGTTCCTCCACAAGCTAAGGGAAGTGCTCCTATCGTACCATCAACTTTAGGAGCACCAATTATCATAGAAGAGGGACAAGTTGAGGTTAATGTTCAAGATATCTCCTCATTTTCTAAAAGAACTCCATCCCAAGAGGGAGAAGCATCTGAATGGGAGGATAATTTGAAAAGGGTTGAAGGAGTTGAATTTGAAGTTGGAAGTCTACATAGTGAAGAAATGGAATTAAATGATGTACTGATGGAGAAAGAACAATAAGAATTGATGGAAGGTGCTTAGAAGCTAGCTGATGAATGAGTTTCCCAAGAAGAACATAGAAGAAAAGCTGAGGAGTTAGCTCGGGAAGTGGAAGAAGCTGAAGCATGGAAGAAGGAAGAGGATGAGGCCTCAGAATTGGAAAGGAAAGCTGCAAAAGAAAAGGTTGTAGAGGAGGAGCTCTGAGCTAAGGAATTAGAGAAGAAAAGGCTGAAAGATGAAGAAGAGGCTGCCAAATGAGAGGAAGAAGTGGGGAGGATATAAGAGATAAAAGCTAAGAATGAAAGGAAGGAGCAGGAAAGATTGCAAAAGGAGCAAGAAGAGCTTCAAAAAGTTGCTTCTCAACAAACAATTAGAGTTATTTCTTCTGCACTTCCATCCACTACACCTCGTAATGTTCAACAAGTAGCCACTTAGCTAGCTACACCCACTTGGCTGAAACTGAATCTAGAGAAGAGGCAAAAAATACAAACCCAACCAGTAACATGGGATGATATGAGGGAAGAAATTGATAAAGTAAAAGCAAAGAAGAAGGCTCGTGTAGTGAATTCAACCAAACTCATGGATGAAGGAGACTCGGTAGCTGAAATTGATACCTCAATTGCTAATAAGGATGACAGAGAATTGTAGCTAGAGGATTATCAAATAAGTATTATTAATTTGGGAAAGCACACTAGAAATTAGCAAATAAATTTAATTGATATTGTTAATACTACTACCAAGTCCAAATTAATTAAAGACAAGTAGGCTAAAGATGAACTTAAGGCTCAAGTTTTGAAAATGAAAGATTTATTGAAGGAGTTAATGTCATCTACTCTTGAGCAGCTTGCACCATCAGAGATTCTTGTTTTAATGAGCAGAAAAGAGGTAATGGTTTGACTGAAATGAAAAAGAAAGCCACATGGGTTGGTAATTGGCTTAATACTTTTAAAGTCGATATGGATAAATTTTTAGAGGATGGTTTTAAGTATTATTAGAGGGGGCTGGAATTAGTCAAAACCATAGAAGCGGTTATGAAGAAATGGTGGAAGGAAGAGGAAAAGCTCAGAGAATATTTGGGAAAGCTTAGGGAAATTGACAAGATTTCTGATAAAGAGTTGGTCTAGTCCCAGATTTTGGGTGATGAATATTCTGGATATGCTGCAAAGGCTATTCATATATCTACTTTTAAGTCACAAACTCTTATTGAACATAGGGTAATTATGCTCAAGAATCTTCATGAGATATTTGAGCATACTAGTATATTTGAAGAAATTGTTTCAGGGTTCATTGATAAAGATTTACCTTCAGATCAAAGACTCAAATCATTGGGAGATATCAAGGATGCATGGGAGGAACGACTAAATGGAATGATAATAGAAGGAGATACAACTGAGTCACCACTTATGGATAGATTGTTGGAACTTAGAGGTGACCTACAGTGGGTAGCCAAGGACGTTGGTCAAATGAAGGTAAGCGTGGATACAACAAAGAATAAATTTGAAGAATCATAATTCAAGGTTGACTGGGTCGATGGATTGGATGATAATACAGTGAAACAAATTATTTCTAATTATGATGAATACCGTGGGGGCCAACATGAAGGTGATGAATGAAATTAATTTTTTTTATTATCTTTTGAACAACAGTTCCTTTTTGGACAAGTTTTGAGTAAAGGGACGACTAGGCAACACAACTGACAAGTCAGGAGTAATCCGTGGTAATTGGTAGAAATCTGAGTGAGGACTTGGAGTTCAATTTTTGGTTGATAGAGTAGCTAGCACACTTGTTTAGCTCCAACAATTACAACAGGGATAAATACTGGAGTCCCTACAATTATGGATTTGAAGCCCCGAATTGTGGATCTTAGTTTTTAATGAGAGAAATTAGTGCTGAAATTATCTATGTAGAATTTATCTCCATTTTATAAAGGTTGGCTAATTGAAGTCAAGATTGGCTGCCTAAGAGAGATTTAGGATAGTATTTACAACTTTTAGGATTTTTACAGCTTTTATGCAAAGATACTCAAAAACACTTTTACAATTTTAATGAAGTTTATGTTATTTTAAGAAGTTTGTTAGTTTAATGATAATGTTGGTGAACAATATTTATTCGTATGCCAGTGAGTTTTTTTGTGCATAAATGTCTCTTATTTGATGAAAATCAATAGAAGATTCTGAATCTAAAACTATTTCGTTAAGTTATCTGTGAATGAGATCTCTTTATATTTATTGATCTATGAGTTTTAGCAATGAGTTGGTGATGTGCTCTTATTTGAAAATAAAGTTTAAAAAAAAGTGATGATGAATGGTTGTATGTCTTGAATCTGCATTGTGAATGAATGCAATGGTATAGATTATTCTCTAGATTGTGTCATTTTATGGTTTTAGTTAGTTAAATAAAATGCTCTTTACGAAGTTTATATGTCTGATTAAAAGAAATTTATGTTCATGCTTTATTGTTCTAAGCTTTGTTTTATCTTTTTTTGTTTATTTACACCCCCCCACCCAAACGTTAGATTAGTCCATATTATGTAGTTTGTACTCTTTACCACCAGGCCCCTTGAACATTACAATTGCATAGGCCACTAATTGACAACAGTATAGTTGAGAACCAACTACCGAGACCTTGGAAGATGGATAGTTTTAGATTATTTGTCTTTTCAGGAGAAGTAGAGTAGCAATAATCTATTTTAACATTGCTATATTATTTTTGACCATCAACAATAACTTGCTAGTCCATCCTTTTTCCCTTTTTTCTTTTTACATTGGCTTTGACATTGTATGATTGTGTATCTTGTCGGGTAAAAGCACAAACCTGTGTCACATTTTATAAAGGAATCAACCAACAACAAAAAAAATTATGAACTTCGACCACATAAAAGTGGTCTTTATGTTTTGAATTTCAAAATGGTGTAAACTAATGAAATGTAAAACTTTTGATGAAGTTTATTCCTATAATTTTTCAATTTTTTTTTTAAAATATCATTATGTTTTTATCAATTTAAGGACAGATTTTGGAATGCTGAAAATTTCAGAAAAAGTTACTTCATGAGCCGTCAAGAAACAAATTGAAAAAAACTTCATTTCTCCCTAATTTTTTTCTCCAAATACGTAACTTCAATATCTTGTGCATGGGAAAAAAAATTAATTTTTGATGTATATTTTTCTTGTAATAACGTTTTAAAGTCAAAATTTTCAGAATTTGATAGTTTTCACAGGCTGTCAATTATTGTCAAATTTTTTAATCATTTTCAAAAATAATTATACCCTTTTTAAGAAGACTCTCTCCTTTTGTGCCCGTATACATTTTTTAATTTCTAATCAGCCTCTTTTTTAATTTTAACAACCTACTTGCATTATTTTAAAAATAAAATATATTAAAACTAATCAGAATATTAAAAATATAAATATTTGGATTCACCACTCTGAGCTCTACAAAAGGGTATTTTTCTTTTTTGCAGAAAAATCATTCTAACTGGAGAAATACTTTGTCAAAGTTGAATGTTTCAGAAAATTCTAAAAAAAGGTGAGTTGGCTGCCAAGTAGGATGCCAACTAGACATGCATGACCGAGCCTGTTTTAGCCGAAACATGCTCGACCAAGAAATGCTCAGTTGAAATCAGCTCGGCTGAGACATAACCGACCGACAAATGCTCAACTGAAAATGGTCGATATAAACAAATTTTATTTTAAATTTTATTTTTTCAACTCAAGAAAATTCAGTAAAATACATATTTCAAACAAGGAAGGCTTATTTCGACAAAAGAAGGTTTATTTCAACAATTTAGAAGACTTATTTCGATAAAAGAAAATGTATTTGGACAATAGGAGAGCTATTTTTGAAGGTACATTGATCTTCAACTTATTTAATTGATTATTTCTTTATTTTCATGAATGCATTTGAAGTTTGTTTTCACTATTTTTCATTCGAATATGGTTGAGAACTAGGGTTATTGGGTTATGGTGTACGCATGTACAAAGACCCACAATTTTGTTGCATCTTATGATGATATTCCTTCTACATATCATGATGATTTGATATGTCCATAGAGCCACATGTTATTTTTATATCCTTCCTTATTTTAAACATTATGATGTGTTTCACATGATCACCAAATTCTCTCATAGCTCATGTGAGATCTATATCAATAAATCAAAGTTATATACCTTTCATGATGCTGGAATATGTAAATTGATGATCTATTTTATTAGCCTAGATCATACACATGCACATTCATGCTTCATCATCTTTTCTTACATTACATGATGATATCGAGCTTACCCATGACAAAGAGAAACCACCTAATATATATATATATATATATATATATATATATATATGAATTAAATTCTTAGATTTCATTATTATTGATCACCAATTCTATGTTCTTCCATTCTTGTTCTTACATCCTCTTTATGCCTATGTTTTATTAAATTTACCTTTTCCTTTACTTTTATTTCCAACTTAGACTTATCTTTTATGTATATATTATTTTTCTATTTTATGTTTTGCATGCTTATGTTTATTAGTCTTTTGTTTAGTACTCAAGATTTTATGATCTTTTCCTTATAATTTTGGTTTCTCATGTTGCCTCATTAATTCTTAAATTTTCATGCATGTATTGTGATACTTTTCGAGCATGCAACTTTTCCACAAATTATTCTTTGACTATTGATTGTTTTCTTTGATCCTATATATGTTCATGGACCACACTTTTAGATCTAGTTACCACATAGTCTAGAGGGTATCGTGCATTCCATTGCATCTTAAACCTTCATCATATTGCATCTTCATATTATGGGAATCATGTCTCTATCCCTTTACATCTTATGCTTATATGGTTATATCCTTACATTTTAGGTCATTAATCCTTCCTCCTTTTAACATAGTGTGATTTTATTTGTCATATCCTTTCATTTAAGGAATCATGCCTTCCCCTTTGTAATATTATCCTTTCATTGCTAAATACCTTTTCATAGGAGATATATATCACGTTTTCTGTCTTTCACATCATATATAAGTGGTGATCTACACATTTAGGTATATATCAAGATCATGATGTTTCTCTTTCTATGTTTTATAGTACTCATTTTATTAAAAGATCCACATATTTCAATGCACATTTAGTGGTGATCTAGTAAGTGATGTCATGATCTAGCACACACATCTAGTTACATGATTTAAATATTTTCAAGTGATATATATTCCAAATATGCTCATGATATGTTTGTAATTTATGTATTTAAAGAAATTTTAATTGATGAACCTTTTTTCAAGTGATATGTATACCAAATATGAGCTCATGATACCAAATTTTCTCATGTGATATGTTTGTAAAATTTTAATGCTTTTTTTTACTTTGGCTTTAAAACAAATGAACAATCTATAATTTAATGTTAGATATTTATGCAATATTAACTGTACATGTTTCATTGAAAGCTCATGTGTGTAAAAATGTGTATGCAGGTGAATTCAAAATTGAGTGCAATTTGTGATGGAAAATAAAAGGATTAGATTGAGGAAGTATGGTCAAACATGAATAAGACAAAGGAAGAGAAGAGCGGATGAAGGAACATCTATTGAAGAACAACCCATGGAAAATATTGATGACCAAGGTGATGTATAGGTACAAAAACAAACTGAACCTAGTAATAGAAATTTTTTAGACTATGCTATGGAAAATATGATGGAGATGGATGAGGATTCTCTTTTCAATAACATTTCATCTGAAGATATGTTATTTGAAAGAACATTAAAATTACACTAAAAAATAATATGGGATGAATTTTGTGAAGAAAAATCTCTAATTGGAAGAGCACAGTTAGTTGCAAAGTTATTTAGATGAAAATAAATGACCCCTGTTTTAGAGTTGTTAGGGGTTGATAATAGGAAAATTCATCAAATTTAAAACAAAAAATTGTTGAAAACTTGCAAGAAGCATTGTAATGTATTGAAAAGAAGAGTCGATCTACTGATCTAAGTGTTGCACGTAGAGCATTGATGACTGTAATTTCTAGTAAGAAATTATCATATAGAACACAAGTTCAAGCAATTTTTGAATTAATAAATGTTTCTAGGAGAACTATTCAAAGGTATATTGAAAAGAGAAATGAAATAGATGGAAAATTTGAGAAAAATTAGGTAAATATTGTAGGGTTCCCCAAAAAGATAGAATTTCAAAAGATGTAAAGAAACAGGTGGTTGAATATTGGACCACCCACTCTCGTGTTTCTTCCAATAGAAGGGACACTATACAAATAATAGGTGAAGATGGTACAAAAATTTCTCATCCAAAACATTTTATAGATACAACACAAGGTGAACTTTTTGAAGCATTCAAACAAGAAATTTCAAATGTGAAGATTTGTCAAAGGATGTTTGAGACACTACGACCATCATTTGTATGTATAAATAAAGTACATGAAACTTGTTATTGTCGAAATCATGTTGAATTTGATCTACACCTACAATCATATAAAAAAGCTATGGCAGTAATTGATCAAAATTCAACCATTTGTGGAAGCACAACACAATTTGTGAAGTCTCTTGTATGCAAAAAATTAGAAAATTTAGATGAGTTCAATGTTCAGTGTATAAAAAATATATGTAATAATTGTGGAGATTTGAATAATCTTTTACATGTGACAATATTGAAATGCAAGTTATTTGGAAGAGATTTGAATATGCGACATACTTAATGAAGTCAGAAGTTAAGGCCAAAAAAATTGTTGTCAAAGAGAGTAGATTGCCTTACAATGAATTCATGAATAAATTTTGCAATATCATATATCCACATATCCAACATTGTCATGGTGCAAGATGGAAAACTAAGCAATTTCACAATTCAAAGAATTTCTTTCCACCAAGTTGTATTCTCTCTATTGTAGATTTCTCTGAGAACTATACATTTAGTCCTCAAACTGAGATTCAAAGTCAATATTATCATTCAGAACAAGTTGCAATCTTTGTGCAAGTTTTCAATAGGCATGCCAAGTTAGAGGTTGATGGAATAAAAAGTAGCAAAGATGATTGAATTATCATAAAATAGGTTCACTTTTATATTAGTGATGATACAAATCATGATAGAAACTATGTAGCTCATTGTTTCAAAATAATTTTTGAAGACTTGAGACGACGTGGCATAAATCAAGAACAACACTGGATATGGTCTGATGGATGTGCTAGTAAGTACATTGTTTTTTAAAATTTTATTTATTTATTTACTTTTTGTTTAATTACTTATATATAATTACTTTTTTTAGGCTAATTTGGCTTGAGTGCGATTACTTGTAACTTCACAAGACAATTTAAGTATGCAGAAGCTTTTGTTTGGTTAAGCCTGCATCAACATGCTAGACGCAACACCAATTTTTTGTGGAATTTTTATGAGAGTGGACATGGAAAAGGTGAGCACGATGAAGCGGGAGCATGTGTGAAGTGTGAACTTTTTCAACATGAACTTGTTGGTATGGAAATTGATTAAAAGTTAAAATTGATTTAAATATATTCTATGTTTAAGTAAGTTTCAAGCATGTTTTTATATAATTTATATATATTAAAAATATATTTACAACTTTTGTAAACTTTACATGGTGTGTCAAGCATGTTTATATATAATTTATATATATTAAAAATATATTTACAACTTTTGTAAACTTTACATGGTGTGTGTACAAGAGATTTTTGTTGTTGTTGCAGATCTTGACAATGTGGAAGGTGTAGATTACTATCTACTAAGATGTACACAATCAAAAAGAAAATTGGCGGAATCAATGAAAAATGGTGATGGACAAGAGTATCCCATTGGATCAGTCATTATTGAAGGCACATATCATCAACAAATAAAGATAGATAAAAATGGTATTATATTTGTTGATTATATGACAAGAGAAAAGGTTCTACATCACAATCACTTAGTTATAGCAACAAAAATAAATTTAGAAACTTTACCTAAAAGAGGACGTGCCAAACAAAAGTGGAGGTTGCCTATTGAAGATCATGAAAATATTTTAGAGATAATTAAGGATAGAGAGGATCTAGATTTTATGTACAAGGAGCTTTAAGTTATTTTTTGGATATATATGTACATGTATGACTGGATATATATATATATATGTATGTACTCAAACTTTTTATAGATCTAGATCTATATATTTATATTGATTGGACATGTGACATGATTTAGAATGGGTTTTTTTTCAAAGGCTTGATCATTTATTTTTGGACTTGTATAAATAAATTTGTTCCATGTGGATTCAAGAATCTTTGATTTCATAATTTACATTTGAAACTCCACTTAAATATGTATGTTAGATCATATATGCTTGATAAAAAACCTAGTGACTTTAAAAATGTTTTCAAACAATTTTCCTAAATTCCTTTAAATCATCTATTTCCAATTGCATTTTATGTTGGACATGGAATTCTTCTAAGTTCACTTGAATCTTCGATTTCATTTGTTGAATCTTAGATCACATATATATGTATGCAATTTACAAAACCTAGTGACTAAATTAAAAAATTCACATTTTTCCTAAATTCCTTTAAATCATCTATTCCAATTGTATTTTTATGTTTAACATGGAATTGTTAAGTTCACTTTCAAATCTTCGATTTCATTTGTTCAACTCCACTTATATGAGCTAGACATATATATGCACAATTTAAAAAACCTAGTTTATGTTCCAATTTTGCATTTAAATTTATGTTCCACGCAATTCTTAAGTGAACAAGAATCTTTCATTTCATTTGTTCAACTCCACAAGTATATAGTGCATCATTTGCAATTTACAAAACATCTCTAATACAACTTTAAAAATTCATTTTGCCTAGGGTCATAAGGATGATTTAAGGAATTTCTAGGAAAAATTAATTTTTTAAAGTTGTAAGTTAGATGTTTTATTGGGATCATGTGGTTTTAGAAGGTTTTGTGGACAATGATTTTGGCACCCAAATACTCTCTTGCACTTCTAGGGTTTTTCACCTAAAAGGAGAGAGATGGGCCAAAATGGGCAATGTCCTCATTCAAGATTAATGTAATGAGGGATGCAATATGTCTAATTATGATGTCTAAATGCAATAAACTGATAAAAGAGATGGATTATTAATGCAAAACTATTGAAATGCAAGTTGTTTGAAAATACAATGTTGTATGCAAAATGACCTAGAAATACAAACAAAACTGGACAAAAAGCTATGAAACAGAATGTGGGCACCTGGAGGTCAAAAATGGATGAAATGAAGGTCTAAAATCCTAATAAAACTATTGTAGAAGCTGACTGGGACACTTACGCCAAGCTGGGTGACTTAGTCCCAGTTCTGGGAAAATTTCCTAGAAACCCGTTTCGGCCAAATGGGAATCCAAATCTGCAAAAAATTTCAAAAAATAGGTTTAGTGGGACTAAGTCACCACTACTGGTGACTTATTCCACTTTTGAATTTCTAAAAATTCAAAAGTGGAAATGAAATCCTTAAGTCTACACTTCAGTTCCCTACAGGTGTCTGCTTCTGAAACTCTAATTTTTAGGCCTGAAAGTGACTTTTTGTTGATATTTTAGCTTGGTCAACAAGGAGATTTCCTTAATAAGTCTTCAACCTTATCTTCAATGATCTTCAAACCCTCAAAGTGTCTAAATCTACAAACACAATGAAAGATAAATAAATGGTGAATGTTATGGCATGGGGGTTTGCCTTGGTCAAACCCCTTTTTAGGTAATTAAACCAAATGAATAAATAATGTAATGAAGCGTGCAACAATGGAATTAATACCTTTCCATGATGTTTGATCTTGAATTTTTGCAACCAAACATGAAGAATATGCTCTTGAATGTCCTTGGAAGCTATCTTGATGAGTTGCAATGATAAAACCCTAGCTTGCTAGACTTGAGAACATGATGAATGATGGATGATTTATGATGATTATTAGGTAAAATGAGAGGGAAAACCCATATATGATGAATGATGATGATTTATGTGAATTATTAGGTAAAATGAGAGGGAAAGCCCTATATTTATACACAATTATTCCCTAATTCCTAAAAATACCTTATCACAGGCCGACCTTAGGTCTTAAGGAATAAAAACCTGAAAGAATTTTAAATTAATTTTGATTTTTGAGCCAAATGGGACTAAGTCACCACCAATGGTGACTTAGTCCACTTGGTAATTTTTAAGTGGGTGTTGGGAATTGTGATAATTTAAATAATGTTTATTGGGTTCTTCTTCAACAAGACACTTTATTAAGGCTGTAAGTGTATAAAGGGGCCATTTAAAGCATAAGAAAGTTGTAAATATTGATGACAAGCCTAGAAAAGTGTGAAAGTTTGTTACAAGACTTTACAACACTTTGAAATAGGTCTTGGTAAGGTTATTTAGGTGAATTATGATATTATGGTCTTAGAAAAGTGTGAAGATGTGTTACAACACCTTACAACACCTTTACAATACATCAATAAATGTATTTTATTCAATTTTCAAGGGCCCAAGACCTGATGTGGATGTATAAAACACCTCACAACACCAAATCAAGGCCTCATTAAGTCCAATTTATCATCAATTATTCCCATATCAAGCAAGGTATACACTTTTTGGTGACACAAGTTTTTTCTAGCAGGTTCTTAAATGTGAAAGTGTTGGTATATGCTCTTTATTAGTGTAAATTTTTTATAGTTTTTCTTATTGGGTTCCTAAACTATGATTACTTTATTGTAATTTTGTGACAAATTGGATCTAGTTGATTTGGTGTTTGAGTGGTGAAGAATCTACATGTGTTGTCTCTAGTTTTCTTTAGTTTTTATGTTACTAGTGTGACATTCAATATTTTTATTATATTATCCAAGATCTATAGGCATTGCATAATTTCTTTTCTTTCATTTAGAGTAGCAACCACGATTTTCTATAACCTTTGGTATGTAACTTGTATCATTTTGTGAATTTTAGATTGTATGGATTCTCTTGAATTAGTCTTTCTTGTTCACCTTGGTGCATTGGAATATTCATTGTAGTGAATCATAGTGATGGTGTTTGGGGTGCTTGAGATAGCTATATTTTGGCATCAATAGTTGTTTACCATGTATATCTTGAGACCACATGTAATGGGATCTTTGGTAATTATGTGGATTGATCACTTTTTAATAATAGTTGTCATGGGAGGATCTAGATACTTATATTATATGCATAGTGAGATTTTATCAATTTCCAATTGCATAAATGTTTCATGGAATTCTTAAGTTCAAGAATAGATTTGATTTCATTTAAATTCAACTCCACTTATAGCTCTCATCATCTAGATCACTTTCTTTGCATGCACAATAAAATTCATGTGTATTAGATTATATGGAATTCTTAAGTTCACTTGAATATATTTGATTTCATTTACATTCAACTAGACACAAGTATAGCTCATCATCTAGTTTGAATTCTTTGCATGCACATTAAAATTCATGTGTATTAGATTATATGGAATTCTTAAGTTCATACAACATGATATATGCACAATTTACATTTAACCTAGAGCGACTTTAAAAATGAACATTTAGAGCTAAGAATTCAGGTTATCATCTATTTCCAATTGCATTTTTATGTTCCACTTAAATATAGCATTGAATATCTTAGTCCAATTGACCTAGAACTTACATACTTGCATTCAAATTATTTCTATTTCTTGACCTATTTATTTTGACAAATTCATTTCTATTTAAAATTAATTGTACATCCATATTTTTAAATTTACAAATAGCAACCATTAGATAGTCCAACATTTTGATTTCACGATGTAAATAGATGTTCAACAAGTGTTCAAACCATAATAAATTTAAATAAAGGTACAAACTTGATAAATAAATAAAACCATAATAATGCATGATGTAAATAGATGTAACAAGTGTTCAAACCATAATAATGTGTATAGAAAACCTATTCAAACCATAAAACATAAATGCACGAATGTGATGTAAACCATAACAAGTGTATACCATAAAACATAAATTTATGTAATGTGATGTAAATCATAAAAAAGTGTCTCTACCAAATAATCTGATTTCAAACCATAATACTATAAAACATCTCAAAGAGAGGGATATCTAGTATGAATAGAATCATCAGATCTTTGGCCCGATCTCTCCCTCGATCCATGTCACGATCTCTCTCTCGATCCAAGATGTGTGGATCCATGTCCCAATCCAAGCTCTCTTGATCTGTGTCTTGAGCCTTGTCCCAAGCCTTGCACAAGTTCAAGTACACATTTTTAAATTTAATTTTTAATACATGTATATATATGTGTACATATGTGTAAAATTATCTAAAACTTACAATGTACAAGTTCAATGTGTTCAAACTTACATCAAGTAATTTAATTTTTTATTATTTAAATGTACCTCAGCTATATATTGCACGGGATCGCCATCATGCACCAAATTTCTTAACTTTGAAAAATCACCATACTGCTAAAAAAATTTCAAGTACATAATTTCAATCAAGAGTTAAACAGCTATACTTTAAGATACATTACATGTATACATACATAATTTTTTAGAACACAATTATATACATATATATATATATATATATATATATATATATATATATATATATATATATATATATATATATATATATATATATATTACTCAAGTACCTATAGTTCCTAATCGATGGCTCTACCAATGCCACTAAGATCATGAGAATGCAAAGACACCACAGGGGGATTTGTAGCTAGTGCAGTATCAGTGCCAAAATGAAGCTGACTATATTTGCCATGGAAAAGATCAGGTGCCGCAGTAACCTCAACATGATTTGTAACATCTTGATGACTTGGACAAGCTAAAGGATTGATAGAAACATGATGCACATGGGATCCTGTAGGATACTATGGAATATCCTCTGAAGTTGCCACCCCATGGCTCATATGTGTACCAAGATATTGTTGTCTAATAAAGCCCTATACATGGTCAAGAGGGATCCCATGGTCCTCACTGATGACCTAATGTGCTGCTAGTAAATCCAAAACTGAGACTCTACACATATTATGTAGAGTCGTGTGGTTCATATGCTCGACATTTGAAGGAGTAGGTAGATCGACACGAATAAATGGATCATAAGATGCAGATGTAGCCTCAGTGGGAGGAAAGCTAGTCTGCGGGCGTAATAAGTATCTACCAATTCAATCAGATGACATCTAATCGATTTGTGTCGTAGTAGAGGCAATGTTATCAAAAATCTGGGATCGAGTGGAGCATGCTGCTGACTCCACTACTGTTGCCAATTCTAAATGTTTTGGTAAAATAAAAAAGTTTGGGCCAACTAATACCCTCTTGTTCACAAGCGGTGGAAAATCTAGACATCTAAACTATAGTTTGTTAGAAAGATGACCTTTACCTTGGCCAACATGCTCAGGATAAGATGTGTAGTCCACATCTATTTGTAAATGAAATTCTGCATATAACTGTTTGACAAAATATTGTGAGAGCTCATCACTGTGAGACCATCTATAATACACTGTCAACCATCTAGGGTATATGAATGGCACAATAAGAGGATCTACACACCTCATAACCACATATCCTCTAATTCTACTTTTTCCTCTATAATGAGGGAACATAGTAACCACATTTTCTTGTGAAACTAATTTTCCAACATCTCTCCATTTTGTTGTGCCAGTAACACTCCTAGCAAGAGATAAATAAAACTGCTCAACATTGATATCATCATAAGGATTGAATGATTGAATTGTCTCGATCATTCAATAAATCTCGGCTCTAATTGTGACTAATCTATATCGATTATCCAAATTGGGGGAGTTGTGAATTGTTTTCTCTAAACATCTTAGAGCATTTTCTAATCTAGTAATAATCTCTTGATATAAATTTTTTCTAGCTTGAGCATGTTGCTCAGAATGAGGGGAATGGTGAGATCCCTCATTAGCCATGATATATATGTGTATATGTAAATCTAGAGATCTACATATCATTAAAACAAAATATACATGATGTTAAACAAATTTATCAAATTTCAAAACTAAAACATATATATATATATATATATATATATATATATATATATATATATATATATATATATATATATATATTTAAATTACAAAATTTCAAGTTTCAAAACTAAAACATTTTTAACTTTATATATAATGAGATAGTTCAAGTTATATCTATCTCTATGTTCAATAGTTCACCTTCTACAACTTAGATAACATGAGAAATTTGACAACTCCAAAGAGACTTGATACATGTACATATGTGTGTGTGTGTGTGTGTGTGTGCATGTGCACATGTGTACATGTATATGTATATATACATGTATGTACATACATGCGAGTGTGTATGTGTAGTTATGCACATATATGTGTATGTGTGTATATATTTATATATGTGTATGTGTGTATGTATGCATATATACATACATGTACACATGTACATGACATATGTATATGTTTATGTATGCATATATATATATATGTATATGTACATGTACATATACATACATTCTTGTACATACATACATGTACACATGTATACATACACATGTACATGTATATTGGTGTAGGGGCACCCTCAAGTTTCATACCTTCAATAGGAAAAAGTGTCATTTTATTTTTATTTTGTGGTTTTCTCATATAATAAGGTCTTTTAAGACCATTTTAAATGTGTTTGAGTCCATATTAGGTCGATAGGTGAGTTGAAGTGTCAAGTTGCACAAGTTGTCAATTTTGCAAAATGTTGTAAATGTTGTAAAAGTTGCAAAAACATGGAATATAAAGAGTCATAAATTGTAAATGAGAGAATTTGAATGGTTGTAAGTTGAAAAGTTGGTTAAGAACCATTGGAAAATGGTTGTAAATATTTTATAAGGCTTTGTAAGGTCGAAGACATGGTTGAAGGGTGTGGTGGTTGAAGTTTTGGAAGTTGAAGTAATAAAATACCTCTATTTTATGCATTTTTGAACTTTTTTGTCATTTTTTGATGTAGTACAGATCTGTACGATCCCATGCTGACTCCAAATAAATTATGTTTGGTAAAGATATGAATATAGTGTCTATTGGTGTTGGTTTCATGTAATTCCATCAATTTTCTAGCAAGTTGTGTCCATTTTACTAAAATAGGTCTGAATCCCTAGTAGGGCTAATTTAAGGGAGAACAGTCCAAATTTGAGTTTTGTGTTCCAAGACAACCCTACCCCAATTATTATTATGTTTTATAAAGCCAAAATGGGTATCTAGAACTATGTTTATATTTTTGGTATCAAGTCTAGTTTGAAAATTATGACAAAAAAACATGAATTTGCTACTTCATTTCAAGCCTAGTCAAAAGTAGAACAGTCAAGTTTTGAACATTTCCTTCCAAAGTAACCATATCTGATTTCTTCATATGTTGAATAAAGTCATAAAATGATATCAAAATATGGGTTTTTCTTTTGGAGATCAATTCTTCCTAGGAAGTTGTGCCCATTTTAGTCAATTTAAAGTACTACCAAGAGATTAAGGTATAATGAATGAAGACCCATCATGTGAATGTTTATAGATTGAAAGTTTGCTTGTTTGAGGATTTTTTGGATTTGTCTACCCCTACTCTACATAAAATTGGTATTAGAGCCCAAAGATATGGGTAAGATAATTTTTTGGAGATTATGAATTGTTTTTTTGCAAGTTGAAGCAAAAACCTGAATACCAAAAGACTAGGCCAATGGAAAAGAAAGGGACCTAAGATGAGGTGTCACAAATACAAGAAGAATCAAGGTGAAATAAACTTTCTTGAAAAATAAGAATGGAAATGTTGAGGAGATTAGTCTATGGAGACTTACAAAGTAAGGAGGCACCGAGAAAAAATAAGGGAAAAAAGAAAAAGAAAAGTGAGATGAAAAAGAAAAATGAGAAGGAAGAACAAAGGAATTTCCAACAAGAGATAATAGATTTGAGGAAGCCCTAGAGAAAATGAAAGAAATTCAAGAAGAAATGGAAAAAATATTGGAACATGAAATGCAACAACTCCTCGAGAGAGCAAAACAAGAAAGGGGTTGACATTTACCAATAAGAAAGAAGGTAAAGTGGCCTATCAAGCAAATCATTCAAAAGAGAAGAATTCAAGAGAGGAAAACATAACCAGACATTAAAGAATCTTTGTTGATGAAGGAAGAGCAACAACCATCTGAGAAAAAGGTTGAATAAGAATCTCTAGAAGGTGAGTTGCAACATAGTTTATACACCTGTCATATGTTTTGTCAAGGGTTATCAATAGTTGTAAGTGGATTTCAGTCCCTTCAAGTTTAAGAAATAAAAAAATTTGAGTTTGTTGCTTCATATATACAATATAGAGTTGTTTCAGTTGTTAAAGCATTGTTGAAAGAAGGATTTAAAGGTGCAAATGGAAAACAAATTTATATTGACAAGTTCAAACATCTTTGTCAAATGTTCAAGAAACCTACAGTGAAGATGAAACTAGCATGAGACTATTTCAAAGATAATGAAAAGGGATTTAAAGACACTACACAAAAGGTTTCAAACATAGTTTTCATGTTGCAGACCCTAACTCAAGAGGAGGTTGAATTCTTTTCTTCTCTAGGAGTATGGTGCAGGGGCACCCTCAAGTTTCATGCCTTCAATAGGAAAAAGTGTCATTTTGTTTTTTTTTTGTGGTTTTCTCATGTAATAAGGTCTTCTAAGACTATTTTAGATGTTTTTGAGTCCATATTAGGTTGCTAGGTGTGTTGGAGTGTCAAGTTGCACAATTTGTCAATTTTGCAAAATGTTGTTAATGTTGTAAAAGTTGCAAAAACATGGAATATAAAGAGTCATCAGTTGTAAATGAAGGAATTTGAATGGTTGTAAGTTGAAAAGTTGGTTGAGAACCATTGAAAAATGGTTGTAAATGTTTTAAAATTCTTTGTAAGGTAGAAGACATGGTTGGAGGGTGTGGTGGTTGAAGTTTTGGAAGTTGAAGCAATAAAATACCTCTATTTTCTACATTTCTAAACGTTTCCTTATTGTTCTTTGATCTAGTATGGATTTGTACAATACCATAATGACTCCAAACCAATTTTTTTTGGTAAAAATATGAATCTAGTGTCTATTGGTGTTAGTTTCATGTAATTTCAACAAGTTTCTAGCAAGTTGTGTCTATTTTACTAAAATATGTCTAAAATCCTAGTAGGCCCAATTTGAAGCAGAATAGTCCAAATTTGAGTCTTGTGTTCCAAAAAAACTCTACCAATTCTTAGTATGTTGTATAAAACCCAAATGGGTATCTAGAACTGTGTTTATATTTTTGGTATCAAGTCTGGTTTCAAAGTTATGATCAAAAAACATAAATTTGCTACTCCATTTTAAGCCTAGTCAAGAGTAGAACAATCAAGTTTTGAACCTTTCCTTACAAAATAACAACATTTGATTTCTTCATATGTTGAATAAAGTCATAAAGGGTATCCAAATATGAGTTTTTCTTTTGGAGATCAATTCTTCCTAGGAAGTTGTGCTCATTTTAGTCAATTTGAAGTACTACTAGAAGATTAAGGCCTAATGAATGAAAACCCATCATATGAATGTTTAGAGATTGAAAATTTGTTTGTTTGAATATTTTTTGGAGTTTTCCACCCCTACTCTACATCATATACATATATATGCATACATACATATATACATACATACATACACACATGTACACACATATATACACATACATACATACACATGCATGTATACATATATACACACACATATATGCATACATACACACATACACATATATGCATGTACATACATACACACATGTATATATGCATACATACATGCATACACATACACACATACATATATACACACATACACATTTATGTACACACATGTACATACACATATGTATAAATGTACACACGGTGAATTGGAAATTTGGGGTTTTCAATTTTGGGTTTATAGAAATGTAAATTTAGGCAAAATGTATGTATGTACATACATGTACATACACATATGTATACATAGGGTTAAGATTGAAAAAAGGTTAGAGTTAATTTTAGGGTTAAGGTTAAAATTCAAATAGGGTTAGATGAATGGGACAAGGGGTAGATTTTAGGGTTTAGCAGATGATGTTAATCTAGAACAATTTTTAATGACTAAAGATGACTTTAAAAGATGATGTTAATCTAGAAGAATTTGTAATGACTAAAGATGAGTTTTAGCAGATGATGTTAATCTAGAAATCTAATTTGTAATAACTAATCTAGAAGAATTTGTAATGACTAAAGATGAGTTTTCTAAAGCAGATATAAAACAAAAATGCCAACTCATATTGAAATAGTAGTGGCCCTTTTAAGACAAGAAAAAAAATGGTTAAAAGGTAAGGACACAAAATTAATTACAAAAACATGGGCATCATAAAAACGAAATCATGTGTTGGGAGAGAGGAGAAAAAAAATTCAATTCCATTGAAAAAGGTATGGCGTCCATTGTTTCCTAGGAGGAATCTGACGAATTCAAGGTACGACATTGGGAAGGGGTACAACAATGCCATTATAAGGAATGACATCCCCCTCTCAACAATTATGATTTCTACATGGATTTTCAAAACCATGCTTTATAAGTATTTAGAAATCAAAATCTAGAGGTAACTAATATCTAGTAAGGTGCTCAAGAACTTGAACATTAGAATATTTGGTGTGTGAAAGTTGGAATTGTGAGAAATTCGTAAACTGATAATTTACTATAATCAAGGGTTAATTATTAGAATATCCAAGTGCTTGGAATTTCAAGTAGACAAATGTGGAAGATAAAATAGGATCTTTCCTTGAGCTCATTACATCTCTATGTTGAGACTTTAAATGAAACAAGATGGCAATGAAGTCTAGGTTATATCTCTAGTAGTACTTGATAGTTCTTATATAATATGAATGAAGAATAAAATATATATGCTTAATATAAGTTGTGGCTTATGGTTACTTAAGAATGCACACGATATTGAACTCATTATTGGAAATAAGACTATATTATATTGATATTTTGGTGTTGCAAGTTGATACCTTTATGTAATTTGCTTTGAATTTTGTGGTATAGGCTTTATATGACTACATGATTTATATAGACCTCTTAGGTATACTTGAACCCCAATATTGGAACTATCAAGTGAACTAAGGGACTTGTACCATATTGTTGCATGATTAAATAGAAGGAAACTATCATTTAATTTGATGGTGTTGTTGAGACTAAGTTAAGAGACAAATCAAATTTACAATCATATAGTATGGCATCTCTTGATATATTATTGTTGACCATGAAGATCATAATCAATTATAAGTAGTGAGTGAATATTACATAGTCAATAAGCTAGACTAATATAAGAATATTATATTGCACTATAAGGTAAATTAAATCATAGGGTTAAGAATGACATTATTAATATGATTGGGTGCACATCTTCATATAATGATCAAAAGGATATAAAGTTTCCCATTTGTCTTGAGTATGACTCAAACATTAATCATGCTTAAGCAAGTTTGCAATTATTATCATACATGTATTTTGAGGTTCAAAAGGATTTTGTGGTATTGTTGATGCACAACTAGGTTGATTATGCAAGACCTAGTGGATGGAATGGTAAGGAAATTTATTGGTCAAACTAGAATTTACCCATGTTGCCAAAAGTTTGAGTCTCCATGAATTTTTTTTCATTATGAAAAGCTTAGATTTTCAACTTATGTTGCTAAGATTTGCTACAGTTAATATTGAGAATTTCTTTTAGGTTGGAGTTTAAGATGTGTTGTTTACAATATGTTTTTTCCTCTTAAGCTTGTTTTTGATAATGTTCATTAGCCTATTTGTAAATTCTTAATATCTTCCTTTTGAAAGTAGGGAAAAACCATCTATTTCAAATTCATTTAATGAGTGATTAGCATGTGAGAAGCTTTCCCATCATTTACATGATGGAGGTATATGTAAGAAGAAAGCCATAAATACTTCTATGAGTGATTTGGATGCCAGAAACTTGCCCATCATTTACATGATGGAGATATATGTATGAAAAAAGCCATAAATACTATTATGCTACATGAATTGCTATGTAAGATTTTAAATTGTTATAGCTACATTACAACTCATTATTTTATTCCTAGAAAAAATGGTTATACTGGTGCAAGTAGCCTTGTCATTAAGAGCAAGTCTCAATCTCTGCTCTTCTAACAAACAGAGGTGCAAGTCTTAAAGGCTTAAGGGTTTCACAATGGATGCTTTCTTTAGAGGGGTATCAATACCACAACCTATCATTCTGTCATCTCTAAGATGCCATGCAACAATACCCACTACGTCGTTTGTGAATGATCCATTGCCCAGCTAGAGCAGTCATCCTCTCAAGGAGACTATTCTATTTTATGGTTGTGATTTGTGAATGATCCATTTCCCAATTGGAGCAATCATCCTTGGAATGAGACCATTCTATTTGATGGTTGTGATTACGAGCACTGGTTTATTGTCATGGAGTCCCTTGAGGGTCACACCACCAAATTTGAGATTATTGATAGCTACATCAAGACACTTGTACAAGTCATGTGAAGGTGGGGGGTGGGGTCGACAATAGTTTTTCAAAACAAATAGAATCATGGTGAGGATTGGTCATTAACATAGTAATATGACTGCAAGCATAACATGTTAGGTATGCAACTACTATGATTATGGTCTCCATCCACATGTGTTGACTAGATATTTAGCTAGGTATTCACCATGGTGCAAGTGTGTATGTATAGAAGTTGTGTTTTAGAGTTCTATATCTGTGTGTATGTGTATATATTATGGGTTTTTTATGTGCATGAACATGTATGTATGCATATGTATATAAACCCCAAATTTCCATTTCAATAAACCAAAAATAGAATACCTGAGATTTCCATTTCTATAAACCCAAAACTGAAAGCTCAAAATTGAAAACCCCAAGTTTACATTTCTATAACCCAAAACTGAAAACCCCAAATTTCCAGTTCACCATTGAAGGGTTTATAACACAGTTTAACACATTTAAACTATTCAAGACAAAAATCCATTCCATTATAACTTTGCGAAAAGGGTTTTAATCACTTCACAAACAAAATTTTCCATTCACCTATTCCACCCAAAAACAAAATAGACATAACCATTGAAACTTTTTATTCCAAAAAACAAAACTTTCATAAATGATTCATACTACCATACATTTCTTTCACATAATTCACACAAATCCATATCGAGACAACATAAACCCAATAAAAATCCAACATATCTTCGGCTCAAAATATTCTCCCAAATCACAAACATCAACGCATTACTTGCCAAGAGCACATGAGCAAAAATGGTAGAAGAGAACCTAGGAAAAGTGTTCACAATACAAGGTCTTCTTTCTATTTATTGACACTTCAAACCCCTCTTTGGTCGAGGTCCTCTCATCTTGGAACTATTTCACTCGAGCATGCAAAATGGTTGGGCCCTATTTTATTTTTTTATTATTCTTGTTTCCAGCCGGAAGCTTTTCGGCCGAGTACTTTTCGGTCGAAACCCTTCCAACTGGAAAGGTACTACCATGTCACTACCATGTCACTGTTGCATGATTTCGACTGAAAGCCACTCATCTGAATAGCGTCTACCTGAAAACTGTTCACTCAAAAGCATTTATTTGGCTGAAAGTGTGACACAATATTGTCCTTTACCCTGTCTTGCTACACATATCTTACACATCTTGTGTGTCCCTTTTTCCTTATGTTGGTTTTCCATGGGATCTTCAATCCTGGTGGCTTGGCCACCTCCTTGATCCTTGTTATCCTATCTCTCGAACATTTGTACACTTGGACTCCTCTTGATGCATATTTGTCTATTTTAGTGTGAGTCTGAGCGTAAGTTCATACTCTCAATAAAGTGTGGGATAAATATAGTGTAAAAAATTGTATACCTTTACAATTTCACAATTTTTTTGGGTCCCTTAATTTATTGGACTTAATTAAGCTTCTAATTTTCCAAATTATGCATTCCAAAGCCTTATTTTTCTCATTTTCTGAAAGGGGAACTGACATTTAATTAATATAATCAATAATTAAATCACATTGGAGCATGTGTGTTGTGGACTTATAGGCTAGGACCCATTCACCCAAGGGTGAATGGGTCCCCTTTAAGTCCTGAGACCCATTTTTAAATATGTTTTTGGTGGCATTTTATTGATTCAAATTCAATTTGCAATTGTCGGCTTTTAGAATTTAATTTTTAGGAAATTACATAAACACTAATAAATACATAGTCTTTTTATCATTTGAAATCTAAGAATCCTAACACACATTAACAAGACTTCCTATTGAGAAAATATTATTGTCAAGAGCATTCAAGAGTAGATTTATCAATCATTTGTTGCAGCAATCAAGGTCCTAACATCATGTTCAAGCTTATGTGTGTTCATGTCATCTTGTGAAGGATAATATGCATTGTTGATCATAAAGCATCCAAGCATTTTCAAGTGTCCAAATCAATCAAGCAAAGAAAAATCAAGTTCCTTGGAGTGATGTGTTTTTCTTCGGTCCTCTAATGGAATCCATTGAAGGGTTGGTGAATTGTAGCAAGTGTTCATTCATCATTTCCTTCTCCATTTTCATTATTTTTCTATTAAGGTTTAATTACCAAACTTGGGGTTTGACTAAGGCAAATCCCCATTCAAACAAAACATTTTTTCTCTTTACATATGTGTAGATTGTAAGTTGAAGAAGAATTGAAGATCTTGAAGAGAAATTTTGTATTGTTGCATAAGCTTGATCATCATTGTTGTCAAGCCACATAAACTAGGTTGCAAAATTTATTTCTAACTTTGTGACAATGGGACTTGTGCAAAATAGAAGCTAAAATCCAACATGAGAGGACTGCCAAAAGTGTTTTCAGAAGCCTTAACCAAGACCCATTCGCCCAGGGGTGAAACACTCCTTCAATAAGTCTCAAAGCCATTTTTTGGTGATAGGTGCGTCTGTCAAAACCTTCTCAAATCTTCTTGCAAACTGTGATTCAATTTTTGTACTTTCAAGAATTTGCATTTCATGTACTAGGTCTTATAATTCATTTAGTTTGAACATTGCAAATCATTTTAATTTGGTTTCAGATCTTTCTTACTGTCCTAAGGACTGAGATGTAGGTTTGATTGACTCACCATTGAGGTTGAAAGTCAATCTTTACACCTTGTGATCTCTTTCCTAAAGAAATGCACTTAGGGAAAGACACACCCCTTATCATTAAGGATCTTTTTCCCAACATTTCAAAATGTATGAAATAGATATTTGATAAAACGTTCATCTTATTAGTAGAACCTAGATAGAGCATGTTGGTGCATATAAGCATTATGGATTAAATGACATACATTTAGGTAATTTGTGAGACTATTTTAAAATTTGTTTAAATTGCATCATTTGAAGCTATACTTATTAATAATAAAATTTATACATCACTAGAAGTTTTTTTTTTTTTGTACCACTTATTAAACTCATAATTTATGACAAGTTTGAGAAGTGGTCTCTACTATCTAGTGATGATGCAAAATTGTTCTTCACGTTTTTTGTATTCATTAAAAAATAAATTTACATTATAATAATAAGTCTGAATTTTCTTAGAAAGTAAACTAGATAAAAAGAATGCAAACTTTTGTCCTAGTACAAATTGCTCTAGTTTTACTTTTAAAATTTTACTCTACGTGGTCATAATGGATTTTCTCAATATTTATTGATCACCAAGGCATATTAATTCACCCAAGATATTTGTTGACATTTATATGAAACTAGTTTAATCTAGTGGCTTCATATAGGTTGGCTAACTTGACAAACCCATTAATTAATGCATTATAGTTAATATTACAAAACCACAAGATTTTGTTTATCTTGAAATTAACCATAATATTTTATTACGTCGAAGGTGTATCATATTTGGAAATGGCAGATCTGATTTTCACTATCAATGGTTAACAGGTAAGTATAAACAATGCAAAACGGTTATATTAATCTAGCCTGTTGAATATTTTTCGCCATTTTTTTTAACGTTTCTCATTTTGCAATGTTTGAATATTGTACATTATGACCTGCCACCATTTTGTTTTTTCATTGTTTACAACCATCAAGGTGTATTTTTATTTACAACCACCCATACTCGTATCTTAGATTTTTTAGAGCTTCATCGGATGGGAAACTACACCTCTATAAATATGATATTATATTTTTTAGAGTTTCATCGGATGAGGAGCCACCTCTTAATGCCCTAACCGTTTTATTGCATATTTTATTATATTGGCATGTAAAATTATGTATATAAGTCAGAATAATTTGGCGGTTCTTACTACCTTGCTCAACAGATCTCTTTTTAATTTGGTGGCAATTGTTGGAATTAGATTTATATTTATTTTGCCTGGGTTTTTCTTGACAGCGCACAGTACATTTAATTGATTTTTTTTGTCAACATATTAATTACTTTCATCTAACCTAGGTAAAGATATTATCATCTTACTTATCCATCTTCGTTTTAACTCACAAACTCTCTAAATTTCACTCACTTCTTCATAGTTGCAATTGTTTGTGATTCTCTCTTCCACTGACCAATGTATTCATTTACAGTTGTATGTTGGTGAATGCTTGAATTTTTCCCTATGTATATTTTGTGAATTTAGTGTTTTCTATATATAAAAATTGTTTCACTTTGCCTTGATATATGATTCCTTGTATATTTTGGTAATATCTGTACATATATTCATGTTCTGATTTTTCTCCTGTAAAGCCACAAAAAAACCATTTGAAAGCTTGCACATTCTGTTAGAAAATCCTTCCCTCTTTCAGTGAACAATGTATTCTTTTACACTTGAATTGTTTGGTAGGAAAACATTTTCATGTTGAGTAAGAATGGCTTGGTTTTTTGAGAGCTTGCTTCTTTTGGCCCAACTTATTTGTCTTCTTCTTATTCACCACTATTTAATTTTACTTTTCATCATTCTATACCTACTCTTCATGGGAACAAAATGCTTCATTTTCATGTAGGTGGTGTTTATAAAAAATAGTGTACTAAATTATGTCATGCTTTATTGTAATTAAATAATTTCAAGTTAATCTTCCTTTATTTGCATGTTGGAGTGTTTCTAATTCTAGCTTATCAATTTTCAAAATTTTCTGGTTTGCTAACTTTCTCGAGTGTATGAACCACTAGCTTATGTATTTATTATTTTCTCAATACTTGTAAAATATTCCATATGTTCAACTGCAAGGTTTTTAGAGAGAAATTTATTATTTGTTGTCTTCCTTTACCTTGTTGTTTTTTCGTTCCTTTTCAAGTCGCCAAAAAATACTTGCATATTGCAAACATCTTTCCTTGGGATCACATTTTCTATTGTGTTGTTAGGGTTGGGGGGACTTTGTCCTAGTTTTTTAATGATGTATAATATATGCAGAAACATCTTTATGGAAATTTAAAATGTATGAAAGTGTTAACTAATTTAATTTATTGAGTTGTTGGGTTCATAATTTATTTTAATCTTACCTGTTGCTTTTTCAATTCACAACCTACTCATGACAAATGTTGTTCCACTCAATGATTTGAAGGCTGAAAGCTTTACAAGAAAATAAATCCCAAATTTGATGCATGTCTATAGAGATCTACTTTAAATTTATTTTATTTAATATTGTATTATAGTTTAAATATATTTAAGACTTATTTTTTTATTTATCTAAAAGATATTTTGATTTTTCCTACACCTATTCAATAATAATTTTTTAATTTACACTTTTTTACTAAATTTTTTTATTCACTTAACAATAATAAATATCATAGCTCTTTAACAAGTAAAATATCTATAAAATAATTCTAAGTAAATAAATGATGTAAACAAAGTAATATATTTCTTAATAATTTTGAAGTAAATAAAAAAAAAATTAATCAATAATAAAATAAATAAATTAAAACAATATTTTGATGTTCTCTAAAAAAACAATAATCTTTTGTACAATATATTTAAGATATTATTTTGTTTATCATTTTGAAAATATATATATATATATATTTATTTAAAAGTTATTTTGTTTATTTTTACATTATATTAACAATAACTAATTAAACAAAACTATTTATAATAATATATTTAAAAAAATAAATACTAATAAATATTTAGTCTTATTAATATACTGATTGATTTTAATTAACTAAAACTAATTTAAATTTTATAAATACTATTATTACATTTAACTACTTAATTAATTAATTAAAAAAGTAACTGCATGCTTAAATCTAAAACATTATAAACCTTAGATGACCATAGATGACCTTACAAAAACAAAAGCAAACAAGAGTTGAGGAGGAGGTAAGTATAAACCTCAACGTCCAAGCTTGGCCAAATAGGTCCAAAGATGAAAACCAAACGCTAATAATGATCTTTGTACACAAGTTCACAACTAAATCTTTTAATACCATTTTCATCAGTCAAACTTATGTTCTCCATTTTGCATCTACCCCAATAGTCTTTTACTCAAATAAAACTGAATGGTTTCAAGCTTAAGAACCTACAAACACAGTGTTACCTTAATTATCACAGTAGCTTACCTTCCTTGTTTACTATTATGTTTATTTTTATTAAGAAATATACTATTCAAGTAAACACATCTTCTAGATATCCCTGCTCTCCTAGTACTGACAATGATGTACTATCAAAATAATATATATTACACATTTAATTAATAATATAATAGTATTAATGTGTCAAAATCCAAACTTGATTTTTTATTTTTTGTAGCTAAATAGTTGTAGTATAGTGTGATTGTTATTTGACAAACATGCATTGAAAATTCCTTAACTTTCATTCAGCTATATTAATTGTGTTTCCCTATTGTTTCAAATTCTTGTTTTTTATTTATAAAATCTTTGACTTAACTCATCTCAGGAGATGGATAACTACAATCAAATGCCTAATATCACCCAAGTGTCTAGCGTGGATACATTGAACACTAAACACAACCCTAATGTCTCTTTGAATCCCCATCCTATTGTAGTAGAGTCTTATGCCTTTGTAAATAAACTGGAATGCCTTGGGCTTGATGTTGAACATCTAGAACCTACTATCACAAATAGTTGTCGCACCATTGTCCACAAATTCAAAGTTGTTTTCCAAACATTGCCTTAGGTAGAAGATTTGAAAATTGAAAAGCTTTAGGATGCACTGTCCTCATTCTAGGAGAGTTGCACTGAATTGGAGGGCCTCTACACTTTCCTTGGGGAAATCTATTATGATCACCTATATGGAAATGACGCCACACCCTCTTTACTCCATGCATATGAGATGTACCTACAAAATATGTGATCAGATACTTGAACTATTTACTATGTAACCTCTCTATAGCTAACTATGTATATAATCATATCCCTCTAGAGAAGCCTTCATTTTGATGCTATGCAACTTACGTATACATATCCATGTGCATAATATGTCACTTTTTACCTGTACTTCTCACTATGTAAATATTGTAAAGTTGACTATGTCTACAATCATACTTTGTACCATTTGACCTCATGTATTACAATCTAAAGTGACTAAAGAGTCTTCTACTTATATGCAATGCAATAAAAAACTTCTTTTACAAGTACTTGCTCATTAAATTTATAGTTGCAAATTCTTTTAATTTCATGTATTGATATTATAATTGTCTTGGAGAATGTTATTCCAAATGACAATTCAACTTATTTATGCAAGTGCCTTAACAATGACTCAACCTATATATTATTATCATTTATGAAACATAGAGTTACAAACTACCTGTAACCTAGATTTATGGTAAACATGTTTTTTACAATTTGTGTATTATGATATATTTAGCTATTACTTTTCCCTTATGGATATACAATTTTTTGCCTTTACATTTCAACTTTCACTATATACATGTTTTCCTCGCACCTACATCAGATACATTCAAACCAAGACACCGCAACCATCATCCCCAAAACATCTACCTTTTTTCCCCTTCTACCCCAAGCAATTAACTTTTTATAATTCCTAATAAGCATATTTTAAGTTCAATCATATTAAAGGTTGGAAAGATCATTTTGCACTTGAAATTACTATCCTCACTTTTCTTCGATACCTAATTGTCATACTTTGAAGTTGCATGTAGGACAACCACTTCCACAAACCTGCAACATTATGATGTCAAAATTAACTACAAATGTAATTTCCAACATACTTGATGACATACCCAATGTAGATCCACTTTTAGTGAAAGGATCTATTGTCCATCTCAAAAACTACAATTGTAGAAAATTCCCCAAATTCACGTACGTGCATACTTTCCTTCTATTGTGTAGATCTTAAGCATCTACATCTCATTAATACATCTCTGTCCTTTAATTGCAGGGAAATTTTAATTCATAGTTTGTAAATAATATCAAACAATGAATCATTGATTGGAACTCCAACTGTTATCCATCAAGCTACAACCTATATGCCCTCTAGCAGCTCTCAAGAGCAGTTTACCAATTCTTGAGCCACCAATTCTTTCATTGAAGAATCCACAACATCAATAGAACACCACAATATGGCCCCATATGAACCAATTCTAATTGAATCATTAACCCCCTACCATACGTATTGGAGAATTTAGGGCAGTGAATTGACTAAAAGTTCAATTTGTGCTTGTACAAAAATGCAAGTCATGATGGAAAAGTTTTTGGGTTTGATTTCATAGATAAATCAGGCTTTGCAATACATGTCGCATGCTTTAATGAACTTGTAGGCATGTTCTACCATATTATAAAATCCGATAGTATTTATGTAATATCAAATGGTCGCATTAGAGTTGCTAACATGAAATATAGCAGCAACACAAATCCTTATGCAATTTTCCTCCATACCTCTTCAACCATAAGTCCATCCACCTGTGCAGACTCCAATATACCTAGGCACAACGTTCATATCAGAAGCATAGATTCATTAATGTCATTACCTCTTAATACCCTTGTAGATGTCATTAGCATTCTCTTGCACATCTCCTCTACGTCAACCATATGTAAGAGAGATGGTACCGAAACAGTAAAGTGTACAACTACCATTATAGACATATCAAGTCGTACCATTGATATTACACTTTGGGGTCACCATTGTGAAATTGGTGGTAAACAAATATCTGACCTTTATGTGTAGCCAAACCCCCTAATTATTTTGATAAAGAGTGGACATATAACATATTGGTCTAGAACATCAATAAATACTATTTTCCCAACTACCATTATAATCAATCCCAACTTGGTAGAAGACACACCATTACAAACCTAGTACACAACTAAATGGATTTCCAAACCCTACCTTTCCCTTTCAAAGAGCCATTTTCCCACTAAAAAATTTGAAAATCTAATTACTATTTCAAGTATTACAAAGACAAGCTCTGTTGAGAAAAAAAAATGTTTGCATGAAGGCCACTATCACAAAGCTCCACTTAGACAACTTTTACTACTTTTGTTGCCCTTGCTTGGTGGAAAACAAAAAATCTAAAAAAAAGCTTCTCCAAAATTCACCTGGTTTGTTTAAATTCCCTAAATTTTCTTTAGAAAATTTAGAATGTGATTTTAGCTATATATTGAAGATGGAATTACAAGATGCTACATGACAACTTCTTAATGTTATTGCATTTGAAGAACCAACAACTATATTGCTAGGTGTTTCCGTAGAAGATTTTCAACTCCTACTAGTGGACAACAATGTTGCTAATGAAATTATAGCCAATGTTGTCAACTGTCAGTTTGTACTGTTGGAATCAAGGAACACTGAGAGGGGGGGTGAATCAGTGTATTGCAAAATTTAACTTTATTAACTTGATCTTTAAACCACTTATAGCATTGAACCAAAAGAAAGATGCAAGAACACAAGGCAATCAACCACAACACCATAACACAAGGATTTTTATGTGGAAACCCTATTAGGGGAAAAACCATGGTGGAGGTTAATCCACAATATGAGTATACTCAAAATAAGTGTTTACAAAAGGGGAATGCACATGCATTCTGGCACACTTCCTAGAGCTCACTGCTCAAATACAAAAGGCTTACTGCCCAAAAGAAGACTCATTTTCTTATAGCCACATATAGACAACTGGAGTGGATGAACTATGAGATAGCATCTTCTAATGCTTGATTATAGTTCTGATTAAGCACATTGATCACATTCTTCACATTATGTCTAATTCTGCTCTTGAAACTCTATCTTCTTTAATTCAAATCACCAATCTTTATTTTTCTCAAATGAAACTATGCACAATCGATCTATATTCCTTTTGACTCTCGTATCATATGCATCATATCACAAAATGGTATGAATAATCAATATATATATCTGCAAGTAGAGATTAGAACAACTGCATGTTGGCTTTAACAAAATATGAAACATGTACAAATTGTCGGCCCAATCCATAAACAATTATCAATGTGAACTAAAAAATGTTGGCCAAAACGTAGTAAGGACCCAAAACAACATGTCTCGAACATGAAACACCTTAAAAAATTATGCCTCAAATAACTGCAACACACTACACTCATCTAATCGGCCTTTTTGCACTGTTAGACTAAAAATCAATAAACCAGATCTTCTAACTTTCACACCAATCAATGTGAGGCCCTATGATTCAAAGATAAGATAGTTTATACATCAAAAGAAATTCCTTGAGATCCACAACACAAAATGATAACAAGAAATTACATATGAGTCAATGTACACAACTATGTCAGATGCCCTGTTTTAGCTTTGACAAATAACACATATCTTCAATCTGACTTCTGGTATAAGCAAATACTGAGGTGTGGATAGGATTACTGACTAGGGTTTCCATCAATGACAACACCAGATGAATTGTGTAGTGTCTTTTTCCAACAATCTCCCCCTTTGTCATTGATGGCAACACTTAGTGAAAAATGACTAAGTGTCAGAATCAGTACCAACATGAATACACTGCAATCCTCAAAACTTCAAAAATATTTTTAATCACAACTCCCCCTAAGATGAATATGACATTTTTCACTTTCCCACACTCCCCCTTTGACATCAATGGAAAAGACAGGAATCCGCATACCAAAAATAATACAAAATTTCTATGAACATGCTTTTCTAACTTACATGGACTTGAATATGTCTGCAAAATTGTTCTTCAACAGGCTTAAACTCTCCCAACCCTTTTTGAGACTATCCAAAATAGTCATGTGACCACATAAAAGGTAGGATTGCATCTCTACTAACTCAAGATTTTCTAGATCACTGACAGCCATAACATCATGTGCTTCCTTCAATGCACTAAGCATTGTCTCCATTTTAGGACCAATTAGTCCTCTAAGTTCACATATCCTTTCAACAATTTTGTCTTTTTCATGCTTCAAACTTTTAATTTTTTCAAGCAGGGATATGACTTGACCTTCTTGCTTACCAACAAAAATGGTTAGAGGATCAAAGGTTTGAGAAATATTTGCTAACTGTTTCTCATATTCCTTAATTTTCTTCTTAGTGACCTCAGTGAATTTTGACAAGGATAAGCATGACTTGTAGATATTTCCACTCTCAGATAATGCAACTTGAATGTTCTTTTTATAGGTAGCTAATTAGGATTTATCATTAGCAATCATACACTTCAATCTACTGAACTTGATTGTATCAAATTCTTTTTGGACCTTATCCTCAGTTGACTTTTCAAGAGACTCAAAGTGAGTACTTATAGAGTTGATAAGTTTCTTCAGCTGACCAAAGGGAGAATCAAATGAGTCCTTGATATGTGTGGTCATGATATTCTCCAAGATACCAGATGCAAGACTTAGCAGCTCACTGTCCTCAATGTGAGATTTCAATATCTCCTCCCTTGCCTTGGCCTGAGAAAATGATGCTACCTTCATCTTCTGAATAGGGGATAGAGTGGCCAATTTGATAGGACCTTCAACCAATTCAAGGTCAAACACCTCCTATTTTTCTTCTAAAAACTTCTTTTCTACCTTTGTAGTGTCTCTTGCTTCCATAGCAACCTCCTTTGCCTCAGCCTTCTTTTCTTCAATCATAGATTCTTTCTTGGCTTTGGGAATCTCTATTTCTTCAACTGAAATATCTTTAGGAGCTTCAGTATCCATGGGAATTTTAGTATCTTGCATATCTAGAGGATTTTGAGTGTCCTCAATTGTGTCTTCTTTCACTTATTCAATATTATCCCAAACATCTTGAACTTCTAGACCAGATGTAACATCTTCATCATGAGTTTCTTCAGAGACAACGTTATATCTGTTCTTCAACAAAAATCCCATAAGAATTTTCTCAGTGTCTTTTGCTACTTCCTCAGTTTTCCCTATCATAATCTTATTCACCCTTGATTTTCTTTTAAAATCCTTTTTAGCATCATTGAGGATTTTCTTCATTTCTTCTTTTGATATTACTAGACATAGATTGGAAAGTATGCATTCTTCAACTTTTGCATTTACTCTCCTCATTTCTAAGACTTCATATAACCATTCAGGTAACTCTGACATTATTTCTATGAGAGTCATATTGAAAATATTGAAATATTTTATCGTGGCTTCTTCAAGAGTTCTCTGACCGACACTATCAAAAGTGTCATACCATTCAGAAAGTGGTTTGAATTACCATCATCAATTAAGAATTTTTCCACTTCCTCTACAGTCATACCTTATCTATTAGTTTTCACCTTTTTCTTGGCTTTTTCTTCACCAGAGGGCTTGTCTGTCGATACTTTTGATGCCTTTGTTCCCTTATGCTTGATTTCTCTTACTTCTTCATCTGATTCAATTTCTTCATGATCTTCAACAACAACATAGACTCTTGTGCTTTTATCTTTCTTCCTCTTTCCTTCTCTTTCGGATGTCTCGACTTGAGCTTTTACTGGGCTTGATTTCTTTGTAGGACTGGATGAGGGTGCAGAGCTCCTTGTAGATCTAGTTCTAGCAGAGGATGCTGCCACACTAGCTGAATTAGTTCTAGTAGGCTCCCCTTCTTCAGCTTGTTCTCTTTTCTTCCTAGCTTCTCTTATTGCTTCAACTGATGTGCCGATGCTTTCTGCAAAATATTCAACTTCCTTTCTCACCTTCCAGAATATCATAGGCTTCTTCAGTTGTTCATGCACTTGCATATTCTTCTCTTCAAAGGTACCAAAACTTTCTTCTATCAGATCCCAAGGTCTACTCAACAAGTTTTGGGCATACAACTCCACAATGTTTTCTTCAACCTCATATCCCATAGGCATTATCCAAATTGTTCTAGGTTCTACTACTTCCATCAAACACTAATCAATGTCAACCATGAAGCAAATAGTGTCCTTATATTTTTCCACAATAGATTTAGGAATCCTTTCCCTAGCTTTCATTTCACTCTGAAAGCTTTTGAAGTAACCATAGATAGCAGTTTTCCTTGATTTGCTATCACCAATTCTATATAAGATGTCTCTGATTTGAACAACTACCGGTTTGTCACCTTCCCATTGCACTTTACCAACTCCCAGAACTTCATTCATAAAGTAGAAGAATAGACATAACAAAAAATTGCCATACTTGAAAAATTTCTTCTTGTCCTTCTAAATTTTACCAAGATTTTCAATTAGTTGGCTTTGGAGTAACTCACATAAGTCATATTCTGCATTTTCCTTGATCATTTGATAAGCTGCATAGAATTGCAGTACCAGATACAAAGTTATCCTGACTGGAGTGATAGATTTTATATCCAATAACCATAGAAGAAAATCTTACATCCAATTCAATGATGTCATTAATTGTCATGGATCTCTTGTTGAAAGTGGAACCGGTTGCCTCAGTGATTGTTTGGTTGTTCACAACTTTCAATGTGGGCAACCCACCAAATGAATTTAGACCAATAACAGTGCTTATAGCTTCTCTTGTGATCTTTAAGGGCTGATTTAACTACATGAACTCGACATGCACTTGACCTAGTATGTACTGAACCCATTCATTTTCGTTGAACACGGGAAATTTCACAATTTGTGTGAACTTCTTCTCCTCCAAATTTTTAAATTCAGGCCTTACACAAAGATCTTCTCCCACAATGTGATTTTTGTACAAATTTAACAACTAGGAGCTTCCTAATTCCTCAACATTCGCATGAATATATGCCCTAATATCTTCAATGTGCAAAACACCATACGAAAAAAAAAAATGCGCTTAATGGTTCTGTCTCAATAGATTTGAACAAGTTCCATTTGAATTTTGGGTGGGGTCTATCCTTAATATCAACTACTAATGGAGCAACCATTTCTAGAAATTTCAAGTTCACAAGTTTTGTAGATAAATATTGTAGACATCCAAATTTGACCACTCTCATATGGTCAAATTTGTCTCCTTTATTCATCTATTTCATCGATATTAATTAAATGATTTATTTAGTTAATATTTCCCCTTTTCCTAAGGTTTCCAAAGTATTTAATTTAATAATTGAATACTTTACCTTTCATCCTTTCCTCTCTAAATTAAATAAATATATCAATTTATTTAATTTAGTCATTTAACCTTTTTGAACTTAAATCAATTTTTAAATTCCCTCTTTTCTCTCTCTTTGTCACATCCTCCATAACCCTCTTCTAATCTGGATTAGTTTAATTAATCCACGATTAGGATGTGCACACCCTTAATCAAGATTAATCACATCCTCCATATTTGGCCATTTTCCTCTAATCCTTCATTAATCTTCTTAATCACCTGTTTGCACAACCTTAATCTAATCCTCATGCCATTTCTGGTATGTCCTCCAAGTCAACCTTTCATAAGTACTTGCTTCATTTGGCCTTGACCTCTTCCCCATGTGAATTAAAAATTCACATTTATTCATTCAATGCTCCCCTCTTCCCCATGAAGGTTGTTGGGAAATTCTAAATCCTCTCATAAGTCACATCACTCACATGGGACATGGACTTCCTTTATGAGAACCTTGTCTTATCCTCAAGATACTTCCAATCATGTGAATTTAAAATTCACATTTATTTCCCCAACCACTTCTCTCTTCCCCATGATGATTAGTGAGGAATTCTAAAATTCCTCACTTGTCACCATCCTTCCACATGGGGACAAGAACTTCCTTTATAAGGAAATTTTCTACTAATCCCAAGGTACTTGCAAGTACCTCCACCTCACATGTCCTTTTTCCACCTCCCTTTCCACATGGCAAGATGTGAGGGCTTGTGAGTCCTCAACTCACCATAGCCCTTCATCTTTCCCATGTTGGCTAAATCCTAGTCATTCAAATATCTAGAGATCTTTCCCCTAAAATAGAGGACTTAGTCTCATTTTTTATAGAACATGCATTCACAATTCAAGCTCTAGCACTCTCAAGCTCAATCATTCAATCACTTGCATTCAACCTCCATTATTGCACTTCAAGCTTCCATTGCATGCATTTTCACTTGCTTATCCAAATACCCAAATCTCTCATTGCATCCTCCATACAATCTAGAGAATTTTGCATATCATTTAGCACCCTTTTCCATCAAGGAGCACACATATAATCTACATCAAAGGGCCAACCAAAAGGATCATTTGGACAAGGTATATCTCTTGCTTTAATCTTTGTTTTGTTCAAGTTAAACTAGGCTTATCTTGAGGTGGTTTTGTGTGTGTTTCTCCTTTGCATTTCTTTTTGTTTTGCACCTTTTAGGGTAGGAAATCATGCTGCACACATTTCTGGCATGCCCGGTGGGACCCACAAATGGGTATGCTCTTTTATTGTGCTCTATTGTTTGAATTTTTGCAGGTTCAGGTTACACGGAGGCAACTCTGCAACTAAAAGGGGAAACCTTCCCCTCAAGATAGGCGACCCTGCCCTCAACAGAGGTGATTCTGCCCTTACAAAATCGCCCATCTATGAAACAAGGGAAAATCTGCTCCCTATTTCTTGAACAAGTGACACTGCTACTGAGTTGGGCGAGCCTAATTCCTACAAATAGGTGACCCTGCCCCAGAACAGGCGATCCTACCCCAGAATAGGTGAACCTACAACTGAGAGGGGAAACCTTGACCTTAACAGGGGTAATTATGCTATCAACAGGGGTGATTCTACCCCAGACAGAGGTGATTTTGAGGTAAACAGTGACTTAAAAGGTTATTTCTAGAGTTTGTTTCTTGCCATTTTTCTTAGTACTAACCCCCTAACCTATTTTGTCAGTGGATGTGCTTGTTTTTACTAATGTTTGTGTAGTCATTTCATGTTTTTCCAAGGCTAAAGATTAAACTACTAACATATTTGTTGCAAGACGAACGGGACAAGACCTTAGTTTTTGCTTATTGTCTTTTTCTTACTAGTTAGGCACATAGTTTAATTAGGGGAAGTCAATACTATTGTGTGTTGTGCTTGAAAGTGAACTATTAACGTATCCAATCCCCTTGAGCCATTCGATGATCCTGGGTGAAGATAAATCATAGTCCACTTAGTCCTTTATGTTACCTAGGAGGCACTAGGTCGTTCAAGCTTTCCCCTTGCGCTTCGTGCGAGCCTGGGGACTAGCTGAAAATGTCTAGAATTTTATTTTAGTGGGACCTGCTTGGGGATTTCATCACCCCAAGGTACAATCCCAACCACGTGTACTGACAAGGTATATAAATGGGGGAGAGCCAAAGCTATACCCCAATCCAGTCACATTGTGTCTGGTGAAGCGTCGAAGCTAGGGTGATACCTAGATAAGACGTGAAGAGTTGGTCCAAGTTTCTAGTACCTCCCTGGAGCTTCTGACTCATGCCTATGACGGGTTGGTTTTCATGGTTGTGCCTCACATACTGTGAGTATATCAAGGACTCCCTAGTTTTCCTTGTTCATCCTAGATAGAGAATCGTGTTAGCCATACCCTTGTTACTAATCTTAAGATTCTGTTGTTTGAACTATTTTCTTTGTGCGAAACCAGTGCATGTATTTTTAGTCGAGTCAACCTTTTCCTTCTACTTGTTTGCTATGTTTTATGTCCTTTTCCATAGCTATTTTTATCCAAGTCTAGTCCAAGTCTTCTATTTGGGAAAGTTTTCCTTTGACAGGGGAAAACTTGCTGCTAACAAGGGTGACCCTGCTATCCACAGGGGCGACCTTTCCTTTTGTCTGAGTCATTTCCCAGTCTGTCCCTGTCAGAATCACCCATCCTTAACTAGTTAGGTGAGCTTACCTCTGAGAGGGGTGATTTTTCCTCTGAGTTGGGTGACCCTGCCACCTAAAGGGGCAATTCTGCTCTCTATTTGAGTCACTTTGTCAGTCAAACATCCCATCACATTCACCTATTTCATCAAAAGGGGCGATTCTACCTCTAAGTTGGGTGACCCTGCCTCATACTTAGGGAATTGTGCTTGTTATTTTAGTTCCCTGTCAGTCTCAAAGTCATCATATTCACCCATTCCTTGGAAATAGGAAATTTTGCAACATAGTTAGGTGATTTTGCACTCTAAACAACCAATCCCACCTTCTATTCAGTCAATCCATTTGTCTGTTTCCCCATTTAGTGAATTCATTTCCACGTCTCGTTGATCCATTTCCACGTCTCGTTGATCCATTTCCACGTCTCATTGATCCATTTCCCCATTTGGTTGGACCGTTTCCCCGTTTCGTTAGTCTGTTTCTACACTCGGTTGGTCCTTTTCCCCATTCTGTTGGTCTGTTTCCCCATTCAGTTAGTTCATTTCCCCGTTCGGTTAGTTTGTTTCCCCATTCGGTGAGTCTGTTTGCTCGTTCTGAGAGTCTTTTTGTCTGCTCAGAGAGATCGTCACCCCGTTTATCAACGTTGTTTGACTATTTTTAGAGT
Source organism: Sequoia sempervirens (assembly GCA_007258455.2). Taxonomy (NCBI): domain Eukaryota; kingdom Viridiplantae; phylum Streptophyta; class Pinopsida; order Cupressales; family Cupressaceae; genus Sequoia; species Sequoia sempervirens. Next base: position 228,176,368 of record VDFB02270651.1, read on the forward strand.
TAGATAAGTCCAAGAGTTGAGTTTGGTGACCTTGCACACTATTTGGGAGACCTTTCCTTCAAGCTAGGTGACCTTGCACCCTAGTTGGGTGATCTTGCCCCCAAGTTAGGTGACTTTGCACCCTAGTTGGGCAACCTTGCCCCCAAGTTAGGTGACCTTTCACCCTAGTTGGGTGACCTTGCCTAAAAGTTAGGCGACCTTGCACCCTAGTTGGGAAACCTTGCCCCCAAATTGGGTGACCTTTCCCCCAAGTTGGGTGACCTTGCACCCTAGTTGGGAGACCCTGCACCTAGTTGGGCGATCTTGCAATTGATTTGAGCGACCCTGCACCTAGTTGGGTGATCTTGTACCTAAGTTGGGAAATCCTTCACCTTAGTTGGGTGATCCTACACTCTGTTTAGACAAGTTTGATCCTTATTTAGGGTAGTTAATCTATTGGGCTCCCAAAAAGCTTGTTGTTTTCCAAGCCATTTGCACCTCCTGTTCACCCCTAAGCTTCACTTTAGTCCATCTACATTCTCCAAAGGTTATTCATTTATCATCTGAATCATATAGGTACATCCTTAATCATCTCTAGATTGCACATCCATTATCATTTTCTCAATCCAAATCCCCTGAACTTCATTTGAGGTTATTATCCAAATTGGCCTAGGTGTTTGAAATCGATCATCATCCTTCAACATCTTCTTAGGATCGTCATCCGTCCTGATTCAGTCATTTTCTTCAGCCCAATCAATCCCCTTCCATCTCAAGGTGGATTCGGTGCCACAATCATCTATCTATTTTTTTATCCAATCAATCAACACCTTAAGTCACCTAGGGTGATTTCTAAACCTGGTTTAGAGTCCCTTTTATCATCTTATCCATCATCAAATCTTATCAATCATTTCATCAATCAATCTAATCCAATATAATCCAATCACATCCTTATCCAATCATCCAATCAACTAATCCCTCATCCAACCAAATCAATCCTTTAATCATCATTTAGGTCATCTTTGCATTGCATCTTAAAGTTTAACCCTATCTTAGTTCACTTGGTAGCTTTGCACTTTCATGCCCATTCAAACTCGATCAAAAGCTAGGAAGCAAATGGAAGAACAAAAAGCCTAGGGTTCCTAGCCAAATATCCCACAAGATCCCAACAACTGTGCAAATATCCCTCAGGATCCCAATAACGGTGCTTGGTCATAGTCCAACACTGACGTTCAAAACACCTCACCGCTTAGAGACGAGAACATGGTTAATCAGCCCAAAGTTACAGTTGACGAATACCTTAGCAATCATGTTAATTTTCAAATGATGGATCACATCCTCAACGAGTGTGGAGATAAGATTATTTCCACTTTGATCATGAAAGGAGTCAAACCACCACCCTATTTTGATGTCATAGTATACTGGCACCCAAACTCTTCATGCACCTCAAGATCCACAGACTTTATAGAATGTTCCAAGAAATCCATATGTCCCCAAAGGTGCACCTATAGACAATTGGTATCACCCTAAGTTTGGAAATGTTGTGATACATCAAGTCGAAAGTTATCCTCACCTCCCAGCTACAACCTCTACAACTCCATCTAATCCTAATGACCCTTGTGCCTATGACATGTCGTAGAATATTCCATCTGCTCCACCACTCCCGCCTCAACATCCTAGTCAACCACTAGTCAACACTGGAGCTAATCTTGTCCTTGCATTGATGCCACCTCTAGGGCCTGCACCCGTTGGAAATCTACCACCGCCACCTCAAGGTAACATCCCTGCATTCTAGTAGCCTCATGTTAATACTCATCACTCCACTACATTGCAAGCATCACAACAACACACTGTTATTCTATCACAAGTGCCACCACAACATGTTGTTGCTACTATCTCATCTCAACAACCTCATCAACAACATCCACACCATCAGCAACCTCTATAACAAAATGTCACAATCCCCCAGCAAAGTGTTACAATTCAGCAAAAAAATGTTCCAATTCCTTAGCAACACACTATTGCTCCTACGCAACCCCCACACCAAGTAACACAAGCTACATCACAGCCTCTGCAATTTCCCCACGATGCCTCTGCAACAATCCCACAACAACATCAGATCTTGTCTCATCCATCTTATCAATAGCCACCACAACAACAACAACCACCCCAACATACACACATTTCCACACAAATGCAGTGCAATCCTCTCACACAATATCTCTACCATCCGTCCAACACGTACACTGCTTATGCTGCTGCATCCAATCCTAATCCAAATATCTAGGTGTCTGCTCAGAATCCACTGTGGAACCAACTGCCACCTTATACCAACATTTCAGAATCACACTCAAATCCTTATCAAAAAATTTCTAATCCACAACCACCTCCATACGTCATGCGACAGCCCAACGTTGCATACAATTACCAATCCAATCCATACTACACTCAACAACAACCACCTTACCAACAGGGTGCTCCATCCACGACCTACTATCATCAATCGCCACCATACCAACAAGGAGCTTCCACATCATCGTATTACCAAGCTTCTACACAATATCAGTAGGGTGCTCCATCCACTTCATATTATCAATAGCAACCACCATATCAACAAGCAACTTCCACCTCTTACTATCAAAATTTGTCATCCTCTTATCCACCTTATGTCTATCGGCAACCACAATCCACATACGCCAATCAATACCAACAAACGCTTCCATATACACCTACACCAGCCTACAATCAAGCTGCTTCTGCACAATCCTCATCATATCAACAATATCCTCCTTACAATCAGACTAGTCCATCTAATCTGACTCCTGCAATTCCTATCAATAAAGATCTGGAAGAAGTCAAAGTTGCGTTAAAGGACTTGCAAGCAGGTACTGGCAAGCAATCATTTAAATTTGAAGATATTTGTCCCTATCCATTTGATCCTTCAATCTCATTAGTTCCTTTCCTCAAGCATTTCGAAATGCCAAAATTCAATAAGTATAAGGGAACAAAAGACCCCACAACTCACCTTCAAGAATTCTATGCCCACTATCAAGAAGTCATGCATAATGACAATTACCTCATGAGATTGTTTCCTAGGAGTTTACAGGGGATAGCCCTTGATTGGTTTATGGGTCTTGAGAAGGGATCTATCAAGTCCTTTGCACAACTTTCAGAAGAGTTTGTCTCCCACTTCTCCTTTAATTTGGAGAAGGATATCGATACGTTACATCTCCTGAAGGAAAAGCAGTGTGAGGGAGAAACCTTTGCGAGCTATCTTCAAAGATGGTGAGCTTTATCCAGTCGTATGAAATCTCCTATAAGAGAAAAAGACATGGTCACCCTGTTCATCGAAAACTCTCATCTGGATATGGCCCACAATTTTAGACTTCACTATGTCACGAATTTCGTGGAAATAGTGGAGAAAGGTCCTATCCTCAAGAGGGCACTTATTGCCTAAGGGTTAGTCAAAATATTTAACTTTGATAAAGAGAAGTTGTCTGGAGATAAGCCTTGTTATTGGAACAAAAAAAAAATAAATTCAATGATGGTGTCACTGACACCAAACACGTCCAAGTGGCTAATGCTTTGCAAAAGCCACAATATCCCCCTCCTCAATAGTCAAATCCTCATGCTATATCAATGCCATAGGGGGCACCTCGTCCTACCCAACAATCCAATCAAAATAACCAAGGGAATAGCAAACATCAATTCACTCAACTAGGAGAACCCTTGAGTGTCGTGTTCCATAAGCTCCTTCAAGCTAATTACCCAATCACATATCCTATGACCAAGCCTATTGACAAATCCAAGCCTAAACCAGCCTGGTACAAATAAAATGAGTATTACAAGCTCCATAAGATTAAAGGGCATACATTAAACAAATGTTAGGGTTTAAAAACATACGTTCAGGATCTCATAGATTGAGGTGACATACATGTAGATGCCAACATGGTACCCTTGTCCAATGCTCAATTACAAATATATCAAAATGATTTTCCTAAGCATAATCAAGGTCCTAGCACATCAAACTCAAACCTAGGACCTAGCAACAATAATGACCAGAATAATAGCACTAATAACATCAGTTACAAAAATGTGCCATTTAATTATCAAGGCATCGTCATGCACATTGAACAAGTAGAACCATGTGTATCCATGATATGCATAAAATGAAAGGACCCACAATGTGTTGTTACGACCCGCAGAACCCATATCACAATCCCTGGAGCCTCCACATCTACCCAACCACCACCTGTGAGTTCTCAATACAACATTCTCGATCATCTAGGAAAGACTTCGACACAAATATCCATCCTATATTTTCTCAAGTCTTCTCCCGTAAACCAAAAAATCTTAAACAAGGCCTTATAGGACACCCAATTTCCCAATGACATGGACCCTACACAATTTCAAGAATTGGTAGGACACCTTTCAACAACCTATCAATTAGGTTTTAGCCAAAACGACATGCCCTGTATTGACTCAAACCATAATCATCCCCTCCATCTTGAGGTCCTGGTAAACAGTCATAAAGTAAAAAGGGTCTTGGTAGACAATGGTTTGACCCTGAATCTTTGCACATTGAAATTCATAAAACAGATGGGATACACCCATGCTGACTTAAACAATCAAGTCATCACTATCAAGGTGTATGATAATGCAGAGCGTGATTCTGAAGGGACAATTTGTCTTCCAATCTAGGTTGGGCCAGTTGTGCAATACACTACATGTCATGTCCTTGATTTGTAACTTCCCTATAACTTCCTCCTTAGTCATCCATGGATCCACACCATGCAAGTTATTCCATCCACATACCATCAATGTATGAAATTCCCATTCAATGGGGTAGAAGTTACCATACACGCAAATCCTCAACCATTTGAATATTAACCTACATTAGAAGCCTCTTTTCCCCACTCTCATTACTGTCCTAGAGTAGAAATGGGACCACTGCATACGCCATCATCCCACTCATCTACCAACACACTAGCCACCACTTCATCCACTCCATCGTTCGCACCTAATTCCACCCTTACCAAAGTCCAGATCATTGACAAAGGATGTGGTGAATATGAAATGCACATGGCTTTGAATGTGGCAACTATGCCACCCTCACCAAACATATATGGCTAGGCTTCTCAGTCAACACCAAATGAAGAAGAGAATATTGTCACTTTGAGTTCCAAAAATGTGGGGTCCAACACCTTTCACTCTCCTGGGTTAAGGCAAGACACACCAGAAGATGACATCAGCCAGTGGGTATATTGTGAGGAACTTGAACCCTCTCCTCCCTTGAAAGAATATTTCCAAGAGGTATATCCTTGGCCTTCTAAGTTTGTAGAGAAACACAATTATCGGGGGGGAGGCCTTATTGTAGAAGAACAAGGAATATTCCAACTGATCAACACTTCTATGCGTCTGCAAAATTTGGGTTTGGGTTATCATACCAAGTAAAAGGGTCCTATGGCATTGGTGAGTCTAGTTTTTGGTCAAATTTTGGGTAGAATCTATAGTTTATTTGCTGGAATTTGTCATGGAATTTGATGTAAAATGTTGATATTTTCATAATGTTTCCCTCTATTGGATGTTGTGGTAGTGTTGTTGATATGTGGTTGTCATTGATGTCAACACTATTAGCATTGTTTTATTGAAGGTTGTATATGTCAAGGATATTGAGAAAATTGTAATAAGAAGTGCTACAGGTTGTCAGTGGAATAGTGAAGTTCATTAAGGTGTCTTGCTTATTACTTTTTTGATCAGTTGTTGTGGACTAAAGGGTTTCTTGCTAAGTGTATCTAGTTTATCCATCAAAAGTTTCAGAGGTCCGTATGAAGTTTTGAGCAAGTTATGAAGATTTGTATTTTGACAATATTTTTGTGGTTTTAGTTAGTGCTCCTGATATAAGTTGGTGTATTTCTAGTAATTTTGGTTGTTTCATATTCTTCTTTGTTGGCTCTTGATTGTGTATTTTTCTAGATCATGCTCTATCTTTGTTGCACGTCTACGTTGATCGGTGTGTTCGTGGTCGGTAATTTTTCTCTTGTGTGTTCGGGTTTTTATGTTCTTGGCTGACATGATAGTAACGTGTTGTGGTTCCTTGGAGATTAAAATTGAATTTTTGGCATGCTCGAGGAGGTTTTTTTAATTATTCATTACATTGTGGCCAATGGTGTTTGATTTGCATTGAAAATTTACTTGTAAATTTGGGCCGACATTGTGTATATGTTTTATATTTCATATTTTATTTTGGCCGACAGAGTTGTTGATGAAAATCCATGTTGCGGATATATAAGAGTGATTGTTTGAGCAAATTGAAGTGTGCATAAGAGTGTGTGAGAGAAAAGGAAGAGAAAATGTGTGAATAGTGATCTAATCATTCGATTGCAGAGTAGAATGTGAAGAAGTTTGAGCAAAGTGTGAAGGAGTGTTTCTATGCTTAACCGAAACTGTAATTAGGCTTTTGTAGAAGCTATTTTCTCAATTCAAACCTTGTGGATCTAATCTAAATTTTCGTAAGATAGTGTGTCTTCTTTGGGCAGTGAGCCCTCTTGTATTTGAGCAGTGAGCTCTAGGCAGTGTGCATAAATGCATGTGCATTCCCATTATTCTTCTTTATACTTTTAACAGGGTATAATATTGTGGACTGACATCCACCATGGTTTTTCCCCTAACAGGGTTTCCACGTAAAAGATCTTGATGTTCTTTGTGTTTCTGATGTGTTGATGGTTTATGGTTTATTCTTCATTCATCAGATCTAAGATTACGTTAAGTTAGGTTTGAAAAGTTTAAATATTATGTGACATCTGATTAACCCCCCCTCTCAGTTGGTTGTCCTTGTTTTTCCAACAATTGGTATTAGAGTAGGTTCCTCTGAAGAAGTTTAAAAGCTTGAGGTGATCCAACATGGCATCATACAAGAAGGACAGTCCTAGATTTGATGGAACAAATTACCCTTTGTGGAAAGTAAGAATGGAATGTCATTTGAGGTGTATTGGTGAACCCTTCTATAAGATTACAAAGAACAAATATGTTATTCCTTAGAATGGTCCTTCCACTCTTGATGAGGTTAAAGAGGTTGGGACTAATATCAAGGCTATTGAAGCTTTGTTGAGTGCTCTGAAAGATTCGAAAATGACAAATGTGATAGATCTGAAGACAACTCATGAGATCTAGAAGAAGCTAGAGACTTTGTATGAAGGAGATGCACTTGTGAAGGTTGCTAAGCTAACAAGTTTGAAAGGCAAGTACGAAACTTTGAAGATGGGTGAAGATGAAAATATTTCTTCTTTTATGAAAAAAGTAAATGAACTTGTGATGGGTATTAGATGTGCCAGTGGTACCTTGGATGAACAAGAAATTGTAGCTAAAGTGCTCAGATCATTGCCTCCCTCTTACAAATCAAAGGATCATGCTATTGAAGAGCTCATAATAGTGACAAATGTGACAAGAGATATGTTGATTAGTAAACTTGTTGCTTTTGAGTTGAGTGAATTTGGTGATTCTGCCCCTAAGACTGAATCTGCATTTAAGGCTTCTTTATCCAGAAGAAACATGAAATTATATTATTTGGGAGAAAGATCTAGAAAGACATTCAAGTATGAGGAAGAGATGAAACAATTTGAAGAAGAAAGAGAGGTAGAAGAGCTAGAAGCGCTGATTGTGAAGAAAGAAGGCAAAGGACAAGGTAAGTATAAAGGAAAGTTTCCTATTAAATGTTTCTCTTGCAGCAAAATAGGTCATTTTGCTTCAAGGTGTCCTGAAAGAGTTCCTAGGTCCAAGCCTTAAAAACCTATATTTCAAAAGAAAAAATATTATGCTGAAGAAGGTGTGACTAATGAAGAATCTGATAAAGAAAATGGAAATGAGGATGAATGGGATTTCATTTCTATCAAGGAAATTGGTCTGGTGGCTACTGAATCTGCCAATGTTGAGAAATCTCTTGCAACCCGAATTGAAGAAAAGGATAAGTGGGTTATTGATAGTGGATGCTCACATCATATGACTGGTGACAAAATAAAATTTTAAATCTAAAGAAATATGACAGTGGGGTTGTAAGATTCGAAGATAATAATGCTGGTGTGATTCGTGGTAGAGGATCTATTTGTCTTGGTGGTAAACATAACACTGATGATGTCCTTTATGTTGAAGGCTTCAAGCATAACTTGTTGAGTGTTAGATAGATGGTGGACAAGGGTTAAAATATTCAGTTCAAAAATGGAAGATGCAGGATACTTGGAAGTTCTGGAAATGAAATTGCTTCAGGTACAAAGACAAAAGGTAATATTTTTCACCTAAGTTCTTATGTAAGTTGTTTGATTGCTCAAGTGGATGAAAGCTGGTTATGGCATAGGAGGTTGTGTCATGTGAATTTTGATAACATTGTCAAGGTAAGCTCCACTCAAGCAGTAAGAGATCTATCTAAGCTAGTAAATCCTACTAACACAATATGCAAGGAATGTTAGATGGGAAAACATACTAGAGTTTCTTTTAAGAGAAAACAACATCATACTAATGGAATACTAGAGCTGGTGCATACTGATCTGTGCGGTCCCTCTAGAATCAGAAGTCTATAAGGAGAAAGGTACTTTATGTTGCTTATTGATGATTACTCTAGGATGATATGGGTTGCTTTCTTTAGAGAAAAATGTGAAGCATTAGAGAAGTTCAAAAGTTTCAAAGCTATGGTAGAGAATGAGATGTTGGAAAAAAAAGGACAGACAACTAAGAGGGGGGGTGAATCAGTTGTCACAAAAATTTAAAAATTTCAAACTTTACGTAACTTAATCTCAAATCTGATGAATAAGAAATTAACCATAAACAATTAACACATCAGAGAGACAGAGAACGCCAAGATTTTTTTACGTGGAAACCCTATTAGGGGAAAAACCACGGTGGATATTAGTCCACAATATTATACCGTGTTAAAAGTATAATGAAAATAATAAAGGGGAATGCACATGCATTCAGGCACACTTCCTAGAGCTCACTACTCAATTACAAAAGAGGACTCACTATCCAAAGAAAGGTTTGTATTAAGACCATCCAAAATATGAATTGAGAAAATAGCTTCTACATAAGCCTGATTACAAATCCAGTTAAGCACAAAAAACCTTCTTCACTCTTCGCTCAAACTTCTTCTCACTCTACTCTACAATTGAATGATTTGGACAATATTCTCACATCTTCACTTTCTCTAGGATTCATACACTCTTATGCACACACTAACTTCGCTCAAAAAATCGCTCTTATATATATGCAACATGGGATTACATCAACAACTTAGTCAGCCAAAAATATAAAACATATTTACAATGTTGGCCCAAATTTACAATTAAATTTTCAATGTGGATCTAAACATTGTTAGCCAATACAATGATGTGACCCAAAACAATACTCATGAGCACGCAAAACATTCAAATTTTACTTTTCAAGGATCCACAACACGTTACCACCATCATGTCAGCCAGGAACATGAAAACTCGAACATGCACAAGAAAAATCTTCAACCACGAGCACACCGATCAATGTGGACATACCACAAAGATAGAGCACAATCTAGAAACATCCAAGAACACCAAGAAATAATAGAGAAACATCTGCAACAACTAGAATTACCATAATTATACCAATTTTAATCAAGAACACTAACAAAGACCACTGAAACATTGTCAGACCACAACACGATCAAATCTTCACATGGACCTATGAAACTTTTGGTAGATGATCTAGATACTCTAAAAAATAAACCCTTTAGTCTACAACAGTTGATCTCCAATGTACAGAATAGGACACCTTCATGACCTTCACAATTCCACTGGTAACAGGTAACTCTGTAACTCTTCCTTTCAGAATTTTCTCAATATCCTCGACATATACAATCTTCAATACACCAAATGATAATAGTGTTGACATCAATGACAACCATATATCAGCAACACATCCACATCATCCAACAATCTCCCCCTTTGGCATTGATGGTAACACATGATGTGAAAAATACCATCAACACAACTGGACTAACTCCCCCTTAGATTCTGACTCCTCTTCTCAACTGCTTCTATTCTCAAAATGATTTTTCACATTACTCTTCCCCCCCTTTGACATCAATGGCAAAGGTAACCATTACCTTTCCATATACATGCTCTAAACCACATATCTTCACATCTGCCTACTCCCCCTGTGTAGCAGCCATAGAGACATCAATCCAGATTAGAATATAACAATGAAGCTCATGGATTGATGCAAGTAAATGCATCTTTTAGTTCTTATCAGGAGGGGTAATCATCCCTAGCATTCCTCTGAGATACTCAAAAGTATCCTTCGGCAATGGCTTAGTGAAGATGTCTGCAATCTGTTCTTTGGTAGGCACATACTCCAATCTGACTTATTTCTCATTCACTTTCTCCCTCAAGAAGTGAAACTTGATTGATATATGTTTAGTCTTAGAGTGTAGTACCAGATTCCTCAAAATATTTATTGCACTTGAATTGTCACAGTATATGGAAATAGGTTCTTCATATACCACCCTGATATCTTTCAGCATCTGTTTCATCCATATCACTTGAGTACAGTTATTGGTAGAAACAATATATTTTGCTTCAACAGTAGATAGAGAAATGGAATTCTACTTTTTGCTCAACTAGGACACCAGCTTCTTCCCTAGGAAGAAAGCACCACCACTAGTACTTTTCCTGTCATCTACATCTCCAACCCAATCCGCATCAGTATATTCACTCAAAGTGAGATCATCATCCTTTGGATACCAAATTCCAAAGTCAATTGTTCCTTTTAGATATTTAAATATTCTCTTAACAATAGTCACACGTGATTCTTTTGGATCAGCCTAAAATCTAGCAACCATACATACAACATTCATAATGTCTAGTCTAGTCTAGGTGAAATAGAGAAATCCACCAATCATTGACCTATATCTAGTTTGATTTGCTTTAGGAGAATCATCATCCTGTGTTAGCTTGCATCCGGTCACCATGGGAGTACCAACAGGTTTTGATTCTTCCATCCCAAATTTCTTCAATAGATCTCTCACATATTTGGACTAAGATATGAAAATTCCCTTGTCTAACTGGGTAACATGCAATCCCAGAAAGAACTTCATCTCTCCAATCATACTCATCTCAAATTCACTCTTCATTTCATCAGCAAACTTCATACATAGATTATCATCTCCTCCAAAAATAATTTCATCAACAAAGACTTCTATAATTAACTCTTTATCATGATCCAACTTGAAGTATAAATTTCTATCAACAATACCTTTATTGAATCCAAGCTTCAATAAGTATTTGTCTAATCTAGCATACCAGGCTCTAGGGGCTTGCTTGAGTCCATACAAAGCTTTCTTCAATCGGAAAACCATGTCTTCCTTATCAGTCATTTGAAATCCATCAGGATGTTCAATATATACTTCTTCTTCTAGCTCACCATTTAGAAAAGCTGACTTCACATCCATTTGATAGACTTTATAGTTCTTATATGCAGCATAAGCAAGAAATAATCTAACAACTTCAATTCTGACAACAGGGGAAAAAGTTTCTTCAAAATCAACACCTTCCATTTGAGAATACCCTTTACATACCAGTCTTTCTTTATTCTGGACCACTTCACCTTGTTCATTCAGCTTGTTCTAAAACACCCATTTAGTACCAATCACATTTTTGTCTTGGGGTATGGGAACCAGTGTCCATGTGTCATTCTTTTCAATCTGTGTCAGTTCTTCCTTGATAGCTTCCATCCAGTGTTCATCTTGGTAGGCTTCATTGACATCTTTAGTTTCAATCTTGGAAATCAGGCAATACTCTTCTACAATCTTTCTTCTAGTTTTCACACCTTTACTCTTATCTCCTATAATTTGGTTTTCAGAATGATTTAGCTTTACATACCTTGGAACTTTAGGACTTTCTTGAGCTTTTGGTTCTTCTAATCTTTCTTCTGCACTTGCACTTGTTTGTGCTTCCTGACTTACTTGATTTACTAGAACGAATTGAGGTTGCTTTACCGAAACATATGGAATAATCTGAAGTTGGTTCTGTGTTTGAGAATTCTTCCCTTGGCTTGTTTTTCTTCATCTGAATCATAACCATAATATTTGGATGATTTAGAAGAATCCTCATCAACTTTGACATTTGCACTCTCAACCATTTTCCTTAGTCTTTTGTTATAGCACCGGTAGGCCTTGCTTCTAATAGAGTAACCTAGAAATATTCCTTCATTGCTTCTTGTATCAAACTTGCCTATGCCATTATTTCTCTTGATGTAGCATTTGCTTCCAAAGATCTTGAAATATTTAACAGTAGGCTTATAACCAAACCATAGCTCAAAAGGGGTCTTACCAAAATCACCATTAACATTTACCCAGTTTAAAGTATACACATCAGTGCTTACAGCTTCACTCCAATAGATCTGGGGCACATTTCCTTCTATCATCATTGTTCTAGCAGCATTGAAAATTGTTCTATTCTTTCTCTCTGCAACTCCATTCTGTTGAGGGGTTCAGGGAGTAGATAACTGTCTTTTGATTCCATGTTCTTCACAAAAAGAGTTGAACTCCCTCGAGGTGAACTCACCACCTCTGTCAGACCTCGGTCATTTTATTTTCAGACCTTTCTCATTCTCTACCATAGCCTTGAAACTTTTGAACTTTTCCAATGCTTCACATTTTTCTTTTAGGAAAGAAACCTATATCATTCTAGAATAATTATCAATAATCAATATAAATTACCTTTCTCCATCAATACTTTTGACTCTGGAGGGACCAAAAAGATCAGTATGTAGCATCTGCAACAAATCATTTGAATGAAACTGTTTTCTCCAGAAAGAGACTCTAGTCTGTTTACCCATTTGGCACTCCTTACAAATTGTGTTAGCAGGCTTTACTAACTTAGGTAGATCTCTTATTGCTTGAGTGGAACTTACCTTGACAATGTTATCAAAATTCACATGACATAGCCTCCTATGCCACAACCAAATTTCATCTACTTGAGTAATTAAAAAACTCACTAGCAGTATTTAGGTGAAAAATATTACCTTTTGTCTATTTTCCTGTAGCAATCATATTTCCAGAACTTCCGTGTATCCTTCATCTTCCATATTTGAATTGTAGATCATAGCCTTTTTCCACCATCTTCCCAACACTCAAAAGATTGTGCTTCAGGACTTCAACATAAAGATCATCAATGTTATGCTTACCACCAAGACAAATAGAACCTTTGCCACGAATCACACCAACATTGTTATCTCCAAACCTTACAACCCCACCATCGTACTTCTCTAGACTTACAAATTTGATTTTATCACCAGTAATATGATGTGAGCATCCAATGTTAATAACCCAATCATCCTTTTCTTCAACTCAGGTTGCAAGAACTTTCTCATCTTTAGCAGATTCAGTAGCAACAAGACTATTTTCAATGGTAGCAATGAAAACCCATTCCTCTGCATTTCCATTATCTTTATCAGACTCATCATCAGTCACTTCTTTTGGAATCTAGACTTGTTAGGATTAGATCTAGGAACTCTTTTAGGAAATATTGAATCAAAATGACCTATTTTACTTCAAGAAAAACATTTAATAAGAAATACACCTTCGTACTTACCTTTTCCTCTGCCTTCTTTCTTTACAATCAGTGCTTCCAATTCTTCTACCTCTCTTTCTTTATCTTCAAGTTGTTTAAGTTCTTCATCATACTTGGATATCTTCTTGGAACACTCTCCTAGATTATATATTTGCTTGTTACTTCAAGATATAATAGTCTTGAATGCAGATTCAGTCTTCGGAACAAATTCACCAAATTCACTTAATTCAAAAGCAGCAAGCTTACCAACTAGCATATCTCTTGTCATCTTCGTTACTGATCTGAGCTCTTCAATAGCATGAGCCTTCACTTTGTAGGAGGGAGGCAAGGATCTAAGTATCTTAGCCACAATTTCATCCTCATCTAGGGAACCACTGACACATCTAATACCCATCATTGTTTCATTTACTCTTTGCATAAAAGAAGTGATATTTTCATCTTCACCCATCTTCAAATTCTCATACTTTCCTTTCAAACTTTGTAGCTTAGCCATATTCACCTGCGCATCTCCTTCATGCAAAGTTTCCAGCTTCCTCCAAATCTCATGAGCTATCTTCAGACCTATCACATTTTCCATCTCTGAATCTTTCAGAGCACTCACCAAAGCTTCAATAGCCCTGATATTATTTTCAGCTTCTTTCATCTCATCAGTAGTGGAGGGACCATTATGAGGAATAACATATGGATCTTTTGTAATCTTCTAGAAAGATTCACCAATACACCTTAGGTGACATTCCATCCCAACTTTCCATAGTGAGTAGTTAGTTCCATCAAATATAGGAATGTCCTTCTTGTATGATGTCATCTTGGATCACCTCAAGCTTTTAAACTTCTTCAGAGGAACTTGGCTCTGATACCAATTGTTGGAAAAACAAGGAAATACAACTGAGAGGGGGGGTGAATCAGTTGTCACAAAAATTTAAAAATTTCAAACTTCACTTAACTTAATCTTAAATCTGATGAATAAGCAATTAACAATAAACAATTAACACATCAGAGAGACAAATAACACCAAGATTTTTTACGTGGAAACCCTGTTAGGGAAAAAACCACAGTGGATGTTAGTCCACAATATTATACCCTGTTAAAAGTATAATGAAAATAATAGAGGGGAATTCAAATGAATTCAGGCACACTGCCTAGAGCTCACTACTCAATTACAAAAGATGAATCATTGTCCAAAGAAAGTTCTGGATTAAGACCATCCAAAATGTAAACTGAGAAAATAGCTTCTACGCAAGCCTGATTACAATTCCAGTTAAGCACAGAGAACCTTCTTCACTCTTCGCTCAAAATTCTTCTCACTCTGCTCTGCAATCGAATGATTTGGAAACTATTCGCACATCTGCACTTTCTCTGGCATTCATACACTCTTATGCACACACTAACTTTTCTCAAACAATCGCTCTTATATATCCACAACATGAAATTACATCAACAACTTAGTCAACCAGAAATATAAAACATATTTAAAATGTCAGCCCAAATTTACAATTAAATTTTCAATGTGGATCTAAACACTGTTGGCCAATACAATGATGTGACCCAAAACAATACTCACGAGCATGCCAAAGATTCAAATTTTACTTTTCAAGGATCCACAACACGTTACCACCATCATGCCAACCAGGAACATGAAAACCCGAACATGCACAAGAAAAATATTTGACCACAAAGATAGGGTACAATCTAGAAACATTCAAAAATTCCAAGAAACAACAGAGAAATATCTGCAACAACTAGAATTACCAAAATTATACCAACTTTAATCAAGAACACTAACAAAGACCACAAAAACACTGTCAGACCACAACACAATCAAAACTTCATGCAGACCTCTAAAACTTCTGGTAGATGATCTAGATACTCTCAAAAATAAACCCTTTAGTCCATAGTAGTTGATCTCCAATGTATAGAATAGGACACCTTCATGACCTTCACAATTCCACTGGCAACAGGAAACTCTGTAACTCTTCCTTTCACAATTTTCTCAATATCCTCGACATATATAGCCTTCAATACACCAAATGCTAATAGTGTTGACATCAATGACAACCACATATCAACAAAACATCCACAACATCCAACATGAGATAGGTTTGAACATCAAATGCTTAAGGTCAAAAAAAGGTGGTGAGTTCACTTCCCGGGAGTTCAATTCTTTCTATGAAGAGAATGGAATCAAAAGACAAATATCTATTTCCCGAACCCCTCAACAGAATGGAGTTTTAGAAAGGAAGAACAAAACAATTCTAGATGCTGCTAGAACAATGATGTTGGAAGGTAATGTGCCTCACATATATTGGAGAGAAGCTATAAACACTGTTGTGTACACTCTAAACCAGGTAAATGTCAATGGTATTTCTGGTAAGACTCCTTTTGAGCTATTGTTTGGTTATAAGCCTACTGTTAAATATTTCAATATTTTTGGAAGCAAGTTTTATATTAAGAGAGATGAGGACATAGGAATGTTTGATGCAAGGAGCGATGAAGGAATCTTTCTAGGTTACTCTACGAAAAGCAAGGCTTACTAGTGCTATAATAGAAGATTGAGGAAAATGGTTGAAAGTGCAAATGTAAGAGTTGGTGAGGATTCTGCTAGATCATACAGATACTTTGGATATGATTCAAATGACCAAAAAG
This sequence comes from Sequoia sempervirens, assembly GCA_007258455.2. NCBI lineage: Eukaryota > Viridiplantae > Streptophyta > Pinopsida > Cupressales > Cupressaceae > Sequoia > Sequoia sempervirens. The sequence continues at coordinate 228,192,579 of VDFB02270651.1, forward strand.
ATAGTGCAGACAAAGGGAAGAATACTTGGACACAGAATCAAGCTCAAATTGTTTCAGTGAATCAAGACAGTCAGGAAGGAGAGACAAGCAAAAGTGCAAAAGAAAGAAAAAAAGACCCAAAAGTGTGAGAATCCTAAAATTCCAAGGTATGTGAAGCTAAATCATTCTAAAGATCAAATTATAGGAGATAAGAATAAAGGTGTGCAGACTAGATGAAGGATTGCAGAAGAGTATTGTCTGATTTCCAAGACTGAGCCTAACAATGTCAATGAAGCCTGTAATGATGAACAATGGATGGAAGCTATGAAGGAAGAATTGATCTAGATTCAAAAGAATGATACATGGATTCTTGTTCCCAGACCTAAAGAAAAAAATGTGATTGGTACTAAGTGGGTCTTTCAGAATAAGCTGATTGGACAAGGTGAATTGGTTCAGAATAAAGCAAGACTGGTATGTAAAGGGTATTCACAAATGGAAGGTATTGATTTTGAAGAAACCTTTGCCCCTGTTGCTAGAATTGAAGTTGTAAGATTATTTCTTGCTTATACCACATATAAGAACTATAAAGTCTATCAAATGGATGTGAAGTCATCATTTCTAAATGGTGAATTAGAAGAAGAGGTATATGTTGAACAACTGGATGGATTTCAATTGACTGATAAGGAAGACATGGTTTGTTGATTGAAGAAATCACTGTATGGACTCAAGCAAGCCCCCATAGCCTAGTATGCTAGACTGGATAAATACTTACTAAAGCTTGGATTTAATAAAGGTACTACTGACAACAACTTGTATTTTAAGTTGGATCATGATAAAGAATTGATTATTGAAGTCTTTGTTGATGACATTATTTTTAGAGGAGATGATGATCTATGTATGAAGTTTTCTGATGAAATGAAAAGTGAATTTGAAATGAGTATGATTGGAGAGATGAAATTCTTTTTGGGATTGCGAGTTACTTAGTTAGACAATGGGATTTTCATATCTCAATCCAAATATGTGAGAGAGTTGTTGAAGAAGTTTGACATGGAAGACTCAAAGCCTATTGGTACACCCATGGTAACCAGATGCAAGTTAACACAGAATGATGATTCTCCTAAGGAAAATCAAACAAGATACATGTCAATGATTGGTGGATTTCTCTACTTAACTCAAGCTAGACCAGACATCGTGAATGTTGTGTATGGTTGCAAGATTTCAAGCCGATCCAAAAGAATCTCATGTGACTGTTGTAGAGATAATTTTTAGATATCTGAAAGGAATAGTTGATTTTGGGCTTTGGTATCCTAAATATGATGATCTTATCTTAAGTGCCTATACTGATGCAAATTGGGTAGGAGATGTAGATGATAGAAAAAGCACTAGTGGTGGTGCCTTCTTCCTAGGGAAGAAGCTGGTGTCTTGGTTGAGTAAAAATCATAATTCCATTTCCTTATCTACTACTGAGGCAGAGTATATTGCTGCTACAAATAATTGTACTCAAGTGTTGTGGATGAAACAAATGTTGGAAGATATCAGAGTTGTATATGATGAGCCTACTGCCATATACTGTGATAACTCAAGTGTAATAAACATATCAAAGAATCTGATGCTACACTCCAAGACCAAGCATATATCAATCAAGTTTCACTTCCTGGGGGAGAAATTAAGTGAGAAAGAAGTCATATTGGAGTATGTGCCTACCAAAGAATTTTTTTTACATATTTTAACCAAGCCGTTGCCAAAAGATACCTTTGAGTATGTCAGAGGGATGCTAGGGGTGATTACCCCTCCTGATATGAACTAGAGATGCATTGGTTTGCATCAATCAGTGCACTTCATGATCATATTTTGATCTGGATTGATGTTGTGGTGGCTGCTACTCAGGGGGAGTAGTTAAATGTTTAGTTGTTTAGATGTGTAGATATGTGTTTTAGAGATTGTATAGAAGAGATCTTTTCCATTGATGTCAAAGGGGGAGAAGTGTAATGTGAAAAATATTTCTAAAAGAGAAAATTTGAGGAGAAGAGTCAGAACCTAAGGAAGAGTAAGTGTTGTGTTGATGGTATTTTACACATCATGTGTTTCCATCAATGCCAAAGGGGGAGATTGTTGGATGTTGTCATTGTATTGTTGACAAATGGTTGTCATTGATGTCAACATTATTAGCATTATTGTATTGAAGGTTGTATATGCCAAGGATATTGAGAAAATTGTAATAAGAAGTGCTACAGGTTGTCAGTGGAACAGTGAAGGTCATTAAGGTGTCTTTCTTAGTACATTGTCGATTAGTTGTTGTGGAGTAAAGGGTTTCTTATTGAGTGTATCTAGTTTATCCATCAAAAATTTTAGAGGCCTGCATGAAGTTTTGAGAAAGTTATGAAGATTTGTATTCTAACAATCTTTCTGTGGTTTTAGTTAGTGCTCCTGATTGAAGTTGGTGTATTTCTAGTAATTTCAGTTGTTGTGGATGCTTCTCAGTTGATTCTTGATGCTTGTGGATATTTCTAGATCATGCTCTATCTTTGTTGTACATCCGCGTTGATCAGTGTGTTCGTGGTCGGTGATTTTTCTCTTGTGTGTTTGGGTGTTTATGTTCTTGGCTGACATGGTGGTAGTAACGTGTTGTGGATCCTTGGAGATTAAAATTTGAATGTTTGGCACACTCGAGGAGGTTGTTTTAAGTCTTCAATATATTGTGGCTGATGGTGTTTGATTCACATTGAAAATTTACTTGTAAATATGGGCCGACATTGTGTATATGTTTTATATTTCATATTTTATTCTGGCCGATGAAGTTGTTGATGGAAATCCATGTTGTAGATATATAAGAGCAAATTTTTTAGCAAAGTGAAGTGTGCATAAGAGTGTGTGAGAGAAAATGAAGATCAAATGTGCAAATAGTGATCTAATCATTCGATTGCAGAGCAGAGTGTGAAGAAGTTTGAGCAAAGTCTGAAGGAGTGTTTTGTGCTTAACTAGAACTATAATCAGGCTTTTGTAGAAGCTATTTTCTCAGTTCATACCCTACAGATCTAATCTAAATTTTTGTAAGACATTGTGTTTTCTTTGGGCAGTGAGCTCTAGGCAATGTGCCTGAATGCATGTGCATTCTCATTATTCTTCTTTATACTTTTAACAGGGTATAATATTGTGGACTGACATCCACCATGGTTTTTCCCCTAAGAGGGTTTCCACGTAAAAAATATTGGTGTTCTCTATGTTTCTGATGTGCTAATAGTTTATGGTTTATTCTTCATTTATCAGATTTGAGATTAAGTTAAGTTTGAAAAGTTTAAATATTTTGTGACAACTTATTCACCCCCGCTCTCAGTTGTCTGTCCTTGTTTTTCCAACACCCTTAAACCATAGACATTAGGATGAAATCCTATCTCTGCAAGTTTTAATGACATTGTCATATTATGTGGATTATCTATATTGATTTTGCATGTGGTTAATAAATGTTCCTTAAGGTGGTTATAGATGTGCATTTATTGTGCATACTGACATTTCCATGTAGATTTAATTTGAAGATGCTAAGTTGAGGAAGACACCACTAGCTGGACATGCACCATAACGTCCAACAAAGGAATCACTCAAGGTCAAAGGAGGTCGACGACAAAATATTCCTCATGTGACCAAATATAACTTCCTTGTAGTGGACTTTAATGATTGAGCATGTGCGGGCGTTACTATTGTGCTAAATTTGTGTTTGGACCTACATGTCTGACTAGATTCCATGCACACATAACTGCCATCGCTCCATTTTCTCTATTTTCCCTAAATGACATCCTCCCAATCGTGTAGTTGACTACCTTGTTTAGATGATAGTATAAATAAAGATCTGATGCTCCTTCCTCAGGAGGTTGCATTATTTGATATTGTACTTGCACTCTTAAGTTTTCAGTAATACAGATACATTACTCTTTTGTACTCATGATTTACAATGAATAAAATAAAGTTTTGAGTTTGAGCATCTGAGTTCTCATTAGTTTTAGAGGATACTTATCCAAAGGGGCCCACTTGGTGAGTAATTTTTCTTCTTAGTTCAATATTAGTTTAGTATTACTTACTGTTTAGTAATTAGTTAGAAATTTGACACTGATTGTTCCTGCAGCCACTAGAATTCTATTATGTGACTGTTCCTAGAGCCAAAGTAGACAAAGTAGTGCCCTATTTGTTGCTTATATTTTCATTCTCGTTATGCATTTTAGTTTGTGTAGACATGGAAAATATACCGACATACTTGATTTTGATTATTAACACCATTTCATCCAAAATCATCCCTCAGTCTAACCATTTAATTAAATACCCTTATTTGATTAAATTCATCAATTTTCCTCTCTTAATTAAATAAATCATTTTATCTAATTAAGTATTTCTCTCGTTAATTAAATCAAACCATCTGATCTAATTAACCCTACATCCATATTTAATTAAATAATTCACTTTATTTGATTAAATCTCTAAAATTTGTCTATTAAATTAAATAAATTAAACCTTGTTTAATTTAAGCTAACTAATCATTCTCTTTGTTAAATAAATCAAAATATTTATTTAACTAAGTCTAAAATCACATTCCTCTCATATTTGATTTAAATAAATCCTAAAATCTAAGTCAAATTTGTCACATCATCTAATCCCCCCATTAAATTAATTAACCCTTGATTAATTTAATCCTAACTCATGTCCCATCCTCTAACTTTTGCCACTTGCACATGAAAATAGATTTAATTCATTTATTAAATCCCTATTTTCTCTCAACATGGCATAATGGAGGAATATTCTCTCAAATTTGAATTCAAATCCAAGTGGACTTTTTCCTTCCAACAAGGCATTTACTTCACCTAACAAGTCCTTTCACCTTGATCCAAGTGGCATTTAAGACATTTATTTTCCCTCTTACATGTCATTTCACCATTTTCAAATTCCATCTAATTTCATTTATTGTGCACATTCATCAAAATGTGCTCAAGCTTCCTCCATTCACATTTGGACAAGTGGCACCTTGCCATTGGTTGAATGCTAGTCCCACCTTGCTTCATTTTGTACATTTCTCCATCATATCATTCTATAAATAAGAGGCTTCATTCCTCATTTTATCATCCACAATTTGAGCAAAGTTATTATACTCAAATCCATAGCAATTCTCATCCATATTTATCCAATCTTAGCTAGGTTATGCAAATTTTCATCTTGGAGCACACTTCAATCATCAACAAAGTGGTTCACATCATCAAATCACCAAGGCTTGCATAGGAGTTAGGAAAGGGCCAATTTCCACATAAAATTGGTACCAACTCCCCCAAGAGATTAAGAGTTTTCTTTGTATTTGAATAGGATTTTAACATCTTTGGTTTATGCTTGTTTATGTTCTTCATTTCATTCCTTTTCCTTTACAATTCAAATGTATTTCTTGGGGAATCATGATACTAACTTTCATTTGATCTAATATGGTGTCTGTCTCTTGTGTTTATGCAGGTTTGGAATCTTGGTTCACAGTTTGATGTAGTTGTTGATTGATGATTGGTATTTACGGTATTCCCTTCTAAGCAATCTACTTTCAACATTGTGCGTTCCTTAGCTGTAGAATGAAATGGCTACTTTGAGTTCCTAGTGCACATACTGTGTTGACCCATTTCAAGTTCACATCCTTAGATTGACAAGTTAAATGCACCTTGGTGATGATTGAAATAGCTATTTAGGTTAGATGTCCAATCTCTAAATCATGGCTATCAGGGCTTAGTTATTAAATCATTGTAGGAGGCCAACATTTTTGGCGTCGTTGTCGGGGATGGTGTCAAACTAGGGAGTCTTTTGGAGTCATTGGTAGTTTTTCTTGCTGTAATGTTTCTGTAAGTTGTTCTTAGTATATCCTCATTTAGGAAGTAATGACCCCCCTTATTCTTTACCAATTCTTTGTGTGAGTTGACTGATAGTGAGTGATACCACATGCATAGAGCAAGGAGAAGGGATGATTATGGGAGATTCCTTCCTAACAATCCTAATGCATTCTGGCTAGTTGAATATCATAACCTACCAAGAGAAGAAGAAGAAGAAGATCCACACCCCTTTTCTGATGCATTTCTGATCTGACTAGCTTTGAAGTCTCCTTTGAAGATCAAAATCAGCTTGAGAACCCCTTTGCTTTGGAACTACATCAAGCAAGAATGGGTGATGCAAATAGGAATAGACCTAACCAACCATCTTTTTCTTTCCCCATTTCCCATCAGAATGAAGTTTACAACATCAAGAACATTCCTGCCTCAACACTCCCCAAGTTTTATGGAATTGTCACAAAAGATCCTAATACCTTTTTATTTGAGTTTGACATACTTTGCAGGAGTTATGATTATACTATTGATGCCCATAGGCTTAAGCTATTTCCTACCACTCTGAAAGAGGATGCATTAAGATGGTTCATGAGCCTAGATAGAGATACTGTGGAAACTTGGGAAGACATGAAGACAAAATTCCTTGAGAAATACAAGGAATATTGTAGGGGAAACGACATGAGAGGAGGTAACATTTTTAGGATACAACAAAAGGAAGATGATAGCCTCGAAGATTGCATTGCAAGGTTTTTGTTTTGCCTACAAAAATCTCCACACCATACACTTAATGAAGACTCACAAAAGTTGCTTTTCCTGAGAGGAATCAATGATAGATGCACTAATGCCTCATAGGAGGAGGAGATATCTCCCAAGCTCCTTGGGAATATATCAAGAAAATATGCTAGAACTACTCTAGGGTAGGTTCAAAGAAGGGGAGAGCTTACCAATCTTCCATGGGTAAGTCAAATACCAGTGGAGTTTCAAGAATGGATATTATTCATTTGTTGGCAGACTTCAAGCAATACATTATAAATAATCTAGCTACTCAAATAGATACACTTCAGGCCAAGAAGAAGCAAGAGGAGGCAGAGGCAATGTTGACAGAGTATTGCCCCCACTGCAGACAAAAGAAGGACTACAGATGCAAGATGGTAGCTAATCTTGAAAGCAAGAAGATTCCACCTGAGTTCAAGCCAATCTAGATTGAAGAAGACCAAGTCTACTATGTTGCACAAAGGAAGCCTTGGATTTTGACAAGGTATGCCACCAGATCCACTATCCTATGTTGGGCCATATTTTAATTCCTATTCATCTGGTAACCAATTGAATTCCCCATATCCATCTAGTTATGGAGGATATCCACCACAGCCTTGGAGTAACCCTCCAAATTCTTGGCCCAATCATCATAGTTCTCCACCCTAGTGGTAGAAACCTCAGGGGAATTGGTAGCAATTTCAAGGGCATTGGCAGCCACCTCCAGGAAATTGGCAGCAAACAAATCAATGGAGAGGAGGACAACAATGGCCTACCCAGACAACCAGTTACATGCAACCACCTTCTTATCCCCAACAACCTATCATAATGCCTCCACCTACTAATCCAAGCTCAAATTCACCTAAACCTACTTAGCTACCAGCTTAACCCACACCCAATCCAAATAACAAGCCATAGCAGAAGCCTGCATACTCTGCTAATTCAAATCAATTCCCTACATATGTTTTGAGTGTAAGTGACATCCACTTGTGTTAAGGAACTACACTACCAACCCCTTCCAAGCCCATTATCACTGAAATTCTTGTGGAAGAGGAAAATGAACCTCTGAATGATCCCATTCAGCCAAGTGTACCTAAAAATCCTAAACCAATCAAATTGAATAAGAACCACCATTTCCTCAGAGATTGGAAGTTGTTAAGAAGAAGGAAGATACAAATTTTGATATCTTGGATCAAATGAAGCATATATAAATCCAAATACCTTTATTTCAGGTCATAAAGGATGTTCCAGTCTATGACAAAGCAATCAAGGAAGCATGCCTCAAGAAGCTAAGAAGGAAAAAAAAGGACCCAATTACAATTCATGTGGTGGGACAACTAGTTGACATCATGCTGGGAAAAGTGACTATCCCCAAGTATAATGACCCAAGTAGTCTTGTGGTAGTATTTGTTATAAACGAGGTCCAAGTAAAGAATGCTCTGATTGATTTAGGGGCAACAATAAATGTAATGACCAAAGACATCCTGCAGCAACTAAACATTGCAAGCATGAGATATACTCCTACTATCCCACAGCTTGCCGATAGCTCTATTGTTAAGCCTGATGGTGTAGTGGAGGATCTTGTGGTAGTTCTAGACTCTTGGGAGTACCCAACAAAATTTATGATTGTTTATCCTAAAGCTACACTAGGCGGGTACCCCATTATTCTTGGAAGGCCTTGGTTAGCAAATGTAGATGCATACATTGGATGTCAGTTAGGTGACATGAAAATTTTAGATGGGAAGAGCACAAAAAAATTTGTTCTTTATCCTCTTGCTCACCCATCTCATAATGAAGATAATCCCGTATGGCCACATGTTGGTGAAGAAGCCAAGGGAGTTAATTTTGTGGTGTAGCTTATGATGCTAGGAAGAAGCTCTTTCATGCAGCTCCAAGATGAGGATGAAGTATTGGCTAACATCATTCAGAACCATTGTGAAGTGGAGGAAGCATCATCTTCTTATTCTTCTACTCCAATCAAGACACTTCTGCTTGCTCTTCCTGCAACCATTGTTCCTGTAGATGTTCTTCCTGTAGCCATTGTTCCTGCAAATAGAATTCCTGCTACAACAATTATGTCCCATACATTGCTGCCATATGAACTAAAGGTAACATGTGTTAATGAACCAGCCATGATAGAGTTAACAACACAAGTACAAGTGTCAGAAGGAAAATATCTAAATGTTAATAGTAAATTAAATAAAGAACAACAATTGTTATTGGAAAACCTATTAAGGACCCATCAACATGCATTTGTGTGGGATTATCATGATATGAAGGGATTGGACCCTAAAATTTGTACTCATAGAATTTACATAAGAGATGATTGCACTCCAATAAGATAGCTACAAAGAAGAATTAACCCTGCACTACGAGAAATTGTGAAAGGAGAACTGCATAAATTACTAGATGCAGGATTTATCTACCCCATTTCAAATAGTCAGTGGGTGTCTCCATTAGTGATTATTCCCAAGAAAGGAGAGAAAGGGTGATTTTGTGTTGATTATAGAGAACTTAATTCTGCTACCAAGAAGGACCACTTTCCCTTACCCTTCATTGATCAAGTTTTGAACACACTTGCAGGAAAGCAATACTTTTCTTTTCTAGATGGATTCAACAGCTACAACCAGATTCAAATTGCACCGAAGGACTAGGAGAAGACCACATTTACCTATCCATGGGGGACCTATGCCTATTCGGCACTCCTATTTGGCTTATGCAATGCACCTATAAATTTTCAGAGGGAAGTCATTAGCATATTCTCAGACATTTCTCATGATTGCATGGAAATTTATATGGATGACTTTACCACTTATGGTGTTGATTTTAATCAAGCGTTGAAAAATATCAAGAGAGTCCTACAAAGATGTGAATACCAAAAATTTTCCTTAAACAATGAAAAGTGTTTCATGATGATGTAGGAAGGTGTAGCTCTTGGCCACCACATCTCCCACAAGGGAATTCAATTCGATCCTGCAAAGATTGAGGTAATCACAAATTTACCCACACCTGCAAAACAAAAGGATGTTAAGAGTTTCTTAGGTCATGCAAGATATTATAAGAATTTCATCAAGGATTTCAACAAGGTAGCAGCACCATTGTATACTCTTCTCACTAAAGATGTTGAATTTTAGTGGATTGAAGCCTATGACAAGACATTTTATGACTTGAAGGCAACTTTGACTCATGCTCCTATACTCAAATTAAGGGCCTAATTGGGAGCTTTCTTTCCACATCCATACTTATGCATTAGATTATGCCATAGGAGAAGTCTAAGGATAGAAAGAAGGATCTATTGAAAATTCCATTTACTTTGTCAGCAAAAAATTACGAGTTGAATTCAATTATACAGTGACAGAGAAAGAAATACTGACAGTAATCTATGAACTAAACAAATTCAGACATTACATAATAGACTACTAAATCTTTTTCCACACTGATCATGAAGCTATTAGATATCTCATGAATAAACCTTTGATCATAGGTAGATTGGCAAGATGGTTATTGTTGATGCATGAGTTTGATATAACCATTGTGGATAAGCCAAGGAAGGCCAATGTTGTTGCAAATTTTCTTTTAAGGCTGACTACATCAGAAGACAATCAACCCATAGATGACTCTTTTCCTTATGAGTATCTATTCTCCCTCAGTATACAAACACCCTGGTATGCTTACATAGCCAATTATTTGGTCATAGGTAGAGTTCCTTCTAACTTCTCTCCAAAAGAGAAAAGGACACTCATTGAAAAATATTTTCCTTTCTCTTAGATTGTTGGATGTTTGTTTTATACTAGACCAGACCATGTCATGAGGAGATGTGTGAGAGAAGATGAGACATATGACATTCTACATGCATGTCACAATGAACCATGTGGAGGACACTTTGCATCCAAGAGGACAAAAATGAAGGTTTTCAACACAAGATATTACTGGCCAACACTCCACAAGGACATAGGAAGGTATACTAGAAAATGTGATAGATGTCAAAGAATGGGTAGACCAACCAGATTTGATGAGATGCCACTATGCCCTCAGGTAGTAATCACTCCCTTTGACAAGTGGGGATTGGATTTTGTGGGGCCCATTGACCTTCCATCAAATGGTAAGTCTTATATATTGGTATGCATTGATTATGTGACAAAGTGGGTAGAAGTTAAATCCATGAAGCATGCGAGAGATAACAAGGTTGCATAATTTCTTTATGAGGATATTTTCATAAGATATGGAGTTCCAAGAGAAATAGTGATTGATCAAGGGGCTCAATTCACATCAACCCTTGTTGCAACACTAGTTAATGAGTACAACATAAGGCACATGAAGTCTACTCCTTATCACCCCTAGGCTAATGGTCAAGTTGAGGTGACCAACACAGAAATTAAAGCCATTATGACCAAAATGGTAGCTATTCATAGAAAGGATTGGGAAAACATATTACCAGAAGTTGTTTGGGCCTATAGGAAAACCTAGAAAAAAACTATAGGCTTCACTCCATTTTAGTTGTTGAATGGAAAGATGGCTATGATGTTTGTTCAATTTGAATATAAGACTCTGTGGACTGCAGTAGATTTGGGGATGGATATTTCTGAGGCACAAAGAGAAAGAATCATGTAGCTAAATGCTTTGGATGAGATAAGAAGAGCAGCCCTACAACATACAGAGGTAGTGCAGAATCAGAGAATCAAGTGGCATGACAAATTTATCAAGGATAAGAAAATCTAACTAGGATATTGGGCCCTACTCTATGACTCAAGATACTAGGACAATGCAATAAAATTGTAGACAAGGTGGCTAGGACCATATGAAGTCAATGAGGTATTTCCTAATGGATTTGTTCAACTTACTACCATTGACCTTGTTAGGTTCAAATTAATTTTCAATGGTCACCTCCTTAAATTATATCACAAGCTAGCTTCCAAAGAAGAGTTCATGTAGCAATTTACACAACATTCAACACCAGAGCTTCCTGCAGTCCAAGGAAGTGGACCTAGTGTCCCTCCTTCTAGCTAATTAAGGTGCGTACTTCTCATAATAAATACTTTCACTTACGTGGAATTCCATTTCTTCACCCATCCACCCATTCACCCATCCATCACCACCTTTCTCTCTTCCATCACTTCATTCCACCTCACCTCATTACACTTCATTTTCATTAATTGTTTAATTTATTTCCTAAAACACGAGCAGTATTTTCTCTGCAATATTTGCAACAAATCCTCCACACATTCAGGTATGTGCGCATTAATTGCTATTTGTTAATCATCTTTTAAGTGCATTCATTTAATCACTGTACGTTAGTATAGACGTTCACATGTCATTCTTCCATGTCAAATCACCGCTTCCATCTCGCATGTGCGGACACATGTCAAAATTTAGGTTGGGGGAAAGAAAAAGATTCAAATATATTGCCCATGTGTCAATTTATGCTAGGCTACGTCAAAAAATTTAAAATGAGCTGATTTGAAATCTAAGTGAGAGGACGGCTTGCATGTGTGAAGTGACATTAACTGTAGCTGCCATTTCTTCCCATAATAATTCTCCTTTATCACTCTTTTTTTGCCATTATTGATTCTGTCATAATCTTGAGTTGCAAGCAAAAAGGTGAAACAAAAGAAAGGAAATTTAGTCGATATTGGCACTGGAAATTTAGCAGGTATTGCAGGAAAGTGAACTTGATTTTCAAACGAGAATTGCAAGAAAGAAATTGCAGAGCATTTATTTGATTGCAGACAATGGGAGGTGGGTTAATTCAAAATGAACCCATGGTGCATGATGTTTTATTGTAGAATGCACAATGTATGGCCGAATTTAGAAATTGTGGATGGTTAGATTACTTCCTGAAGCTAGACAACATTGATGAAAGCATTGCCCTTGAATTCGCCTAGATATTTTCTAAAGGAAAAGTCATGGTAAAAGGGTTGGAAGTTATGGCAATTGAGGAAATAATTGCAGAGGTCACAGGGTTACCGACTGATGGTGAAAATTACCCTGCCTCTAGAGACGCTATATTAGCTAGGGCCAAATTTACAGAGTCGAACGACCCCCCATTGAGAATAGATAAACAAGGTGCAAAGAGAATATCTCTTCCTGAGCTATGGAAGTAGATAGCCGTTTATGTTATCAAATACATCACTTGTGAGGGTCACCAGTCAAATTTGCATTCTGTGCACTTCAAGCTTTTGAATTACATGAGGCACAAAAGGAGGATAAATATGCCTAACATGCTACACAATCTTCTCTCAATCATGGCAGTCGAGACCCAAAAAGGTAGGGATAATTCTATTTCCCACCAATGTTTGATTAAATTGTTGGTTGAAAAGTTTTTGCATGATGTATTTGGAATGACTTGGGAAGAATTTATAAATGTTGATCAAATTAGACCTGAGCAGTTGCAACCTAGGGTTTTACCTCAACCCCATAGGTCTAGTAGGAGATTGAGCATGGTTAAATCCACTCTTGGTGCTTCAACCTCTAGTGCAGGCTCTAGTGTGAACCCTCCTACAACAAAAGAAACCATAGAAATTAGTTCTTTTGGAACATAGCACTTAGAAAAAGAAATCTCTTCATCAGATTCTGATGATGACGTTCCATTTGAAACCCTGATGAAAACTAGGGCACAACATAGAGAAGTAGAAATGAGAAAAGGAAAGGCCAAAAGGAATCTAATAGAAAGAAAGGTACCAAGTTCTAAGAAGAGGAAGGCTGACACTATTCATCTTGTAGCCAAAGAAAAATGTGAGAGACCTCCTAGGAAATCAAGACCAGCTGGGCCAACATTTGGTATGCCTCCATAGGAAATCCCTAAGCCTGGTGAGACATCACATGAGGACCCTAAATCCCCAATGGGGTAGGAGAATGTCAAAGAAGAAGACATATTTGAGAGAGCAACGAATATAACACTAGTCGATCTTGCTAACATTGCAGAAGAGTTTGAGGAAAATTAGGATTTCCTACAACATGAGCAGGAAGTCTTGTGGCAAGAAGTCTTATAGCAACAGCTAGAACTAGAGCAGGAGTTCCTTCATCCATATAAAAAATAGGAATGAGGTCCCCTGCAACAAGAAGTGGAAGAAGAAATAGTACCCCTACAGCCAAAGATAACTGGATAGCCTGATTCCATGCAGATAGTGCTATATGAGGATCCACCATTGACAAAAAGACTAGTAGGAATTCATAATCCTCCTAATTTTACAGTACATGTGGCAATTTTGAATTTATGGAAAGAAATACATAGGAGGGGGGAAGAATAGAAAAATGAAAATCAAAAAGTGAAGAAGGAAATTCAAAAGAGGGATGAGGAGATTGAAGATAAGGATGCAGAAATTACCACCCTAAAGCAGAGGGTGGATGATATGGAAACCTTGGTACCATAAATTTTGGAATGTAGGACCCCTCCAAGGGTCTGTGATTTTCTCCTAAAAGAGAAATATCTCTTTTTTAAGCTATCAAGGATTGCCTCAAGTTTGAATCCTTCTATTGACACCCTTGTTGAATTTTTCAATGTTTATAGGATTGCCTCACCTGAAATGAAGAATTTTCTATGTGAGTTTTATTTCTATAATTATGTTGTAACTCAAGACCATGATTGGAATCCACTGTTGTATGTTGGGGATTTCCAATTAAGGGAATTTATGGTACAAAATGAGATTAGTTGGGGACAACATGGGGCTTATAAGCAATTGGAGTCTAACATCCCTCTGCCCATTAGGGTTGAATCAAGCAACCCAAGGGATATTTATAGAGAATGGCACAAAATGCTTCTCAGACCTACTTATGGCAACAGGATTATGCCTTGGATTGAGGTAGTTTATAGTGAGTATGAGGTAAAGACAACAACGAAGAAGGAAACTATGAGAATATGTCTATCACAAAGATGGAATAGCCTAACTCATGAGTTGAAGCAAGTTGAGCCTCATTCCATCCAAAATTATGCTGCAACACTAAAAAGGATTGATAGGCATATTTAGATTGGGATAACACAGGGGAAATCACGACTTCCCCTAACTTTCTAGCCACCCATGATCATGTGGCCCATGCCAAACTTTAGATTCTACCAGTATGACATTGCTGCAAAAAAATGGAGATGGAACAAATTTGATAGATTAGGAGGATTCTATTGGGATCTTGATTCATGCACAGTAGCCACTGAATTTGGACAACTATCAGTTGCAAATTTTAGAGCCTTGACCAAGTAGAAGAACAACCCTTCCCCTGCTGGAGGAACAACAAAACGTTAGGTTGGGGGGAGTGATGAGCCTAGTTTTTGGTCCAATTTTGTGTAGAATCTATAGTTTATTTTCTAGCATTTGTATGGGACTTTTATGTTAAATGTTGATATTTTCATAATTTTTCCCTCAAACCATAGACATTGGGCTTAAATCCTATCTCTGCAAGTTTTAATGACATTGGCATATTATGTGGATTATCTATATTGATTTTGCATGTGGTTAATGAATGTTCCTTAAGGTGGTTATAGATGTGTAGTTATTGTGCATACTGACATTGCCATGTAGATTTAATTTGAAGATGTTAAGTTGAGGAAGACACCACCAGCTGGGCATGCACCAAAACGTCCAACAAAGGAATCGCTCAAGGTCAAAGGAGGTCGATGGTAGAAGATTCCTCATGCAACTGAATGTAACTGCCCTATAGTGGACTTTAATGATTGAGCATGTGCGGGTGTTACTGTTGTGCTAAATCTATGTTTGGACCTACATGTCTGACTAGATTCCATGCATGTGTAACCACCATTGCTCTATTTTCTTTGTTTTCCCTAAATGGTGTCCTCCTAGTCATGGAGTTGACTGCCTTGTTTAGCTAATAGTATAAATAAAGATTTGATGCTCCTTCCTCAGGAGGTTGCATGATTTTATATTGTACTTGCACTCTCAAGTTTTCAGTAATACAAATACATTACTCTTTTGTACTCATGATTTATAGTGAATAAAATAAAGTTCTGATTTTGAGCATCTGATTTCTCATTAGTTTTAGAGGATACTTATCCAAGGGGGCCCAGAGTAATCTATCTTCTTAGTTCAGTATTAGTTTAGTATTACTTACTATTTAGTAATTAGTTAGAAATCTGGCATCAACTGTTCCTGCAGCCACTAGAATTCCATTATGTGACTGTTCTTGCAACCAAAGCAAATAGAGTAGTGCCTTGTTTTTTGCTCATATTTTCATTCTTTTTATGCATTTTAGTTTGATGTAGTTGTTGATTGATGATTGGTATTTATGGTATTCCCTTCTAAGCAATTTACTTTCAGCATTGTGTGTTCCTTAGCTGTAGAATGAAATGGCTACTTTGAGTTCCTAGTGCACATACTGTGTTGACCCATTTCAAGTTCAGATCCCTAGGTTGACCAATTAAATGCACCTTTGTGATGACTGAAATAGCTATTCAGGTTAGATGTCCAATATCTGAATCATGGTTGTCAGGGTTTAGTTATTAAATCATTATAGGAGGCCAATAGGCATCATCTAGTGCCTCTAACAACATCAGTGAGAGCAATAGTCCCCTTGAAGACACACCAAAGGAAGAATCCATCAAACATGTGTACAGTGATGTATATCACACTGACCTTTCTTCCATGTTTTAATGATTATCCATTTGCACCATTAGCCTATCCCTTAAACATCTTGAACTCATATAATAGGACCTACATGGTAGCACACCTATTGACACCTTTCCCTCAATAGATTAGTATGTACATCTTATGGGATTTGGGTAAGATGAATTCCCTAACCACAAAAGTAAAAAGAAGCAAAATAAAAAAGGGTCACCTAGCAAAAACCTCCTTGAGGCACTTCTTGACTCAGAAAAAGTAAAAAAAAAGGGTGTATCTGATAGCGAAAGCCTCATTGAGGTGCTAGAAGATGGGGACGGTCATCTTACCCTTGTAGGAACTCAACTATCTGGACGATCATCCATCTTGATTGAGGAAACACAAGTAATAAATTTGGGAACTAAAGAGGATCCCAAAATCACATATGTAGCCAAGGCACTATCAGAGGATGAATGTTCTACCATCACTAAGCTTCTCAAAGAAGGCATCATCAATTTTTCATGGACATATTTAGACATACCAGGTCTCGATCCTGCTTTAGTAGTACATCATCTAGACATACATCTTGATGAAAAAACCTGTCAAGTAAAAGCTCTAAAAAATGCACCCCCAAGTGGCTCTACTAGTCAAGAAAGATTTGGAGAAGCTATTAGAAGCTAGATTCATCAGACCCATCGACTATTCTAATTGGATCTCCAAAATAGTGCCAGTCACCAAACCAAACAGGGTTATTAGGATCTGCACATATTTTCAGGACCTCAACAAAGCTTGTCCCAAAGATGATTTCCCTTTTTCGAACATCAACATGTTAGTAGACTTAACTACAGGGCATGAAATGCTTTCCCTCATGGATGGCTTCTCTGGGTATAAATAGATTGGAATTGCACCTAAAGACCAGCATAAAACAACTTTCACCACACCATGGGGCCTTTTTGTTATAATGTTATACCCTTTGGCCTTAAAAAAATAGGTGCAACCTACTAGGGAGACATGACCGTCATCTTCCATGATCTCATTCGCATCATACTAGAAGATTATGTTGATGATCTATTAGGGAAATCAAGAACAAGGGAAGAGCACCCGATAATCCTTAAGAAGATCTTTGAGCATCTAGAGCATTATAAACTATGACTAAATCTAAAGAAATGTGTCTTTGGGGTCACATCAGGAAAACTTATGGGTTTTATTGTCTCTCGAAGAGGCATAGAGGTCAATCCAGCAAAATTCAAGGCAATCATGGAAATGCCTCTGCCACACAATCTCAAATAGTTAAGAAGCCTTTAGGGTAAGCTACAATCCATTCGATGGTTCATAGATCAATTAGCCAACAAATTCCAGTCATTCACTCATCTCCTGAAGAAGGATATTGCCTTTAAGTGAAATCAATAGTGTCAAATCAGCTTCGATAAGATCAAAGAGTACTTGGCTCACCCACCAATCTTCATGCCACAAATTCTAGGTAAGCCAGTCTTGTATATTTTTGCTACTTCAGTGGCACTAGGGGCATTGTTGGCACAACATGATGAGTCATCAAAGGAAAGGGAAATCTACTACATCAGTCAGACCCTTGTGGGTTACGAACTCAATTATTCTCCAATGGAAAAAGCTTGCCTAGCTATGGTCTTCAGTTCGCAAAAACTCTGACACTACATGCTCAATCACCCATTGAAAATCATCTCCAAGGTCAACCCACTCAAATATTTGTTATCTAGAACAACTCTCACTGGTTGCATGGCTAAGTGGGTCCTGCTAAGTGAGTTTGATATATAATATGTAGATTGAAAAGCTATTAAAGGACAAGTGATAGTTGATTAGCTGGTAGATGATCCCCTGGTAGATGCCTATCCTCTCGTAACAAAATTTCCTAATGAAGGGGTTTTTACTATAGCCAAAGCAGCCACATGGACACTTTATTTTGACGGGTCTTACACACATAATGGATCGGGGGCAGGAATCTTTCTCATCACCCCCAAGGGTGATTATATACCAAAGTCATTCAAGTTGGATTTCCCATGCACAAATAACATAGCTAAATATGAAGCTCTTCTCACTGGCCTCAGAATCACCATCCAATGGCATATCACTCACTTGAGAGTCTTTCATGATTCCCAACTGATCATCAAACAGGTCAATGATGAGTTTCTGATAAAAGATGATAAGTTGTTACCTTATAAATGCATGGTAGATGACTTCAAAAAGTATTTCACCTCCATCCAGTTTGATCAGATTCCAAGAGTGCAAAACAAAGCAGTGGATACGATGGCTACCATTGGTTCCTTAATTGGCATGCCTAAAGACAAAAAAAAGTGTGATTTCCTCGTTGAACAACTCTTAATCCTAGCCTATGATATCCTGGAAAGTGAGATGGTGTGTGACATTGTAGGTCCTATGTCACTGTGGTACCATGATATCTACACTTACCTTCACTACAATATCCTACCTCCCGATTTGACACACAATCAAAGAAAATATTTCATCCAATGAACATCCCATTACATAATTGTAGGTGATACACCTTATCATCGTGGGTATGATGGAACCCTCCTCAGTTGTCTAAATGAGACCAAAGCCCACACTGCATTAACGAAAGTACATTATGGTGTTTGTGGGGCCCATTCAAATGGTATGGCACTAGCTAAGAAAATTATAAGAGAAGAATACTACTGGCCTATATTGGAACATGATTCTTGCGAGTTTATAAAGTAGTTCCTACCCTGTCAACAACACACAGATTTGATACATGCCCCTGCACAGGATCTCCAGCCTCTTATAGAACCATGGCCCTTCTCTCAATGGGGTTTCGACCTAATCAACAAGATATATCCCGCATCCTTTGATGGCCATAGCTTTATCATCACTGCAATTGAGTACTTCACCAAGTGGGTGGAAGCAATGTGACTCTCTCAAATCATAGATACTCATATTTCCAAATTTATCCTTTTCCATATTCTCTGCAGATATGGAATTCCATCCACCATCATTTTCGATAATGGAAAACCATTCAAGAACCAAGCCATGAAACACCTTTGTGACACCTTCCACATCCAGCATCGTTGGTCCACACCCTATTACCCTCAAGGTAATTAATAGGTGAAGGCCACCAACAAAACCCTAATCAAGATCCTTAAAAAGGTGGTCAATAATATTGGTCGAGATTTGACACCTTCACATTCATCCCACCTTTTGGGCAGACCGCACTTCCATCTGCACCCCTACCGAAACCACTCTGTATTCTCTCATTTATGGTGTGGATTCCATCTTGTCGATTGAGGTAGAAATTTCATCACTTAGAATCTCCCTGAAGAATTTTATCAGTGATGAAGATGCTTGGGTCACGAGACTCAGCCAATTGGAACTCCTAGATGAAAGACAGATCAAAGCATATAACCATCTTCAAGCATATTAGAATTGTTTGAAGAGAAGTAACAACAAGAAGGTCTGTCCTCGCCAATTCAACATTGGTGATTTAATCCTTAAAGAGAATCAGCGCACTCAACATGACCAAGATAAGAATGGAAAATTTGAAGCAAATTGGCTTGGTCCCTACGTCATCATAGCAAAATATGGATCAGGGGTATATAGACTTTCCACACCTGAAAGAGAGCCCCTAGAGTATCCCATTAACATCATGCACCTGAAAAGTTTCTACACTTAAGTAAGCTGGGGTATCCTATCCTTTAAAATCCAAAAAAGTAAAAAAAAAAAGTAAAAAAAGGTCAAAAAGTACAAAAAGATCAAAAAATTAGAAAAATCCAAAAATAGTAAAGAGAAATAATTCATCCTACAGTGAAAACCACCCCTGGTGGAACCTTGGATAAGTATGTTTGGTGAAAATCTGGCTACAAGCGCCATTTGTACAAGGCTTAATCATTATCTACCTTGCGTCCTAGTTACTTTGTGCTTTCACCAATCCTAATCTCATATCCTATCATCTTATCGATTCTATCCTTCCATCCACACCCCCCATCCGGTCGCTTGGTATATTTTGGTTGAGCATTGGACGATCTTCATTTACTATCCATCATCTTGAGCTTTTATCCTAATATGAGTTTGTGTCGTCAGTCCTTGTCAGCGTGTTAGTCCTTCGGTTTCATCTAGGTCCCTTCATCGCGCCAGTCTCCATTTAGATCCCATTCTATCATGTCAATCATCAGTTCTTTTTGAACTATATTTCCCCTGCACTTTCACATAGGCAAGGTCAATCATTTAATCCACCCCCAGGGCTTTTTTTTTTCTTTGTCTTGTTTTTGGTCCGTCTAGTCGTCATTTTCCATCATTTGTCTCCATCGTCCTCTTTCCACTTTTATCCATGGTCTTTTCTTGAACTACAAGGGCTCTACGCTTTCACATAGGCAAGGATAATCTTTGATCGGCCCCTAAGCCCCTAGGTCTCTAGGTTGTTTCGGTCTTGTTTCTTGTGTCTTCCGTCTTGTGTCATGTCATCAAGTATTCCCTTGTCTAGCTGGTTCTTCATAAATGAGATCCACTTGTATCAAGAGATTCAATTGGTTTTGAATCTCCTGCGTCATATCGACCTTTTAGTTTAGTATCCATCTTTGGTCTCAACAGGATGCATCCTTCCTAATAGACCTCATCAACCCCATCCATCCTCTGGATCCTATGGTAAAGGATGTTTGAAATTGATTGCGATCTTTTGATACTTTTGGATTTTGTTTATCATTTGAGCTCCTTATCATAACTTGTCAAGATCACAATGATATATCATATTATGGCATGTTTTGATTGGTTAACATAGGGGAATATCTTGATATTTTTGTTGTTGTTATCTTTTTGGTTGTCCCGCATAGTATCCACCAAGACTCTCATGGTCTTGTGTTACGCTGGGGCATCCTTTTGTGCTTGTGGTTATCCCAATGCCTCACCCGACCAAGGTCTTCGCAACTCTGGGGTGTTGGGATAGCCTTCTTGTCTCTTGTGTATGTTTTGTGCATTAGACACTAATTCGCCTTGGTTTACATACCCTGGAACCTGGTGTTTTATGCTATAGCAAAAATCAGTGCTCTAAAAATGGAAAATTGTATTAGGATTGCATTTCATGATCAATTTCCTTGCATTACATCCATACCTGACCTATGACCTATGACTTTGGTTGTGCAAACATTCACCTTCCATCCCTTCTTTTTAGGATACCTACGGTTCTTGATAGGTGTGGTTTCACACCCATCTTCCCTTAATTTTGTAATGATTATAGGGAAAGTATTTTCCATTTAACCAATAATACGCCTACCATCATCCCTCATTACTATGCAAGTCCTTATTCACACTCATGCTCATGTTGCATTCCATTTCACATTAGGCCATCTCACTCATATACCACACACTTTTATTTTTTATAAGCTAAAGCAAGCATGATTTCAAATAAAATCAACCTACCCCCCACATCCACATCACATTTCATTTATCTATTAGTGTTTAATTGCATCTTATCCCACATTATAGGTTCGTTGCATTTCTTACCATGTGCATTATCATTTCATAATTATTTTAAGTTGTTTAGATTAGTTATATTTGGTTATTCTAAGCATCTTAGATTCATTTTACTATCCATTCATTTCCATATTAGTCTATATCATTAACACATTACATACATCGCCATCTACATCATAGATTGTTAGATCCATATTCATAACATATAAATTCATAAATAATTCATCACATCCTACATCATACACATTAGCCATCATACATATCATCCATTTAAGCATAAACATACATCATCACAAGCATATACATACATTGCATTATGAGGATCATCCATAATAAAATCATAAACATACACATGCATAAATAAATGATCCATCATAAACACATAACATAGTGTCAATAAGGGTTGTCATGTATCATATAAAAATCAAAATACAATGTCCACATGATCCATAATAATGTCCATCATATAATCAAAATATACGTCCATCATATACATCTGTAATCATCAAATAAAGTACAAGTACAAGGCTTTGAATCAACTCTAATCTCTACTGCTCTATACTGCACACCCATCCTGCCCCTATCAAAAATTGGTATCTTGTCACCTATCATTTTTCCTCTCTATTGTGAGTTTCCCACATCTGACCTATGTGGTGAGTCTGGAACTCCTCCTCTACGTGGAAGGGTCGCTCTATAGCTACTGTATTCGTGGGTATGTGTCCCTACTGATGGGATGGTGTTGGCATCTGTGTCATTGCTTGAACGTA
The DNA here is from genome assembly GCA_007258455.2 of Sequoia sempervirens. Classification (NCBI taxonomy): domain Eukaryota; kingdom Viridiplantae; phylum Streptophyta; class Pinopsida; order Cupressales; family Cupressaceae; genus Sequoia; species Sequoia sempervirens. The sequence continues at coordinate 228,214,923 of VDFB02270651.1, forward strand.
GTTAGGTACCCGTTGGGTCTGATCTGGCACTGCTATAAAGTAGGTCACCATATAGTAGCTAGCCTCTCGCATGTACTCATCCCGCTCTATAGCCTGATACCTAGCTAAATCCCGCTCCACCTTGTACCTATCTTAGAACCCGCATATGGATTTCCTCTCCTGTTCCCATGCATCATGTGCCAACCACAGTTGACCAATCTCTTCTCCCATCCAAGACACTTGATCTATAGCCTTGTCCCTCTCATCTCGCATGGCCTGTACCTATGCCTCCAATCTTTGTACCTCCGCCCCTATCTCGCCACCCTTGCCCTGTACTTCCTGTGCCAGTGCTTGCACTGCATCTCTCTCTCTCCACAACCTGTACCCGTGCCACTTCTGTGTCCCTCTCACCCCGCAAGCTCTGCACCTATGTTTGTGTTGCATCCCTCTCTGTCTACAAGGTCTATACCTGGACCCTCATAGCCTCCTCGCTCTCCTGCATCAATCCCATGTCCCCCACTATTTGATATACTACCTTGACTCTACCATGTAGCTTGTCTTGCTCTTGTCTCAGCTCTGTCCTATCCTCAATAGCCCCTCCACCTATCTCCTCAAATCATCCAGGTCCTTCTTTTCCTCCACCAAGGTGCCTGTCGATACTTGGTTTGTCACTCCTCTGGGCTCTCGTTGCCCCGTCGCCTATAGTATAGTCACCACTGCCTCTACCCTGTCTCACTCCCATCTCATCGCCACCCCCTCCTCATGCTTTTAGGACACCTCTCCCTCTAGCCGAGTCACCTCTACTCATAGCTGGCTCACCTCGGCCTACAGGCCATCCCTCTCTACCTATATCTCCTCCATGCATCCTTATGCCTCATCTGCTAGGATTTTGTAATCCCTCTTCCCCTTTTCCCACACCTTGGCCACCTCTTCTTGTAGCATGCTCACCTCAGCCTCCAGTCTACACCTCGCAACCTCTACATCCCTCAGTCTTTTCTTGGAGATCTGTAGTCTCACCATGACCCCTCTCAAGAGTATAGTCGGATCCTCTAGTATAGGTGGTACCATGGCCAATGGGGCAATATCATGAACATCTACATTCATCACCTCTCCCTCTGCCTCATCTCTCTCATCCATCACCTCCACCAATACCTCATCTCTCTCCTCCTCTACCTCGATCTCCTCCTAGGCTCTCCTCTGATGTCTCCCCCTCTTCCTCACTCTCCTCTGACCTCCTGCCTTAGCCTCTCCCTATCCTCTCCCCTGCTAATCTCCTGCCTCAGCCTCTCCCCATCCTCTCCCCTACTAACCTCCTACCCCAGCTACATCCTACCCTCTCCTCTAGCCTACCAGTTTCAGCTCATCCTCTAGCCCAAAACCAAGTACCTTTGTAATCAACTCCACTAGTGTAATTCGTACGGGTCGGTGACGAACATACCACACTGAGAATTTGACTGTCACCCCTGCATCTACTATCCCTCCACTCCTACCTAGGTAGGGTACCTCCCGCAACTTCTTCCAATGTTGCCTCGCAAACTCAACTATAATATGCTCCCTCATGGCTGCTCTCACAAGATCCATCTAAATCTCTTTGGTCCGCGAGGAATGTCCTGCTGAATCCCAAACTATCTCAACACCCGATCTGGCCTATGTGCCTCAACTATATACTGCTCTTTCCTGACTATATAGCATCTAACGCAGAAATACCCCCTGTGTCTCTCCTCATCTCTCCTCCATCCGGAGAACCACGTGTCATGTACGGCCTCCACACTATCTGATCCTCCCGAAGATCATCCAATGTCCTCCATCCATCCAAATCACTAAAGCCCTAATAATGCCATACCCAACCATGCTTCATCCCATACCAGTATGCCACTGGTAGTGTCAGATCCTACACCCCTCCTACCACCACTCCTAGCTTGTCCATACTAATATGCTCCCAAGCCCATATCTATAATAGTGTCACCTGGGTAACATTGAGAGCCTCTCGATAGCACACAACATGCATATTCTTGTATAGTTGTGCCAACATGCATGGACCCCATGTGAACTCCCCCTCTCTTTGCTCCACGATGTGTCAAATAACCTCCATGTACCTGAGACTGTAGAAGTGTCCACTCCTATCTGGTATCAACAGTTCGCTAATCAATCCGCACAGGTATAGTGGTAGTGGTGGTAACCCCAATCCCAAGCATCTGTCCACATCTAATCCCTTCCTTTGTATCGGTAAGTACTCTCACCCAAATAGGACCCATATACTCTGATCCAGCGCCTCACCCTTTGATCTCGTCGCACTCACCAGGTGGCCCGCTATAGGTAGCCTTAAAATCCTCCACACTTCCTCCGGACTAACGATCATCTCCCCTGTCAGGAGGTGGAATGTCAAAGTCTCAGAGCTCCATCGCTCTATGAGAGTCGTTAGTAGGGATCAATGCGCTCTCACTGTGGGCTACCCCAATAGGTGTAGAAGACCCGATCGTGACAAAACCTCATGGTCCTCCCCATTCATAAATGGTATGGTCGCCTCTCGTGCATCTGCAGGCTCTCGAACCACTGCATCCATATCACACAACATATCAGTCATCTCATCCTTTTTTGTATCTCTCCCTCTTTTACATTTCTTGGCCTTGGGTTATCTTCTTACTAATTTCTCCCCCCTTTGGACAAAATTTCCCAATTTTCCCAATTTGTCTTATTTTTCATTCTCCCGACCCATTTTCTGGGCATGTTTCCCTTTTTTGTGGCTTGTTTCCCGCACCTTGGGTGATCCCACCCTTTGGAAGGGCGAGCCCACCCATCCTTGGGCGAGCCCACCTGGGCGCAGGCGATCCCGCCCTTCCAACGAGCGGGTCCTCCCTCCTCCCTGGTGGGTGAGCCCACCCAGTAGACGAGCGACCCTGTCGGCCCACCGCCGCAGGCGAGTCTGCCCCTGTTAGGGGCTCTTTGGGCACAATCGCCCTTGTCAGGGGCGGAATCGCCCCTCCCGGGGCATGGTCACCCCTTCCCCGCTAACCTCATTTTTGGGTGGATTTTCTCGATTCCAGGGAAATTTTTCCCTTCCCCCTTATTTTCTTGCCCTTTTTGAGCACTTTTTTCTAATTTTTTGGGCAAATTTACCCACTAATTGGGAAAATCCACCCCCTTTCCCACCACCTCTAAATAGGTGAATCTACATACCCAATGGGTGAAATTGAAATTTCGCCACCTACCCATTTCACTAATCTACCCCAATCCCAAAACCCATGCTTTTAAAATGTATTAAAACTCAAAAATAAACCAAAAATTGCTTAAAATCACAAAGAGGGTTTTGGACTTAACCTGACATGGAACTGCACGCTCATGGAAGAATTGTCGTACCTCGTCCCCCGGTGGATGATCTCATCATCATAGTCCTTTGACATCCTCGTCTCCTTCTTCTCCTCTTTTATCTCTCTCTCACTCAATTACCAGTTGTGCAAATGAGGAATAGTAATTTCTAAAATTACTATATATAACATTTCTCTCATTTTTTAACTTTTTTAAGTTAAGGGTATTTTTACCCTTTATTTAAACCTCTTTTTAATTCAACTAATCCTCTAAGTTCCTGGGGCCGCCATTTGTACACCGTGTGTCCATTTGACACTGTTCAAAAGCTAATTTTCATGGTTTTTCAAGCTTTATCCAATGGTACCCTTCATTTCTTCATATCGAGAAGTAGCCCAAGGCCCCTTTTTCTTCCCCATCCACCCTCTCGAGGGGGCATACCCTACCATTTTCCTCCATTCCTCCATCATGGTCACTTTCTTGCAAGACCGGGGCATCTCCTTGCATTTCCCATCATTTGGGCAGCTCACACAACTTCTCCCATGATGGGGCATCATTTTCTAGTCACTTCCTCTATAGAGTCATCTGCATTTTATTTTTCTTCGAAACACTATTATTCTAACAATATTTTGAAGAGGGGAAAAATGTAGACATCCAAATTTGACCACTCCCATATGGTCAAATTTGTCTCTTTTATTCGTCTATTTCATTGATATTAATTAAATGATTTATTTAGTTAATATTTCCCCTTTGCCTAAGGTTTCTAAAGTATTTAATTTATCAATTGAATACTTTACCTTTCATCCTTTCCTCTCTAAATTAAATAAATATATCAATTTATTTAATTTAGTCATTTAACCTTTTTGAATTTAAATCAATTTTTAAATTCCCTCTTTTCTCTCTCCTTGTCACATCCTCCATAACCCTCTTCTGATATGGATTAGTTTAATTAATCCATGATTAGGATGTGCACACCCATGATTAGGATTAATGTCACATCCTCCATATTTGGCCACTTGTCTCTAATCCTTTATTAATATTCTTGCACAACCTTAATCTAATCCTCATGCCATTTCTGGTATGTCCTCCAAGTCAACCTTTCATAAGTACTTTCTTCATTTTGCCTTGACCTCTTCCCCATGTGAATTAAAAATTCACATTTAGTCATTCAATGCTCCCCTCTTCCCCATGAAGGTTGTTGGGAAATTCTAAATCCTCTCATAAGTCACATGACTCACATGGGACAAGGACTTCCTTTATGAAGACCTTGTTTTATCCTCAAGGTACTTCCAATCATGTGAATTTAAAATTCACATTTATTTCCCCAACCACTTCTCTCTTCCCCATGATGATTAGTGAGGAATTCTAAAATTCCTCACTTGTCACCATCCTTCCACATGGGGACAAGAACTTCTTTTTTGAGGAAATCTTCCCCTAATCCCAAGGTACTTGCAAGTACCTCCACCTCACATGTCCTTTTTCCACCTCCCTTTCCACATGGCAAGAGGTGAGGACTTGTGAGTCCTCAACTCACCATAGCCCTTCATCTTTCCCATGTTGCCTAAATCCTAGCCATTCAAATCTATAGAGATCTTTCCCCTAAAATAGAGGATTTGGTCTCATTTTTCATAGAACATGCATTCACAATTCAAGCTCTAGCACTCTCAAGCTCAAACATTCAATCACTTGCATTCAACCTCCATTGTTGCAATTCAAGCTTCCATTGCATTCATTTTCACTTGCTTATCCAAATACCCAAATATCTCATTGCATCCTCCATACAATCTAGAGAATTTTTCATATCATTTAGCACCCTTGCCATCAAGGAGCACACATCTAATCTACATCAAAGTTCCAACCAAAAGGATCACTTGGACAAGGTATATCTCTTTCTTTAATCTTTGTTTTGTTCAAATTAAACTAGGCTTATCTTAAGGTAGTGTTGTGTGTGTTTCTCCTTTGCATTTCTTTGTGTTTTGCACCTTTTAGGGTAGGAAATCATGATGCACACAAATACCTTTTGCTAGATTAGGGTTTGCTCGCCGAATTGCCTTTAGATTTGTATCTCGCCAAAATTCACTTGCAGAGCTCTCCAAACTTCTTCTTCTTGAAATGCAATGTGATGAATGAGGAATAGAAGTAACCTTTTACCATTCACACACCTAACTTTTTATCGCAATAAATTTTTTTGCCGTAGGTCTTCCAGATACCCGATTTTCATAGTCTGTGAAAGAGAATTCTTCTTCAGACCTTCAATTCTGCATAAATTTCCTCCACAAGTGTTCCTAAAACATATGTAGGTCATTAATATAATCTTTGCAATTTGCCACATTCTGGTACCAACTACCAATAGGGGGTAAAAGATTTTCTTGAGAGCTCCCCCTAGGCCAGAGGCCTTAAACTAATTCCCGGAGGAATTTCCATCACTAGATTCTGGTGTGGATTCATTTCCTGCATCAGAAGCACTCGTCTTCACCCATGTCTTCTTCATTTGATTCTTGATCTCATCCATAGTAACTTTTCCTTTTCCCTTATCATCCTTTTGCATATTTTTCTCTTTGTTTACCAGACCCTTCCTGCTTCTATAGAATCTTACAAAGTGATCGGATTTGTTAAAATTATAGCACATGACATTTCTTTGTCTAAACCAGTTATTCCATGGATTTTTCGTTGATCTGCATTGGTTAGCAATATGGCCAAATCTATTGCAGGCATAACATCTGCCATTTCTATTGAAAAATTTGTTTGTCATATTTCTGCATTCAATTGACTTATGACCATAATTATTTCAATTGAAACACTGACTAGAGAATGATGGACCACTTGGATTCATTCTACTTCTACATTGAGCAACCATATGACCAAATTTATTGCAAACAAAACAATATCCATTGAACTTTTGAGCATTGGGTTGTCTTACTGGATGCCTTCTAGCTTTGTTCATCTGATTTCCTTTCCTAAATTTCCTTTGACCAGATTCAAAGATTTCTCCTTTCTCATATCCAAGACCTTACTTGTCACTTCCAATCTTCTAACTTTGAATTAGTTCATCAAGCTTGGTTGAGCTAATCTTGAACTTCTCCTTATATTCATTTGTAGTAGCAAGCTCACCCTTGAGAGTAACAATCTATCTTTCAAGATCTTCTTCATTGTTTATGGATTGTTGCAATTCAAGCTCCAGCTGATTGAATCCATCATTAATTTTGTTGCATTCTTCAGATCTTCTTTCAAGGACCGAGTAAGATTCTCCTCATTCTTCTTTTTCTCCTTAATCTCCTTAGCCATCCTCATCACAATAGATTCCATCCCATGCTTTAGGACAACATTATCTCTAGTGAGCTTTTCACATTCTTCATCTTTTCCTTCAAGGCTTGACTTAGGTGTTCATCTTCCATGCTTTTGCTCTCTTTCTGCTTGAGTTGATCATAGAGATCCTTTCTCTTTTCCCTAGATTTATTGATTTGATCTTTCAATGATTGAATGGATTTCTCAACATTCATGAGGCTTTCTTGTAATTCCCGGACTTCATATTTGGACTGATCAAGATCATCTACTACCACCAAAAGTTGTTGATGAAGATTTATGTAATCCATTGAATCACCTTCCCAGATCTTCCCCAAGCTATTAAACTTCTTCAGAGGAGCTAGGCTCTTATATCAATATTTGGAATCAAGGAAAACTGAGAGGGGGATGAATCAATGTTCTACAAAATTTAACTTTATTAACTTGATCTTTATACCACTTATATCATTGAACCAAAAGAAAGATGCAAGAACACAAGGCAATCAACCACAACACCATAACACAAGGATTTTTATGTGAAACCCTACTAGGGGAAAAACCACAGTGGAGGTTAATCCACAATATGAGTATACTTAAAATAAGTGTTTACAAAAGGGGAATGCACATGCATTCAGGCACACTGCCTAGAGCTTACTACTCAAATACAAAAGGCTTATTGCCCAAAAGAAGACTCACTATCTTATAGTCACATATATACAACTGGAGTGGATGAACTATGAGATAGCATCTACTAATGCCTTATTATAGTTTCAGTTAAGCACATTAATTGAATTCTTCACATTATGTCTGATTATGCTCTTGAAACTTTGTCTTCTTTAATTCGAATCACCAATCTTTGTTCTGCTCAAATGAAACTGTACACAATTGATCTATATTTCTTTTGACTCTCGCATCATATGTATCATATCATAAAATGATATGAATAATCAATTATATATATCTGCAACTAGAGATTAGAACAACTGCATGTCGGATTTAACAAAATATGAAACATGTACAAACTATCGGTCCAATCCATAAACAATTATCAATGTGAACTAAACAATGTTAGAAAAAACATAGTAAGAACCCAAAAAAACATGTCTCAAACATGAAACACCTTAAAAAATTATGCCTCGAATATCCACAACACGCTACACTCATCTAGTCGGCCTTTCTGTACTGTTAGACTAAAAATTAATAAACCGGATCTTCTAACTTGCACACCAATCAATGCGAGGCCCTATGATTTAAAGATAAGATAGTTCATAAATGAAAAGACCTTCCCTGAGATCCACAACACAAAATGATAACAAGAAATTACATATGAGTCAATGTACACAACTCTGTCAGATGCCCTATTTTAGCTTTGACAGATAACACATATCTTCAATTTGACTTCCAGTATAAGCAAATACTGTGGTGTGGATGGGATTACTGACTAGGGTTTCCATCAATGACAACACCAGATGACTTGTGCAGTCTCTTTCCAACATGTACTTTCTCTTACCTTCCAAACAAATCTATTTGGTGGGCTTGAAACACAAAGCATTGTTACCACAACTATTAAGTGTGTTAATTATCTTTTGTAAATGTCTCTTGACATGTACAATCCACTATATGTTTGCAAATTTTAATATATGTACATACCAAGAACTTTTAAAGTACATATATATGTATGTACATCTCAAACAAAATGGCTTATGTTGCTATGTTCAATGTTTTATTGCCACATCATGTTGTTTCCTAAGATTTTCCATGCTTTACTCCCACAACATGTTCTAAAGTCATGATGTCTACAATTTATTTACATCGTGTGTCTACTCATAATCAATGCTTTGCATAGTTATTTATTATTGTACCATGCTACTTTTTAAGATTTGGATTATGTTTTTACATGCTATTTCTTAAGATTTATAATTAGTTTTTATCATTTATAATTATGTTATTTCCAATTATGGTACAATAAACTCTTGCCATGTACAATCTTACATCCATTTCAAATTATATATTTTTCTAAACATAAATGCACTAAAAAAACATATATATATATATACTTGCCAATTTACATCACTTTCAACATTTATTACACATTTTTTTCATAGAAACTATTCAATGGAGTTGGAAAACACAAGGTTGGAAAAAAAATAGTCTTGACAAAATCAACAACAATGAATACGCTACCATGCAAGAAAAGACAACATCAACAAAAGAAGATGGGAAAATGCACAAATTATCATAGATCGGGCCTCCACATCTATACTCCCTTCGCCTGCTAATCCCTCCCAACTATATACAATTGCAACTGAATTCCATAATCCAATTCAACCAAATCCATTATCTCATATCCACCCACGTCCAAATTTTTCTCAACATTTTTATGCTGCTAGAAATAACTTTTGTTCAAAGTTGGATAAAATTGCAAATATGTCAACCTATTTAGTCTACATGGAAAAATATCCTGACATTAAAAAAAGGAAATCACATGGCCTTTCTACTTGTTATAGATGTGCATTTGAAAAAAATGACCATCTTTTTTCCAAATGGAATAACATAGACTTGGTGAGCAGCTACTATGTTTAAAAAACTAACTCAAGTTGAAGAGATGCTAATAGCAAGGGTCAGCCCAATCTTCCAAGTTACATATGCAAAGGGGGGAAAACTAAAATATAGTGGCCACACTATTTGTTTTCCTCAATATTTTTATACTGTTGCAACCCACTTGCCTAGATAGATGAATTAGATATCATAATTGTTAACAAAAAAACATAGGGCAATAGGAGTATAGCTTCTATGTAAGTAGAGGACGTGTATACGAGGGCTTTCAATATAAAATCTTCCATGAACCATACTACATAACCATACAATTGGGTGAGGCTGCATTATCATTCCTTCCAAGTGATTCCACTAACATTATAGACCTACTATATGCAACAAACACTATTCCTAGTCCCACAACTACAACCTTAATGGATATAGATGTTGCAAACGATGATTGTTAGTAAGAAAAAATGCAACCCAATACTTCATTTGTGTTGAAGTTGTAAAATCCAACCTCATAGAACCTGATGATCACCTGCAAGCAAAATAACCTATCACGTAGAAGAGATTCGAACAACACAAAGATATTGCTCTGCAAACCAATGGAGTAAAATTTCAAAAACAAGAATGAATAATTACAAAGAGATCAATCCTTAATAAAGGAGATCAAAACCCTAAAGTGAACCCTAGGATTTAATAAACTAATTATTAAAGTGCCTAAGTTTAGCTCAATTGAAAAATAAAGTAAAAGGTGACTTAATTAATTAATCAATATGATTAAATTAATTAAGTGTAATGTCATAAAATTGCACCCCTTGCAATTTCACATATATTCTTCTATCCACTTTAGTGTTCACTCCCTTAACATCTTTTGTAGGCTCATTTTATCCCCTACATCAGCCTTTTTCCCTCTCAAGATGCTCAAAGGATCGCTTTTCAATAGCTACCCTTGCATGTTCACTTTGAGTTGAATCTTGTACTTTTCTCGTTTGTGTCATTTTGTAGCATGATGTGTCTAGACACTAGCATGTTGCACTAGCATCCTGCAACATTTCAACATTCAAATGACTACTTCCGTGCATGTTTACCACTTTCCATCTACTTTTGTCAGTGGTAATGGCTTGGGATGCCTTGTAACCACTCGAGAAGCTTCTTTTTGCTTCTCTTCTCTCTTTGAAAGCTATCTTTTCAATTCATTGGTGCTTCTAACTTCTCTCTAACTTTGGATCCTTGGGTTCTACCTTGAACTCTCCCATCCTTACAACATTCTTTGTACCACTCTTGGCTCTTTCAGCTCTCTTTGTCTCCCTATTTTGCTTCCTTAAGCCTTTCAACTTCATCTCCCTTATCTCATGCTTGTGAGAATTTTGGGATTCCATATCCTCTATCATTTGCATCCTTACTTCATGATATGGGTTTTCCCCCTCAGGCAGGGATTGCTTTTATCACTCATACTTGGTGGTGTGGGTTCTACTCCTGAAGTGGTTTTTGCTTTCACCACATGCTTTGTCCATTTTGGTTACACTCTCTCTTTCTATCTGGTTGTTCGTGGAAGTGGGAACACCAAAATGGGGGTTTGATTGAGGCAAACCCCTATACAACCCCAACACTTTCTCTAGATCTTACGCATGTAGGTATTGAAGACATTCACATGTTGGAGGCTTCATCACTTGCGTGGTTGTGAGAATTTCCTTTCTACCTCCTATTATCTTAATCATTTACTTTACTTTATTTCAATTCTATCGTATTCTATTATTTTCTTATACTCTGGAAGTTCTTAGGAATTAGATTGTCAATAGTCGATTTTATATTTTCTAGAATATTCTCACTCTTTGGTATGTACGAGATGCTAGCGTACCTATGGGATGCCAGCACGCCACACTACCATCCATATTCCACATTACCGTCCTTTGGTTGATAGCTTGTTAGTTTGTCTAGAAAACCTTTGTGACCTGCTCTTTCTGATTATAGAACTCTTGTGTTGTTCCTTGAGTTAGTTTAGGGTAGTTCACCCCATGAGTCTCTCTGAATGAAGAGAACTCATGAGTAGCAAATCCCCCTTCTCTACATTTTGGTGAACCCGATGTGAAGAATTTAATATCTTAACTTATTATTTTCAAAATGAAATTAATATCTTCTTTTGTTAGTTCAGTATCTAATTTTATTCAAAGTGTTAGTGATGTTCCATTTCATGCATGTTATGGTGACTTGGCTTTTCCTATGTCACTTGGTAACTTTGATCCTTCTCACAAAATTTCTCTTGCTTCGAAGGATATTTTGTTGGAAGAAGATGAAATCATTGATACCTTTCTTAGCATTACTCTACCTTCTCTTCTTATTCCAATGCACTCTCTTCTATAGATGATGCATTAGTGAATGATGAACCTCCTTCCACATTTGATCCTCCCTGGATCGATGTTGAGAATGTTTCTTTGAATAATTATTCCACTAGTTGTGATGATTCTGTAAATGTAATCTATGTCTTTGCTGCCCCTTGAAGGCCTAAGAGACTAGTCATTTACCTAACTCAAGCTAGTCCTTCTCTTAAAAGGTTCTGTTATATTAATGGTGTTCCATTTGATAGTGACTCTCCTGATCTTTCTAAGGTCCCTCTTATAGAGCAGTAGCCCATACTTATAAGAATAGAATGAATAAACAAACAAGCCTTCCTCAAGCACCTAAACCTACAACTAAAGCACCTGGTGATTATGATCTTATTGAGCAACTTCAAGTTACTCTGGCTAAGATCTCATTGTGGGTCTTGCTTCAGGAAGCCTTGCAAAAGATCCTCTTGTCTTCTTACAATAGGTCGATGGATGCTAATACATTGATAGCTCATATTCATGCAGATTCGCCAAATATTACATTCTATATGCAAGAGCTTTTGCCCCTAGATGTGCAAAAACAAGAAGATCCTTTAATGATTATAGTTAATATTAATACTATTGGCATTAGATGTACTGTCATTGACGCTAGTTCAATGCTCAATGTATGTAGCATTGATCTATTGCCTAAGATTAATATTAATTCATATTCTCTTAATGCTTTTTCTATTGACATTCGTGGGTTCAATAATATCAGTCAAAAATCCCTAGGCACGATAATCTTTCCTTTGAGGTTGGGACCCATTACCGTAGCCACCCTTTTATACATTATGTGAAAAAAATTACCATATAACCTTCTTCTTGGTAGAACGTGGATTCATGCCATTAGTATAGTCCCATATACCTTGCATAAATCTATTAAGTTCATTTGTAATAATTGAGTAGTCAAATTCAAGGCTGACCCTAAGGCTATACACTTATGTGAGATGGAAGCTGTCAGTCAGGTTTCAATTGTGCCTACTCTTATTCCTTCAGTGTCTTCCAGTGTGTCGATGTTTACTGTAGCAGTACCCGTTACAAGGGATACTCTTGAGATAGATGTCCCTGAAGAAGATCCTTCTGAAGTAAGAAATCCTAAGCCTTCTACTTCTCAAAGGAATGCATGTCTTGGTGATGATTGGGTTCTCTAGAATTTATAGAATCCTTTTTTGGAGAGTATCAATTCAATCCAATCCACTCAGACCTTCTGATAACCTCATCCAAACCCGCTATCGAAGATAATTACTCTTCTACATTGTGGGGTAATGTAAACATAAATTGTAATATTCTTAATGTCGATCCTCCTTCGTTTGAGGGAGACAATCACACCTCTATTAAAGTGGATAATGTTGGAATTCCTATTAAAAAGGATGATGGAAATCCCATAGAGGAGTGTGATCCCCATTGCTATAATAATGCTCTCTATGAAGATCCTCCTTCATCTCAAGATTTTCAAACACGTTATGTCCTTGGCTTTAATCTTGTCTCTAAATATGGTTATGGGCGTAAAGGTTGTGGGCATAATGAACAAGGCATTTAGGTCCCTATGGAATTTGTACCTTGTAAGCCTAATATGGGGCTTGGTTGCTCGAATGAACAATCTGAATAGAAACCACGGTTGAATGATGACATGATTTCCGCTCAACCTCGTTCTCGTGGATTGGTTCATCCTCCTTTTTCTTCTATCTTCGTATCTTCTTCTTGTGAGCAGTCAATTTTTTCTCCACAAGAGAAAGAGTTACTTCCTGCTCCTCATTCTTTTTCTGAGAAAGAGTGTATTTTGTTGCAGCTTCTAAAAGCCTGCTTAATTACTCTTCCTCCTCCTACATGTAAGAAATTTCAGGATCATGATAAAGAAGAACATTATTTTTGTGCATACCATCAAGTGCTTGGCCATTCCATGTTGGAAACAAGCAACACTAAGAGGGGGGGTGAATCAGTGTTCTACAAAATTAACTTTATTATTTTGATCTTTAATCCACTTAGAACATTCAACCAAAAGTAATATGTAGAAACAGAAAGCAAACAACCACAACACCATAACATGGGGATTTTTACATGGAAACCCTGTTAGGGGAAAAGCCATGGTGGATGGCCAATCCACAATATGTTCAGAGTATACCCAAAAGAAAGATTACAAAATGGGAATGCACTTGCATTTAGGCACACTGCCTAGAGCTCATTACTTAAGATAAGAAGGCTCACTTCCTTACAAATATTTGGATTAGATCCAAAAGAATGAGCTGAAAGAATAACATCTACAAATGCTTGATTACAGTTCTGGTTAGGCTCATATGTCAATCTTTTGTCCTTCTGACTGATACAAAAATTCCGCTCTGACTAGCTTCATAAAATCTTTATGCGCAAGTGAAAATATGCATAAAATGACTCCAACACTCTTCTGGTATTTGCAATACACATCGACACACCACACACATATATCAAAATGATATAAGAGATCATACATATATATCTGTGACTAGCAATTTAATTGCAATAAGTCAACTTCAAATAAAACTTGAAAATATTAGCAACTGTCAGCTCAAATCATAAGAGTTATGCAATGCGCATCCACAATAGTCAGCCACAACTTAGCTTGGACCCAAAACGAGATGAGAAAACACAAAAATATTCAAATAAACATTTCCTAAATATCTGCAACATATTACACCAACTGAGTCGGCCCCAAAATATTGATAAACAAAGAAGTATCAACCGGATCTCCAAACTCACACAAGACTTAATACGAGGCACTAAGATTTCTGGAAAATAGTTTAGATGTACTGACAAACCTCCCATGAGGTCCACAACTCAAAATAACAACTAGACATCTGTAAGAAAATCAATGATCACCAAACTGTCGGATGCTCTGTTCTTCCTGACTGTCTTTAATCTAACTGCCGATATAAGCAAATGATGTTATGTGGATTTGTCACCGACTAGGGTTGCCATCAATGACAACACCAAAAAGAATTCACAGTGTCTCTTGCCAACAATCTCCCCCTTTGGCATTGATGGAAACACTTAGTGAAAAATGACTAAGTGTCGGATCAACATGAGTTACACTGCCATAAAAAGAAACTTCAATCTTGGGAAAATGACTCCCCTTATGATGGCTATATTTTTTTTACCGTACACTTCTCCCCCTTTGACATCAATGGCAAAAACTGGGGAAAGCAAAACAAAATTCCAAAACTATACAGACATGAACTTGTAACTTACAAAAAGTTTGAAAATATCTGCAAAATTTTGCTTCATCACTCTTAAATTGTGATCACAAATCTTTTTGAGACTTTCCAACACTGTTATGTGACCACACATTAAATAGGATTGAGCTTCTACAATTTCAAGATTCTCCAGGTCACCGAATGCTACAACTTTCACTTCCCTCAAAGCACTTACCATTATCTCAATCTTCAAAAAAATTTGTCCCCTGAGTTCACATACTCTCCCAATAATTCTGTCATTTTCATTCTTAAAACATCTTATTTTTTCAAGTAGGGTTGTTACTTGACCTTCTTGTTGAACCACATCAACAACTAAATGATCAAAAGTAGAAAAAATGGTAGCTAATTGATTTTATAGATCCTTCACCTTTTTCTCATTACCTTCAATAAACTTGGACAAAGATAAACATGACTTATAGGCTTTTCCAGCTTCAGATACAAAACCTTGAGTGTTCTTTATGCAAGTAGCTAACAAAATCTTATCCTTTGCAATCACTACCTTCAACTGACTAAATCTTTTTCTATTAAACTCCTTTTTCACTTTATCATTAGCAGATTTCTCAAGAGACTCAAATTGAGTACTTACAACTTTTATAAGCTTATTTAGCTTGTCGGAAGAGGAAGCTGAATGATCCATGACATGAGTAGGCATTAATTTCTGCAAAACTTTAGATGCAAGATTCAACAATTCACTGTCCTCTATGTGAGACTTCAGAATCTTCTCACTGGCCTTAGCTTGAGTAATTGATGCAACCTTCATCATCTAAATTGGGGATAGAGTAGATAGATTGATTGAACTTTCATCCAATTCAAGATCAAAATCTTCCTGTTGCTCCATTAGAGATCTCTTCACTGCCTTGGCAGTGTCTCTTGCCTCCATTATCATTTCCTAAAATTTTTCACCTTCAACCTTGGGTTCTTCTGAGACTACTTCCAAATTGACTTTGAGTGCCTCAACCTTCTCATTTTGCACCACCTTCTCCTCAGCTAATACCACCTTAGAAACTTCAGTTTCCATAGGTATCTCTATATTTTCCACATTAGGAAAAATTAGAACATCCTCAACTTCTAGAGGATATATATTCATTTTCTCCTCATCCAAATTCTCTTCTTCATTTACATTTACCTCCTCATTCACTACCTCATTTTCTAAAACATTTTCAATATTTATTTCCTCATTGTTAATCTTATTCTTTGAATGAAACTCTTCCAAAATTTCCTTAGTTTCACCAACAATAGCATCAGTTTCACCAATCATGAGTTTATTCACCCTTGTCTTGCTCTTAAATTCCTTTTTAGCTTTTGCAAGGAGTGAATCCATCTCTTCAATTGACATTTCTGGACACAAATCTGCAAGAACTCTCTTCCTCAAATTCTCTTCTTCTATACTAGCACTTAACCTTCTCGACTCCAAAGTATCATACATATTCTTGGGTAGGCCAGACATAATCTCAACAAGAACTTTATTGAAAATGTTCATATTTTTAATTGTAGCTTCTAGAATTCTCTGACCAGATTCATAAAAATTTTCATACAATTCATAGAGGGGCTTGAGATTACCGTCATTGACAACTTGCATTCACAACTTCATCAATAGACATACCAGGTTTTTCAACTTTAGCCTTCTTTTCCTTTTCTTCTTTGTTGGAAGATTTGCTTTTGTTTAACTCAACAACCTGAGTTCTGGTAGCTCTTACTTATTTCGAAACTTCTTTTGATTTTGTTTCCTCATCTTCTAAAACAGGCTTATATGTTCTTGTACTTTTATTCTTCTTCCTTTTACCAGAAGGCTTGTCTTGAGCTGGCTTGGCTACAAGGGAACTCCTTTTAGATCTAGTGCGGGCAGAGGATGCACTAGGACTAGAAAACTCCATTTTTGCTTTCACTTTTGCTACTTCTGCCTCTTCTCTCCTCCTTCTTGCTTCTCTCAAGGCTTCTACAGATAAGCTCATCCTTTTTGCAAAAACTTCTGTTTCTTTTCTAACTTTCCTAACTATCATCGGTTTTCTCAATTCCTCATGAACTTGCATACTTTTCTTTGCATATGTTCCAAACCTATATTCTCCTAGATCTAGAGGTGAATTCAACAAGTGTTCTGCATACATCTTCAGAATGTTTTCCTCTACTTCGTATCCCATTGGCATGATCCAAATTGTTCTGGGATCAGCAACTTCCATATGACATCAGTCAATATCCACCATGAAGCAAATAGTATCTTTGTACTGTTCCATGGCATACATCATGTCTTGGAAATTTTTGAAGTAACCCCATAGGGTAGTGTTCCTGACCTGACGGTCACCCATTCCAAACAACTTGTTCCTTATTTGAATAGATACAGGCTCATCATTTTTCCAATGAACTTTTCCAATGCCCAGAACTTCATTCATGAAATAGAAAAATAAGCATAATAGCAGATTACCATATTTGAAAGTATTCTTCTTGTCTTTCTTGATTTTGCTCAGATTCTTCAACAACTGACTTATGAGCAGCTCGCACAAGTCACACTCTACATTCTGCTTTACCATTTCATAAGCTACATATATGGTCATATCAGATACAAAATTGTCCTGGCTAGAATGATATATCTTGTAATCAATGACCGTTGATGCAAATTTCACATCAACTTCATAAATTTCTTCTATTGCCATTTCCCTTCTATCCCATTGCGCACTTGTTGCCTCAGTAACCTTGTCATTCTTCACGGATTTCAAGACTAGAAGTCTACAGGTGGAATTCAGACATGTTACTGCACATATAGCCTCTTTTGTGATTTTGAAGGGCATATTCAACCACATTAACTCATCGTGAACACGGCTCAAAATGTATCTCACCCATTCATTTTCCTCAAATACGAGAAATCTCACAAACTGCGCAAACTTCTTCTCTTCTAGGGTTTGAAATTCTAGTTTTACAATAAAATATTCTCCAAGTATACAATGGGAGTACAAATTCATTATTTGAGAGGTGCCTAACTCTTCAATGTTTGCATGAATATATGCCCTAATATCCTCATTGTGCAAAACTTCGTACGACACATATGAGAATGCTCCTAAGGGTTCAGTCTCAACAGACTTATAAGGGTGCCATTTAAACTTAGGACAGGGTCTATCCTTGACCTCTACTACTAACGGAGTGGCCATGATTGCAAATTCACAAATTCACAGGCTTTTCAAAAAATACCTTTCCGTTGAATCGGAGTTCGTTCGCAAATTCTTTTCCATGCTTTGAATTTCTTCATAATTCAACAAGGTCTACTCCAGGGCTCTTCAAACTACTTTCCTTCAAAATTCAAAGTGACAAATGAAGGATAAAAATAGCTTTTTATTAATTCGCACAACTAACCCATTTTGTCGCAGTAAATTCCTTAACCCTAATTCATCTAGTCACTCAGATTTCAAGCACTGAGACAAATGATTTTTCTGTGGATCCCCAAAACTTTACAATACTGGCTCCAATTTGATTACACAATATCTCAAAAGCATTGATCCACCTACTGGACTGGTCCACATTCCAGTATCATTTTCCTATAGGGGGTTGAAGAATTTTCCTTACAACTCCCCCTAGGCCAAAGGCCTAAAACTAATTCTCAGAGGAATTACCAGAAGCAGATTCTGGTGCTGGCACATTTCCTTCGATAGAGGGATTCTTTTTCACCCATTTCTTCTGCATTTTCCTTCTGATCACATCTGTAGTGACTTTCCCTTTTCCTTTGACATCTTGTTGTGTATTCTATCTTACCAGACCTCTTTTGTTCCAACAGAATCTAGCAATATTCCCAAATTTGTTGTAGTTGTAGCACACAACATTTCTATGATCAGACCTACTCTTCCACTGATTTTTCCTTGATCTGCATTGGTTAGCAATATGCCCAAATCTATTGCATGCATAACATCTGACATCTCTATGAAAGTTATTCATCACAACTCTACATTCACTTGACTTATGACCATACTTATAGCAATTAAAGCACTGACCTGAGAATGATGGTCTACTTGGATTCATCCTGCTTCTACACTGAGAAGTCATGATCGAATTTGTTGCAAGAAAAACAATAACCATTGAATCTCTGAGCATTTGGTTGTCTCACCGTATTTCTTCTTGCTCCATTCATCTGATTACCTTGTCGGAATCTCCCTTGTCTAGATTTCTTTTGTCCAGATCTAGAACTTTCTCCTTCTTCATATCCAAGACCTCTCATGTCACCATCAATCCTCTGACCTTTGATCAGTTCATCAAGCTTGGCTGAACTGGCTTTGAATTTCTCCTTGTACTCATTTGTAGCAGTAAGTTCATCTCTGAGATCATCAAGCTATTTTTCTAGCACTTCCTCATTGTTTTTAGATTGTTCCAATTCATTGTCCAATCAACTGCATTGTTCACATTTTTCTTTCAAGGATTGAGCAAGCTTTTATTTATTCTTCTTTCTACCTTCAATTTCCTTGGTCATTTTCATCATGATAGACTCCATCTCACACTTCAGGGCAGAATTTTCTTTGGAAAACTTTTCACACTCTTTTGTTTTCTCCTTTAAGGAATGACTAAGTTGTTCATATTCCATGCTTTTGTTCTTCCGCTTGAATTGATCACATAATTCCTTTCTTTTCTCCCTTGATTCATTGATTTTTTCTTTCAATGATTGTATGAATTTTTCTACATTTTCAATATTTTCTTGAAGTTCCTGGTTCTCAAATTTTGACCAGTCAAGATTATCCAGGGCCACCATAAGTTGTTGTTGAAGATTGTTTGTATCCATTGAGAACACTTTCCAAGATCTCCCCAAGCTGTTAGACTTCTTTTGAGGAACTAGCTATGATACCAATTTTTGGAAACAATCAACATTGAGAGGGGGGGGTGAATCAGTGTTCTGCAAAAATTAACTTTATTATTCTGATCTTTAATCCACTTAGAACATTCAACCAAAAGTAATATGCATAAATAGAAAGGAAAAAACCACAACACCATAACACAAGGATTTTTACGTGGAAACCCTGTTAGGGGAAAAACCATGGTGGATGTCCAATCCACAATATGTTCTGAGTATACCCAAAAGAAAGGTTACAAAATGGGAATGCACTTGCATTCAGGCACATTTCCTAGAGCTCACTGTTCAAGATAAGAAGGATCAATGACTTACAAATATTTGTATTAGATCCAAAAGAATGAACTAAAAGAATAGCATCTACAAATGCTTGATTACAGTTTTGGTTAGGCTCAAATGTCAATCTTCTGTCCTTCTGATTGATACAAAACTTCTTCTTTGACTAGCTTCACAAAATCTTTATGCGCAAGTGAAACTGTGCATAAAATGGCTGCAACACTCTTCTGGTATTCACAATACACATCGACACACCACACACATATATCAAAATGATATAAGAGATCATACATATATATTTGTGACTAGCAATTTAATCGCAATAAGTCAACTTCAAATAAAACTTGAAAATATTAGCAACTATTGGCTCAAATCATAAGAGTTATGCAATGTGCATCCACAACAGTCAGCCACAACTTAGATCAGACCCAAAACAAGATGAGTAAACACGAAAATATTCAAATAAACATTTCCTAAATATCCGCAACATATTACACCAACTCAGTTAGCCCCAAAATATTGATAAACAGAGAAGTATCAACCGGATCTCCAAACTCACACAAGACTTAATACGAGGCACTAAGATTTCTGGAAAATACTTTAGATGTACTGAAAAACCTCCCATGAGTTCCACAACTCAAAATAACAACTGGAAATGTGTAAGTGAATCGATGATCACCAAACTGTCGAATGCTCTATTCTTCCTGGTTGTCTTCAATCTAACTGCCAATATAAGCAAATGATGTTATGTGGATCTGTCACCGACTAGAGTTGCCATCAATGAAAACACCAAAAAGCATTCATAGTGTCTCTTTCCAACATTCCACTAGTGAATTTAAGGTCTTGAATGATAAAATACAACAACTTTGTGATTTCGGTGCCATCAAACTCCCGTTTGGTTAATACAGCCACCTTTTCTTCACATGACAAGTGATATTGAGGTCTACCTATATCCTATATGTTCTAAGTATCTTGCATGGTTTTCCTCCCCTGTATGTTGGGGGAAATGATAACTTGTTATGGAGATGTGTGTCCTTAAGGATCCCCCTCTCTTCTCTCTATCTTTCAAATGAAGTGTCCCTCTAGTGGACCCCTTTTTCTTCTAAAGGGTTCCCAAGGGACCCCCTTAGAAAGTTTTTATCTCAAATGAATTCTATGGAATCTAGTTTGGGGGTAGCCTAACTAGGCCCTTATTTTATGTGATTGTCCTGTAACACAGCTTGCAGCAGCCACACGCTTCTCTGATTAGTCTTGCTCTGCAGGACCGAGAACTTGTAGAGCTCCTTTGCATTAAGATTTCCTAACATGTTTAGTCTATGGATTAACATGTTGCTTTGCAGGTGCGCTTGTGAAGTTGCTTTCCAGTTTGACTCTGTAGAGTCCCCTTTCACTGGGTTTCCTTCATGTGAGGGATCTTGGGGGACACCTCCTTGCAAGTCTGCAGGATTGTAAAATGCTTGCTTCTCTAGGCTTCCTCCATGTGATAGATCTTGGGGGTTGCCTCCTTGCAGGTCTGCAGACCTATAAGACGCTTACTTCTTTGGGTTTCCCTCATGTGAGAGATCTTTGGGAATGCCTCCTTGTAGGTCTGTGGGCTTGTAAGGTGCTTGCTTCACGGGGCTTCCTTCATGTGAGAGATCTTGGGGGTTTCCTCCTTGCAAGTCTGTGGGCTTGTCAGATGCTTTCATCTTTCGGGATTTTTCCATGTTGTTCTAAGGGCCTTCGATGTACTTTTTGCAACTTCGTAGTTCCGTGGAGCTACAGAGTCCTTTTGTTTGAAACTCCTCAAGGAGAGTAGTCATGGAGCCATCTCTCTTGGAATTTTCATTCCTTTCTCGCTTCTCCCTCTTAAATTATTTTCTCTCTTCTCTTCTCTTTTGTATATACTGGATCGAAGGTCTGTATCTTCTTCATCCTGGGTATATGCCCTTCCTCTCTTAGTTTTATAATTCTTCTAAGTGTGTTATTTCTTAATTTTGGGATGACATATGGTATTGAGACAACCTTATACATTGAGGCCTCTTTCACTTTGTTGACTCAAATCCTTTAGTTTTTGTCCACTAACATTGTTCTCTGGTGGAGGTTTTTCTTGTCTAATGCATTTTTTTTGTTGGTCTTCATCCTGGGGGCATGCTTCCTTGATTCGAAGATTTGTTTGCTTCCTCTACAGTATCCTTTTGGGCATCATGATGTTATTTATGTGTAGTACATTTCCCTTAGCGTGCATATTAGTGTTGATTCATATGCTCGCTAAAGTGGGGGGAAAATGTAATGTCATAAAATTGCACCCTTTGGAATTTCACATACATTCTTGTATCCACTTTAGTGTCCACTCCCTTAACATATTGTGTAGGCTCATTTTAGCCCCTGCATCATCCTTTTTCCCTCTCGGGATGCTCAAAGGCTCACTTTTTAGTAGCTACCCTTGTGTGTCTGCTTTGCGTTGAATCTTGTGTCTTTCCAATTTGTGTCATTTTGTAGCATGATGTGTCTAGACACTAGCACGTTGTGTGTACATCTACACACCGTGCTAGCATCCCACAATGTTTCAATGTTCAAATGACCACTTCCGTGCATGTTCTCCACTTGTCATCTATTTTTGTCAGTGGTAACGGCTCGGGGTGCCTTGTAACCACCCGAGAAGCTTCTTTTTGCTTCTCCTCTCTTTAAAAGCTATATTTTCAATTCATCAAGGTGCTTCTAACTTCTCTCCAACTTTGGCTCCTTGGGTTCTACCTTGAACGCTCACATCCTTACAACACTCTTTGCACCACTCTTGGCTCTTGCAGCTCTCTTTTTCCCCCTGTTTTGCTTCCTTAAGCCTTGTAGCTTCATCTCCCTTATCTCATGCTTGTGAACATCTTGGGATTCCATATCCTCTATCATTTGCATCCTTACTTCATGATACGGGTTTTCTCCCTCAGGCGGGGATTTCTTTTATCACTCATACTTGGTGGTACAAGTTCTAATCCTGAAGCGGGTTTTTCTTTCACCACGTGCTTTTTCCATTTTGGTTACACTCTCTCTTTTTATCTGGTTGTCTGTGGAGGTAGGAACACCAAAACGGGGGTTTGACTGAGGAAAACCCCTATACAGCTCCAACACTTTCTCCAAATTTTATGCATGCAGGTATTGAAGACATTCACATGCTAGAGGCTTCATCACTTGTGTGGTTGTAAGCATTTCCTTTCTACTTCCTATTGTCTTAATCATTTAATTTACTTTATTTATGTTCTATCATGTTCTATTATTTTCTTGTACTCTAGAAGTTCTCAGTAATTAGATTGTCAATAGTCGCTTTGCTATTTTCTAGAATATTCTTGTTCTATGGTTTGTACAAGATGTCAGTGCGCCACGTTGTCATTCATATTTCGCGCTGCCATCCTTTGGCCAAGAGCTCATCAGTTTGTCTAGAAAACTTTTGTGACCTGCTCTTTCCAATTCTAGAACTCTCATGTTGTTCTTTGAGGTAGTTTAGGGAAGTTCACCCCGTGAGGCTCTCTGAATGAAGAGAACTCGTGAGTAGCAAATCCCCCTTCTCTACATTAAGTAATTAACCTATTACTCTAACACCCCCTTCAGATGAACTTAGGGAGAAGCTAAAAAATTAAGGAAAAAATGCATGAAAGAAAAAATGGGTCTTGGCAACAAGGCCTGATGAGGTACCCAAACACAACCAAAATCTTTGTAAAGCAGAGAAAAAGAGAAAATTTAATGGGAAAAACTCCACTCCAAAAAGAGATGAACGCCAAGTGAAGGATTGATGAAGCCTCTAAACAAGACAATGTCCTAAAAAAATAGGAACATGTAGAACATCCAGAAGCATGAAGTTGTAGATTATTGTCAAAGGATGACTAATAGAGTGTTGAATGAAGAACCTCCAGAAATACGAATGCAAGAGTGTCCATATGGTAAGTGATCCATCTCATTGAAATGCATGTAACCAACCACTGATGTACGCTGCATCTGAAAGTACATAAGAACAAGTTGTATACATAACTCACTCCAACGTGAAACCAAGGAAGCATTAGCACCAATAGTAGAAACCCCCCCATAATGTTGAAAAAAGGGAGAGCCATGACAAGTACACTAAAACTATGTGAAACCAAGAAGGGCATGTCGAAGCAACAACCTGCAAATAAAAGGGTATGCAAACACATACATGAGGCAAGAATCACTGAGATTCACTATAGTTGTGGAAGGGACATGTTGATTTTCAAATTAGCACAACAACATTAAATAGAATATCTCTATTCTATTTCTCTTGAAAAAGAAAGACAACATATAGTAATCTAACTCCCAAGGTCCTGGTAGTTGGTTCTAAACTGTGTTGATATTGCTCAATGGTCAATGTAACTGTAATATGCAAGGGGCCTTTTGTTGGAAATGAGGAACAAAAATACATTAGATCAACTAACTTAAGTGGGGGGGCTTAAATAAAGATAAAAAAGATAGATCAGAGCTTTAAAACATAAGAACATGAATGAAACTTCTTTATACCTAGACATGTATATCAATAATGAATGTTTCTTTACCTAACCAAAACCACAACATGATGCAATCCATAGAATAATCTACACCACCACATTCATAGTGCTAATTCACATTCACAACCATTCACTAAACTTTTACTTCAAAACTTGAAATAGATCATTCACTCATGATTAAAGCATAGATCAAATAGATATAACAACAATTTCATTCACAGATAATTCAATGAGATAATCTTGAATCTGGTTTCCTCTATTGATTCTCATCAAATAGAAAACATTTAGGCACAAAAAAACCACTAGCATAAGGATTGATTATGATTCATTAACCTTATCAAAGAGGTCCAAACTTAACAAGTAAAATGTATAAAAACTATAAAATGTATCCAAGTTCAACTGAACTTTTCAAAGTATCTTGCTAACAACTATGAAATTCTAAGACTATGATTCCTATTGCTATCATCAGGTGGCTAATCTTTCTTCAATGAGCTGACCTTTACAAAATAGAACTCAAAATTACATATAGAGATGCTATGCACAAGTTTCTCTCAATCAAAACTCAGATCCACAAATTAAGGAAATGAGACTATATGAAGAACTGGACTACTGATCTTTAGTTACATCAAGGTTTGACTACTCTACTATCCAAGAAAGAATATGGAACTGGGGAATGAGAACTAGAGTCCAACTTGTGTCAAAATCTTGCAAAATAGGAGAAGAGAGGATGTGGTGTCAAAAAGGAGAATGTTCTGCTGCCAGCTCACTCTTGCATTGCTTGTTCCATGATATACTCATCATAACTATAGAACACTTATTGAAGGATATCTAAATCAGGCCCATCTAACCAACTGTCCTCAAATTTGATCCTCTTTAATTCAACTAAGAAAAATTCCTGCATATTCTTTAATTTAATTAGGTCCTTTCTGGCAATTTTTACTTCCTCCCTAATGTCCATAAATCTATCCAACAACAAATCTTCTTCATCATCTCCTTTTTGCATTACTTCTTCAAATCTACTACTCCACTTCTCCCTAAAATTTTCCAAAGGAATACTCTCTTTGACTGTGATATCCACATTGGCCAGAATGGAAACTACTACCTCCAATTCATTAATATTCCCATTCAAGTCCTTGCTTGCTTCTTGAACCTCATTCTTATGTTGATGGATGAACCTGGATTTGAATCCTATTATGTTTATAGTCTTCTCAATAAAATATACATTATCTTCTTCAGGAATTGACTGCTCCAGGAGAGTTCAATTGGGCACTTTTTTAATGTCTTTAAGCTTCTTAATATATTCCTTTTACTCTTCATCCTGATTTTTTAGATCTTCAACATTTTGATTCATATCTCCTACTAATTCAAGTGTTGTTTCATGAACCTTGAAACTATTAGTTATCACTTCAACAACCTCCTGATTAAGTCTGTCAATCCATCTTTCAAACATCCCCACCTTACTCCTCATCTATACCAAATCATCAACTTCCTTCTTTGTCAGTAAGATTGGGGATAGGGGAGTAGCAACTTGTTGAGAAATTGGAGTGGAAACATCCTTTAGAAACTTGTGTATCTGATCCAATTAGGATTTTAGCTCATATTTCTTCTTCTTGTCTTTAATCACTCTATATTTGGTGGAAGAAGCTACAATATCAATTAAATTCATTTGTTGGTTTCTTGTAGGTCTCCTAAAATTCACAGTACCCAATTGGTAATCAGTTATTTGCATATCATCCATGTTCTTATCCACTACTAGAATTCCACATTCAACAATGATTTACCCTGTATCAGTGAGCTTGGTTGATTGAAGAACTCGAGCGTTCTTTTTGGGTCTTTCCTTCTAAATCTCCTTCATCATATCATCCCAATTTTGAGGATGTGGTTGGACTATTTGTTTCTTTTCTAATTCAAGCTTCAACCATGTAGGAGTAGTAGGAGTAGTGACTATCAGTTCCAAAGAAGAAGCAGTAGTGGCAGAAGATAAAGGTTGCAATATTGTGTTCTTGGGCTGAGAGTCAACCTCTTGCACATTATGTTGTTCTCTTTATGCATCTTCTTGTGCAAGTTTCTTAGGCTCTTCTTTATCTTTTTTCTCTTGCAATATTTTGGCTTCCAACTCCTTCTTCAAACGTTCTTCTTCCAATTTATTTTCCGCATACATCTTGTCCCTCTACTTCTCTAGTTCCTTGGCATAATCCCATGCTTCCTTGGACTTCTTCTCATGTAGAGAAAGTTCTGCAGCCTCCTTCTCTCTCTCTAGGAATTCTTGCTCTTCTTTCTTTCTATAGGCCTCTTCCATAGCCTTAAATTTAGCCTCAAGGGCTTCTTTCTCTCTTATTTGAGCAACCTTCTCCTCCTCAAGGTCATGAATCTTCTGTTGCAAAGCCAATTTATCTCTCTCCTCTTTCAATTTGATCTCGTGCTCCTTTTGTTGTTGTTGTTTGGAAAATTCATCAGCCTTGAATTTAGCTTCCAATTCTTTCTTCTTGGCTATTGCATCAGATTGTGCCTTAGCATCAATCTCCTGTTGTTTAGCTAGTGCCTCAACTTGTTCCTTGGCATCTACTTCCCTCTTGGATTCCTCAAAAAGCTTACATTGGTCCTCTTTAGTTAAAATATGTTCAGTCCTTGCATCCTCAATCTCATCCTGAGATGCCACCACATGAGTTTCTTTATCGGATGGGGTAGCCTCAGAGTCTATGTCAATATCATGAATTTCTATTTCAGGCTCCTTCTCCTTCAATAACTCAACTTCCTTATGGAGGGTTCCTCTAGGCATCTCCTCACTTGGTTGCTCTACAACAAGAGGTTGAGTGGATGATTCTCCTATAACAGATGTTGAAGCATCAACTTCAATAATGTCCTTCCCTCCTTGTATCTCAGGAAGATCTTGGGCAGTAGTCTCCTCTCCTGAATTGGGAGGGAGAAATTCCAAAGGCTCCTTAGGAAGCATTCTTCTTTTTGTCCTTTTATACTGGGTAGTTCCTGCAACCTTCCTCTTCTTGGATGTTTGAGCCTCTGGCTCCTTTACCCTCATGATGAACCACTGAATGATTTTTTCCAATACTAGCCTTGCAATATGTTTTATGTTGATGGATTCTTCTACATTCCAATCCACTAGATCAAGATCCCTAGTGCCTATGTTCTCTGTATTATACTCAGGATCCAAAATTACCCCATCATCTGATAAGGTTTCAGGGATGTCCTCTTTTATCCCATACTCAACCATGAGTGGGATAGGAAATCTTTCATAATTCCTCCTCCTGAGATCATACTCATCCTGAAGATCCATCCAAAATTCCTCCAATAGATTGAAGTGTTTTTCAAAGACAGTATGAAGGAGTCCTTACATCTTATGATTGGGGTCAAAATGTTTCCTTGAAGTATAAAAACCTAAATTCAACTGAATCAATTCATCACAGACTACCTTAGCTAACATAATTTGTGGAAAACTATAACCACCCAACTTCATGGGGAACTTATGACAACCAGTCTTGTGTTTATTACCAAACTTCACATTGACTGCTAGAGCTTGATAAATGAATTCCATTAAAACAATTTTATTGCTGCAACACCTAGGAAGTAAATGAGGGTAGCCATCAAAACCTCCCAACCTAAAGTAAGGAAACCTGGGGTATTGGATAAACCAGTGTCCACATTCATTGATGAAGGCCATGGCCTCTCTACTCAGTTTGTAACCAACATCTCTTGTTAACTAGCTAATGATGACATACAAAAATGCATCATTAACCCTCCTATAGTAAGACTCTGAGGTCTGCAATGTAAGTTGATCATAGTTATCCCACACATTCTTTTGTACTTGAGCCTCTCCCAATACACCTACTGCTTGAGTCCAGGAAAGATCCCTCTTCTAGTAGTTGCATAGATTACATAAGAGGTCATGAAGAAAATCTTGGTTTCTCTCACTCTAAGTATCTGATTATGTATACAATCTGAAACAATCATAGGCCAATCAAACTGTTGCCTACCATCAAGGATAGTTTGGATAAATGGAAACATCCACTCCTTGAACTGAGAAACATCCCTCTTCCCAAACACCCTAGAGAGCATCATTATTATGTCTGAAATCTCGCTGCAGAAATATACCCTTTTAGGCTAACCAGGAAGCTTAGCCAGAGACTTTTTCTCAACTCTCATCTTGTTCTTATTCATATGAGTTCTATTAGTCTCCTTCTTGTCACTATATAGTTTATGTGCCTCCACCTCATTGAGTTGTCTGGGATTTTGTGGAGTAGGAACATTGAACAAAAATCTAATCATTTAGGGTGTTCAATCAATAATAAAATTCCCTTGCAAATCCACACATTTCCTAGTGGTAGGGTTGTATGCTCCAACTGCAGTCATTATCAATTCAGGGCACTGGACTGATAAGGGGAAGATGGCAACATGTGCTAGTCCAGATTGGACAATTCTTTGTGTCCTTCATGTTATATCTTCACCAAATGTCTCCAATAGCATCTCCTCATAAATGAATCCACCCAAGTTGGTATTGATGATGTCTTCCTAATCAGAATCAACCTTGCTAGTAGTGAGAGTAGCTTCCCTGTGTTTGTATCTTAGAGTGTAAGGGAGCTACTACACTTTGATCTTCTTTAGCCTAGCTCCTTGACATGAAGTTTCTTCTAGTTAGCTCCTTTGAGAATCCTCTTCTGATGCTCTTGACATCCCTCAATCTCTGCAATATACTCCTATATTAGATGAAGAAAAAGCATAAAATTCAATACATCAACCAACATCCTTCCTTTACCTCTTTAGGACAACTTTCAAAATTAGCCAAATTTCAAATTTCATTAGAGGTGAAGCCACAAAAGAATAAAGAACAAGGAACTATTAAACACCAAGTGGGACCGAGACTGGAACCAAAATGAGACCGGAGCCAGAATTAGAACAGAAACCAAACTTGGAACCAATTGCTAGTTCCAAGTTCGACTTCCACTCTAGTTCTTCCTACACTAAAGGGAAAGTATAAACACCAAAATTATCAATGATCAGAAGTGGGATCATTTTGGGAATGAACCTCAACACCAACATCAATGGGATGAATTTGGTCCTGAGTCCGCTTCTGCCAATTTTAACATAAAAATGGAGCACTTTCTTGAAGACGTGATCACGTGAATCTAAGGACTTGGGTCACATGGGTTTACAAGGAAATCCAAATAGAGGGGCTTAACCCCACCCCTGAACTGTACAAAAGACCAATTTAAACCCTAAGGCTGAATATTTTGTAAAGGTCGTCGAGCAAACCCTAGTTTGTATGACACGTTGACTCAGAAAATTAGGGCATCAACAACCCGACATGGAAATCACATAATCGACATGGAAGAATGATGAGAAGGGTCTCCAAACAAAACTAGAAGCATTTAACATGCGGAGGACCCAACAAAAATGAAACCCTAGTTAGGAACTAGGGCACGACAAAACACACCTATCACAAAAGTGACAACAAACAAAAAACAACAAATGGAAAGAAAGAAAACAGAACGAGAAAATAGAAAAAGATAAAAATAAACCAACACAAAAAAAGAAACAAGCAAAAATTCACAGAAAAAGATTATGCAAATGCGCTGAAACACAATGAGAAAAAACATGAGAAAGAAATGAAAAAGCACAATGAGAAAAGAAGGGAAAAGAAACCCTACCTCAAAACACCCACGAGGAAATACTGAAACTTGGTAAAGATTCGCTCCTCGATACTCCTCCGTAATCAAATCGCTCCTCACGACATTCTCCTAGCTTTGGTTCAATAAAATGACTTGGATAATCAAAGATAATGAGCTAGTTAAACACAGTTAAGATTTTAAAATTATTTTGTGCATGCAAGGAGGTTGTAATTAATGTCATAAATGTGGTAGGTCAGAGGTGGAGCAATCAACGCTAATGAATAGTTAACCCAAGTGAACACCAAAGGCAGGGCAAATGTGAACCCAGATCCAGAACAAAACAATAAAGTTTTTAACAAGCCTCCTATCGAACTCTGAACCCAGATCTAGTCCCACGATAAAGAAAAACAACAAAAAGAAACAAGGGGAGGCAGAATTAGAACCAAAAATAGAAGTGGAACTTTTAAAAAGTTCCCAGTTCTGTTATGATTCTAGTTCCGCTCCGACAAAGGCACAAAAAATGAAACAAGGAAAAAAAACCACGACAAGAAGTGAGACCGGAAGAAAAACTGAACCCGGCCCAACACCAATCATGGAAACAACAACGCAAAGTAAACAAGCAGAGTCAGAAATGGGATGGAAACAGAACTTGGAAATTTCACAAAGTTCCAAGTTCGGTTCCAACTCCGGTTTCACTTCTGCTCGGGCAAAACAAAAGACAAGTAAAACGACAAACAACTCAAGGAAAAAATAGACTTGAGAGTGCAAGACACACCAACAAGCAATGAAAAGAACAAGGAAAGAGGGCAGACCTGGAACCGGAATGAAATCTGGACTTGGAACCAAAACAAAAGTTTCAAGTCCAATTTCCATCTTGACTCCACTTCCGGAAAACAAAAAGAAATGAGGACTTAGGATCAAAACGAACAACTCCTAAGACCCAAACAAAACCAAAGGACAAAAAAAAACAAAGGGGGACCCATTTTGTTCCAAAATAAAATGGGGTGGTTATGCAAGGCATAACAAATGGTGACTCAGCTAGGAAAATGGTTTACCCATTTTCAAGATACTGAAGAATTCAGTCACCCATAACCTCTAGTTTATGAAACATGCTAACTTAAGTAGGATTAGATATATTGAGTAAGGTTGAGCTGGAATCTCATATGTATATCAACATGAACTGCTTTGAATATGAGTGTGTGCATATATGGTGCATCCTTCTTCATAAAAAAATTCTCCACCCCTGAACAACTACACCTAAGATCCAAGCTATGTAGGTTGAGTCCTTCAACTATCATGCAATAAAATCCTGGGCATTGCTCCACTTCCAGTCAGGCGTCCATAGCCCCAATGTAGATACCTCTAGTTCTTTCAAAGCATTACTCTACTACACGACAAGAGTCCATAGCCCCGATAGAGATACTTGAATTACCCATTCGATATTGAGTCTACTTTAGTTCAATGGTTCTCTTTTCTCTTTTTATTTTACAAGCTTCATGTATGGGAATTCTTTATTGACTTTGCTCAATACTCAGTTATAACTAATTTGAAATGTGGGTTGAGAACTACAATGGACCTTATGACAGTCTTGGGAATCAGATTTTTCACTTAAATCCGAGATATAGTCACCCTAAGATGAATAGGCACTTTACACAGGCAGATGTTTTTATCTATTTTGTGATAGACTTCAATCATAGTTCATGAGATTATTTACAATGTACCTTATTCTTAATAACTTTTAAAACCAATGTTATAATGACCATAAGACATAAGTTTAGAATGAAATGTTTCAACAGATATGCCTGAAAATACCTAAATCAATTTCTCTCCTAGTGCCTACAGTATATTTTGAATAACAACCCCTTCATTTCAAAAATGGAAAGAAATGAAGGTCCCCAAAGAACAAGAAAAAAATAGAAAACAAAAAAAAAAACAAAAACAAACCAAAAGAAACAAAGAATCAACAAGTAAACAAACAAAAGAACAAAGAACAAACATATAATAAATATATACAACCAATTTAGAAATCAGACCCTCATGGGCCAAAGTAATGCTTGAGAAACTGTCCATTGACGGGCAATGGAACAGGTTCTCCTATTAGGGTACTCAAGCGAAAAGCATTCTCACCCAAGATCTCAACTATTTGATAATGATCCAACCAAAGTCTATCAAACTTTTGGTGCTCCCCCTTTTTCTCTTTAGCCTTATCCCATAGCAACACAAGATCTGATATCCTAAAAGCCTTTATTTTGGCTCTCTTGTCAAACCAACGTTTGATGACATCCTAGTGTTTAAAGAACTGTTGTAAAGAAGCGCCTCTCTATTCTTCCATGTTTAAAATATTATTTAGCCTTACCTCAATCTGATCATCCTTTGAATAAAATTCCTGCATAAACTTGAGAATAGGTATCTACAAATGTATGGGGAAGACCGGCTCTTGGCCGTAGACTAACTTAAATGGGGAATTTCCTAGAGCAGCTTTAATATGGGTTTGATAATCCCATAAGGAAAACTTCAACTGGGTATGCCAGTCCCTAGGATTATTCTCTAAAAATTTCTTAATCACCTCCAACAAGTTCTTGTTGGTAGACTCTACTACACCATTTCCCTGAGGATAGTAATTAGAGGAGTACTTTAAAATAATTTTATGTTCATAGGCCCATTGTATGAACTCGTCAGATGAGAAAGCGGGGCCATTGTCACATACTAGGGCGAATGGTACTCCAAACTTGGTAATGATGTTTTCATCAAGAAATATGATAACCACCTTTGTGTTGTTGTTTTTGCATGGCTAAGCCTCGGTATAGCGCATACAATAGTCAATTGCTATTAAGATAAACTTATGACCTGCATAAGAGTTGGATTAATTACCCCTACAAAATCCAGTGCCCATTGGGCGAATGGTCTTACCTCATAAACTGGTTGTAAAGGCATTGCAGGATTACACTCCTTGGGTGCAGAGGTCTAGCATGTGTGGCATATGCTAACATGTTGATGTGCATCTCTAAACACGTGGGTCCAATAGTAGCATGACCTGAGGATTTGAAAGGCCAAAGAATCTGTAGATTCATGCCTTGTACCATGTTTACCATGAAATTCAGCCATAACATTCTTGGATTCTTGTTGATCCAAACAACGTAGGTAAACTTCTTCATAATTTCTTCTATATAGGAATCCTCCTTTGAGCATGTAATGAGCACTATTCATTCTCAATGCTCTCCTTTGAGTAGCATTCATCCCATTTGGGCATCTATTATTGAGGAGGAAGAAGATCAAATATGTATACCACGAATCCTTGGTGAATGACTGCACTGTATGCTGCTGGAAAGTGATACTCTTGTCAACATCTTCCACAACCTTTGATAATCCCTATCCTCGGATGAGCTTCATTGGATGGATTTCTAAATCATACTCTTGCAAAATTTCCATCCATTTCCCTTTCTCTCCCCTAACTCACTTTGCATAAGGAGAGATTTAACAACTAGATCATGAGCTATGGCAACAACCTGGCTTCTAAGAATGTAGTGCCTGAATTTCTTTACTACTCACACCAATGCAAAAGCCTTCTTCTCAAGGGGAGGGTACCTGACTTCTACATTTTTTAATGGGGAGCTCATAAAAGCAATTGGCCTTTCATCTCCCTCACCTCTTCATTGTGTTAAGACAACCACACATGAATGGTTGGATGCAAAGGAATAGATATAGAAGGGCTTTAGATAATCTGGTTGGTCAAGACTGGTGCCTCATATATTGATTGTTTAATCTGTGAGAAATAATTTTTAGGCTCATTGCTCCATTCTATTTTTTCATCTTTCTTCATCATCTCATTAAGAGGTTTGACAATTTCTGCAAACCCGGTTATAAATTTTCTCACAAAATTGATCCTTCCGAAGAAGGATCTCATCTCTTTTTAACTCCCTGGCATTGTCAGTTTCAAGATGGCTTCAACTCTATCAGGGTCTATAGATATCCCCTTTTTTTATATTACATGGCCTAAAATTTTCCCTTCAGAAACTCCAAACACACATTTTTTTGGGTTTAGGGACACTCCATAGCTTATACATCTCTTAAGGACTTTTGCTAAATCAGCAACATGGTCCTTTTTGTTCTTAGAGAAAATAGTTAAGTTATCTACATAGATAATGATGTTCTTACCTATCAGATCCTTGAATACTACATCCATTGCACGTTGGAAGGTAGCTCCAACATTGATAAGTCCAAACGGCATTCTACAATAAGCAAATGTCCCCCACTTAGTAGTGAAGGCAGTCTTCATTCTGTCCTCATGGCTAACAAGCACTTGATTATACCCAGAATAGCCATCCAAAAATGACATCATCTAAGATCCATTGAAAATTTGCAATACCTCATCAAGAGAAGGACAAGGATAGCTATCCTTCTCTGAGGCTTTGTTTAGGTTCCTAAAATCAACGCACAGTTTGATCTCCCCATTTTTCTTGCGTACTGGCACCAAATTGGCAACACAAGTGGAATGTCGTACTAGGAAGATGAATCTTGCAGAAAAAATCTTTTGCACTTCCTTTTTAATTAATGGCTTGATCAAAGCATTCACCAGGTGTTGCTTTTAATGGAAGGGCTTTGCTTCTAGCTTCAGAGGTATGGTATGTGTGATCATCGAGGTGTCAAAATTCTTTAAATATTCATAACTCCAAGAAATTGTTGCAATGTCTTCTTTTAACACCTTAACTATTTTATCTTTGATCTCCTCTGGGCAAGTTTTTCCTATATAAACATTTCTTTCAGGACTTGAATCAGCCAGATTAATAGATTTGTACTTCCCTCCATCACAATCTGTTGGCACCCTTTCACAAGCCCGAGGATCAGAGTCAAATATTCTTTCCAAAGCTAACATCCCCTTGGGAATGTTATTTCTTTTCAAATTCATTATTCCTTCAATGTCACAACTCTCAGGATCCCAATCCCCATGATCTCTTTTTGTCTCATCTATTATTTGTCCCTTGAAGACAACAAAACTTGCCAAGAAGGCAAGTATGTGTTGGTCATCATTGAAGACCTGAAAATTTTGGATATTATCTAGGATTATTGGGATTGAGACTAGTTCAACTGAAAATATTTTCAACTTGGAGTCATGCATAGGCTCTAGAGTGCTAGCAATGACTGCAAGGGCATCTACAAACTGATTGTGTTCCCTAGGAATCAAAGTGATTCCAAAAGCATCAAAATCCTCAATTAGATTCCAAACTCTATTTTTGTAAGCAACCAATCTTTTGTTATGAAAAGTATATTGGTTGCGAACTTGTTTGACAATTATGTCAGAATCCCCCATAACCATGAGAGATGTGACCCTTTTCTGATGAGAAAACATAAGACCTCAAGCAAGTGCTTCATACTCTACCACGTTGTTTGCGCAACCAAACTGTAACCTAGAAGAAGCAAAGTAAGTCTTCCCCTTCGGGTTGGTTAATTCAATCCCTGCCCCACTTCCTGATTTGGACTTCGAGCCATCAAATTTAAGACTCCATAATTGATCTGGAGTTGGGATCTCTTTCTTCTTTGGGGTTACAGGTATTTTATTGCTAGAAGTATGTGGCAGCTTAGACTAGTGTTGGTCATCCAAATTTAAAGGTAACGGTGGACTAGGTCTGTGAGAAGATTCTCCTATATTCAAAACCTATTCAGGAACTGTTTCCTAAACCTCTTCTCAGATCAGATCATGATTTAGTACATTTTTTACCAATGCCTTGGGCATTGGAAGGGTATTCAGGGTTGGTGTAACAAGCAAAGGCTGAGATTCCTCAATCTCTCTTTGTATTTCAGAGCATAGAACCTGAGTCTGCTCAAGTTGAGAAGAATCTTCCTTTTGAACAAGATTGGTTCTCGTAAGAATAGTAGCATCCTTAGAATAAAATGAAAATTTATTGGTGAGTGCTTGAGGTTGGCATTCACAAGTTTGCTCAGCCTGGCAGACATGGTTTAAGATATCTACACAGGGCTAACAAGTTAACTCAGAATGATTTTGATAATGGATCCTACACCAATTGGGAAGCAACAAACTCCATAAGTTAGCTTCTTCTCCTAGTACCAACTTATCTTGTTGCAATTTTTTTATTAAAAAATTGTTGGTTGACTGTAGTCATCGAGTCACTCTGTTCTTGGGGTAGTGAATCATCAGAATGGGGCATAGAGAAAGTTATGACCTCCTCCCTCTTGTAGAATCCTATCTTAATTTTGAAATAGGCTACCTCGTTGGGAGTATCATATTCAGTAATCATATGTTTAAGCCTAGGCTCACTCTCAATTCTAATTTGTGTTGCTATCCCTTTCCAGGGCAGCCACATGTGTGATAACTCCAAGGATAAATATCCTCCAATACTCTTCATGAGGTCTCTACTTAAAAGCATACCATAGGTTTCTGGGATATTTGCAACTTGGATATCCATGTAAGTTTGGATCCTTGGGTCAAAAACCTGTACATGAATATTTTTAAGTTCTCCTACCACATTGACTTCCATTTTTTCCAATTGGATGACCTTTTTATTTTTCTAGAGTGGACTCAGACCTAACTTCCTATAAATTGAAAATGGCATGATGTTTCCTGACGCCCTAGAATCTAATAGAAAGTTGTGTAGATTCTTCCCAAAAATTCTTAAACTCAAAAGGAAAGGTGGGGTACCGGTCTTACCTTTATAGAGGGTTGCATTTGTCTTGTTTGTTGGAGTCGCCTTACCTTTCCCTTTTGACCGATCTACCTCCTCCAAGGCTCTTAACACAATTTCCCATTGGGAAGTACACCACTTCATAATGTCAAAGAATGACAATGAAGTCTTTTGCTTCTGCATCTCTACAATGAAATCAAACTCCGAATCATTTTTTACTTGATACTTAGGAAAAGATGGTGGGTCACCTTTATTCTAAGAGTCAAATGGCCCCTTTGGTGGTGGCGGGTTATTATCCACATTTGGATTTGGTGGGACCATGTTATTAGGAGGAGCAGATGTGGTAAATGGCCCTCTGTTATGATTTCTGAGAAAATGGCCTCCCTTGGTTTGGAAGGCCTGGGCATCGTATACATCTTCCACTATTTCATTGTCTTCCTGGTTGGGAAATGGTAGTTCTTCATCAAAGATGTCGTAAGCCATGGTTGTATCCATTGATCCACCAGAATTGTTGGATGCACCTTGAAATGGAGCATCATCCTGTGCAATTTTGACAACCTTCTCTATTTCTAGGCAGTTAACCTCAGAATGAGCTACAGTATCATGCAGCCTACACCAATTCATCATAAAGTTGAGATCTGCACATTTGCAGTGTGTGGATTTTCATCACCTGCCTGATAATTATGGGAAACTCCCCCGTTATTAGGTCTAGTATTCCATGGTCTATTGTTGTTGGACCTTTGATTGTAC
This sequence comes from Sequoia sempervirens, assembly GCA_007258455.2. Classification (NCBI taxonomy): domain Eukaryota; kingdom Viridiplantae; phylum Streptophyta; class Pinopsida; order Cupressales; family Cupressaceae; genus Sequoia; species Sequoia sempervirens. Next base: position 228,252,209 of record VDFB02270651.1, read on the forward strand.
CCCCTATTCTAATTTTGATAATTTTGGTTAGAGGAATTTTGGTTCTGGAAGTTCCTATTGGTGTTATAATTCTGGTTGGAGTTTTGGTTGAAGTAACCACCCTAATTAGAATACCCTCCCTGATTTTGAAAACTTTGATTCTGGTTCTGAGGGGGATTCTATCTAAGTTGGGCCATATCATTAGACATCTGAGATAGAGTCTTCTTGAGGGTTTCCATCTCATTAGTAAGTTGGAGAGTTCTTTCACTTTTTGCAGTCTTTACCACAGATGGTTGACTAACATGATTTGATCCTCCATCTTGATTTTGGTAATTTTGTGTTTGCTGGGAGGAGTCCTAAGTACTATTAGTGAAGAATGGTAAGGGAGGTGGGGCTTGCAACTCAGGCATGGGTCCATATTGGGAATAAGACATCCCTGGGACCGTGTTGAATAGAGTTGGGTTAGGGATCTGATATCCTATGGGAGGAAGAACTCCTCCTAAACTCCCCATTTGCAAGCTTATTTGTTGTTGTAATTTGATGGCTAGGTGAAAAACTTTAGACAACGAATCAATTTCATTAGCAGCATATGTCCTCTACAAAAATAGGCCAATCAAAGGATCCATGACCCTCAAATATGCCAAAATGGCAATATTCTCAACAACTAAGTAAGGATCCTGTAGCCTTCGGTACATTCTCTGGAATCTTGTGTTGAATAAAGGAAATGGTTCATGGGACTCCTTCCTTATTGTAGAAAATTGGTGATATAGAATGGTTGGGTCTACATAGACCCAAAACTGATTAATAAAGGAATTTTCCAAGTCTTTCCAACTTAGAATAGACCCTTGGGGTAGATTTAAATACTAGTTGTAGGCCATGTCACCCAAAGAATAGGGGAATAATCTACACACAACATCATGATGAGCTACCTAAGCATGAGTACATGCATCCTTAAATGCATGTATGTGCTCTTCAACACTCCTTGATTCTCCATGAATATACTTGGGGCAGAACCTCTCAAGGTTTTTGGGAAAATCATGATTACCCCTAGGGATAGTCCCTAGTGGAGAGGGGTTATTCACAAAGAAATCCATGGGTTGTGGTGGTGGGACTGGTTCAACTAGTGGTGGAATAGGTGGATTTGGTGGAAAGCCAAGTGGAGTAAGCGGTGGTAATAATGGTGGGATCAAAACCCTACGGGCTTGGGATATCTACCTGACAGGGGTTTGGAGTTCAATCAATGGTTCAGGATTCTGAGAAGATCTAAGAATTCTCTCATACCTATCTGGTGACAATGACAAAATTCAAGCCAGATTTTTCTTCAGGCCCTCCTTCTAGTGCCAAACCTGTTGATGTTCAAAGCAGCACAACAACATTAAATAGAATATCTCTATTCTATTTCTCTTGAAAAATAAAGACAACATATAGTAATCTAAGGCCCAAGGTCCTTGTAGTTGGTTTTCAACTGTGCTGATATTGGTCAATGGTCAATGTAATTGTAATATGCAAGGGGCCTTTTTCTGGTAATGAGCAATAAAAATATATTAGATCAACTAACTTAAGTGGGGGGGGTTTAAATAAAGATAAAAAAGACATATCAGAGCTTTAAAAAAGAAGAACATGAATGAAAATTCTTAATACCTAGACATGTATATCAATAATGAGTGTTTCTTTACCTAAAAAAAATCACAACATGATGCAATCCATAGACTAATCTACACCACCGCATACATTCATAGTGCTAATTCACATTCACAACCATTCACTAAAATTTTACTTCAAAACTTGAAACAGATCATTCACTCATCATTAAAACACATACCAAATAGATATAACAACAATTTCATTCACAGATAATTCAATGAGATAATATTGAATCCAGTTTCCTCTATTGATTCTCATCAAATAGAAAAAAATTAAGCACAACAAAACCACTGGAATACAAATTGATTATGATTCATTAACCTTATCAAAGAGGTCCAAACTTAACAACATGTAAAATGTATCCAAGTTCAACTGAACTTTTCAAAGTATCTTGCTAAGAACTATGAAATTCTAAGACTACGATTCCTATTGCTATCATCAGGTGGCTAATCTTTCTTCAATGAGCTAAAATTTACAAAATAGAACTCAAAAGTACATATAGAGATGCTATGCACAAGTTTCTCTCAATAAAAACTCAAATCCACAAATTAAGGAACCGAGACTATATGAAGAACTGGACTATTGATCTTTAGTTACATCAAGGCTTGACTGCTCTACTATCCAAGAAGGAAGATGGAATTGGGGAATAAGAATTGGAGTCCATATTGTGTCAAAATCTTGCAAAATAGGAGAAGAGAGGATGTGGTGTTAGAAAGGAGAATGTTCTACTGCCAGCTCACTCCTGCACTGCTTAGTCCATGATATACTCATCATAACTAGAGAACACTTGTTGAAAGGATATCAAAATTAGGCCCATCTAACCAATTGTCCTCAAATTTGATCCTCTTTAATTCGGCTAAGGAAAATTCATGCATATCCTTTAATTTAATTAGTTCCTTTCTGGCAGTTTTTACTTCCTCCCTGATGTCCATAAATCTATCCAACAACAAATCGTCTTCATCGTCTCCTTTTTGCATTACTTCTTCAAATCTACCACTCCACTTCTCCCTGAACTTGTCCAAAGGAATACTCTCTTTGACTGGGATATCCACGTTGGATAGAATGGAAACTACTGCCTCCAATTCATTAATCTGTCATTCAAGTCCTTGCTTGCTTCTTGCACCTCATTCTTATGTTGATGGATGAACTTGGATTTGAATTCTATTATGTTTACAGTTTTCTCAATAAAATCTACATTGTCTTCTTTAAGAATTGACTGCTCCAGGAGAGTTGAATTAGGCACTTTTTTGATGTCTTTAAGCTTCTTAATGTATTCCTTGTACTCTTCATCCTAATTTTCTAGATCTTTAGCATGCCGATTCATATCTCCTAATAACTCAAGTGTTGTTTCATGAACCTTGAAACTATCAGTTATCACTTCAACAACCTCCTGATTAAGTCTATCAATCCATCTTTCAACCATCCCCACCTTACTCCTCATCTATACCAAATCATCAGCTTCCTTCTTTGTCAGTAAGATTGGGGATTCGAGAGCAACAACTTGTTGAGAAATTGGAGTGGAAACATCCTTTAGAAACTTGTGTAGCTAATCCAATTGGGCTTTTAGCTCATCTTTCTTTTGCTTGTTTTTAATCATTCTGGATTTGGTGCATGAAGCTACAACATCAATTAAATTAATTTGTTGGTTTCTTGTTGGTCTCCCCAAATTCACAGTACGCAATTGGTAATCATTCATTTTCATATCATCCCTATTCTCATCCAATACTCGAATTGCACATTCAACAATGATTTCCTCTGTATCAATGAGCTTGGTGGAGTGAAGAACTCAAGCGTTCTTTTTGGGTCTTTCCTTCTCAATCTCCTCCATCATCTCATCCCAATTCAAAGGTTGCAGTTGCACTATCTGTTTCTTTTCTAAGTCAAGCTTCACCCATGTAGGAGCAGTATGAGTAGTGACTATCTATGTCAAAGAAGAAGCAATAATGGAAGAAGATAAAGGTTCCAATATTGTGTTCTTGGGCTGAGAGTCAACCTCTTGCACATTCTGTTGTTCTCTATGTGCCTCTTCTTTTGCAAGTTTCTTAGCCTCTTCTTTATCTTTCTACTCTTGCAATATTTTGGCTTCCCACTCCTTCAAACGTTCTTCTTCCAATTTCTTTTCCTCATACATATTGTCCCTCTACTTCTCCAATTCCTTGACATAATCCCATGCTTCCTTGGACTTCTTCTCATGTAGAGCAAGTTCTGCAACCTCCTTCTCTCTCTCCAAGTGTTCTTCCTCTTCTTTCTTTCTTTCTGTAGGCCTCTTCCACAACCTTAAATTTAGCCTCAAGGGCTTCTTTCTCTCTTCTTTGAGTAGCCTTCTCCTCCTCAAGGTCATGAATATTCTGCTGCAAAGCCAATTTATCTCTCTCCTCTTTCAATATGAGCTCCTGCTCCTTTTGTTGTTGTTGTTTTCCCAATTCATCAACCTTGACTTTAGCTTCCAATTATTTATGCTTGCCTATTGCATCAGATTGTGCCTTAGCATCAATCTCCTGTTGTTTAGCTAGTGCATCAGCTTGTGCCTTGGCGTATGCTTCCTAGTTGGCTTCCTCAAAAAGCTTCCATTAGTCCTCTTCAATTAAAATATGTTCAATCCCTACATCCTCAATCTCATCTCGTGATGTCACCACATGAATTTCTTTATTAGATGGGGTAGCCTCAGAGTCTGTGTCAATATCATGAATTTCTATTTCGGGCTCCTTCTCCTTCAATAACTCAACTTCCTTATGGAAGGTTCCTATGGGCATCTCCTCACTTTTTTGCTCTGCATCAAGAGGTTGAGTGGATGCTTCTCCTACAACATATGTTGAAGCATCAACTTCTTTAATGTCCTCCCCTCCTTGTACCTCAGCAAGATCTTGGGTAGAAGACTCCTCTCCTGAATTTGGAGGGTGAAATTCCAAAGGCTCCTTAGGAAGCATTCTTCTTTTTGTCCTTTTATACTGGGTAGTTCCTACAACCTTCCTCTTCTTGGATGTTTGATCCTCTGGCTCCTTTACCCTCATGATGACCCATTGAATGCTTTTGTCCAATACTAGCCTTGCAATCTACTTTATGTCGATGGATTCTTCTGCATTCCAATCCACTGGATCAAGATCCCTAGTGCCTATGTTCTTTGCATCATACTAGGGATCCAAAGTTACCCCATCATCTGATGATTTTTTAGGGATGTCCTCTTTTATCCCATACTCAACCATGAGTGGGATAGGTAGTCTTTCATAATTCCTCCTCCTAAGATCATCCTCGTCCTAAAGATCCATCCAAAAGTCCTCCAAAGACTGAAGTGTTTGTCAAAGACAGTAGGAAGGAGTCCTTGCATCTTATGATTGGGGTCATAATGTTTCCTTGAAGTATACAAACCTAACTTCAATTGAATCAATTCATCATAGACTACCTTAGCTGCCACAATGTGTGGAAAACTATACTCACCCAACTTCATGGGGAACTTATGACAGCTAGTCTTATGTTTATTACCAAACTTCACATTGACTGCTAGAGCTTATAAATTAATTCCATTAAAACAATTTTATTGTTGCAGCACCTAGGGAGTAAATGAGGGTAGCCATCGAAACCTCCCAACCTGAAGTAAGTAAACCTGGGGTATTGAATTAACCAATGTCCACATTCATTGATGAAGGCCATGGCCTCTCTACTCAGTTTGTAACCAACATCTCTCGTTAACCAGTTAATGATGACATACATAAATGCATCATTAAGCCTCCTGTAGTGAGACTCTGAGGTTTGCAAGGTAAGTTGATCATAGTGATCCCACACATTCTTTTGTCCTTGAGCCTCTCCCAAAACACCTACTGCATTGAGTCCAGGAAAGATCCCTCTTCTGGAAGCTACATAGATTACATAAGAGTTCATACTCATGAAGAAACTCTTGGTTTCTCTCACTTTAAGTATCTGATTATGTATACCATCTAAAACAATCATAGGCCAATCAATTTGTTTCCTACCATCAAGGATAGTTTGGATAAATTGAAACATCCACTCCTTGAACTGAGAAGCATCCCTCTTCCCAAACACCCTAGAGAGCATCATTATTATGTTTGAAATCTCTTTGTAGAAATCTTCCCTTTTAGGCTGATCAAGAAGCTTAGCCAGAGACTTTTTCTCAACTCTCATCCAACTCTTGTTCATATGAGTTCTATTAGTCTCCTTCTTGTCACTATATAGTTTCAATGCCTCCACCTCATTAAGTTGTTTGGGATTTTGTGGAGTAGGTGCATGGAACAAAAATCTAATCATTTGGGGTGTTAATTCAATAATAAAATTCCCCTACAAATCCACACATTGCCTAGTGGCAGGGTTGTATGCTCCAACTGCAGTCATTATCAATTCAGGGCACTGGACTGATAAGGGGAAGATGGCAACATGTGCTAGTCCAAATTGGACAATTCTATGTATCCTTCCTATTATATCTTCACTAAATTTCTCCAAGAGAAACTCCTCATAACTGAATGCACCCAAGTTATTATCGGTGATGTCTACCCAATCAGAATCAACCTTGCTAGCAGTGAGAGTAGCTTCCCTGTGTTTGTATCTCAGAGTGTAAGGGAGCTACTCCACTTTGATCTTCTTTTGCCTAGCTCCTTGTCTTGAAGTTTCTGTCGGTTGGCTCCTTTGAGAAGCCTCTTCTAATGCTCATGACATCCCTCAATCTCTACAATAAACTCCTATATTAGATGGAAAAAAAGCATAAAATTCAATACATCAACCAACATCCTTCCTTTACCTCTTTAGGAAAACTTTCATAATTAGCCAAATTTCAAACTTCATCGGAGGAAGAGCCACAAAAAAATAAGGAACAAGGAACTATTTCAACACTAAGTAGGACCAGGGCCGGAACCAGAATGAGACCGGAGTCAAAATTGAAACAAAAACCAAACTCAAAACCAATCGCTAGTTCCAAGTTCGACTTCCACTCTAGTTCCGCCTCTGCTGAAGAGCAAGTATAAAGACCAAAATTATCAATGATTGGAAGTGGGATCATTTTGGGAATGAACTCCAACACCAACATCAACGGGACGAATTCGGTCTCTAGTCTGCTTCCGCCAGTTTTAACATAAAAACAAAGCACTTTCTTGAAGATGTGGTCACATGAATCTAAGGACCTGGGTCACATGGGTTTACAAGGAAATCCAAATAGAGGGGCTTCACCCCACCCCTTAACCATACAAAAGACCAATTTAAGCCCTAATGCCAAATATTTTGTAATGGTTGTTGAGAAAACCCTAGTTTGCACGACACATCGACTCATAAAATTAGGGCATCAACAACCCAACATGGAAATCATAGAATTGACATGGAAGAACAATGAGAAGGGTCTCCAAACAAAACTAGAGGCATTTAACACGTGGAGGACCCAACAAAAACAAAACCCCAGTTAGGAACTAGGGCACGACAAAACACACCTATCACGAAAGTGACAACAAATGGAAAACAACAAACGGAAAGAAAGAAAACAGAATGGGAAAACAGAAAAAGACAAAAACAAACCAACAGAAAATAAGAAACAAGCAAAAATTCACAGAAAAAGATTATGTGAACACGCTGAAACATGATGAGCAAAAACATGAGAAAGAAACGACAAAGCACAATGGGAAAAGAAGGGAAAAGAAACCCTACCTCAAAACACCCACGAGGAAACACTGAAACTTCGTAAAGATTTTCTCCCCGACACACCTCCGTAATCAAATTGCTCCTCACAACGTTCTCCTAGCTCTGGTTCGATAAAATGACTTGGATAATCAAAGATAATGAGCCAGTTAAACACAATTAATATTTTAAAATCATTTCACGCATGCGAGGAGGCTGCAATTAATGCCATAAATGTGTTAGGTCAGAGGTGAAGCAATCAACACTAATGAACAGTTAACCCAAGTGAACACCAAAAGCAGGGTGGATGCGGACCCGAATCCAGAACAGAACAAGAAATCTTTTAACAAGCCTCCTATCAAACTCTAAACCCGGCTCTAATCTCACGACAAAGACAAAAAAAAAAGGAAACAAGGAGGGGCAGAATCGGGAGCAAAACTGGAAGTGTAACTTTTTCAAAGTTCCAAGTTCGGTTCCGGTTCTGATTCCGCTCGAAAAAAGTCACAAAAAATGAAACAAGGACAACAAACCATGATGAGAAGCGAGACCAGAACAAAAACTAGACCTGACCCAACACCAACGGAAACAACACAAAGCAAACGAGCAGAGTCAGAAATAGGATGGAAACTAAACTTGGAAATTTCACAAAGTTCCAAGTTTGGTTCCAACTCTAGTTCTGCTTCTGCTCGGGAAAAATAAAAGACAAGGAAAACGAGAAACAACTCAAGGAAAAAAATAGACCTGAGAGTGCAAGACACACTAAGAAGGAATGAAAAGAACAAGGAAAGAGAGCGGGCCTGGAACTGGAATGAAATCTGGACTTGGAACCAAAACAAAAGTTTCAAGTCCAATTTCCATCCCGACTCCGCTTCCGATAAACAAAAAGAAAAAAGGACTTAGGAGTAAAACAAACAACTCCTAAGACCCAAACAAAACCAAAGGACAAAACAAAACAAAGGGGGACCCATTTTGTTCCAAAATAAAATGGGGTGGTTATGCAAGGAATAATAGGACACTCACTTGACAAAGGGGTGATGGAAAACAAAAGGAAAACATCAACTTCCCCCATGGCACTTTATATCGTAGCGCGAATACAATAGCCACAATAGGATGTGCAAAATCCCCTGCAAATTATACACCAGAATGGAACTTTATCTTAGTGCGTCTACATAATAAGAATGTGCATGAAAAATATTTCTACAATGCCCAAATAGGACAAAAAATTGGAAATACATATAGAACAGCCAAAAATGAGTCATCCCACGCAAATGAAAAGTTTCTAGGAGCTAAAACGTCCAAGTAATTCACCAAAGTGCAAAAAAAAATAAAAATGAATAAAATATACCTGGAGAACAATCTGGAAAAATTGCATGGATGCAACTGAAGAGCTCTGAAGGACAGTTCCAACACTGCTAGAATTGCGAAAAATGGAGAAATTGATCAAAAGTTATGAGATCAGGATTGAAAACAGATCCTTTGACTTCAATAGGCTATAGAATGCACCAATAGAAAAATAAAGCAATGAAAACCACACCATTGGAAAGTTGGAAAAACTAGTTTTTCGACAATATGTTGTTTGTCAAAAAATGACATTGTATGCCCAAGTTACGACCAAAAGAAAAAAAACCCTTTTAGGGCACAAAGGGGGTCAAAGGGGCCATAGGGTACGTCCGTACCATTGATTTCATGTTGACATCAGCATGACATTAATAGAATATTCCCTGTGCTTGGAAAAAAAACCCCCTAGAAAAATCGCCTGAAAATTTTTCTACTGCCCGAAAAAGTGCTCTTTGTCGAGAAAAAGTATTTTGCCACCGGAGAAATTGAATGTGGCCAAAAAGGGGCAAAAATTCACCACCGATAATGATTCGGACTACCGGGAAAAAGGAGGAGGTGCCATTATTTTTGCAGTGGTTGGTTATTGTGGCGCTGACTAGTAGAAAGAACTGTCGCCGGGATGGGAAAGCGCCAAGAAAGATCTTGAACCGCCGACGAGGTTTTGGGAGCTACTGGTGGGTATGGGTGGGGCCCATAGGCCTACCATGGTAGGTACCTGCAGTACCTTCCCCCGTAAATGCTCCCAATTAAAAAAAAACAATTATGCCTCCAAGTTTATTTAAAAAACTTTTGCCTGCCTTTTTACTTTCTAAAAAAATTCTAGTATAAAGAAATTAGAAAAAAAGCACAAGCCAACCTATTTTTTTTAAAGATTTTTTTCGATTTGCATGCACAAAGTTTCGTACAGGGGTTGTACAAGCCCCTGTACAAAAAAAAAATTCCTAAGAGGCCAACTTCACCAAAATTGACGATTTGATAGGCGTTTTAGGATTTTTGGCTACTCTGAATGCAATAGTGAGGTCTGTTTGGGCTGAAAAAGCTTCAAAATTGCAGGTACCCTCTGGATCTTAGAAAAAAGGCACCCGCAGAAACCCTTGCAGATCTAAGCCCGTGAGTCCAAAATTGATGAAACAAAGGCCAATCTTGACTATTTCTAGCAATCTGAATGCAATGGTGTGATCAAAAGTGACTCAAGATGCACTAAAATACTCTTTCAAGGCTTGAATCCCTAAAAAGACAAATAGGAAGCTACAGATCTGAAGCTCTAATACCATGTTGAAGTTGTAAAAGCCAACCTCACATAACCCAATAATCACCTGCAAGCAAAATAACCTGTCACATAGAAGAGATTCAAACAATACAAAGATATTTCTCTAGAAACCAAGAGAGTAAAATTGCATAAAAAAGAATGAATAATTACAAAGAGATCAATCCTTAAGAAAGGAGATCAAAACCATAAAGTGAACCCTAAGATTTAATAAAGTAATTATTAAAGTGCCTAAGTTTAGCTTAAGTGAAAGATAAAGTAAAAGGTGACTTAATTAATTAATCAATATGATTAAATTAAATAAGTAATTAACCTATTACTCTAATAATTTGTTGCAAGCCTTCCCCTGCATGTAGAGAATTTGAAGAATTGTGCTCTTTATTACAACTAGGCCAAGACTGAACAACCTTGTTTATAGACTGGCCACCCATTTCTCTGTCTCCCATCAATGAATACACCATAGAAGGATTGTTTGTAATGGTGTTCCCCAGTTTGTTTCCAAAAGGTGTTGTTTCCTTCAAACAACAACACATCAAGGAAGTCAAATTACATGAATATACTCTCCACTTGATTAGATACCACAATAATAGGTTTGGCCAACACCCTCATTTTAGGTACTTCATGCTAAATATTCTCATGCCCCATCGCAGCCAAGCCACAACATTTGTTTTCGTCCAAATAAACATTGAACCTTTTCTTTCCAACAACTATCTTTGATCTTTGTAAGAGATTAAAGGACTTGCCTGATGACAAGCTTGTTGAACAACTCATGCCCTTTGGTTCGTTGATTCGTGGAACACACCCATATTGGAACCGTTGTAAAGGAGAGCTTTTTGATATGGTCATACAAGTTGGTTGTCCAACACTATTCTTTACACTCAGTGTAGCGGATACAAAATGGCCAAACTTGCATAGTATTATGCCATCTACTACACCTACAAATCCACAAGCAACTTACAAATGGAGGATACAAAATATAGTTCAAAATCCACACCTTACAACACACTACATGCACTAGAGATTTACTACATTTCATGAAGAGGTCTTGGAAAACCTACTTGGTGCAACTGGCTACTAGTACAGGTAAACTCTTTGTAATCTCATCCATTTACATTGCATACCTTCTAAGTTATTCCTAAACATAAGCTTCCACTAGGTATGAATGGAAACATAGGGGCTCTACATATATCCATGGTTTCTTGTGGCTAAAAGAAGCACCTGATATCAAGATAATACAATGGAATAACCTCCACTCAGTAGAAAATGCAGTTGAATATATTAATAGGTATGTCTCTTCATGGAGTCCCAAACCCATTCCTTTAAGGAACCAATGAATACAGCGAACTCCTCTTGATGATCCCTGATTAATGGACACAAGCTTGATTATGTCTTTAGACCTTTCGTCGACTACACTAAATTGCTAAATTGTGTAGAGCATCATACAAAGTGTACCTTACAAACATGCCTTAGGATAAAATTCCCAACCCTTCAATGTCGATATAAAGCCCCTTGGACCATGCAAGATCACTCAAGCCTTGCAATAGATGAGCATGGCCAACTTACTTTCACCCCATGTCACAATGATAATCACATAAACCTACACAACCCTTCTATACTCTCTATCTGGAGGGCCAATGTAGATTTCTAGCTTGTTCTCTCTATCCATGTTGTCCTCAAATACATTGCAAAATATGCAGCAAAAGCAGAAAGAAAATCAGAAACATACCATGAGATGCTTTCTCGCATTTCAACCAATATTGAGTTTGACATGCCAGCTCCAACAACTTTCCAAAAAAAAAAAATTGAAACACTAGTGGATCATGATATTGGAGCCCAAGAAAGTTGCCACCTCCTACTTAAACTCCCCCTCACCCTATCAAGCAGGGTATTTTTTTCTTTAAATGTTAGCCAAAAAAAATCCATCATCTTTTTGTCTCCTCAGAAACAACCACCACATCCCCAAACTACATTGATGTTTACATGGCTCACCCACCAAATCTTGAGTCCATGTCTCTTATTGAGGTAACCCAAAAATGGACTTTCAGAACATCTAGAAAGCATAGCCTTTGGAAAGAGTGTTCCATACCTGCCATTGTTTGTGTCTCCCCTCACTTCATAACCACTCCCCAAAAAGACGACAAAAGCTTTGAAGCATTTTTTTGAAGTGAACTACTTCTATACAAGCCATTTCACAACATTGTCAATGATTTGGGTTCATCATCCGCTCAAATTATAGAACATTGGGAGAGTTTTGTACGCAATTATCATCCCCGGCATGTGCTATGCACTCCAACTGAAGCTCCAGAAGATATTGATTCAAGCACCTCTTCCAATCAAGATGATATAATGCAAGATAACAACCAATCTGAATGGAAAGTATTGTCTCGCCTATACCCAAGTATTCCCCTCCACTTTGATGAACAAGACATGCTTGGGCGCTGTGACATCAAGACCTACACTATGATTGGGGATCTCCCCAATTCAATCCACACCAACAATTCTTTGCTAATAGATTCATGGAATCCAACCATCAAACATTGAAGTTCACAATCTTACCACTTGCCCTACCCAACAAGAGTTGTCTATCCAACAACAAAAAAGCATTTGATATAGTTTTGTCACATCTAAATGTTGATACTTGGCAACCTCCTCTAAAAATAATTGTTCAAGGTACTGCTGGAACTAGTAAATTGCACCTGCTAAAAGCCATCAAATCTGCACTAATGAGCTCAACCCAAAATGGCCAATCACCATTACTACTTCTTTCACATATAGGTGTAGCAACATTCAACATAGAAGCATTGACAATCCACTCAGCCCTTCAAATACCTATCAAAGAAATGGACCCCCTGCAAGGTCAAGCATTGGTGAGCTTCCAAGAAAAATTGTATTACATTCAGTACATACTGATAGATGAAATGAGCTTCATTGGACCCAAGTTGCTTGAACGCATTAACATGACGTTATGTGAAGCATTCCCCAGCCATAACCATATCCCATTTGAAGGGTGCTCAATCATTCTCTTCAATGATCTTGGATAGCTTCCACCAGTCCAAGACATCCCTAGGTATGCCTGTATCGCATACAAGGGCATTCTATGATGCAACTTCACAAAAGTTATCACACTAAGCAAAATATTTTGTCAAATCAATGAAGATCCAACACATTTATTTTCAGTCTCTCCTCTCTAATTTTTGAAATACAGAACCTATAATTGAAGATTGGCAAGTTCTAATGTTACACTCTAGCTCAACACTGACCTCTATAGAGCAACCTACTTTCTTACCCTCAATATACATCTCTTTGCAACAAATGAAATGGTCTCACTACATAACCAATAGATGTTATTATCTTTGGCAACACTTGTTGCATTGTCAACTATAGAGCAACTAAGGGGGCCACCATGTTCAAATCTAGCAGAAGAACAACTTCAATCTAAGATTCTTTTGTGTTCAGCAAAAGGTAATGCTACGATTGAATTTATGGGTGGAAATAGGCCTTGTTAATGGTGCACTTGGGTAAGTGAAAGCAATGGTCTACAAGGATAGTGAGAATCCAACTTCACTTCCCTTGTTTGTTGTTGTTCAATTCAATAATTACATTGACCTTGTTTGGGACCACAATAATCCTAAAAATGTCCCTATTTCCCCTTTGAGTCATGGGCTTCGTTGTCAAATCCCACTCAAAATGACATGGGTCTTAACAATACACAAATCACAAGGCCTAACACTTGAAAAGGAAACAATTAACATCGGTAATGTAGATCGTCAGTGCCTAACATTCATAGCTATTTCTAGAGTGCGTGCACTTGCAAGCTTGTGCATAAAACCAACCTTCACATTTGAATGATATGCACACATGCAACAAAACCCATATGTAGCTCCCTAAAAGCAAGAGGAAGAATGCTTATTAGCATAATCAAATTCCAACTCTTGAACAAACACCAATGCCAAAAAGAGTAGTAGGTTAGTTTCTTTTATTTTTTTGCCTACATTTTCCCTACTCCCAAACCAAAAAATTATTCACTACAAATGAAACATTAATATCTACTTGCTATTAATTTTCCTACAGGTATGCAAATTCTTAAAAGAAACAACAATAAAATGCCGAACACTCTTGCAACTCAACCATTTTGCTAACACTCAATGTCGTTAGAATTCCTCTTTCCTGTCATATTTTCTTTCGACATTAACTCCCAAGTCTACCTATTCTCAGGATACTTTCTTTTCAAAAACAATTGTTAATTTTATAATTAACGTTTTCCTTTTATATATAGTCTGTGGTTATGCTTTTTAGCAGCTACTCATTTGGAGATTGTTAATACTTTAACTACAATTACAATCCTTCAAATTTTAATGTAAATTTCCTTTTCCAAATTTCAAATTTCAATGTAAATTTTATTTTCCTTTATAGTAATTGAATGTAGCAAAACAACAAAGGTTTCAAAAAAATTAATCAAAAGAAAAGATAACTTGTAAATATAATAATACTAATACTTTATGTATGCAACTTCTTTGACATTTTCAAAATACTTTCTTTTATTTTCAGTTTTAAATACAAAAAAAACATCACCGTACAACACTCTAATTAGAAGATTAAATATTATTGTATACTATGCATTGGTAACCTTTAATAGTTTTAGTGAGAAAATTATAACAGACTTCAAGTTATTGTAATATACAATTCATTAAATGTGATAGCTAGATAAAAAATTGTAGCCATGATATATGAATGTTATTATTCAGTCTTATATAATAAAAAAATATAGGCTCATTTCATATTTATGTTGAAATTATTACTATCCTTTTCAAATTATCACATTCATTCAAAAGTAAGATACTGCTTCATACATTTGTATTCTAAATAGGGAAAATCTTCTTATCCACTACTTGGATAGCATATGCAATCCTGTAAGATACTTTCTTGGTTAATGGTGTTGTTCACATTTATATCATTCTCAATTGTACTAGTTTAGCAAGACATATCCACATTGTCGGATATTCATCTTCAACTTGAAAGATCAACATGATGTGGTTCAAACATGCAGGGTAAAATACCAAATTTTTATGTCAAAGAGTTTCAAGAACAATTTCAACTTCTCACATCCACTTATATCAAGAAATTTTGACCAAGCTCACTGTGCATGTGCATAAGGTATGCATAGAATGAGTCATTATTTGATACTTGTATGGTATTCATATACCTGATCTCTTACTAATGGAACCTTACTTTTATTTTCCAGAATTCCCTAGGATTAATGCTTTTTTACTTTTTAATTTTGTACAAATTTCAATTAAAGCCATTTTCCAAGCTGGACCTTTTTAATCTTTCGTACAAAAAAATGGAATGTACTTGTTATTGCAGCAAATGGAATACATGTGGAAGTTCTCTAATAGACATGTATACAAAATGTGAAAGCATTTTCAAGGGACGTGAACTGTCTGATTGAATGCCAAATGAATTTTTTTAAAGGCTTCAGGAACTTTCAAGCAAATGCAACTGCCAGTTGCAAAGGCAGACTTTGCAGCCTTTGCCAACAACCTGAGCCTTTCCTATGCAAAAAAAGGAGTTTTGGAAAATGATAAGATTATGGAAAACATATTAGTTTTATCTTTTTTACTGTTGCTACCAATAACAAATTGTCAATTGATGATGGATGTATGTACCTTAGAGAGTTGGTACTACACAATCCTCATTGTTTTAATGGGAAATCTTAATAACCCAACTGTTGCAGTGGACTCAATGTCAATCTGGTAAGAATATGGACAAAAGGTTAAATGTTATGATATTTGCATCTCAGATTCTAATTAAAGGCTTGGTTGTTGTATTCAGGAACTTTCAAGCAAATGCAACTGCTAGTTGTAAAGTGATAGGATAGGGTTGGCTGAGACAATCACTGTCCCATGCTTTGGGTCACTCCTAGGCAAACCCCTTTGATGTTACTCTCCACCTTCTTAACCTATAGGTCCTAAAGCTTGTTAGGCACCCCTGGTTCTCCTGGCCAACCCTACTATCATCTGCATACACCTAACCAAGTCAATCTTGGTGCTTACTCCTTTATTCTCTCCTTGGCCCTTAATCTTCCTAAAGGCCAACTAACTCTCCAAACCTTACCAACTTGTTGCAAGGGCATGTGGTGTCTTCTATAGCTTCAAACCCATCCCTCCATGGTTCTTGATCAGTCACAAGCCTTCAAATCTCCATCGCTTCCCTCAAACCCTAGGTAGTCTAGGGTTTAAGAAGGGCTAGTAGCCCTTGAGCCCCAATTAGGCCTCTTAGCCCGAGAAATTAGGCTATAACTCCAATCCTACTGAGGTTCATCACAAACTTATTTTTGATACCCTAGGTCATTTTCTAACCTCTCAAGGATTTTTGAGGTTTTAGGGTCCCTCAGTCCGTACACAGGCGTAACCCTGATTTTGTGGGAATTAGGACTTTTTAAGCCATTTCTTGACCTCACTGTGAACTGTCAACTTGTTTCAATCACCAAATGGTTAGGAGGGAACTCCTACTTCCTTCCAAGCCTTTGTGAGACCTCCTATAACCACCACATACCCTGAGTTTCCAGAAAGTAAACACCCCTGCAACGTTAGTGTAAATTTTGCACTGTCTTTCCTAACTGGGCATAGCCAAGCTCGCCTAGGAAGAGACTTTTAACATACTTCTTGGACTTCTACAGACCCCTACTCCTAATATATGTACAGTCATGGAGTTTAGCTTCATTCCCAAACAAGCTCATACTCAAAGTACAGTGGCAATGCAAGCTAAAACCCCATTGTTCTACAATTTACTAGTCAAAACTACAAATGAAGGAAGAACACAGTATTTACAAGAAACCTTGAAAACGAATAACTAGTAAGCTACTGTTCCAAACAATGCTTCAAAGACAATCTCACTACATGCTAAACCTTTCAAAATCCTTGATCAATTCATTAATTTGCTAAATCAGAAACAAGAACAAGAAAACAAAAAATGCACACTAAATTGTCCCTGTTCTCTTGATCACAAGCTAATTACAACTTCAACACACATTCCAACCTCACACTAAACTCGAGGTTCACCTTTTAAAGGTTCAAAAAGTAGTTGCTTTTCCCTTTGGTTAGACTTAACCACCTCAAAAGGCCAAAATTGCATAAATGCAACATTTTGGGCTTATTCCTAGCTCCTAGAGAAACCTAAAGGATAACAAGTTGAGAAAAATCATCCAATCTACCAAGAACTACTGAACCAAATTCCTTCTAACCTATTCTAACATCTACTAACACAACTAATTCAAAATTAAATGGTCAACATGACCTTGAAGCATTAAAACTCAAAATTGCTTCCTATGCTTCCAAAATTGCCTAGTGTTTCCAAATGCCTCCTAGGTGCTCCTGCACCATTCTCCCCCTCTCAGCCCAAACACTAAGGAATGGAAGGAGAGACCAATGACAGGTCAATACCAAACTTCTGGAACTAATCTTCTTGTACCCATGTAGCTTCTAATTCATGCTTGTTCTTCCACTTGATAAGGTGCTCCATGTACACCTTGTTTCTTGTAGCCTTCTTCACTCTTGACTCCAAGATCTCCTCTGCCTGAGGCTTATCTTGAATAGGTAAGGATATGTTGCTGATGTCCCTGAAGATCTCCTTACTGTCTTGATCCAAATCCTTGTCTTTTCCCTTATATTTGATCAAATCAGCTACATTGAACACTGGTGAGAGTCCTAGATCAGTAGGTAACTCCACTTGTATGCATTCTGCCCATACTTGGCCAATATCTTGCATGGACCCACTCTCTTCATCTGCAACTTGGTTGACATTCCCTTCTGCAACCTGGACTTGTTAAGGTGGACCATAACATAGTCCCCTACTTGAAATTGCACATCTTTCCTTGACATATCTTCCTTCTCCTTCACTTTTTGTGTAGCCTCAGTGACTGTCCTCTTGACCTATTCTTGAATCTCCTTCATGGTCTGACTGAAATCTTCTGCATTTCCACTTCTTTGTTCCATAGTTCCAAGATCTCTGAGCTCACATATGCCTCTTGGGTGCATCCCATACACAACCTCAAATGGACTCTTCCCTGTGGTCCGGTTGACACTGTCATTATAAGAATACTCAGCTTGGGAGATAACCATATCCCATGTCTATCCATATTCTTTAGTTAAGTACCTTAGAAGATTATCTAGCACCCTGTTAACCACCTCTGTTTGACCATCGGTCTGAGGATGGTAAGCTGATCCAAATGATAGATTTTTACCCAGTCTACTCCATAGAGTCTTCCAAAAGTGACTCATGAACTTCACATCCCTATCTGAAACAATGCTTAAAGGCAAGCCATGGATCCTTAGAACCTCCTTAAAGAATAGATGAGCTATGTAGCTAGCATCATGAGTAGTCTTGCAGGGAATGAAATGACTCATCTTACTAAATCTGTCTACCACTACATAAACACTGTCAAAACCAGTCTTGGTCTTAGGAAGGCCTACCACAAAATCCATGCTCACACACTCCCATGGTCTGTTAGGAATGGGTAGGGGTTGATATAAACCAACATTGCTAGCTCCTCCCTTAGCTTTCATACACACAACACATTGTTCTACATACTTCCTAACATCTCTTGCCAACTTAGGCTAGTAATAAAATCTTTGCACTAGTTCCAAAGTCTTATTGATGCCAAAATGTCCACTAAGACTACCATTATGCTTTTCCTGAATCATATTTTCCCTCATTGACCCTCTTGGAACACATAACTGGTTTCCCTTAAACAATAACCCACTTTGTAATGTATACTCAGAGTATTGTCTATGGAAATGGTTCTCAAAGTTAGAACATACCTTATAGACCTCTGAAAAGTCTCCATCTTCCCCATATAGATCCTTGAAACTCTCTATGCCAATGCTCTTGATCTGTATCTCTTGCATTGTCAACAATCTCCTGGTCAATGCATCTACCACTTTGTTTAGCTATCCCTTCTTGTGCTTGATGGTGAAGGTAAAAGCTTGGATGTATTCCATCCATTTCAAATGCCTATTACTCAACTTCTCTTGAGTGTTGATAAAACTGAGTGCCTGATTGTTAGTAAAGACTACAAACTCCTTGGGTAGAAGGTAATGCCTCCATTTCCTAAGTGACTGAACCAAAGCATAAAGTTCTAAATAATAGGTTGAATACTTCTTCTTTGCTTCATTGAGCTTCTCACTAAAGAAGGCTATAGGCTTGCCCTCTTGACTTAACACTCCTACTGCCACTCCACTTGCATCACACTCAACAGTGAACAATTTGTCAAAACTAGGTAACAAAAGAATAGGTTGAGTTGCCACTTCTTGTTTCAGTTTCTCAAACCCTTTCTCAGCTGCTTGAGTCCACACAAACTTAGCTTTTAAACCACCCTTGATTGTATCTAAGACTGGTGCACATATACCACTAAAATTTCTTATGAATTTCCTATAAAATTGAGCCAATCCATGGAAACTTCTTACCTCTATCCTTGTGGTTGGTGTAGGCCAGTTTAGGATGGCTTCCACCTTGCTTGGATCCATCTTCAATGATCCTTTGGACACTACAAAACCCAAATAGACTAGCTCTTGCTTAAAGAACTCACACTTCTCCAGATTGATTGCTAACTTCTCTTCTTGCAACCTTCTAAGAACTTGCTCCACATGTTTCAGATGCTCTTCTGTTGTCTTGTTGTATATGAGGATGTCATCAAGGTATACCACCACAAATATCCCTGTAAAGTCCTTGAGTACTTCATTCATGAGCCTCATGAATGTGCTAGGGGCATTAGAGAGACCAAATGGCATCACTCTCCACTCATATAACCCATCATTTGTCTTAAAATTTATCTTCCACTCATCACCATCCTTAATTATGATATGATGGTATCCACTCTTGAGATCCAACTTTGTGAAGTACTAAGCTCCTCCAAGACAATCCATTAAGTCTTCAATCTTAAGGATAAGGAATCTATATATGATTGTGATTCTATTTATTGCTCTAGAATCAGTACATAACCTCCATTTACCTCCCTTCTTTGTTGCCAAAACCACTGGTACTGCACATGGGCTGATGCTCTTTTGAATCAATCCTTGATCCAATAATTCTTGCACTTGCCTAGCTACCTCCAAATTATGATCTGGTGTGAGTTTGTATGCTGCTTTTTTAGGTAATGAGGCTCCAAGTATGAAGTCAATTTGATGACTTATGGCTCTCTTTGGTGGTAGAGTTGCAGGTGTACCATCACTAACTATACTCTTGTACTTATCAAGTAACTTTTGGACTACTTCTGGTAGGACTGTCTTTTTAGCCTTATCTTCCTCTTTAGGTTGTAACACAACCACATATCCTTCACTCCCCTGATGTAGGTTGTTAAGGAACTCTTTACCACTGCTCAACATGATGTTTGGTGTCTTTGATTGTCCTTCTTCTTCTGTCAGTGACTGCAACTTAAAAGTCTTCCCATCCTTCTTGAATGAAATGGTGTTCTCCTTCCCATCATATATGACACTCCTGTCATACTGCCATGGTCTGCCCAGTAGTAGATGGCATGCATCCATGGGTAAAACATCACAAACTAACTTGTCCTTGTACCCTCCAATGGAGAACTCCACCGTTACCTGCTCATTTACTAAAACACTCTGCCCCTTGTTTAGCCATGTGACCTTGTAAGGGTTAATATGGGGTACCTTCTCCAATTTCAGTTTCATTACTGCCTCCTCTGATATGATATTGTTTGTTGAACCTGAATCTACTATGACCATGCATACTTTACCAAGTATCTTGCACCTCACTCTAAATAGTGCTCTCCTTTGTTTTGGTTCTTCTTTAACCAGTTGTCTGATCAAGACTCTATTGAACATCATATTCTCTCCTACCTCAGATTCAATATGACTGACCTCAGATGCCTTAGGACGCATGGTGTCCTCTTGTTCATAAGCCACTCTCTTTTCATTGCTTGATGAAGATGCTTTCTCTGGGCACCTATAAGCAAGATGACCTACTTGACTACAATGGTAGCATTTCATGTTTGCAAAATATGAATTGCTCCTGCCTGCTCCTCTTCCTCTGTTTGAACCTCCTTGGGGTCCTCTACCTCTATTATACCCTCCTCTTGAAGGTGTTTCATTTCCATGATCTGTGGTTTTAAACTCTCCTTGGTTTCTTTGGTCATTGCCTCTACCTTGGTAGCCACCACACTGCCCTCTTTGATCTCTTTGATCTTTTCCTTTGCCTCTGCCCTTAGAAACCTGATCTTGTTTCCTCTTGCTTCTTTCCACAATCTTTATGGCCAACTGATAGCATTGGTGTACTGCCTTGGGACTTAGAAGAGCCATCTCCTCTTGAATGTTCCATTTCAAGCCATTAAGGTATCTAGCCACCTTCAGACTCTCATCCTCTATCACATTAGACCTCATGCAAAGTTTTTGAAACTCCTCAGTGTAAGTGTTTACATCTTGGTCTCTTTGCCTTAAGCTTTTCCTCTTCTTGTGTAACTGAATCTCATAGTCATCAGGCATGTATGCCTCTCTCACTTTGGCAACCATTCCTTTCCAAGTTGAAATAGGTTGCTTACCTTCTTTCTCCCTCTCTATCTGAATGAATTTCCACCAAGTCAAGGCAGATCCTCTTAGTCTTGATTTGGCCACCTTTACCGTTTGTGCTTCAGTGACTCCATCACACTCAAAATGGTTTTCCATTCCCTCTATCCAATCCATGACTAGATCAGCTTCCATTTTCCCACTAAATAATGGTATGCCTTCAAGTGCTTTTCCACTCAAGGCCTTCAATGCCTTCAAGAAAGGCTCTTCTTTCAGGACAGGGTCAGGTTCAAGGGTCTTGTCTTCCTTTGCAACCTCTTCTTCCTTTGGTATCATTCCTTCAAATTGCGCAATCCCCACTGCTTGTTCAAGCTAGGCTATCATTTCCCTCAATTGTCTATTATCTTCCTCCTGCTCTTCAACCATCTTGGCCAATTGTGCATTTGTCACCATGACGGTAGTATCACTTGA
Organism: Sequoia sempervirens; assembly: GCA_007258455.2. Taxonomy (NCBI): domain Eukaryota; kingdom Viridiplantae; phylum Streptophyta; class Pinopsida; order Cupressales; family Cupressaceae; genus Sequoia; species Sequoia sempervirens. The sequence continues at coordinate 228,274,040 of VDFB02270651.1, forward strand.
CTCAACCTCTGACATATATTACTCTTTCCCAAATCTTAACTTGCTCTGATACCAATCTAATAGGATAGGGTTGGCTGAGACAATCACTGTTCCATGCGCTGGGTCACTCCTAGGCAAACCCCTTTGGTGTTACTCTCCACCTTCTTAACCTATAGGTCCTAAAGCTTGTTAGGCACCCCTGGTTCTCCTGGCCAACCCTACTATCATCTGCATACACCTAACCAAGTCAATCTTGGTGCTTACTCCTCTATTCTCTCCTTGGCCCTTAATCTTCCTAAAGGCCAACTAACTCTCCAAACCTTACCAACTTGTTGCAGGGGCATGTGGTGTCTTCTATAGCTTCAAAACCATCCCTCCATGGTTCTTGATCAGTCACAAGCCTTCAAATCTCCATCGCTTCCCTCAAACCCTAGTTTAGGGTTTAAGAAGGGCTAGTAGCCCTTGAGCCTCAATTAGGCCTCTTAGCCCGAGAAATTAGGCTATAACTCCAATCCTACTGAGGTTCATCACAAACTTCTTTTTGAGACCCTAGGTCATTTTCTAACCTCTCAAGGATTTTTGAGGTTTTAGGCTCCCTCAGTTCGTACACAGGCGTAACCCTAATTTTGTGGGAATTAGGGCATTTTAAGCCATTTCTTGACCTCACTGTGAACTGTCAACTTGTTTCAGTCACCAAATGGTTAGGAGGGAACTCCTGCTTCCTGCCAAGCCTTTGTGAGACCTCCTGCAACCACCACATACCTTGAGTTGCCAGAAAGTAAACACCCCTGCAATGTTAGTGTAAATTTTGCACTGTCTTTCCTAACCGGGCATAGCCAAGATCACCTAGGAAGAGACTTTTAACATACTTCTTGGACTTCTACAGACCCCTACTCCTAATATATGTACAGTCATGGAGTTTAGCTTCATTCCCAAACAAGCTCGTACTCAAAGTACAGTGGCAATGCAAGCTAAAACCCCATTGTTCTACAATTTACCAGTCAAAACTACAAATGAAGGAAGAACATAGTATTTACAAGAAACCTTGAAAATGAATAACTAGTAAGCTACTGTTCCAAACAATGCTTCAAAGACAATCTCACTACATGCTAAACCTTTCAAAATCCTTGATCAATTCATTAATTTGCTAAATCAAAATCAAGAACAAGAAAACAAAAAATGCACACTAAATTGTCCCTGTTCTCTTGATCACAAGCTAATTACAACTTCAACACACATTCCAACCTCACACTAAACTCGAGGTTCACCTTTTAAAGGTTCAAAAAGTAGTTGCTTTTCCCTTTGGTCGGACTTAACCACCTCAAAAGGCCAAAATTGCATAAATGCAACATTTTGGGCTTATTCCTAGCTCCTAGAGAAACCTAAAGGAAAACAAGTTGAGAAAACTCATCCAATCTACCAAGAACTACTGAACCAAATTCCTTCTAACATATTCTAACATCTACTAACACAACTAATTCAAAATTAAATGGTCAACATGACCTTGAAGCATTAAAACTCAAAATTGCTTCCTAGGCTTCCAAAATTGCCTAGTGTTTCCAAATGCCTCCTAGGTGCTCCTACACCATAAAGCCAGACTTCCCAACCTTTGCCAACAACCTCCTTGCATGTGCAAAAGTGGAAGTTTTGGAGCAGGATAAGAATATGGACAACAGATTTTATCTTGTACAAATTTAAATAGTTCTCAACTTTTCTTTTTAAATAAGGATATGTACTCCATATTTGATATATGCTTATCTCTTTCAAACAAAATAATGCATGAATTAAATTAAATCAATGAATGTATTTCAGTTAAAGCCATTATGCTTCAGGCTTGGTTGTTGTATGCTTATAATTTTAGTTTAAGTCGTTATGCTCTAGGCTTCGTTGTTGTATGCTTATAATATTATATCCCATTACAACAAATATTTTACCAACTTACCTCAATTACTACACAAATGTAAGCAAAAACATTACCAAAATTTTTCCTAATTGACCTTCCACACATCTTCGGCGTACCCATTGCACATTAAGGTGCAATTGCTAGTCTAAGAATATATTGGAATAATACCTATCACCTTGCTCTCAGACCATCCTCTTATGTTCTCAACCAAGACAAAACATTAGAAGTTTATATGTGATGGTGATTTCTCAAGGAAAGCTTCATGTAAGGTCAAGTTATGAGACTATACAAGACATTTCTTAAAATGAGTCATGTTTTTTATAACATTTACAAAATAGTTTAGCATATATAAAGGTTTTAGATTTATTAAAAGATTACATTATTTTGGTCCATATTGTCTTAATTTTTATAAGATTTGGTTACAAAAATTGTCATATAAAAGTTGCTTCTATAAGTTGATTGTCCCTTAAATAATGCAGAAGCAATCATTTCAGTAGGAAAAAAAAATCTATAGAACAATGTTATCACATAATTGAAGTAAACACATAAGAAATTAATATCCAATGATAGGAAAGGTTGAGATTAGGTCTTCATGTTTCTAAGTTCTATGAAGGAAAGTCCTATGACTTAGAATTCAATGATCATTTAGTTATGGGATTCCACCTTTAGCCTTGCTATCAAAATTTGCTACTTGATTGGATATTTTACCAATGACAATTCTTTGACATGGTTACAAAACTTTTATGACATGGTTACAAAACTAGAACTTGCCAAATTTTCCAACATGATAAAAATCTACACCCAATTTGAAATTAATTATGGAACTATGGTCCATAAATAGAGATCAAGATTTTCCCACATATAATACTCCACAAAAGATTAAATACGTAAACCAACAATGAGCATTGTTAATAGGGTTAAAACACATAGAGGCGAGTTATTTGATAACAAAATAATGGAAAGGACATATTGTGTATCAAACAGCTAATAAAAAGCTCCTAAAGTTTTGGCTCAATTTTAGTGGATACACGTTGGAAGCCTCCGGGAATCTCTCTCACACCAACCTTTGATTTGACTCATTTTTAGCATTCGTAGACTGACTACAGAACCAGCAATTTTTTCGCTTGACTTTGACTGTACAGACGCCGCCGACCTTTTCTCCCTTCCGACACCCCATTCCCACTGAATGCCAGCTTCTAGCCAGGTTATAAATACCATGCCTCCAATCATTTTATTCACTGCAAAATCTAAATCTTCCCTGGGAGATTGCAGTAGAAATTTGTATTGCGTTCCCTCAAACAAGTCGAAACATTCTTGATCGACCCGGAATCAAGATGTCTGGTGGCATTGGTAACAGTGATCACAATGCTCTGAAGGCGAGGGAGGTATGCCGGCCGCCCACTCTGCCTTTGCCAGCAGGCGGGGTAAATCCTATCCACGTGGAAGGAGTTGGACACGTGAGCAATCCGCCTCACTGGAAGAGGGCGGCGGAGGCCATGGAGTGCAGCCACGTGGAGGAAGTGAGGAGAATGATACGACAGTTTTACCAAGCGCAGAAGGTGGTGCTGCGAGGTACTACCCTAACCGTTGGTCAGGTGACGGCTGTGACTAGGAGAAGGGAGGTGAGGGTGGAATTGGACGAGGCGAGCGCGAAAGCAAGAGTGGAGGAGAGTGCGAAATGGGTGGCAAACAACATAGCGAAAGGGACGGACACATACGGGGTGACGACAGGGTTCGGAGCCACCTCTCACCGGCGGACAAACAAGGCGGTGGATCTGCAGCGCGAGCTGATCCGATTTTTGAATGCGGGTGTGTTGGGGGAAGAAGGGTTGCAGCTACCGTGCGAGTATACCAAGGCCGCCATGCTTGTCCGAGTCAACACCTTAATGCAGGGCTACTCTGGCATCCGCTGGGAAATCCTGGAGGCTCTGCAGAAGCTCATGGACTGTAACATTACTCCCAAATTGCCCCTCAGAGGAACCATCACGGCCTCCGGCGATCTGGTGCCCCTCTCCTACATTGCCGGGCTGCTGACGGGGCGCCCGAATTCCAGAGCCGTGACGGATGAGGGCGAGGAGGTGGACGCCCTGGAAGCGCTCAAGAGAGCGGGCATTACTGGTGGGCCCTTCGAATTGCAGCCTAAAGAGGGGCTGGCGCTTGTCAACGGCACTGCGGTCGGTTCGGCAGTGGCGGCCTCTGTTTGCTTTGACGCCAACGTGTTGGCCGTCCTGGCGGAGATTCTGTCTGCCCTGTTCTGTGAGGTTATGCAGGGTAAGCCCGAGTTCACTGACCCTCTAACACATGAGCTGAAGCACCACCCGGGTCAGATTGAGGCGGCGGCCGTAATGGAATATCTACTGGACGGCAGCGACTACGTTAAGGAGGCGAAACGGGTACAGGAGACGGATCCACTAAGCAAGCCCAAGCAAGACCGTTATGCTCTACGGACGTCCCCGCAGTGGCTGGGCCCACAGATCGAAGTGATTCGCATGGCCACGCACTCCATCGAGCGTGAGATCAATTCCGTCAACGACAATCCTTTGATCGACGTGGCCCGTGACATGGCGCTCCACGGCGGCAACTTCCAAGGCACCCCTATTGGGGTGTCCATGGACAACACCAGAATCGCCTTGGCGGCCATCGGGAAGCTCATGTTTGCGCAGTTCTCAGAGCTGGTGTGTGACTACTATAACAACGGCCTGCCTTCAAATCTGAGTGGAGGACCCAATCCAAGCCTGGACTACGGCTTCAAGGGTGCCGAGATCTCCATGGCTTCCTACACGTCGGAGCTGCAGTATCTGGCCTCCCCTGTCACCACTCACGTGCAGAGCGCCGAGCAACACAATCAGGACGTGAATTCGCTGGGTCTCATTTCTGCCAGGAAGACGGCAGAGGCCATCCAAATACTGAAGCTCATGTTCGCCACTTATCTGGTGGCGCTGTGCCAGGCCGTGGACCTTCGCCACTTGGAGGAAAACATGCGAGCCGTGGTGAAGCACGTGGTGTTAGAGACGGCCAGGAAGACCCTCACAAGCGGCGAAGACGGATCCCTGCTCCCCACGCGCTTCTGTGAGAAGGAGTTCCTGCAGGTGGTGGACCATCAGCCGGTGTTCTCCTACATCGATGACCCCTCCAACCCTTCCTACGCACTCATGCTTCAGCTCCGGGAAGTTTTGGTCGACAAGGCCCTCGAATGCCCTGTCGAAGAGGACGACCACGAGCTCGGAACGCCGCTGCTGTTCCGCAGGATTCCCATCTTCCAAAAGGAGCTGAAAGCTAGGCTTGACGAAGAGATCCCTGTGGCCCGGGAGAGATTTCATGCAAATGACTTTCCCATTCCCAATAGAATAAAGAAATGCAGAACTTACCCCATCTATAAATTCGCGAGATCCCAACTGGGAACAGAGTTGCTGAGCGGGGCTAAGGTCCGGAGCCCCGGCGAAGATATTGAGAAAGTCTACCGCGGCATTTGCGATTCGGAGAAGCTGTTTGGAGAGGTAGTGGTGAAATGTTTGGACATGTGGCGCGGCTCGGCAGGGCCCTTCACTCCGCGCTCACAGCATCCTCCTCCCTCTCCTGCGCCCTTCAACGCGTCGTATTGGTCCTGGTTTGACACCGCCAAATCGCCCTCCGCCACCAGCGGCAGAGGATTTTGGAACAATGCCACCGCCACACTCTGATTTCCTCTTCCACGCTTCTTCCTTCTCTCTGGACCATTAATAAGCCCATTTTCTCCTAATAAGGGATGCATTATGCAAATTGTTCAGATTCCCTCCTCCACAATTATATAGTGTAATACAGTCAAAAAAAATTTTAACGATGTCCTTTCAATTGAAAGCTCCTGACTTGCTTGCTGCTGTCTGCGGGCCCAGGCCATCTGATCAATGCTTTCACTGTCTCTTTTATACATTGGAATACTGTCTCACGGAAAAGAAATTCCCTTAATAGTCTCAAATAATTCTACATTTAATGATTCGTACAATTTTAGGTTCTGCATTTCTATATGGTGTGGGGTATGGGGAAGTCTCCCGTATAGCTTTAACCAGACTGCTGTTGTGTAGTTTTGATTCGTACAATTCTATTTTTGGATGATAGATGATGGATATGATCGAAAATTTCAGAGCTGGAGTTCCTGCTTAAGGGAATAAATATGCTTATGTAAATTTGTAATTGATATAATTTTATAATTTTTTATGTGTATATAGCTATATGTTTTGTGTGTTGGTGGTTTTGATGTGATTAAAGCTCAGATTTAAGAAAGTAATTTATTGAAAATATCTACAATCTTATTGAAAAAAATTTATACCAACATTACATCATTAGATTAAAGGCACATTATATACAAAGATCATTATTGCACTTCCAAAAACAAACAAATAGTTTCACGTCTAAATTTTTTTGTACTACTATAAACCATATAATTTTACAAATTCAACAGTTTTGTATCGACTACAATTACATTAAAAACTTTAAACTAGTAGTATCATAACAAACATCTATATAATAATAGATTCACCAAATTTAAAACTAAATACCTTTACATTTAATTTATTTAATTTCTTCATTGACAGCAACATAAATTTGAATCCTAGAGTCAATTGTTTAATCATGCAATCTCGGTAAGTCGTAGTAAATAAATCTCATTCAAAGTATTAATTTTTATTTTTTTTGTATTAAAGATAGTGAAATCAGATACAGAAGAATTCCAACATAGCAATCAAGAAACCACGGGTCTCATAGCAGCTGCTAGCATCAGTCTCTGTCTATAAACATATTAAGTAAGCAGCTGACTTATAATCAGTGCTATGCTGAGAAGCTAGGAATACATATAAATTAGTTTTTAGTAGGCTTTATTAATGCTGCAGTGGACATCAAGTTTGCACAGCTATAATTGTTTCCTCCCTTGCATGCTCTAGTAGACCTTGAATGATGAATTGCTTGGAATTGTCTATCTCTTTCCCCTTCTTAGTCTTAGCCAACTGTCCTTGGTTATATTCTTTCAGAAGTTGAGTCATTCCATTAAGCAGTGGCATACTTGTATCCTTGTAGTAAGACCAGGTATGCTCGTACCTGATTTCTCCAGATCTTTTCCTTTCTGTGCCATCCTCCAGCAAATTCTGGAACTTGTGTTTTGATGCTTCCACTAGCATGGTGACCTGCAAGGCAACATTTTTAAAGATGAGTTTCTAGTAAAACTCAGTAAGCAATCTGTTAGAACCCTGAAACTTTTCCTCATTTCTTCTAATCCATATTTGCCATAAAATTTCATTGGTAAAAATCAGCCAAAACATATTACAGACATTACTTAATCCTTTCACATTGCCAAGCAAGATTTCATACATAACAACATTGCCTTGCCAACCTTTGAGATCCTAACAGAAAAGATCCCAGATTTCTCTTGCATAGAAGCATTCAAAAAAGATATGTTTTATACTTTCAGTTTTTTTTGCAAAGACTACAAACATCAACATCATTAGCATTAGATTTATAAGGCAGATTCTGTAGAATAAGCAACCATTTGAAATAAGCCTTCTTTGGCTCAACAACATTAGACCAGTTCTTTTTCAAAATATCTTGCCACTGTTTTCCAAACAGATTAAGATTCCAAGCATTGTTCATATGTATAAAAACATCATTTTTATTTGTTAAAGAGTTGTAGATAACTTTAGCATTGATTTTTTTGCATATTTAACTCGTTTATCCAATTCATTTGTTTAAAAGAGTTTGAATCTTGATTAGAGCATTTGGGCAGATTTAGGACAACACATGCCTCCCTGAGCATGGTATAGGTCCTCCAATTAGAATTAGATAGATTAAACTCTTCGCAAGTAAGGAAATCCAAGACCTTAGTTAGCCTTCAAGAAGAATATCTTTAAAGCAGTTGATGCCTTTGGCAGCCCAGCTCCTAGCTTAGCAACCTTGAATTAGGGCAAGGAACTTATCTTTATGCCTTAAGTTCCACCAAATAGACCTATTTTCTAGAATTTTATTGCAACCATCAAAGACACCATTGTTCGAGATAAAAGGTCCTAACTCCTCCCAAGCTTTCCAAATACTTCTAAAAACATTAGACCCTGAGGGGATAATAGGAAAGGTGCATGCAACAAGATCACTAAAGGGAAACATTTTCCAAGACTTTGCTTGTTTTGGAACAGTATGTTGTATGCTGTTTCTTACCAAAACTTTCCAAGGCTCCTCACCATCAAAGGATTTGAAAATCCACTTGACAGCAAGGGTCAAACCATGTTTCCTGAGGTCTTTTAGACCTAATCCTCCTTACTAATGTTTTTTCCATACTACACCACTCCCATCTTACTAAGTGGTGTTTCATCTTACCCTTCCCATTTGACCACAAGAAATATCTTATTCTTTTTTGAATCTCATTCACCTGGTACCCACTAAAGAGCCAAACAGATGAATAGTACAAACTATATGAAGATAGTATTTTCTGACAGATTTGAACTCTGCCTGTAGAGAGAGGAAATGTGTGTTCCATTTTTCCAATTTATTTTCTATTTTCCCTTTTATCCAGTTCCACATATCTTTGAGGCAAGGATTGACAGCAAAGGGAATCCCAAGGTATCTTACCTGTTTAGTAGGTCCACCCCATTGAAAGCCAAATCTGTTGAACCAAACTGGGGGTGCATCCTCCCAATCTAGCATGGCTGATTTGGCATTCGAGAGTTTAGTGCCAGAAGCATCACAAAAGATCTTCAGCTTCAACATAAGAGAGTCCATATTTCCTTCATTAAGATCTAGAAAAATAGTAGTATCACCTGCAAATTGTACATTTATGAGTTCATCTTTGTTAGGAAAGGTGATCCCTTTTACTAAGGGAGACGAGGAATTCTCTCTGAGGAGGTAGAAAAGAGCATCTGAAGCAATGAAAAACAGCGTAGGAGCTAAGGGGCAAGCCTTCCTTATAGATCTTTCCAGCTTAAATTCCCGTGATAAGGTGCCATTGATTTCAATTTGTGCAATAACATCATTCATTAGTGTTCTCACATGTGACAGAAGGTCTTGGGAAACCCAAATGCATCAAGCATCATGAGGACAAAGTCCCATTCCATAGTGTTCTCACCATGTGACAGAAGGTTCTTGGGAAACCCAAATGCATCAAGCATCATGAGGACAAAGTCCCATTCCATCCTATTGTATTCTTTCTTAAAATCCAGAAGGAACATAGCAACATTTTGGTTGGTTTGTTTGGCCCAATGCATTGCTTCCCAACTAGTCAGTAGGTTTTCAAGGATATATCTTCCCTTTATGAAGTCCGTTTGGGTGTTGCTAATGAATTTTGGAAGAATATCCACAAGCCTATTTGCAATCATCTTTGCAAGAATTTTATAGGAGACATTTAACAAGGTAATTGGTCTCCAATTTTTTATGAGTTCTTTGTCCCCATCCTTGGGGATTAACTCGATAATACCTTTATTAGTGTATTTTCCAAGGGTACCAAACTGCAGGGCTTCTTTGTACAGAAGAAGGAGGTCTTCACTAACCCATTCCACATTGTGCTTATATAATTCAACAAGGAGTCCATCTGCTCTAGGAGACTTGTCATTTCTTAAGATACTGATGGATTTCTTAATTTCTTCCAGTGATAGCTCCTTTTCTAATAGGGTGCATTGCTCTTGGGAGAGCCCTTTAGGGATGACTTGTTTACATAGCTCTTTTTCCTCATGTCTTATGTTGGTATTACATTCAGAAGTGAATAACTTCTTATAGAATTCCAAGAAAGAGTCCTTGATCTCTTCTAGTTCAGTGACTTCTTTATTATCTTGCTAGATATTGTCAATGCTTTCTCTAACTTTCCCACTTTTTAATGTTTTGAAGAAAAACTTGGATCCCTTATCACCATTGTGTAGCCAATTCAGTTTAGATCTGACCCTTAGTCCTTGTATTTTCTTGGTTTGAAGCCTCCTCAAGGTGTTTTTGACTGACATCAAATGTTCTCCCAACACTAAGTTATTTGGGTTTCTTTGGATATCCTCTTTAACTTTTAACAAATCCATATTGAGTGTTGCCTCATATCTCCTTCCATCCATAGCAATTTTTTTCCCAATGGTTTGGAAAATTATCTTTCATGCTTTAATATTGTGGTTGCATTTTTATCTCTTAAGGCTCATTTATTGATCTCTCTAAGAGTAAAGATTGCATTGTTGTAGTCCTCATCCCTTAAAAGGTTGGTTTTAAGTTTAAAGGAGTTTTCTTTCCTTCCTTCTATGCACTCCTTAGTGTTAAAAAGGATTTTAGAAACAATGGGGTGGTGGTCAAATAAGGTGTAAGGGTATACTTTAACTACACCCCCACTCCCCTCTATTTTGAAGTTGAAAACATTAATATTGGCATAGAATCTATCAAGTCTACAATAGATTATATTATTCCCTCTTTGAAAATTGCACTAGGTATACCAAATGTCCTTGATATCCTTTTTGTTTCCACTTAGGGGGTCAAACAAGCTGAGTTTATTCTTCATTTTAGACCAAAATTAAAGTTCATTACCTTTCCAGTCTAGCTTCTTTCCACCATTTTTATCCCCTTGATGCTCTATCATGTTGAAGTCTCCCCCAACCACCCATGGGATATTGGGAAGACAAAACAACCATTTCTATAATTCACATTTTCCCTTGTAGTCGTTTCGGGCATAGATTGAGCAAAGTCCAAATTGAAGTCCATCCTTTTCCAGAATTACTCAAGTTGCCCTTTGACAAGGAGAGTAGCCTTTGTCTTTAACATGTTGAGCCCATTCTATGGAGATTAGAATGGTCGTGCCACCCTTTCCTCTCTCATGCAAGGTAGAAAAATGAATAGAATCTTTCCAGATGAATTTTAAATTGGTCTCAAGCATGAAATTGGTGGATTTTGCCTCTTGAAGGAAGACCACATCCTTTTTTCCCATAAAATTCAAAAATCTTCTAACAATGTATTTCCTATCAGGGGATTGCAATCCCCTGACATTCCATGAGATACATTTTAACCCCATGAGTTACTTGTCTAAAGTATCCATTGGTTTCCTAAAGCTGTCAAAGCATTTAGGAATACTCTTTTCCCTTTCTTTCCTTTTCACCAAAGGGTTAGGGGATTCCTTTGTTCTGGTTCTCCTTTTTTATTTGGAGAGGTATGCTTTTTCGGTGAGAATTAAAGTCTCTCTTGGAGTCTCATCACATCTTTGAAGGGAGGGAACAAAGGGAAGGAGTTCCTTTTCATAATCTTTATCAGCTACCACCTTTCCAATTGTCACCCCAGAGTCAACTCTATTTAGAAGGGTTTCTAAAGCTTTGGAGGAGTTAGGCGATGGATAGGAACCTAAATCCAACCTACCAAGGGTCTGCAAGGGGTTAGAACTGAGAAGAGACAAGTCAAGGTTCTCTTAGAGCTCAAAGGAAGGACCAATCATTAGTTTAGCAGTATCCACCTTGCACGGGTCCATCTTAGCCCTAGCTCCATGCAGGACCAAAGAGGCTTGATTTAATTTTTCCATGTCCTTTACAATACCTTTTACCATAGTGTCACCACTACCATTTAAATTAGGTTCAAACTGTGGGTTACTAAATTCCTGATCATACATTTCCAAATCCTCAGTAATGCAATTTAGAGAACTTTTAGTAGAAGAAAATATTTTTTTTATTGGCTTCAATGCTTTCCTAATTTTAGCCATGACTAATTGTTGGGAATTTTTCTTTTCCCCTAAGGAAATGGAATTATTATTACCACTAGCTAAGGGGGAAGAATCAAAGATGACTTGAGGGGCAACACAATCAAGGGAGTGGGAAGCAACTTGGGAGGGACCCAGACTAGGGTTACCAGGGGCTTGGCCTTCCCCTTCGGAAAGCACTACCTTTGTTATAGAGGTCACTAAAGAACTAGTAACATTCCTAGTAGGAACCACTTCCATACCTTTATCAAAACATCCTTTGTTTAAATCAATAGAGTTACCAATGTTATTGAGAGGGGGGACACACTCAAATAATACCTGCACTCCTGCGTTCGGATTTCCCATCCCAATAGGAAGGGAAACACAACACTTCGAGGGAACATCCAAGTGAGGATGGATTTCAAAATCAACCCCATCCGTATGAGATTTAGGGTTCGAGGGGGAGGTATTTTATGGATTCTACTAAGAATTACATGGCAGTTCCTTCTAAGATGGCCCTCTCTTTTACAAAGGTAGCAAGCATTTAATCCACCAAGAAGATCAATTGCACAAAGATGAGGGGAACCCTAAAAGAAAACCCGAATGAAGTCTGGGATATCAATTCCAGGCTGGAGAGACAATAATACCCTCACATCCATATGCGAGAGAGTGACCTTTGAGTCCTCTACTCTCAACACCTTTTCGAAGGATGCAAGGAGTTGAGGGATGACCTCCCAAAACAAAAGAGGAAGATTCTGGATGCACACCCACCGCAGGAAAGAGAGGGCCAACACTTCATCGTGAATGGCCTCGTGAGACCACTTCAAGGCCCTAAAAGTGCATTTCTTGACAATCCAGAACTGCTTTTCAACAATTACCTCTTGCATTTTCACATTTTGGAAGTAAATAAGAAATAAACCTTTTTGCACCATCCTACAACAGGAAACCCTAACTTCAATTTTTTTTCCCCAAACATTAACCAGCCATTGATCCAAGAATCTTCTAGTCGGGATCTTATTTAAATCCACTGTAGCAAAGAAAATACCAATATTTCCTAATCTATCTTTTGAATTGATTAGGAGAAAGCGAAATAATTTTAGGGTATTTCAAAGATTCCTTACCTTGTTCTCCAACAAATTTCTCATCGAGAGATTCTACTTTAAAAGTTACTTGATCAAATCTCGTGGCATCTGAAACCACCACTGGTTTTTCAATCAAAGCATCATGGAAGGATTTAAAACCATGAGGGTTGGGTGGATCCTCCACTGGATTGGAGGATGGTGGATCCCCATCCATCAACACTAATTCACTAAAGGGGTGCTCCCCATGATAACCACCGAGGTCTCAGCCTCCAGAATCATTCACAAAACAACTTACAAGAGAAAATTAAACACAAAGAAAAAGGAGAAACAAGTGCACATGCACAAAAAAAAAGAGAGGAAAAGCCAGAGTTGGAGACTTCCTACAAGCGAGAGGGTACAAACCTTCATGGAGGAGGAAGGAATCCTGCCCTATAGCCCAAGGAGAATACGCCATGCAGCCCACATAATATGATGCCCTCAGCCTTCGTGTTCCTTCTTCAAGCTATCACCCGAGAGATAATTTTTCTGAAATCCTACTTAGGATTCGTATTAAATAATGATAGGGAAAATTCTAAAAATGTTTAGTGTAGCAGCAAAAACTATCATTGTTGGGAATATGATGCCATTTAATTGCCTAAACATATTTCATGTATCTCCTAAGTCCTTGGAAAGTGTTCCCCAACACTATGATTAGAAAGAGATTAAATTTGAATGAAATGAACATGTAAATTGAAATTTGTAATTATTCCTAAATGATAGGAACATGTGAGGGTGTCTAAGAAGAGCTCCTACAAAATAGGAGTACATGGGGCACCCACATGGAAGGTGGGACTCACCTTGTTTCAGTTAATTGTTTGAAGAAAAGATAACACTTTAGTAATGCATGTAAAGATCCT
>VDFB02270651.1:228287636-228306947 GCA_007258455.2 Sequoia sempervirens
TTTATTAGTCATCTTTGATTGCGTATGGAAACTTTTATGATTAGCATTGTTCAACAAGTATTACTGCTAGGTGTCAATTTTGCTGCATGCAAAATCATATACTTATATTTGTAATTACATATATATTTAGAACTTTAGACATATAATATATAACATAGAATGGTTGTATTTTCAAAATGTGTTATTAAAAATTATAAACCTATAAACTAAACCTAATCTAGCACTAACATGCATTACATGCTTGCTGTCTTGACTTTTCATTATTCTTAAATTCCCAGTTATCATTGCTATCAATAACGGATAATTGTAAAAGCATACAGATATGCATGCTGCCCCAATTGTTTCAATGTGGACACACAATGCTTATACCATAGTGGTGCCCTTTTTAAACTAGATTATCTAACATAGTCAAATATGGGGGACTTGGCATGAATACTGTAATCTATATATAGCACAAACCACATCACAAGGGTTGTAGAAAGGGAGCACAAGGGCATAGGTTGAGACCGAAATCTCACAAAAATGATAATAGTATGACTCAAATACAATATGCATATTGAATTTCTAGTTGTAGGTGTCACAGGAAGCCATGCTCTGTTTTTAAAGAGATCCTTGTTTATAGGCAGTCCCAAGGTTAGCTAGGTAGCTACCAGCTTATTCATAGGGTTGATGGTCAGGTTGCCAATGGAGCAGCAGATCCCAGAATGCTAATAAAATTTAATTGAAATTCATAGATTAGCCAGCAGTTGATGCCTTAAAAAACTACAATGATGTTATATGTTTACCTATACTGCCTATATATGGTCCTTCCATGATGTTCACTGCATTTCACATGATAAATGCATGATAGCGTTGACATATTGTATTGTACTAACATTACTTGACTGCAACTTCATAATTTGTACTTTGGAACATAATGGTCTTTATGATTTACAATAAATCATAAGGTAAATGTATTCTTATTCATAGGTTTTACAAACATAATCTCATTTGAATAGATGGTTGTAAGATTGTTTTATTGCATATGCTTGTTGAGGCTTTTTGTAAACTCGTAATTGATTTCGTTAGAGCTGTATTATTATGTTTTTGTGCATTGCATTGGAACTTGATGGTATAATACTCTTATGAGCTCTTGCACCAAACCATCATTATTTGGCCAAGGTGGATCAAGTAAATCCACTATGGATAGGATCCTTTTGCCCCCTTCCCTGTTTCAAATCAGCACTGGATGATCACTCAACACAGGATGCAAAGCTGTGTATCAGATTGTTTATGAAATGTAATATAGTACTTAACGTGTGGAAATGTTGTAATTGCTGATTTTGAATATCAATTAGGTGGATGTATCCATTATCAAAAAGTAATTGTAATTTGTACTTATGATATGAATTATTAAAATGATAACTTATCTATCAATGAAAATAGTTATCATGATATGACATGGATTAATAATGTTTCAATTTTAATTGAAGTTGGATTCTGCAAGGTATACAAAAATAATAATTGGAACTTCACTTTTTTTGGAAACCTCACACATGGAAGATCAGAAACCTGCAAGCAATAGAGCTTACTGTTAAAGAAAGTCTCACTTGAGTTATCTTTCCTGGCCTTGTCTCATGATATACTATCAATAGAGCTTCCATATTAGATAACTCTAGAGTATTGTGCAAAGGGAGAAAAATTAAATAGATTTCAACTTTATCTAGATCCTCATGTATGAGCACGTTGCCAGGGTATGGGTCACATGGGGGTGGCTGCGAAGTATGAGCCATGTGGTGTTGAGGAAGTATATTAGGGCATTGAGGATATTAGGAGATTTGCTGCCCCAATTATAACTGGAATTTCAATCATTTCTTTCCAAGTGAACAAGATATGTTGCATTTTAGAGCGAGGCAGTGCAGTGGGTAAAGGATTTTTTCAGATTGATAATGAGGCATGATAGTCTTAAGTAGCAAGAAGAAAAAGTGCGCAGAGGGATGGGATGGCAGACATGTCTGGTCTGATGGAACTGAAAGCATAGGTGCCAGTCCTAAAGGCAATAATGGAATCTCAGAATTGGCAATTGGAAGATATAGGAAGAAGACTAGACCAAATGCTTAATAGGCGATTGATATGGCCAAGAAGATGATATTTTTGAAGTAAAAATTTAAAGAAAATGTTCTTTAAGTTCTGAAGGTGGAGCTGCAGTCCTCAATGCCTCAACTATTCCATTATATATTACGTATCCTAGGCAGTGGATTTGCCACTTCCACAACCATGCATAGATTTGAAACACGCCTATTGAGTATTAACTGATCCTCTTGTATGCAGAGATATCTGAAAGCAAATGATCTGTGGACCAACCCTGTTGGAGATGCATATTGTTAATTTGTTACCATTCTGCAAGATCGGTAATAGAGTTTCTGCAAAGATAATTAATCTGCCTCCAAGAATTAATGATGATGAAGTTAGATATATGCAGTTTGAACCAACCTACAGTTTGATTGCCTACCATGCAATCGCTGATAATGCTGCAACTGGTTTAGTTTTGTCTAGTTTCATGCCTCTTATTAGTAAGTACAAACTCTGATAATGGCTTTTTCTTCAACAATTTCTGCAACAGCAATACGTTTAGCTATAAGAGTAATAGTGATGGGAATTCTGATATAGTTAGTAGTATTTCAGTTCTGATGTCTTATCATGGTTAAATTTCAGGTAGCATTCCAAGTAGGAATGACTGGAATGACTGGATCCTCAACTTTTTGAAACTCAAATCTATGGCAGTGTGGAAAGCTAATAGATTAGGCATAGTGTTCACTTTCAGAAATACTGTAAATTGTTGACATATTCATGATATAAATTCTCTTTTCTTCCCTATTTTAAAGAAAAAATAAATCAATATTCTGTTGAAAAATTAAAACTTGAAAACGTAAGGACTTGATGGTCACCTGGAATTCTCAGTTGCCTTAAGCTCGACTCTGATGGATCATTCAAGTGAATTCCTCATAACTATGAATGTGGAAGAGTACTAAGACATTTAAAAGGCCAAAATATATCATGCTACTCAACATTTTGGAATCCATATATATCCCAGGACTACTAGAAAAATGATAACCAAAGATGGCTCTCAATTGGTCATCGACCCCAAGGATTCCAGATTGCTTCCTATGGAAATAAGATGGCAACTAGAATGAAAAATCACAGAAGCAAATATTTAATACAAAACTTTCTCTGGTCAACTTTCATCACATAACAACTTACCAATTATTTGGCAGGCAGGTAATCTGATGATACAATGATTTTGAATTGCCACAAGTTTTATGAAATTACCGTGAAAATACAATAGGGTAGGGGGCATCTTCACAAGTGGGTCGCTCACATATCTTTGGAAAATTTATTGCTGGAAATTTCAGCTCCATCAGTTATCTCTAATCGCAAGGGCAAAGATAGCACAGTCCACTTTCATCTCAAAATCAATTATGTTGCCTTGAAAACATCACAAGAGTGTGGCCAAAAACATAGGAAAAAATAAGAGATGTTGTGTTCCCCTTCGACAGTGAAAGGCCTAAGTTCTGTGGCTTTCCAACTCAATTTTATCGTACTTGTTGGGAAGTAATCCAGAAAGATATATTGAAGGAGTAGAACCTCAAAGGAAAGAGACAACTCTAAAGAGAATAACCACCACCTCACCATTGGTCATGCCAAATTAGGCTGATGCTGAAGCTATGGATCACTATAGGACTATCTCCCTCCATAGTACTTTTTACATGGTAATTTTGAAGCTTATCGCAAATAGTGTAAAGCCTTTGTCACATAGGTTCATTTCACTATCATGATCAACTTTTGTTTTGCAGGGACAAATCATGGATGACATGGTTGCATTTTAGGAAATCATATGCTTCCTAATGCTATAGAGAAATATGAGAACGCTAATCAAGTTAGAGTAATCAAAAGCTTTTGAGAGGTAAAGCATATAATTTTTAAATCTTCTACCATGGAATTTTAGGTTCAGTCAACAAATGATTAAATGAATTATGAGTTGCACCATCACACTCATTTATTTAACATTGTCCAATAGTTACATGGGAAAATTTTAAGCACAGACATGGCCAATATTATGCGAACCCATCATCATAATATGGGACATTACAATAAAAAAGATGCAAGGAAGGCTCTTTCTTGGATCAATGGTCGATTAGTAATAGTGGGAAGAATAGAAGTAATATATGGCTATTGTCTTATATGATCTTGTTATGATACCTGCAACTCATTGGACCTATGGTTTAGAGGGTGTCCACAACAAGCTATGGTTTTTGCATGTTTGGGTATTTCATGTCTTTAATGTTTTCTTCTTGCAAAAATGAACTTCTGATATTTAACGCTTGGACACTGCTTCAAAGTGTAGGGTAGTAACCAAACTAGTAATGGAAGTCGCTACCATAAGAGGTAAATTAATAGAGCCAAAAACTTGTCTCTTGAGATGCAGTTACCAAATGCAAATCTCAATGAATTGTGAATAGAAGATATTAAATATCTTATACTGTAAGTACTCAATAAAACAAACGAATTAGATTAAATTGTGGTTTGATAAGCTGCACTAGTCCATGTTGAAAAATAAAACTAATTACATAAATTAGGGATGTTTGACTTTTATTTTAGAGAAGCTTGATCTGACCTAAGTTAAATTAAAGATGCAAAATTTTTACAGTCTATGATAACAATGTGCTTTTCTTGTAGTTTTTAGGTTTTGGGTTTAATTGGATTTTTAAAATTTTTATTATATGATTCTTCAAAAGAATCAAAATTTTCAAAAAAAATGAGGAAATTCAACAAAATTTGAAAAATTGTCAAATTACATCTATATCTAATTATATGATACAATGACTATTTGTACAAATCAAAATTCATATTTGTAATCAAAACATGTAGAGATTTATATTACTATATAACTAATTATGTAATATTAAAATACATTTAAATTTTACTTTTAATTTCCCTATCGATGTATCCCTTGAACCTCCTATGGGTGCAAGTGCAAGTTTTATTCTTTAGGAGAGATATTTCTAGTATGCATGGTCTACAAATGGACGTTTCCATGATCTTTAAAGGCAACTGAAACTGTGACTTATTAGATATAGGAATATTTGGGAAAGGAAATTTGTTAAGTTTGACATCTTGACATATTTTTTATTCAATGTTTTTTTAATCGGTTATACTGAATTAGAAAAATCTACCTTTAGGAGTATATCGTCTCATAATTTTTGTTGCCATACATGCTCTAAGGTCTTATCTAGAAGATGGTGAAGAAGTTCGTTAAGAGTTGTATTTATTAGGTGAAGTTTGTAAGAAAAGTAGGTAGGGAAATTTGCGTGGTTTGAATGTGTAGGTTTACTGAAACAATTGTATGAAAAATTCACAACTTTTTTAGTGACCTATGAGTATACATTCAAACCAAATATAAATATTGAAGTAACACTATACTACATACTTAAAAGTATGGTGATTTAGAATATTCGTAAAAATATTAAAATCTAACAATACTACAAACTTAAAATCCTAGTGATTTTCAATATTCATAAAAACTTTAAATCTACGTTATTTTTTTTTTTGATCGTTAAATCGCTGCTAAGGGGTGACACCCTATATTGATATCAAAAAAGGAGTTACTTTGTCTTCCATTTTCTGTAGAAACCCTGTAATGTCCCCATTTTTGCAAGCATCAGTTTTTTGACGATTAGCCTATTATTTGACCTTCGTAGGCTAACACTAATGGTTAGAGGGTCCTTCTTGGCAGTCATTAGGGTGTGTTTTCTTCTTCAGAGTGCATTTGGGTTCAGGATTGACCTTCGTTTGACTCAGTTCTTCACACTTACTATTTATACTAAGTCACAATTTCAGTGGAGTCAATATTGCTATATTTAGTAAGACACCTGAACGTGATGGGTTTGCAGTGTCAATCTCCTTGCTCAATTGGCTTGGTCAAATAATGGGTATTTATGAAGTTATTATCATTAAAAGTCTTTTTAATGATAATAAAGTAATATAAAATTATAAAAAGCCACTTTATGCTCAATGGGGCCATGACCCTCATTTAAGTGACTTAAAAGTACATTAATGAATTATATTTTGAAGGCTAAACATTAAAGTATTTTATAAAGTCAATGTGCACACAAATTATATTATTTTAAATGATATTAAATTCATTCTAGAAGCCACTATAAGGGATCAACCTCCTTGAGGAGGCTATATAAGGTTCAAACAGTAAATGGATATTCATTCTTGAAGATTAAAAACTTGTGATTTTGGAGTTCTTGCTTGGGAAAGGAACCAACTAGGGTTTTTGCCATTGTTGAGCCTTTGGGAGCGAAAATTCTCATAGGTTGTGCAATTTTGAGGTTGTGAAAGACCAGTTGAGATTATTGCTTGAGTGTGGGCTTCATCTAGGAGTCCAATCTGAGTATAAAAGTGAAGATTTGTGAAAGGTTTTCGTGCTTTATTGAAGGATTAATCAAGGGTTTTGAAAATTATTCTCAACAAATCAGAAGTTAAAGGAGTTTATTATTGAAGAAAATTTATATGTTGGCTGTGTATCATTTCTCTTTGGCACGTGGGAATCATTCAACTCATTTAAGAAGAGATTAACATAAAACATTTACAGAAGCTTAGAAGAGTTTGAATGGTTCAACAAAATATTGCAAATCAGAGGTTATTGTCCTGCTGCTACAGTAGTGTGAATAGTGTCACACTATAGTACCTGCACTACAGTGATACTTTCAACCTCTAATTGCTGCATACATCTCTGTGCCTCAAATCAAGTTGGTTATGTTCATTGTAATTGCTATTATTGAATATTCAGGTTTGAATATATATGTAAATTTGAGATTGTGAACTGTTGTGCATATTTCTAAGCTCTAGCTGGTCATAGATGTATGTGATTGATGGTCAGAACTGAACCTCTTAACTACTGTACGTTTCTAGGTTATACTAGTTTGCAATCAGTCAAGTATACACTTAGAAATTGATGTAATAATTGCTTTTTCAGTCAAACTGTTAATGCTAGTTGTGAAGTTAAGGTCTGATATAGTCATTGGAGTGCATAATATTGTCTTCAAGTGGTCCTAAGTTTGTAAAGGTCTGATTATAATTACTGGGAAGTAATATATTGTAAATCAGACATGTCTGACAGTTAGAGTATCATAATATTGTTTCTCAGTCATGATCTTGCATTATACATTGGAAACTCAATCAGTACACATACCATGCTATACATAATGTTTGAAAAAATGTCCCATCTATCAAACTAAAAATTAATCGAGCCACATTGCAATAGAGATTGTTCCATTTGGGGTGGGACATTACGGTGGTATTAGAGCGGTTTCATGCCATCTTGTGTTGGTGCAAAAAATAAAAGATTCAAAATTATGGCTTCTAAATTTGTTGATGAGATAATGGTTGCTTATGAGGAGTATAAAACACTTCCAGATAAGGTCAAAGACCGTCTAGACTTTGAGCAATATATGAAGCATCAAATGGATTATAGCAAGAAAAAAAGAAAATCAAAGAAAAGTGAGCAACCAAGTGTTGAGAGCACCTTGAATAATATCCAACGAAAACTTATGCTTTCACAACGAAGATTAGCTTGTAGCTTGCATCAGTATGAAGATTTCGTTTCAAGATGAACCTCATCACGAAGGAAAAATGAGAGACTTGGTGAAGTATCCAAAAGTCTCTATGATGAGTTTGGTCTAAAATGTGATAAGTTAGCAGATCATGATCTTCAACCTATAGGGGGACATGGGGTTGAAAATGAAGTGGTGGTTGATAAGGAAATTTTACATCATGAAAACAGTATGGTGGAACCCCAGAATGATGATACTCACAACAATCAAGAAGTTGTTACCAGTCATGATAACCATTTTGATTTTCATGACAACAGTAAGGAATCTTTGCATCAACTTGAGACAATAGTGATTTCACATGTGGATGATGTTTCTATGGAGTTGTCGAATGATGGTACTCAAGATTTGGGTACAAATGATGCAATTTATGATGAAGATTCATGCCACTATGAGTCTGATTTTTCATATCAGACCTTAGAAAACAAAACAAAAAATTTATTTATTGGCAATGAATCCCAGGATGGTGCTTTGGATGGACTTGCAGTGACTTTGGCAGTAGAAGTGTGTGAAGATATTGTCATAACAATAGATTTTACCTTGCCATTCAAGCCATCCTATGAGGTACATAGCAGCAATACCTTAGTTGTTGATGTGTGCACAGTTGATATAACACATGATGTTGCTTATCATAAGGAGAGTGATGTCGACTCAGCCTCATATCATAGTGCAAATTTTGAGTAAGAGAACTTGCACAAGAGTGATAAGTTACAGAGTGACCATCATTTAGTTGGGCATGATTTTATTAAGTACTCTAGGGGTTTTGAGGTAGTTGATTGGGATCAGCTTAGAGGTATGGTCCCATTTGTGACCAACCCTTTGTTCGAGGCAGATGTTACATTGTCATATGACAATTCGCTCTTTGAGATAGATGTCAATCACTCTCTTGACCCTAGTCCTGAGATGAACATTGATTGTAGTGTTTGGGATCCTTCCAATGCATTGGGATTCCAAACAAGGCTCATGAAGGAGTTTTACAGTGTACACGGTGAGGAGTGTTTATAGTTTGGCCTTGGACCCACCTGTACATGATATGTATTCAATGCACAGTTCTAGTGCACATGGGATAGAGAGTTTGTATGATGATTCTTTTTGCACAGTTGAGGGAAGAAAACCATTTCTGTACTCAGAGTTACCATCTTCAGAAGATGGGATTAGAGGCTACAAGTACATGATTCAGTTGTTTGCAGGGGATTGCTTGCAAGATCAGAGGTTGGATTACCATCATGCTAATTTGTACCTGACAAAGTTTGCCACTTTTGGGCTTCAATTAGAGACAGGGCTTCAGGGAGGTTGTAGTGGCAATGGGCATGATGGCTGGGTTAGTTATCACATCTACGGGAATTCAACAGAGGTTAGAGGGAGATGTGGAATAACAGATGATTCCAAAAGTTTTTATCTCCTCATGCTAGATGGATGTGAGTATCGGTTGCATTGGGATCCAGGTGGTGACAAAGTTAGTGTTGCAGTTTGGATGGGTCCCATGGGTTGGCTTCACCACATATGGCATGGTGAAGTTGAGATTAGTGTTGAGCAGTGGAAGTCTGAGGGCGTTTTACATAGCAGACTTCTATTCTGGATTTGGGATCTAGGTATATTATGTTGGACATTCTCCAGTATGTTGAGGGATCCTTTGTGTGCATCAAGGTTCCAGTCAAGGTTCACTAGGAATTATTGCTGCATGTACATGGTGTGGTTCATTTGCAGTTTCACTTCAGGTTCTCATGTACATGAGTTGGGTTTGATGCACAGTTTTAGTTTGCGTGGATTGGACAGTTGGTTTGTTGTTTATGTTTGCGCAGTTGTGTTTATGTTGGTGCTACAAGAGTTAGTTAGAGATGTGTGAGACTTTTCACAGTTCTTCCTTTGGACCTCTGGTGGAGTGGAGTTTCTTTGTAGTAGAGATTTCTTGGGGACAAGCAATTTCAGGGAGGGCGGATTGTAATGTCTCCATTTTCGCGAGCATCAAGTTTTTGAGAATTAGCCTATCATTTGACCCTCGCACGTTAGCACTAATGGTTAGAGGGTCCTTCTTGGCAGTCATTAGGGTGTGTTTTCTTCTTCAGAGTGCATTTGGGTTCAGGATTGGCCTTTGTTTGACTTAGTTCTTCACACCTACTATTTATAGTAAGTCACCATTTCAGTGGAGTCAGTATTGCTATATTTAGTAAGGAAACTGGACATGATGAGTTTGCAGTGTCGATCTCCTTGCTCAGTTGGCTTGGTCAAATAATGGGTATTTATGAAGTTATTATCATTAAAGTTTTTAATGATAATAATGTAATATAAAATTATAAAAAGTCACTTTATGCTCAATGGGGCCATGACCCTCATTTAAGTGACTTAAAAGTACATTAATGAATTATATTTTGGAGGCTAAACATTAAAGTATTTTATAAAGTCAATGTGCACACAAGTTATATTATTTTAAATGATATTAAATGCATTTTAGAAGCCACTAGAAGGGATCGACCTCCTTGAGGAGGCTATATAAGGTTTCAAAAAGTAAATGGATATTCATTCTTGAAGATTAAAAAATTGTGATTTTGGAGTTCTTGCTTAGAGAAGGAACCGGTTAGGGAAGGAACCCGCTAGGGCTTCTACCATTGTTGAGCCTTTGGGAACAAAAAATCTCATAGGTTGTGCAATTTTGAGGATGTGAAAGACCAGTTGAGATTATTTCCTAAGTGTGGGCTTCATCCAGGAGTCCAATTTGAGCATAAAAGTGAAGATTTGTGAAATATTTTCGTGCTTCATTCAAGGATTAATCAAGGGTTTTGAAGATTATTCTCAACAAATTAGAAGTTAAAGGAGTTTATTATTGAACATTTATATGCTGGTTGTGTATCATTTCTCTTTGGCATGTGGGAATCATTTGGGTGATCCCACAATAGTGGTTGGTACAATTTTGGCCAAATCGACACCTAAATTATTTTTAAACTAAATCTTCACATTCGGCACCTATATGCCAACCAGGAAGAATTTGGAAGATGATTCAAAGAGAGTCTCGCCACATTTGTCCAGATTCTAAAAATATTTTTTTCTAAAATTCTTTTGAACTCGATCTACTTCTTTTCCATCTCCCACAAAAACTAGTTTTTCAAAAACAACATTTTAAAAGTGACTACATCGTATAATGCATAACTTTTTTCCATGAAGGATAAAATTCTAATTCTTTCAATTTAGATTCAGAATTCCATATTCCAGTGCTTCCACTTGGTTAGATAGTTTTTTATTGAATATTTTTTCTTTAATCAAGTTTCAAAGTCAAACCAATTACAACTGCATATTATAGCCGACTCTGTGATAACGATAACTTTTTTGTATATATCAAATTCATTTTTTTTCTATTGCATCAAGGGACTTCATTGACCGGTGCACTCATATTTTAAATTTTGATAATCAAGCTATTTTTCCAATGCGTAATCGTAGACCTTCATTTTCGGCTAAAAACCTATGTTTATTGTAAAACTAAAATATCAAATATTATAATAAAACCAAAACATATTAAAATTATATTCGCTTGGATAGCTCGCTTCCGAGGACTACCTCGATTCCGCTAGTTTGTGAATATTCTCCATTTTCATCCTCAAACCGAAATTCAAGCCAAATTCAAGTTTTTTCTATCTTAGGGGAGAGATAGTTCAACTAATTTCTAGGGGTTCGAGCTAACCATCAGGGGTTAGTCAACCGTGTTCATTCAACCCCCTTCTATAAGGGGTTTTGATGGCTTTTTGGCGGAAAGTGTTAAGAGGGTTCTAGATTGAGGTTCTGTGAGAACCCGAGGTTCTGCCGAACTTGTTCTACTGAACCCCATTTAGCTCATTTAAGAAGAGATTATCATCAAACATTTACAAAAGCTTAGAAGAGTTTGAAGGGTTCAACAAAATATTTCAAATCAAATTTTATTGTCCTACTACTATAGTAGTGTGAATAGTGTCGTGCTACAGTACCTGCACTACAATGATCCGCTATAGTGATAATTTCAACCTCTAACTGCTGCATACATCTCTGTGCCTCAAATCAAGTTGGTTATGTTCATTGTAATTGCTATTGAATATTCAAGTCTAAGTATATATGTAAATATGAGATTGTGAACTGTTGTGCATATTTCTGAGCTCTAGCTGGTCATAGATGTATGTGATTGATGCTCAAAACTGAACATCTTAAATGGTGTACATTTTTGGGTTATAATAGTTTGCAATCAATCAAGTATACACTCAAAAATTGATGTAATAATTGTTGTTTCAGCTAAACTGTTAATGCTAGTTGTGAAGTTAAGGTCTGATATAGTCATTGGAGTGCATAATATTGTCTTCAGGTGGTCCTTCTAAGTTTGTAAAGGTCTAATTATAATTTCTTGGCAGTAATATATTGTAAATCAAACATGTCTGACAGTTAGAGTATCATAATATTGTTTCTCAGTCACGATCTTGCATTATACATTGGAAACTCAATCAATACACATACCATGCTATACATAATTTTTGACAAAATGTCCCATCTATCAAACTGAAAATTAATCGATCCACATTGCAATAGAGATTGTTCCATTTGGGGTGGGACATTACAGTGGCATCAAAGCGGTTTCCTTCCATCTTGTGTTGGTGCAAAAAAATAAAAGATTCAGAATTATGGCTTCTAAATTTGTTGATGAGATAATGGTTGCTTATGAGGAGTATAGAGCACTTCTAGATAAGGTCAAAGATCATCTAGACTTTGAGCAATATATGGAGCATTAGATGGATTATAGCAAGCAAAAAAGAAAATCA
The DNA here is from genome assembly GCA_007258455.2 of Sequoia sempervirens. Taxonomy (NCBI): domain Eukaryota; kingdom Viridiplantae; phylum Streptophyta; class Pinopsida; order Cupressales; family Cupressaceae; genus Sequoia; species Sequoia sempervirens. The sequence continues at coordinate 228,300,064 of VDFB02270651.1, forward strand.
AAGAAAAGTGAGCAACCAAGTGTTGAGAGCACCTTGAATAATATCAAGTGAAAACTTATGCTTTCACAACAAAGTTTAGCTTGTAGCTTGCAGCAGTATGAAGATTCCGTTTCAAGACAAACTTCATCACGAAGCAAAAATGAGAGACTTGGTGAAGAATTCAAAAGTCTCTATGATGAGTTTGGTTTAAAATGTGATAAGTCAACAGATCATGATCTTCAACCTACAGGTGGACATGGGGTTGAAAATCAAGTGGTGGCTGACAAGAATATTTTAGATCATGAAAATAGTATGGTGGAACCCCAAAATGATGATACTCACAACAATCAAGAAGTTTTTACCAGTCATGATAACCATTTTGATTTTCATGACAATAGTAAGGAATCTTTGCATCAGCTTGAGACAATAGTGATTTCACATGCGGATGATGTTTCTATGGAGTTTTTGAATAATGGTACTCAAGATTTGGGTACAAATGATGCAATTTATGATGAAGATTCATGCCACTATGAGTCTGATTTTTCATATCAGACCTTAGAGAACAAAACAATTTTTTTTTTATTGGAAATGAATCCCATAATTGTGCTTTGGATGGACATGTAGTGTTTTTGGCAGTAGAAGTGTGTGAAGAATTTTCACAACAACAACTTCTACCTTGCCAGTCGAGCCATCCTATGAGGTACATAGTAGCAGTACCTTAGTTGTTAATGTGTGCACATTTGATAGCACACATGATGGTGCTTATCATGAGGAGAGTGATGTCAACTCAACCTCATATCACAGTGCAAATTTTGAGTCAGAGAACTTACATGGGAGTGATAAGTTACAGAGTAAACATCATTTAGTTGGGCATGATTTTATTAAGTACTCCAGGGGTTTTGATGGTTCCATTTGTGACCAACCATTTGTTTGAGGTGGATGCTACATTGTCATATGACAATCCGCTCTTTAAGATAGATGTCGATCACTCTCTTGACCCTAGTCCTGAGATGAGCATTGATCATAGTGTTTGGGATCCTTCCAATGCATCGGGATTCCAAATAGGGCTCACATTGGAGTTTTATAGAGTGTACACAATGAGGAGTGCTTATAGTCTGGCCTTGGACCCATATGTACATGATATGTCTTTGATGCACAGTCCTAGTGCGGATGGGATAGAGAGTTTGTATGATGATTCTTTTTGAAAAGTTGAGGGAAGAAAACCATTTATGTACTCAGAGTTACCATCTTTAGAAGATGGGATTAGAGGTTGCGAGTACCTGATTCAGTTGTTTGCAGGGGATTACTTGTAGGATCAAAGGTTGGATTACCATCATGCTGATTTGTACCTAACAAAGTTTTCCACTTCTAGGCTTCAATTGGAGACAAGGCTTCAGGGAGGTTGTAGTGGCAGTGGGCATGATGGCTAGGTTAGTTATCACATCCACGGGAGTTCAATCGAGGTTAGAGGGAGATGTGGAATAGTAGATACTTCCAGAAGTTTTTATCTCCTCATGTTGGATGGATGTGAGTATCGGTTGCATTGGGATCCAGGTGGCGACAAAGTTAGTGTTGTAGTTTCGATTGGTCCCATGGGTTGGCTTCACCACATATGGCATGGTGAAGTTGAGATTAGTGTTGAGCAGTGGAAGTCTGAGGGTGTTTTACATAGCAGACTTCTATTCTGGATTTGGGGTCCAGGTATATTATGTTGGACACTCTAATATGTTGAGGGATCCTTTGTGTGCGTCAAGGTTATGGTCTAGGTTCACTAGGGAGTATTGTTGCATGTACATGGTGTGAACCTTCATTCACAGTTTCACTTCAGGTTCTCATGTACATGAGTTGGGTTCGATACATAGTTTTAGTGCGTGTGGATTGGACAGTTGGTATGTTGTCTATGTTTGCGTAGTTGTGTTTATGCTGGTGCTATAGGAGTCAGTTAGAGATGTGTGGGACTTTTCACAGTTCTTCCTTTGGACCTCCAATGGAGTGGAGTTTCTTTGCAGTAGAGATTGCTTGGGGACAAGAAATTTCAAGGAGGGCGGACTGTAATGTCCCCATTTTCGTGAGCATCAGTTTTTTGAGGATTAGCCTATCATTTGACCCTTGTAGGCTAACACTAATGGTTAGAGGGCCCTTCTTGGTAGTCATCAGGGTGTGTTTTCTTCTTTAGAGTGCATTTAGGTTCAGGATTGGCCTTTTTTTGACTCAGTTCTTCACACTTACTATTTATAGTAAGTCACCATTTTAGTGGAGTCAGTATTGCTATATTTGGTAAGGCACCTGAACGTGATGGGTTTGTAGTGACGATCTCCTTGCTCAGTTGGCTTGGTCAAATAATGGGTATTTATGAAATTATCATTAGTATTTTTAATGATAATAAAGTAATATAAAGTTTAAAAAGTCACTTTATGCTCAATGGGGCCATGACCCTCATTTAAGTGACTTAAAAGTACATTAATGAATTATATTTTGGAGGCTAAACATTAACGTATTTTATAAAGTCAATGTGCACACAAGTTATATTATTTTAAATGATATTAAATTCATTTTAGAAGCCACTAGAGGGGATCGACCTCCATGAGGAGGCTATACAAGGTTTCAAAAAGCAAATGGATATTCATTCTTGAAGATTAAAAAACTTGTGATTTTGGAGTTCGTGCTTGGAGAAGGAGCCGACTAGGGTTTCTGCCATTGTTGAGCCTTTGGGAACAAAAAAATCTCATAGGTTGTGCAATTTTGAGGCCATGAAAGACCAACTGAGATTATTTCCTGAGTGTGGGCTTCATCCAGGAGTCCAATCTGAGCATAAAAGTGAAGATTTGTGAAAGGTTTTTGTGCTTCATTGAAGGATTAATCAAGGGTTTTGAAGATTATTCTCAACAAATCAGAAGTTAAAGGAGTTTATTATTGAAGAACATTTATATGCTGGCTGTGTATCATTTCTCTTTGGCACGTGGGAATCATTCAACTCATTTAAGAAGAGATTATGATAAAAATTTACAGAAGCTTAGAAGAGTTTGAAGGGTTCAACCAAATATTGCAAATCAAAGGTTATTGTCTTGCTGCTACAATAGTATGAATAGTGTCTCACTACGGTACCTACGTTGTAGTGATAATTTCAACCTCTAACTGCTACATACATCTCTGTGCCTCTAATCAAGTTGGTTATGTTCATTGTAATTGCTATTATTGAATATTCAGGTTTGAATATATATGTAAATTTGAGATTGTGAACTGCTGTGCATAGTTCTGAGCTCTAGCTAGTCATAGATGTATGTGATTGAGCTCAGAACTGAACCTCTTAACTGCTGTACATTTCTAGGTTAAACTAATTTGCAATCAGTCAAGTATACACTTAGAAATTGATGTAATAATTGTTGTTTCAGTCAAATTGTTAATGCTGATTGTGAAGTTAAGGTCTGATATAGTCATTGGAGTGCATAACATTGTCTTCAAGTGGTCCTTCTAAGTTTGTAAAGGTCTGATTATAATTTCTGGGTAGTAATATATTGTAAGTTAGACATGCCTGACAGTTAGAGTATCATAATATTGTTTCTCAATCATGATCTTGCACTATACATTGGAAACTCAATCAATACACATACCATGCTATACATAATATTTGACAAAATGTTGCATCTATCAAACTGAAAATTAATCGAGCCACATTGCAATAGAGATTGTTCCATTTGTTGTTGGACATTACAAACCCCAAGACACAGACCAACCCCTGTACCAAAATGTCTTTCAACCCTATTTCTTACATATAAAATGGCCATAGGCTCGATAATTATACCCCTGCCAAAAAATGTTACCGCTGACCTAAAACACAGAGAAAACCCTATTCTTTAACTGGACCGACACATGACATTATGGCTACCATAGACAGATTGAATCACATAGATAAATGTTTACAGAGTGAACTACCCAGCCTAACCTTACTTTTTCCTACACCACCTTTAGCTTTGTCCATTATCGAGCTTGCCTTGCTTAATCCTCTTCGTCGTCTGACACCGCTCTCTTCTTGTAGGCAAAATAGCCCGCCACCACTGCACCATAGTGCTAATGAGCTGGTCCTTTCACCTGCTATTCAGGGTCTCTGCCATCATTCAAAATCCACTCTTCTCGTGTGTTGAGGTCCTAGTTGTCATCGTCACCCATGACTATCTCACCCACTATCCCTTCATCCTCCACATATTTCATGGCCCAGCCGCGAGGAGGGTCTGCCATCATTTTTGCCACTCTAACCAGGAAGAAGATGCCTCTCTCTCTTTCATCCCATAATTTTGCAAACCGTGTTGGGTCAATAGTTCTTATTAGCGGAAACTTCAACACCTCCCCACCATTCCAACGCATCATGTAGTAATTTTGCGTCATTGTGATCATCAGGTAGCCATCAATGTTATCTAGGGCTTCATCTATTTCACCCATCCACGCATGGATGAAGACCATCTGGGTCAATTTATTTCCTCTCGCCTTTGATACACCCATATGAATCAACATTTCCAAAAACATGATAAGGATATCTGTGTTCGCCCTGAATCTCTGGTATGCCTTCAGAAATTCCGATCCCAACACCCATTTGGTTGCCCAGAGAATCAACGGATGGGAGGAAACTAGCAACCCTCTCAATATTTTGTCAGTTATCTCTCCCACAAAGGATTACTATTTCTTTTCAGTATTTAGAAACAATAGAGTATCCATTATTCTTGGCACAAACAACCCACTCAAGCACACTATTGTCTAAGCACCTTACTTCTTCATTCTAAAATGGCTTGTTCTCACTTTGCTTAAGCTATCACCAACCTTGGCCTTTTAACAAGAGACAATCTTACCTCTTCATAATGATAAGTTTAGAATCCGTGCATTTGAAGCGTGTCTGCAAAACCACCACCTTGCAAATGATGCGAATCTGCTAATTTGTGTAATGTCGTGCTTAACCCGTCATTTCCTTTGTCTTGGGACTTGTTATTATGTCCTGCTCCTCACCATCTATTTATGGATTTTGTCTTGTCATTCTGGTCTACTTCAATTTTAGATTTCATTATATTGCGTGCTTTCTTGGCCATCGGTTATTCAGGTATCTCTGGTGTCCTTCCTCCATTTTACGGTTTTCAAATCCCCGCATTCCAGGTAATTCCTATCGCCCTAAATTTTTGCTTATGTGTTACCACCTGACGCCTTTTTTGAGCTCATTCACCTTGCTATTTCCTTCTCGGTATATGTGGCTTATTTGGAATGCCTCAAATTTACTTGTCAATTGTTTGATGCACTGCAACAAATGATTTAACTTCTAGTTTGGAGCATTTCCTCTTCAAATAGTGTTGATAGTAGTGAGTGAATCCCCGTCCAAATGAATACGATTCTCTCCTATCTCCAATCCCATCTGCAAACCAATAGCAGATGCTCAAAATTTCGCTTCATTATTCGTGCACAGTCCTAGGGAGATGGATTTTTTTGCTAGAGTTTTGCCTTGCGCATCCCTAACAATACATCCTGCTCCTCCCAAGCCAGGGTTGCCATAGGAGGCTCCGTCGAGGTTGATTTTAATCCAACCTTCTTTTGGCTCTTTCCATACTACTTTTGATCTCTTAACCTTTAGAGGCTACTGCTCACTACTTCCACTGAGTAGTGGTGCTTTCAAACCACTGATTGATTTCATTAGATTGTCATCCCAGTTGGTGAAGATTTTCTGCTTGCTTGCTTTTCTATGAGTATCCTCATTGACTAGCTACTATATCCCTTTCAATCTTTACCCAGAGTCCATCCTCACTCATCTCCTTCCCTTGGAAAATCCTTATGTTTATCTCCTTCCAAATTTCCCATATTACTGTAGATGGGGTCATTTGCTATATTCCACCAAAGACCGATTTGTTACTTCCCCAGGGCCACATTTTGAACCAGGTTTCGATGTTTGCTGGCATGGGGCATTGCAAGTTGATTTTTCTCCTGACTCTATTCCAACAGTCATTCACATATGGGCATGACAAAATTAAATGATCCGCAGTCTTCACTCTTTTTGCACATTACACATCTTCCTGGGCCTTGAACACAAAATTTTTCCAATCTATCCTTAGTGAGTACTCATTTCTGAATTTCCATCCATGGAAAAACTCCTGCTTTGGGAAGGAATTTTTTCCCCCACAACAATTTACATGGCCAGTCTTGTCTTGCCATAGCTAGTTCTTTTATTTTGTAGCCAAAATTCACTTTGTATGTGCCTGTGGATGACCCACACCATTTGATTACATCCTTGTCATTGGAAGGTATAAAGTGTCTTTTTTTGAGTATTTCTACCAATGTATCTTTTTGGGCTTGTGGAGCATTAAAAGTTTGCAAGTCATTTCGAATCCAACTGCGGATTTCATTATTGATTATTACCTTACCATAGTTGGAGACCTTGTGTCCCCATACTCATAAAGTTTCCTCTTTGAGATCTGCCAATCCCGGGGTGTTGTCAATGGGAGGTTTCCCACACCATGAGTCACTCCAAAAGGAAGCATTTTTACCATCCCTAATCTCCCAAGTGACATGCTTGGATAGTATATCCCTACAATTCAAAATGAAGTTCCAAATTGCAGATCCTCTTGGAGCAGCAATTGTGGTGAGGATACGAGTTGGTTCATATGAGTCTAGGTACTTTCTTCACAAGATTTTGACCCACTTCTGCTCATTCTTTGTATGTAGGTCCCAAACCAGCTTGGATCCCATAGCTTGGTTCATTATCGCTAATTATTTTAGACTTGCACCACTAGCTTCCTTTAGGGTGCACACCTTATCCCAGGCCATCAATGGAAATTTATTCTACTCCCTTGTCCCACTCCAAAAGAATCTCCAAAAAATTTGGATCAAAGACTCTTCCACTGCTTTTGGTAGTTCCATTGAATACACTGGGATGG
>VDFB02270651.1:228313398-228400722 GCA_007258455.2 Sequoia sempervirens
TCCCTTTTTATTTTTGTCTCTTTCTTGTGCTTTCCTTTTAGGGACGATGCAAAGAATTGAAACCAAAATGTCTCCTTCATGTTGACCCAAAAGCTTTTTCATTTTCTTTAACCTTTTTCTTTTTCGTTTCCTTTTTGATTGTGCTTTCCTTTTGGGGATGATGCAAAGCATTTAGACCACAATGTCTCTTCCATGTTGACACAAAGTGGAATTTCTTTTTCTTTTGTTTTTCGCTCTCTTTGTGTCATTCTTCTAGTTCTATGTGCTTTGGGGAATGATGACCATTTCAAGCTCTTTCATAAAAACATTGCAGCAACGAACATACTGACCCCAAATCCATAGATCCCTTATGTGTTTGGTGTGCTCTTTTCTAGGGGGAAATTCCCTTTCTTTGTTTTTCATTTTCCTTAACATGACACAACCTAACTTCGAAACATATGACTTGGCATAGGGCTTTCCAAGTTGGCTCTCATGTCTTGTTTTCCTTTTTGCATTCTCTTTCCTTTGCTGCTTTAAAGTAATTGCTCACAACCCGATATGTAGCAATTCCTTTAAAGTGGGGGGCATACATTACCATAATTCATTTGTATTCTTGGTTCCTAGTGTAGCCTTGTCGTTTATATGATGCATTTGTCACTTTGTGGATGACATTGGGTGTGATGTCCTTCATAAGTGCGATCTATCTTAGCATATTACATTCCTCTTGGTGGCCTGATGCGATGCACTGCATCCCCTAAGTTGTGAATATACTATTCTTTGATTGGTCCTCTATTGGAGACATTACACACAATGTTCCCTAAGTGGCTGACCTTGCATGAACTTAACAATACTCCTTTGAACATCTCTTGCATTACATTTTACATTTTAAATTTTACATTTTTGCATTTTTACATTTTACATTTTTTCCACATTGCATAATGCAACTTGCATGCCTGTGGTACCCTTGCTTTTTGTTCATAAACATTATTTTTCCTTGTGGTGCCTTGTTAAAGTTATTAGGAGGTATAACTTTGATATGGTTGAGCGGGAAGCCCACCTAGCGGCATGAATTTTCCCCATACCCACCTTTGTGTTTGTGAGTGCATACCAACTAGCGTATGTATCTTACCTTTTGGGTTTTCTAACCTCGCGAACGACCAGAAGTTTCATGGCCCCAAAGTGAGTACATTTGGGCCTTCTCACCTGACAAAACATCATGTGTTATGTTTCCCCAGAGTGAGTATACATTCTCAATCAGCCTAGATCTAATCCACAACTAGTTGGACTGATGATCGAAGCTTCATCTGATTTTCAACACTTGTGTGTTCCTTTGTTATTATGCTTAGTTTGCCATGGGATCTTCATCCTGGGGGCTTGATCATCCCTCTTGATCATTGTTATTCCATATTGCTAACATAAATGCATTCAAACCCTCCTCTCGATGTTCATGGCTACTTTAGTGTGAGTTTGAAGCAAGTTCATCCTCTCACTAAAGCGGGGGCTAAATGTGCCATAGAAAAATAGCCCCTTGTCATTTTCATGGCCTTTTAGGTCTTGTTTCATGGTGTTTGATCTATTTTGCTCTGATTTTATGACGTAACATGGCTTGAACATGCATATTTAGGTACTATAATTCAAATAATGTCATCTTGTGAAGGTGTTGTAAAAAATTTGTACACTTTTCTAGACTCTATTTATTACAATTCACCTAAAAATCACCTTTTCATCACTTATCAAGTCCTATTTTGAAGTGTTGTAAAGTTTTGTAACAATATTTCACACTTTTCTAGGCATAATTTCACTATTTACACATTTCTTATGCTTTATTTGACCCCTTTATGCTCTTATAAGGCTTAATTAAGTGCATTTTTTAATGTAATCCTGACAAACAACATTAAATACAACTTAATTCTCAACACCCATTTTCAGGTCCTAGGTGGGACCCATTCGCCATGGGTGGCAAATGAGTCCCCCTTGGCTCCAAATTCAAAATTTTTAAAATTTCCTTTCAAGTTTTTATTCAAAAACACTTGATGTCGGCTTGTGATGAGGTATGAATGGGTTACTAAGGCACAATATTGTATAAATAAGTTATTTTCACCTCATTTTACATCTCCTCATTCATTCAAGCAATCTCATACAATCATACAATCATTCAAGCATCTTACAACATCTTATCAAGCATTATTCAAGCACTTTGAAGCATCCACTTAAAATTACTTTAGATTTGCATCATCAAGGGTTTGGTAAGTTGATAGCTTTTGCATCTTGTTAGTTTATCATTATCTTGCATTTCATTATTTCATTAAAGGTTTGATTACCAAAAGTGGGGTTTGAACAAGGAAAACTCCTATTTGCTAACCCTCAACCATTTTTCCCCTCTTGCATGTGTGTTTGCAGACCCAGGTATGCAAATTTAACAAGAATTTTGGTGTTGAAGATTGGTCAACAAGTCAACTATGTGCTTTAAGTCAAATCAATTCTATTTCAAGCTTGGAGAAGGTTTTCTATTTGTTTCCTACAGAACTAACTTCAACAACTCGACAAGTAGATATTTCCAGATCTGGTGTTGCAGAGTTGTCTCCTGATTTCTTAGAATTTTGGGAGAGGACTGATTCGCCATTAGTGGAGAATGAGTGTCCCACCTTGAGATTAAAAATTTGAATTTTATCAGATTCCGGATCTCGACAGTCAGAAACTTGTTCTAGACAAATTTCACCAGTAGCAGGACTAATTCACCACCCTGGGCGAATGAGTCCCACTATGAAATTTTAGCAATTTCAGATAGTCTTCTATAGATTCTAGATTCTTCATCAGGCCTCCAAGTGCACTCTGTTTCGTCTCATTTCTTTCTATTCTGCATAATTTCATCTTTTAGTTCATTGTTTTCTAATCATAGTGTGTTTTCAAACATAGCATAAATCTTAGTTTTTCATTCAAATTCAATCATATAGATCACTTAATTGCATTTAGATTACTTCATTTAGCTTAGAAAACATCTCGCATAACATAATTTGAATGGAACCTTAGCATTTTTGGGCCCTATCTCTCCTTTTAGGTGAAAAACCCTAGAAGAGCAAGAGAAGTCCATAGGAACCAAAAATCTATGGTTCATTTTGGTGAACCTACATTTTGAACACTTTGCATTTCTAATTTCATTCACATATTGCATCCTAGATTACATTTGCATTAACATTCAATTAGGATATTGTTTTGTTTTTGCATTCTACGACTTTTCATATTGCATTAGTGAAACATTCATTTAGGTTTCATTTTTGCATTGCATATCATTGAAAAAACATAAAATATGCATTTTGCATCTTTAATTGCATTAAGAAAAGCATTAGAATAACTTTAAAATTTCCAAAATAAAATAAAATATCATACTAGGACTCATTCGCCACCATGGGCGAATCAATCCCTTTGCACTTTTTAAACAACCTTATTTTTCTCTCATTTTCCTGCATTACAATTTTCTATTCTTGCATGCTGTTTTCATTTCCAGAATCTCTATTTTTCATCATTTATTGCATCTTATTTTATTTTCACCATGGAATTTTGTTTCAATAAGTTTTGGAATTCATTAAAATCATTGGTAGACATGTCCAATTGTGCCTTTGGCTGTGACCCTAATGACATTGAGCTTCCTCATGCTCCTTCAACTCATGATTTTCCTCCTTGGGATGTAGACATCATTGGAGAAGATGATGTTAGCATGAAAAAGTTCTACAATGATTGCTTTGATAACTTAGAAGCCAATGCAATCTTTTATCCCTCCATGAAGTCACAAGATCTTTCTACTGTTGCACCTCCTGATCACTTTGCATATTTATATCCTGAAATCAATGAAGGACCTAAGGTCCCTCCCTCAAGTGGACCTAGTTCCTCTAAACAAACACACACAACCATCTTACAATCACAAAGTCACAAACACTTCCATAAACCTTGAAGAAGCATATGGTAAAGGCTTTAATATTTTAAGTAAACAAGGTTGTGACACAAAACATGAGCATGCCATCCATCAACTTATTGAAGAACAACCAACAAAAGGAAACACAACAGGACTAGGATATCAAGATCCTTCTCATCCTGCTAGACCTCCTTTTCAAGCTAGGAGACTTTAGGATGCTAGTACAATGATATTTGATGCTCCTCCTGACTTGAACATTCTCCTTCGACAAGAACAACCATTCTCTCCTTCTATTGATAAGGATATTAGGAACCCCATGGGTCCCCTTCCTCCTTCTATTCATGAACAAGGAGAATCTAGCAAGAAAAAATGACCTTACAAACTGAAGAAACTCAAGTTTCCTATGCATTCTCCACCTGAATGTGAAAGGAGACTTCAATTACTTTGAAACAAAGGCCTCATACTCTTACCACCTTCAAATAGGTTGGTCATTTGTCCTAAAGATTCTCACATACCATATTGAAAATATCATCATGTTTTGGGACATCGAATAGAATAATTTCAGACATTGAACACGATACTAGACAAGTATGACTTCACTGATACTAACTGCTTTCCTATCATCCATTAAAACACCATTTCCTTATCATGCCATAGTTGTAGGATCTCTCATTCTCACTATTGAATGATACTTTCCATCACCACCCTTGGATCATGCTTGTTTTTCCCTTTGTGGACACAAGTAGTTGTTAGCCTTTGTCCTTGTAATGCACTTGTCTTTGTCTCTTAACTATGTTATTCATTTTCTAATTACATTTTTAAGATTGAGAAACCAATAACTTAGTTAATGGTTGACTTACATTTGGATTACTTGTTCCTTTTTCTTTCATGTGCGTATCGTGTTCCCTCGTAACGTGCGTTTGATGTTTCTCTCTCATTGTACACTTCTTCTATTTGTATCTCTATTCTTCTATCTGTTGTGCATCTTCGCTTGTTCATTTTTTTTTGTTTTTTCCTTTTGGGGATGACACAAAGCGTTGAGACACCCTATGTCTTTTTCTCTTTTTATTTTGTGTTTTCCATGTATACAACTTACTCCCCCATGGTCTCATGCTATCTTCCACATCCCTTCCTTTCCATTTTCCCTGGAATTTCCTCTTGTTTGCTCTTCTTCTATTCAAATTTAGATCCCTTGGGTTCATCCTTCTACCAGCTTCTGGCATTTCTTCGCTTTGATGATTTATTTTTCCATTTTTCTCTGGGTTAGGGTCTTTCAAGCCTTTCACTTTCCATATTTTGCGGGTGCGTTTCAGAATTCTACTTCTCTCACTTCTCCATTTTGGATTTGAAGAATCTCTAGGGTGCCCCTTTTCCCAAAACTGCCCATGCCCAATGTTTCGCGCACTCCAGCCTTCGCCATTCCTCTTCCCTTTGTTTGGATTCCCTCCTGGATCCGACACCTTCCTCCATTCACCACCCTGGGTTCTCCTTCTCGCTTGGTTACAATTTTGCATCACATGGCCTTCCATCTTGCGGCAATGTGGGTGGAATTTGTCCACCTAGGTTCCATTCGTGAACACCCACTACGGGGTGTGCCCAACAATATTTTCCCTGCCATCCACCTTTGCATCCTCTCCTGATCGACTATCCTCCTCAATGCCTCCCCAATGCCTCTCTTTCACATCTGCTGCTTTTTTCGCTCAAATTCGCCACCTTGCGCCATCATGAAAGAAGGATAAAAATATTTTGGTGTCTCATTCTAGAAACCTTAAATATATGTTAATTTTGATTATACATAGTGGATCAACAAATATAAATTCAAACCAAATATACATATTGAAACAACCATACTATAGACTAAAAAGTGTAGTGATTTTGATTTATTCATAAGAACTTAAAATCAATGGTGGTTTTGATTATTATTAAAAATTTAAGTGAAAACAATCTACAAATGAGCGAGAGAGTGTCATACATTTATGTAAAATATTATGCTTGAAAGCATTAAAAATACTTACAGTGGAGGGGCCACTTTGAAAGAGAACTAAAATTCTCTTGCCCATGTGGAAAGTTCAAAAGTTTTAATTCCTCAATTGGAAATAGGAATTCAAATGATTGGGATTTGCAAAATATATTGCTAGAATAGCAGATTATATAAAATAAGTTCCATGTTGAACAAAGATACTAACTTCACATTCAAATAGAAACTAATTGATAGTCCATATTTTACATCATTTGCACAACTCCATGCTCACTAGTTTTTTAGTAAATCTACGACATTCATTAAAGTATCCACCTTCTTGTTCATACCCTTTGGTCCAACACCACATTACAAACAAAATGGTACTACATATCAATGTGCTTTATTTTACTCAAGTTCCCCTTGGTAGCAAATAGAATACTTATAAGTGCCACAAAGACATTACAAACAAAATGGTACTACATATCAATGTGCTTTATTCTACTCAAACCAAGTACCCTTGGTAGAAAAATATAATATTTATAAGTGTCACAAAGAAATTTTAAAACCTTAATTATAGTCCAAAATATTTTACTTGGAGTGAACACATACCTACAAAAGACTCTGTTATTCACTTAGTAATATCTATTATAGCACAAACTACAATATATACAAAAATATCAATTTCAATCGCATATGGAACATGGCTTATCCATCAATCTCATTTGATGTTATATGATAGTTCCATTAAAAGATTTGTTCCAACATGAATAGGAACATTGACTAGTTTATAATCTTGAATCTCAAATATCTAAAAAACCAAGTTAATATATAATTCCTTTGACTTAAATCATTTTTGTTTGTTATTTCTATCCCTCTTCATATCCATCCTAAAGATTTAAAATTAAAATCCTTTAAATCCTTCATATCAAACTATAATGAAAGTTCCTATTTAAGAACCCCAATTAGGTCCCTATTGTTGTTGGTTATCATATTAGTGATCAAGAATGCTTTTAGTTGTAATTGTGTCTTATAGTTACCAACTTGGAGATTGACTAGGATATCCTCCATCCCTAGCTAAACTACATTGAATAAATAAAATTATTATGCAAATTGTACAACACTCTCCCAATAATTGGGCCTTTTATACCTACAAAACTTATTTTCATATTGTATATTTGGAGGAAAACCTAGTGGAGTTAAAAAAAGGAACATTAAGATTTTCTATGACAATATTATTTAGTTGGATGCTAATGTACATAGACAAGTCAATGAATTAAACTTGTAAAATGTTAATGCCATATATGCAAGAGCATTGTCTCAAAAAATGGTCTAATAAAATGAAAGCTGATTCATTTAATACAATATATAGACACACAATTCAAATTTTTTGGTTGCACATTGATATGTAACAATCATGTTTGATAATGTTTGCTTTAGAATGTGGAAAATTTAAAATTTGGAAATAGGGACATGATTATGCCCATAATCTTATCCAGTGGACAAAATTTTGAGTATAATCTAGTTTAAGGTAGGTGTTGTTTTGAGACATACATCATGGATGTTGTGAGTAGAAATATTAAGCATAAGAATGTGCTATACTAGGTTTTGGGTCAGGACATGTACTAGAGGAGCCCAAAAATATGCTAGTGTCATGCATTAAAGTCATCTATGCAAAGTGGCATAAATCAAAAGGGGAAAGTGCAAGGGCATGCACTTTTATCCTAAAAAATTCAACATATTCTATAAAAATCAACTTGGAGGGGTGAAGAGGAAGAGAACATTTAAGATGAACCCTTTGAAAATGGTGAGGTTTTGACATTTCCCTAAAGGCAACTTTTGATAGTTGTAGAAACTCTCATAATAAAAAAAATATTAAGCTTAGTACTTTTTCCACCTCAAAAAAATTAATCCTTGAATTCCAGATTTCATGTGATAATACTTGAAATTACAATTATTTATTTTTTCCTCCACTATAAATACACCATTAAGGATCTCTCTAAATGATTCCTACAATTTGGTGGATTTAACTCTATCAATGAATTTTTTTAATATGTTGTAATGGAGTGAATTTGCAACCCTCGCAAATTCCCCGTTGACGCTCCTTACCTTAGGAAAAATTGAACCCAAAGATGCCATTCCACCTCATCCATCCACTTTCCATCCATTTGGTGGTTGTCTGTAGTGTCAGTGGGGGAATTTTTGTCAGGGATGCTAATGTGGTGTGCGGATGTTTGCGCGGTGCGCTTCTGTCCTAACATGATTCCCACCTTTGGAATCTACAAAGGCATTACACTTATCCATTTGCGATGAAGCGTAATGCCCCTACACCCTTGATCAACCTTGAACGACTCTTTTGGGATCCTATTCATCTTCAAAAGACTATATCTCACATTCAATTCATCTTCTATACACTCATTCGATCTTGTTCACAATTCTACACACTTCTTGAGCATCCCACACTTCATTTCACAACACTTTCTCCATTGTTGAAGTTGCAAGTTGACACTTTGCTAGTTTCACTCCTCTCATTGTTGCGGAAATGTTGGCATCTATAAACTTGTGAGCTCACATCTCCCTTCACATGCTTGAGGGAATCTTGTTGGGGAGGTGATATCCATTTCCTTTAGCATCGTTGTTTGATTTAGTAGCATATTGTTGTTAGCATTGCTTGGAATTCTTCCATTTCAATACTTTCTTTATCACATTTTCTATATCATGGCTATTCTGGATGTCTGTGGAGGTGGGAACACTAAAAAAGGGGTTTGACTGTGGAAAGCCCTGAAATAACCCCAAAATTTTCCCTATTCTATTGTGTGTAGGTATTGTGTTCGTGTGGAGCTTGTGGGAGGCTGGACCAACCGTAAGTTAGATTTTTGCTACCTTCGTTCTTTTCAAATTCTACCTTTTAAGTTAAAGTATTCTCCTTGCTATTTTAGTCTTTTAGCTACATCCTGCTTTTTGTCATTGCATAGAAATGTATCTATCAAGTTGTTAGTCGGTTCCATGTATTAAGTTTAGATTGTACTTCATACTTGTAGACATAGAAAATGTATTGATTAACACTGCACATTTGATCCTGACTACTAACACCATTTCATCCTAAATCATCTCTCGGTCTAACCATTTAATCAAATTCCCTTGTTTGATTAAATTCATCGATTTTCCTCCCTTAATTAATTAAATCATTTATTTGATTAAGTCATTCTATTCAATTAATTAAATCAATCAACCTGATCTAATTATCTCTATTTAATTAAATAATTCATTTTATTTGATTAAATATCTAAAGTCATCCTATTGAATTAAATAAATTAATATTTATTTGATTTAATCTAACTTTCACCTTCTTTAGTTAAATAAATCAAAAATATTTATTTAACTATCTCTAAATCCTTTTCTTCTCATATTTGATTTAAATAAATCTATAAAATATAAATCAATGTCACATCATTTTAATCCTCATTAAATTAATTAATCCTCAATTAATTTAATCTTAATCCATGTCCCATCCTCTAGCTTTTGCAACTTGCACATGAAAATAGATTTAATTCATTTATTAAATCTCTATTTTCTCTCAAAAGGCAAAAAAATGGAATATTCCTCAAATTTGAATTCAAAATCCAAGTGGACATTGTCTTTCCAACAAGGCATTTACTCCACCTAATAAGTCCTTTTTCCTTGAGCCAAGTGGCATTCAATGCATTTTCTTTCCCTCTTACATGTCATTTCAACAATTTTAAAATCCACCTAATTGCATTTATTGACACATTCTTCAAAACTTGCACATCTTTCATCCATTCACATATTGACAAGTGGCATCTTGCCATTGGTTGATTCTTAGTCCCACATTGCTCCATTTTGGACATCTCTTCAACTTGATATTCTATAAATAAGAGGCATTATTCCTCATTCTATCATCCACAACTTGAGTAAACTTACTATACTCAAATCCATAACAATTTTCATCCAATTTCATCCAATCTTAGCTAGGTTATGCAGATTTTTATCTTGGAGCACATTGGAAGTCTTCATCAAGTGGATCACTCTTCATCATCAATCAACATTGCATCATTGGAGTTGGGAAAGGGCCAATTTTCACATCAAATTGGCACCAATTCCCCCATGGGATCAAAAGTTTGCATTACTTTCAATAACATTTAATCTACTTTCTTGTTCTTTCATTATATTCTTGTTTTCATTCCTATTTTGAGTTTTGTTAATAAATTTCATGGGGAATCATGGTTCTAACCTTGCATTTGATCTAATCTATTGTTTGTTTGTTGTGTTTGTGTAGAGTTGGGGATCATGGTTCACAATACTCTCTGTCTGTATGAACACCAATGGTCGACTGGGATGCTAGCGCACCGCATTGTCATTCGTCTTCTGCGCTGGAGTCCTTTGGCAGAGAGCTGTCTAGGTTATAGTATAGACTCAGGGATTTTCTCACCTAGTTTCCTAAACTCTTTGTTGACAAAAGGACAATGAAATAGCAGTTTTCCTTCCTTTTTCATCCTCCTTAAACATTGAACTTACCTTAAAACAATCCCTTAGCATGAGGTAGATCAAGGTAGCTGATTATTTTAGGCCCTCCTGTGACCTAGGGTCCTAAGTAGTCAGTCCCCCTCTACATTTTGGTGAACCTGACGTGAATTGTTCTGGTTCCATTTGGTAGTGCTGAAAGACTCTTCTCTCATGTTCTAGATGTGTTTTGGGTGTGTGTGTTGTAGGACGCTTTTCCTTGCAACCCAACCTATGACCCCTAGTGGCATAGCCAGAAGAATCCCTAAGTGTTACGAAATGAAATATTGAATAGGTCACTGTCTAACTATTAAACCCTTGGGGGCTTCTAAGAAAGTACTTTCTAGTGTACGTAAGAGATGGCTTCTTTCATGCATCTTCCCATCCCGTCTATGCAACCTGCAAGTGGGTCTCTTGCATTAACATCTACCTCGCAGGATTTTCCAATGAACACTAATCGAGAGTCCTCTCCTTTGTACATTCCTACACGTATCAATAGGAATATCATAACTGACGTTCTCATTGACCCTACATGCATAGTTAATGTTATCACAAAGGAGATCATGTTAATAAAATTTCTACATAAGGATGGGTACGATGAGTCTAAAAGAACTATACATACACATGATGGGATTTATTTTCCTCCCATCAGTTCTATCACCCTACTAGTCTTGGTTGGGCCCAAGACTGTGAATGCCCTCTTTGATATTATCCTGGGGTCCGATTTGTTTAGAGTGAAACTAGGCATTCCTTGGCTAGTTTCCATGAGCGTAGTCCCCTCAGTGATCCACAAATGCTTGAAGTTCTCTCATGAGGGTTCTATGCATGTAGTACACAAAACTAGTTACAAACCAATGGTGGCACGTGGAGGCTACTCAATTGATCACTTCTGGATTACCCTTGTTGGTTCGCTCCCTCTTTCTCCATATGCTATTTTAGTTAAAGCTTCCATGATAGCACAGAATAAGGATGCCTCTTCCACTTGAAAAATGGAGGAGGAGAAGTCTGCTCAGGCATCTTCTTCTTCCTCCTCTGTCATTCCACCTACCTCCACTTCTCACCCTATTACGACACCTTCGAATTTCACCCCTATGCGTCTCTTGGGGAGTCCGATGGTGCTTGCTTGGTAGAAGGCTAAGCGTTAGGTGTTTGACCTTCTTTTCTTTCTCATGGTGCCTTGACCCATTTTGTATTGTAAGGGGAAGGGTCCTCATGGAGTCACCCCTGTATCTTGGCCTCCACGATCTCTTACTGCTCCTACCTCTAAGGTAGCGAATGGGAAGAGGCCCACCACTAAGGCGGTTGAGTTTTCTTCTCTTCCTATTGTTGTATTAGCTTCTGCATCTCTTCCTATTCTTTTCCAGGAGTCACTCCCTCCATCGGAAACAACTGAGATGGATACATTGATGACTAAATAGGATCCTCCTAATCCTCCTCAAACTGTAGCCTCTAACTCCCAGAGCTGAAGAAACTGCCTTTCACATGAGCGTAAGCATTGGAGGAAGGCTCTAGCCACTAAGCAAGCTACTTTGTAGGAGGAAGGGGAGCTAGTAGCTCTTGTTTTAATTTCTTCTACTATGTTCTCCTCTTTTGCCCCTTCTACTTCAATTCCCTTCACCTTGATCTTGCTTCTGGATCCCCCTGCAAGTGTAGGTGATCCTCACCCTAAAAGGGTGCAAGTGTCATCGCTCCTTCGGTTGAGCCTCCCCTTCTGATGTCCCTTCTGGACATTGCACCTTTTCCTAAATTTGTGGATATTCCAAATACCTCAGTGGTGTCCATTGCATTTTTCTCCTCTTCCTCCTCACTTTCTACTTTATCTATGGGGATCTCACATGCTCTGATGAAGCACAAGTTGGAGGAAGACCTTGCTTCTTGTAGGGGTCAGAAGAAGGGATCACCTTCTTTAGAAGTTGGTTCTACATTGGCTTGCACTGTCTTAGCAACAAAGGAAACCCTGACATCCTTGGAGTTTGTCACTACCCTTGAGTCTTTTAGTGAGGTTGGCAGTGGATCTCAGGTGCCTCCTTCATTTCTCACACAGTTGAAACATGAAACTCCCATTAAGTGCATGTTCAACTCTGTAGACAATGTCCCAGCTTTGTTGGTAATTTTTATGAAATTGTTGACGTTTACCTCACAAGAGTTAAGAGAAGAGGACCTTGAGGGGCTCTCTTCCTTGGCTCATTGTAGGAGAGTTGGAGGGTGCTCCCCTTGCTATCTCGCCCTTGAAGGCTCATCCACCTTCCCCTTATAATGATCTGGATTGGGAGAATGACAACATCTTGGTTGATGAGGACTAGGGGAACACCTCTTCTTTATCTGTAGATTAGATTTGTGTTTCTATTGTGTTCCCCTGTGCTTTTTTTTGTGTGTTTCTGGAGGACCTTTCCACCCTCGTAGTTGATTTGATATATGAGTGTTTTTGTGTCATAAAATTATTCTATTTGTCACATCATTCTTCTCTTTGTTGTGCCTTGAATTTCAAAAATTGGGGATGATGCAAAGCATTGGGGGCATTTAGGCCTCCCTTCCATGTTGACCCAATTTTTTATTTTCATTTTGTTTTCACATTCCTTTCTTCACATGGTCTGATATAGTAGGGGGTTGATGAAAGTTCATCTATATATTATATTATATTTATCTATCTATATTTATGAGCATTTTTGACCCCAAAATATCAGATCCCCTTATCTCTTGTTCGTTATGCCGTTGTTTGTCTTATCTTGTTATCTTTCTCTCTTATTAGTTTGCTTTGTGATGTTGTGGTGCTTATGTGTTGTCCCTCACATGCGTGAAAACATTACCACAGTAGCATATCATCATGTTTCGTGGGCCACAACATCACTTTCATTCTTGATTTTCTCTCCTTAGGATGTCACGTGCCTTTGTGTTCAACATGCATCATCCTAAGGGGGGATATCTTACTATTCTGATTTTCAAAAGGTGTATTTGGTGATTGATGAATCCCTCCTTGAAAATATTTTATTTTTCAAAAATTGCATTCTTCAACAAGGTTCCCTAACAGAATTTTTCTTTCACCACGTATTCGTAAGATAGAATCTAAAAACTTGCCTTTGAGAAGGGAGTACTTTTTCTGATGATGAATTCTAAAAACTTTCCCTTGCAAGGGAGTATTATTTATTTCAAATTCCTTGATGAAAGGAATCTTTTAGAAGGATTCCTTGATGCTAGAATCATTGGCGAAAAATTCTATCACTTTTCAAAAATGTTATTGCTTTCAAATAGAGCATCCCTTGAGTGGACCCCTTTTCTTTTGAAGGGTTCCTGAGGGACCCCTTTGAAAGATTCTCCTTCAATTCTTGATTGTCTACGTGAGTCTCTATTTGTATTCCTACATGGATTTTTTCTAACATATTTTGTTTGTGGATTAACATGTTGCTTTGCAGGGGAACCTGTGAAGCTACTTTTTAATCGACCTTCTAGGATTGAGTAACTATAAAGCTCCATTAGACTTTATAGAGCCTCTCACATCAGTCTTCCCCTAGGACTAAGCACCTGGGGGAACCTCCTTTGCAAGTCTAAGGACCTACAAAGTGCTTTGATCCTATTAGATCTCCTTGTTCAACTTTGTAGAACTGAGCAACTGCAGAGCCTTTTGTTCACTCTTAAAAAGTCTGTGGACCTACAACACATTTTTTCAAATCTCCTAAGGGCTAAGTACCTATGGATCCATCTCCTCTTCCTATGCATTCAGGTGTGTCAAATTGTGGGCTGCTTCCTCGATGGTTCAAGTATACTTTCTTTGAACTCTTTCAATCTACTTTACCTCACATTTGGTAGCACATATGCTCACTTAGGTGGGGGAAAAATGTAATGGAGTGAATTTGCACTGCTCATAAATTCCTCATTTACACCCCTTACCTTAGGAAAAATAAAACTCGAAGGAATTATTCCACCTCATCCATCCACTTTCCATCCATTTGGCGACTTTCTGTAGTGTCGGTGGGGGAATTTCTATCAAGGACACTAGCACAATGCGTGGATGTCTACATAGTGCACTTTCATCTTGATAGGATTCTCACCTTTGGAGCCTGTAGAGGTGTTACACTTCTCCATTGGCGATGAAGTGTAACGCCCCTGCACCCTCGACCGACCTCAAATGACTCTTTTGGGATCCTATTCATCTTCAAAATATTTTCTCTCACATTCAATTCATCTTCTACACACTCATTCAATCTTCTTCACAATTCTACACACTTCTTGAGCATCCCACATTTCATTTCGCAACACTCTCTCCATTGCTGAAGCTCCAAGTCGACACTTCACTGGTTTCACTCTTGTTTTTGTGGAAATGTTGGCATCTACAAGCTTGTGAGCTCACATCTCCCTTCACGTGCTTGAGGGCATCTTGTTGGGGAGGTGATATCCATTTCATTTAGTATCGTTGTTTGATTTAGTAGCATATTGTTGTTAGCATTGCTTGGTATTCTTCCATTTCAATACTTTCTTTATCACATTTTCTATATTGTGGCTATTTTGGCTATCTATGGAGGTGGGAACATCAAAATGGGGGTTCGACTATGGAAAGCCCTAAAATAACCCCAACATTTTTCCCCGTTTTGCTGTGTGTAGGTATCGTGTTCATGTGGAGCATGTAGGAGGGTGGATTGACCATAATCTTTATTTTTTCCACCTTTGTTCTTGTTAAATTTTACCTTTTAAGTTAAAGTATTCTCCTTGCTATTTTAGTGTTTTAGCTATATCCCGCTTTTTGTCATTGTATAGAACTGTACATCTATCAAGTTGTTAGTCAGTTCCTTGTTAAGTTTAGATTGTACTTTGTACTCTCTGTCCATACAAACACCAGTTCCTGACCGGGATTCCAACACACCCCGCTATCATCCATCTTCTATGTTGGAGTCCTTTGGTAGAGAGCTGCCTAGGTTACAATCCAAACTCAAAGATTTTCTCACCTGGTTTCCTAAACTCTTGGGTTGAAAAAAGGATAGTGAAAGAGCATTTATCCTTCCTTTCTCACCCTCCTTAAATATTGGACTTACCTTAAACCAATCCCTTAGTGTGAGGTAGATCAGGGTAGCTGATTGTTCTAGGCCCTCCTGTGAGTTGGGGTCCTGAGCAGTTGGTCCCCCTCCTCTGCATATGCCTACAATGAAGTTATTAGTAATGAAAAATTTAACATCAGGTATTCCATTCTAAATACATTCCTTTTAGTTTTGATAAACCTCAATATGTTTTGTTTTGGTATGATCAACATGTTTAATATCAATAAAAATGGCCCTAGTGAACTACTAGATTTGGAACTTGCTAACTATCTAGTAATGATAAAGCAATGGAAAATATCTTTCATCTAATTATCATCATAGAGAGTAGAGGAATACTCATTAAAAAATCCATAGTCTTGTAACAATTTATATTTGTATCATTAAATGTGATGTAATCACTGCTTTATACTCAACTTTGGTGGTATATAATGCAATTCTCCTATTTTTCATATGACCATAAAAGATGCCTTAATTTGTAAATATGGAGGATATTCCTCACACTGCCTTTAAAAATGGATAGTTATTGAAAAATATTTGACAAACCTCAATACACATAACTAGCCACCTTAAATGGTTTCAAAATTAAGACAAATCATACATATCAAAGGAGAAAATATGGAACATCAAGAATATTAAGAAAATATATAAAACAACACCCAAGATCCAAACACACAAGTTTTCTAGGAGAAACCATTCAAATGGGAAAAAATCTAGCAAGAGTGAGCTATATGCTCCCCATATCACTATGTAATAATTGTTAGCATATGTTTACAAAGTTGCCTAGGTGAATTTTCGCTCCAACAACACAATAAAGCTCCTAGAACACTTGTAACACCTTTTTCACTATGATAATCCATACAAATATGCTTGTTATAGTTACAAGATGAATAAAAACCACCATAAAAAAGAGCGCTAATCTCTTACACTTTGAGAATATCTATTATATGACATTCCTTCATCCATGTATTATAAAAAAATAGAAGATGAAATGGAAAAATTGAAAAACCAAATGACAATTGAGATTTCTTTAAGATTCAACCATGTAAGTTTATTTTGCAACTTCTTTTGGATTCAACTATATTTATTTATTTTGCATTATTTTATTTTGGATTTAGCAATGTAAATTTAATTTTACATCAACCCTTCATATTATACATTCTATTTATGTTCTAGTAAAATTGCTAGTTCTTTTAGGGGAAAACATGTATTCATGGAGATATTCTAAAATTTTGAGATAGGCGAAACATTCACCATGGTATAAGTGAATTTACCACTTGTGGAGAAAGGTAAAATTGTCGTGTGATTTTTTGCTCATTTTGAAGGTCTAGAACTTGTCTTTCTCAAGATGCTCTAGATCACCTTAATATCTATATAACATTATCTCATCCTTCTCTACTCTATAACACATCATTTCATGATGAAATATATCTCTTAATCCCATAAAACACCCCAATGAATATAAAACTCTATGACCCAAATGGTATAGTATGAGTATGACCTAATTATTTAAATCACTTCCTTAATAGGGAATATTTTGGTCCTTAAAAGCATACAAAGATTGAGAATGAGGAAATTTCATTCCTATGCCTCCATTAGGACTCCTTGTAATATAACATGGAAATAACAAACCCAATGTAAGAAAACCAACACAAGTATCAACACCCAACAACTTAACATTGATACTAGTTATTGATATCTTATTAATCCAATAGAAGAATAATAAAAATATAAAGAAAAATTAAAGCATTAAATCAAATATTTAAACACATAACACAAGCTATACCCTAAGAAAACCCAATACCCAAATCAAACCCATTGTATTGTTAGCAATCTTTTTATCAAAATACAATATTAGAGTATCAATGCTCTATATAGATGAAGAGAAGATAAGATTTATCAAGTCTAAGAAATGCTTTCCAACCTATGAATAATTTAGTACCATCATAGCCATTCATCCATAACCACACTACAATGTCACAACCAAGAGCAACAAGATATTGATTATCTTTATTCATGGAGAAGATCTAGTAGCATATCCTTGATTTTTAGCTGTTTCATCGCATGACTATCCCATCCCAAGCACTATATAAATAGATTAGGATCAACAAGAAAACTTGGTTTTGTAATCAGTGCACTTGAGTGACATTTCTAGTATTAGTAGCTAAGTTTGACTCTAGATCCAAGATTCATTATAGTCTTCAAGAAAAAACCCATATGAACCTTAATTTAATTCTTATTCTCAAGATGAAATGTATTCATGTGACTCACCCACATATATTAAACACATTTTCCTAATGCTACGTACACATTCTTAGGAAAATATTTCTCTATGAAAGTGTGGCATACTATTTTAAGGTCAAGCACAACTTCAAAAAATATTAAATGTTTAATGCAAGGTGTACAAAAAATTTGCCAAATTTCTTTCATTTGTTGCATACATTATAGAAGGGGCCATAAATAGATAAAAAAATTGTTGCTAAGGGGAAATCCATCCTGATAATTTTCTTGCATCATTTAAACTCTTTTGTGCTCATAAAATTTAACAAAGTATTTGCAACATCCATAACTACACACCAATGTGATATAACTACACATGAAAATTGGCATTCTTTTCCACATAGGTGACACTTTGATTGTTAGATAGATCACAACATCTTATTATATATTAAATTTGTAGCACAATCTCATAAGAAAAATAGATCCTCTTTACAAATATCCATTCCCACATCTAGGGAATCAACCCATAGCAACTAACTATGAATTGTTATTCTCAAACCTATCTTCATAATTGAAATAAATCAAGACAAAAATATAATGCCCATAATTTTACACCAAAATATAGTAAGGACAAGACAAATTTTTTTAATTTCGATCACAAACATATGCATAATTCACAAAGGATGCTTCCTATCCATGCACTTCATGAAAGCATAACAACATTTGACCAATCAGTTAAAAGAACTTGGTCAGTTAAACTACTGTGGTGACAGTCATGGTTGAGTTTAAGTGGAGACATGGATCCACATCTCCAAGATAGACCTAATAAGTTCTACTCACCCCTTAATAATCTGACACATAGTTCAAGTCACATGTTAAATAATAAAATATGCAATAATAATAATCTCAAAGTAATAACAAGAGAACAAGACCTAGGGGCTAGATCTAGTCCTCGAGGGCTTGTCCCTGATGAACTTTCCTACGTATTGCATAGAGGCTCTGTAGTTCAAAAAATTGAGTTCACCTCAACTCATATTTGATTGGCCAACAATCACACACTTCACCAAGGTTTAAATCACCACTAACTCACAATAGTAGAAAACACAAAGAATGATCAACAACAGTTAATTTATAAGGGCTCCTTTTACTATAAGGAGTAATGGCTAACAATCTTGATTGTAACGTTCCTCAAGGGCCACTTGACAAAATATATAACTAAGAATGATCTAGGATGAAGGTAACCATATCATATCTTGAATAGATGATTATAATTGAATTTTCGGTTTCAAACCAAATCATACTGAAACAATGGGAAAAGGGGTAGATGATTTTTGCATAGAACAACCCACCTTCTTTCTCCTTAGTTTCACTCAAGGATAACCCTAGAGATCTCAATGAAAAAGAGAAAGAGATCTTGCTGTAGGGATGTCTTAGGGGATGAATGTAAACTAATGAGGGGTTCACCACCAAGTTTAGACTTGGAAAAGACAATGAAATGCAAGATAAAATGCAAAACCCTAATATGATGCAAACTTGATTTAAATGACCTAGAAATACAAGCAAAACAAAATAGAAAGATGCAAGCTAGAATGCGTGCACCTGAAAAAACCTAAAGATGATTGGGAGGAGTCCTAAAATGCTAGAAATGCTGAATTTTTGACCTAGTGGAACTCATTCACCATTTTTGGGTGAATCAGTCCCAATTTTGGATTTTTGCACAAGAGCAGGTTTCGAGCAAAAGGGTATCTAAATCTGCAAAGATATTTGTCAAACACCTACAGTGGGACTCATTCACCACTTGTGGTGATCAGTCCACTTCCACCTTTTTGGGAATTCAAAACCTGAATCTGTTCTTCTCAGTCTGCTTTGTCCTTCCTGAATGATTTATGGATCTGAAACCCATATTTGCAACCTATAGGTGATCTTCAAGTATCTCCAATTCTTGATGGCAACTTTGAAACTTTTTGATCTCTTTGACAACTTTTCTCCAATCTTTCTCCTTAGGAAATCTGCAACCTAGACCTACAAATCACACTCAAAGGAGAGATAAAAATGTTGGGGGGAACGTAGAAAGGGTTTTTCCTTGGTCAAACCCTATTTTGGATATCAATCCTTGAAATGAAATAAAATAGGAATGGAGAATGATGAATGAACAAATAACAATGTTGCAATTCACCAAACCCTTGCAATAAAGTGTTGCAAATATGCTTGAGATGGATACAATGGAAGTAGATCTCGACTCTTGCTTGAATGATGTTGATCTTGAATGAAACACTTGCTTGAATCACAAAACCCTACATCACAATTGTTAGCACAATAAAAAACATGATGCATAAAAACTTTGACATGATGATTGATGCTTGAATGCTGCTCTAAAATGCTTAATAATTTTCTCTTAAGAATCTTGAATGCTCTTGTACACTAAAAATTTCTATAAGGATGAATACTTGAATGCTTGGGGTCACTTGACTACTTGTTAGGAGAAAAATGAGTGAAAAAACCTTGTATTTATACTTGATTATGCGAGAATTCTCAAAATTACAACACCACAAGCTGACATCAAATCTAGGAGGATAAAATCCCGCCAAGAATTTGAATTAATTTTAATTTTGAGCTAAATGAGACTCATTCACCCAAGGTGGAAAATGAGTCCCATTAGGCATAATATATAGGACCAAAATTGAAAAATGCTTGGGAAGGTGTGAAATCAAGTTCGAAATCCAAAAATCTAGGTGGGACTCGTTCGAACAAGGTGGTAAATGAGTCTAATATCACTAAATCTAGGCCACACAAGATTGAAACACCTGAATTATGATTGGGTGATGATTAATGTCGATATTATCCTCAAAAACATGCATTAATTAAGGCTTGTGGATGCAATTTAAGGCCAATTAAAGCATAATAAAGGCCAATTATTAATGACAACCCTAGAAAAGTGTGAAAGTGTGTTACAAAAATTTACAACACTTTAGATAAGGTACGATTAAGGTTAAAAAGAGGTTTATTAAGTGTAATTAATTAATAAAACCTTAGAAAAGTGTGAAAGTGTGTCACAACACTTGACAACACTTAAGAAAGGTACAATTTATATCCATCAGTTCACAAGGGCCCAAGACCTAATGTGAATGTGTCAAACACATTACAACACTAAATAAAGGCACCATTAAGCCTAGTTTACAAGGAGGGCCCAAACAAGCAAGGAAAAGCAGAAGGGATACTTTTTCCATTGCCACACATACAAAGGTCACCATATAAAATTAATAAGATTATAGGGTGAAAGGTCAAGAAGAAAATCCAAATTTTGAATATTTATAGACAATTCAACCATCATACACTTGGTTGACTAACACAAGGGGTATATCCCTTAAGTTCAAAGATGACTCTACCTCAATCACCCTCATAACCCAATAACAATTTGGTATATGCCAAACACATTTCTCCACTCCAATTCATCCTATACCTCTATTCTTTTATTTATAAACTAAATGAGTGGGCATGCAACCCTTTCTAGGGTTCTTTTTCCCCAAACAGTTTGACAATCTACTGCCACCCACTTAGGTGAAGCAGGGGATTGAAAAAATTGTTTAAGGATATCATGACAACATAAGGGTATAGAATCGATCCCTGATAATTTGAAAAATCTCAATCATGCAAAATATGATTTGAATCTGTGTATTAACATAAGAATGTATTATAGGGATCTTGGTGATAATATCATATATTTCCCTTATCAGACTTCTGTTGATCAATAAGTGGTTGAAAGAAATTTAGGGGCATCTTGCATTATTATTCCCTTGCTAAATCTGAATATACATAGTATTAAGGTTAGGAAAATTTAATATTCGATTTATAAATTCATACTGCTTACTTTCTAAGGGTCTTGTTCTATCCTAATAATCCTTTGAAGATATACACAAATTTTATAAGGATAGTTTATTCATAAACAATGCACATCACACATACACAAAAAATTTAATGTCCGGACCTAATATCCAATCTCTTCAAGGAAGTAATCCTAGATAAGTGAAATGTTCAATGATCATCACTAACTGTGAGATTAGTAACAACAATGATATAACTTAAGAGAACCAAAATTTCTCTCCACCTAACCATACTAGCATCATGAAGCCTCATGAGCTCTAGCCAAACCCCTGAGCAAGAAATCTTTTAGCCCCATGATGATGAAATGGGGTCTTCCATTCAAATAATATAAAATGGTATTTCAAGACAAGATTTATAGATGATTAATTGTCAAATAGTTCCATGAGTGTGATACTCCAATTTTTATGAATAAAGCATTCCAACACCCATTGTTCTTACCAGTTATTATGTATAAAAGAATATATATAAATTACTATTATTGGTGTTTGAAGACCAAGAAGGATGTAAAAACCCAAGCTCTATTCATTTAGGGATAACATTAAAATCACCATATGATGGCTTACAAACAAGGGGTTTGCTTGAGACCAATGGAATGGTTGATGGAAGCCAAAATTCTAAAAATAGTCTCAAAACACTCATAGATATGATCTGGGTACAAACAAAAATTCCCAAATATTACTCCACTACAAGCAATACACGAGACGCACAACCAATGCCCCCAATACACATGATAGGGTCCAACATGCAAATGTATCTACATGTACGAAATACTAGGTGGGTATGCTTACAACCCACTAAAGATAGACCCCCATACCTGAGTAAATATTATGGACCATATGATCCCACAAAGCTAGTTTACAATTTCTGGGAGGAATTGATTTTTGCTGAAATCACATATTTTTAGAAAATATAATGATTTAATCCTTAAAAGGTTCCATTTAAAGAATTCCAATTGAAGAGGGTTTGATCAAACTACCTTAAATCAAACCCCCTTGGATAGAACCCCGCTAGTTTTAAACCATACCTATAATAGAGTCTCCTTTACACCTATCAAAATGCTGATAAAAACCACTTTTGATTTACCTTTTGGGATCAAATGAATTCATTTAAAATTTATTTTTGCAAGTATGTAGTCCTTATTATAAGCTTCCCAAAAGTATAATTTTAAATAAATTTAATTTAATTATTATATTTATTTTTTATTTCTCATGAATGTAGGTTTTTCACCAAAAATCAAGCTCTCTATTATGCACCGTGGAAAAATACCAGATTATTAAAAAAAAATTTAAATATTAGTGCACCAGATATTGAAGTCCTTGATCCAACAAAGAATTTTTTTTTGAATTTTGATACATACAAAAAAATTTACGCGTTATACGGTCACGCTATGTCTGAATTATAATTGGTTTGAATTTGAAACTTGATTAAAGAAAAAATATTCAATAAAAAACTATCTAACCAAGTGGAAGCGCTAGATATCAAAGTTACGAATCTAAATTCGAAAGAATTAGAATTTTATCCTTCATGGAAAAAAAGTTATGTGTTATACGGTGAGCGTCACTTTTTAAAAATGTTGTTTTTTGAAAAAAATTAGTTTTCAAGGGAGATGGAAAAAGAAGTGCAATCTGATTCCAAATTTTTTGAAAAAGATATATTTAGAATCTATAGAAAAAATGTGACGAAACTCTAGTTTGCATCATCTTCAAATTCCTCACGATTTAGCCGCTATAGGTGCCTGAAAGTGAAGATTTATTTAAAAAAAAAATTCAGTGTCCAGTTTGGCCAAAAATTGTAAACCACTATTGTGGGATCACTGGCCTTAGATGGTGTCTTGAGCCTTTTCTTTTGCTTTACCATTCTTTGTACTCAATGAAAACCCCATAAAGGACTTCAGTCATACAATAAATTTGAAATGGTAGTGTAATTTTGTGCCTCCCAATCTCCATCGCTTCCAAAAAAGTGCAATGCCTAGAGCCTACCTTTTCTATTTCCTTCAACTTCATTCTCTCTCTTTTTCCTGAAGCTCATGTCATCCTTCCTATAGCAAAAAAAATAACTCTAACCTCCTTTCTTCATTGACAAGCTACCCCCTCTCGAGCTGTGCACCCTTGACCAAATTCATTGCACTTGCAATTTTTGGCGTATCTCAATCTAGGGTTTATTTTGCATTCATGGTGGCATCCATTTCCTTCATTCCTCTACAAGAATGTCACCTCCAACTGACATATCATTTTTTTCATGCCTGCACTCCATTCGCCTAGTCGCTGACACAATATAGCCTTTGAATGCATGCCATCAATCTTGAAATTCATGCCATGATCAAGCACATCTCAATTACCTATCTTGCTTTAAAATACCACCATCCGATTTGACCTGCTTTAATTCTGACCATAGATGTCCTTCACTTCATATTGCTTGTCACTTTTATGCTTCGGGCTCAAAACCATTTCCACAATGTAAAGGAGTTGTAGGATGTAATGGACCATCACCATCTATCACCCTAGACATGTGTCATTATCTTGCTTTCCTTTGAACTCATCACAACTTTGTTTGCACTAAAGAGAGGATAAATGCAATGTATACAACCTCTGTGACACAATAAACACTCACCAACTATTATTCCAAACACACTTCCTCTTATTGCTTCTTCACTCATTTAAAATAGAGGACCCACTGTGCTCATCATTACCCTTTTGCCTATGGCATAAATGCTTTGTGCTTTGAGAAAGTAAACTACGATGCAATCACAAATTGATACTTGTCTTTGTTCCTATAATTTTTCAAGTATTGGTTTCTTCGGTATTTTTTGAGTTTTATAAATCTTGGCATTCACCAATAAGGCTATTGTAACTCCCTTTCTTGTTGACACAGGTTCCTTTCGTTGGTATTTTTTTGAGTTTTATAAACTTTGGCTATCACCGATAAGGTTATTGTAACTCCCTTTCTTGTTGACACCTTTCTTAAGTTTTTTCTTTTGTAGTCCATAGTTCTTTTTTTGTGTTTTTCGGTATTTATAAAAGTTAAGGAAACTTTCCTTGATACCGATATCTTGTATGAAAAGCTTATGTGATCAATTTAAAATGTTGTCGGTCCATAAAAAAGTTTTTATAACCTTCTGAAAGTCCATTTATGAAAGAAAAATAGTACATCATTGAAAATAAGTATTCGATGTCAGGACTCACCAGAGGTTTTGAAACCTTTGTTGGTCTCCGACAGGGTTTCAAAAACATCCTTTTTATGCTAATTGTATTGATGTCTTATTAAAATTGAAAGCAGTAAAAGGAAGAAATATTGTAACCACAGAGGGAACTGGTGATATTTCTATAGCTTTCCTTAAAATATTAATAGCGATGCATAGAGAACTATGTGCTGAGTGAATGTGAACATAGAAATACAAATATACAAAAATTAACACAATTAGATGTCATTATTAAATGTAGAATAAATTAAGAAAGACCAATCCATTTGGTAATAAATAGAAAATTCCATTTTGATAGAGAATAAAATAATACCATGATTAGATGGTTATCACTCTTGAATTTCATGACATTTAAATCGCCACCATCAGATTAGACAAGCTTTAAATGTTGGTTGTAAAACTTCACCTAAAACTATGCCAATGATCTTACCATTGTGCTGACATCACCTTATCAAAATGATTCACAACAACGATGTGAATCAGTTGTGCAAATGATGCTTACCATGTGTCGCTCACTCATATATCCACATTGGTCAACCCAAGTCAATGCAAGCATTCTACAGAATGGAGGAATTCTGCCATCTATCATGCTTGTCAGGAGTTGAGGATCGCTAATCCCTCTTACCTTATGCTTGGAGTGTATAACATAGCTTAACAGGAAAGATCAAACACACATGTCTGATGCTTCTTCATACCTGCTGAGTTTCAACCCTCGGCCTTACCCTTTACTATCTACCATCCTTGACTCCATTGCAACCCATCACTCAGACCTTTGAAACTCTGAAGCACAAAACACTAAAAGTGTAAGTTATCAGATGTTGTGTAAGTTGTCTGAAAAGAGCCTTTGTGAGCATCATCAAACTTACCCTTTTGGGTGTCATCCCTCAGACATACTTCTTACCGCATACTAACAAACTGATTAGGCATAAGCCTTAAGACTGAATCCGTGAACACCAAAACTATTTCAAGGGTCAGGGTTCACTCTTAACTCTTGCCACTTACCATCCTTTTAGTAAGTCATAAGCCTTCCTACCAAAATATGATGATTGGACATTTATTTCGCAAGCCTTAACCCCTTTTGGGTGTCGGTCTTCAAGCTTTCTTCTTATTGTTTTCTTGCCAAAATGTTAAGGCATAAACCTCAAGGCTGACCCATGAACACCAAAACTATTTCGAGTGTCAAGGTTTGGGGTTTCATTATACCCCTTTCCTAACATTCTCTATAAGGTGTAAGCCTTAACACTGACTCATGAAATTTGACACCATTTTAGGTGTTGGGGTTTGGGTCTCCCTCATCCTTCATACTTAACATTCAGTTAAGGCGCAAGCCTTAACACCGATGCCCAATTCTTAATTCCTTCAACATATGGTAAGCCTTAAGTTTGAAGTTTGATGCTCGAAACCTTTTTAGACTTACCACTGTAGATGAATAAAAATGTCCTCATCATTTTTATCCATTGTATATTTCACTAAATATACTTGCATAATCATTAACTCGTCCATTTCATTAATCATTAATCCATAATCATTATATTCATACATTAAATAATATTTCCATACTCATAAATCATTATAATCATGCATTAATCTAGTTGCATATCCCATTTATCCAATTCATTAAAATGTTGCACATATTCATTAATTTATCCATTTCATCTATTTACCATTTGCATGCATTTTTCCCACTTCAATCATTTGTTCCACATATATTCCGTAACTTGGATTCACCCCATGAATTCATCTATAAAAGCATGCTTCCTCCTCACTTTTCAAGACACAACTCCAATTTCATAATTCTCGAATCCAATTCTACATCACCTCTTTTGCTTTTGCTACAAAAATCTGAGAGCAAAGACAAGATATTGTAGAGAGGATGACAACAGAGTTATCTTTCCTTTGGAATGCATTTGCTTGGATTTCTTAGAAGTAGTATTTCATTTCTGCATTGTGTTTTCATTTTGGAAAAGCTCTATTGATATGTTGCTGAATGCATGATTTTGATTTTGTGAATTCAATCAAAGCTTTTCAGTTTTCAGCTTCACATAATGGTGAACCCCGATGTGAACGTGGGAGATAAATACTGTTTGCAGTTGATTTCCAATACTTTTTGAATAATGATATCTATTTGCATGAATACTTTAATGGTTTTGAATATTCGTCTAAAATCCCACTTTTTTTTTACTATTTTCATTTACTTCAACAACATTTTCATCATACTCTGAAAAGAATTGGACACTTTTGAATCTCTTTGATGTTTGGTGATTTTGAATCTTAATTTGCGAATTTGAGAATGGTGCAAAAATAAATGATCTTTTAGCTTTCCGTTCGATGAATTGATTTTCCCTTTGAAGCGAATATAGAAGTTTGTAGTCTTCTCATATTATCAATAACATGCATCCTTATTTTGTAAGGCAATATCGTTGGAGTTGAGGATACCCTGAAAAGCATATAAAACTTTGCAATATGCCAAGCAGTTGTCATTAAGTTGTTTATGAGCTATTTTGGCCATTTATGAGCATTATTGTAGTTTCTTTATTCCGTGCGCCAAGAGGAGGTACCACTATTTAAGATCCCCACTCGCCTTTTGTTGTCCAGGAACACAAATCGTACATTAGAGACATGCAAGTCCCTGCCCATGACATTTGATTTTTTTTGATATTGGGAAGAGGGAGCGTAGTCTAGAGTACTTTGAGTTTGGTTTCCTCGAGTTTCCAGGGTAAAATATCTTTGCTACCCACATTTTAGACTGCTTATATATTTTGTTGTGACCAATTCCCCTCAGGCGACTGCTGGTAATGATCAATAATTGAAATGTTAATACTTGCGCTCATTTCCAATCTCCATGGCGTTTTAGGTGTCTAAATCACAAAATTATCTATCTTGACCGAATACTACAATAAAGTTTCCTAGATTCTTTCCGGTGCCACAGACACAATCAAGTCAGTTATCCTACAGTCGCTGCATTTTTTACATATCCTGCAATTACTTCATTCTGAGTGTAGCTTGCAGTCAATGTCCTATTTTGACATATATCCTGCAATCACGACATCTATTTTGAACTCATATCCCGCAATCTTGCAAATCACAACATTCCATTTCAAGCAAATCATCCATTTTGAACACACCTTGCAATAATGGCATTTCTGATAATTCCATTTGTAACTGATAGTTCATTTCATATTCTCAGCTTCTGACGACATCTGAATGTTTACATTTTAGTTTTAATTCTAATTTAGTTTTAATTCTATATTTTTAGTTAGTTTTAATTTAATTTAGTTTAAAGTTAATTTAGATTTAATTTTTAATTTATACACTAGTTAAAAATTTAAATTTAACTTAATTTTAAGTTTAAATTTAGTTTTAATTTAGAGTTAATTTAGATTTAGATTTAATTTAATTTTATTATAGTTTAGAACTTAGATTTAAATGAGAATTAGATTTAAATTAGATTTTAATTAACTTTAATTTGGATTTTGATTAGATTTAAATTAGAGATTTTAATTAGATTAATTTAGATTTTAATTAGAACTAACTTTAATTTAGATTTTAATTTTAATTTAGATTTAACTTTTAATGTAGCTTTTAACTTTTATTTTAATTTAGCTTTTAGATTTTTAGATATAGCTTTTAATTTTTAACTTAGATTTACCTTTTAATTTTAAAATTTAGCTTTTAGTTTTAATTTAGACTTGTTTTCTAATTTAGATTTTATTTAAAATTTAGACTTAATTTAGTTAGAATTTATTTTAATTTATATCTAATTTAATTTAGACTAGATTTTAGGGGTAATGTTAATTTTCTTTCTACTTTAGTTTTGTTTGATTTCGAGGCTAATTTTGTTAATGTGGCTTCTTGTACAGGTTTACATGTCAGAGATTTGAAGGGTGGAAACATAAACACATGTTTTTTGAAGACTTAAATTTGAGACTTAGATTTAACTAGGGGGTTAACAAACTTCTATTTTTCATGCTTGTAAGATGGTAGGTATTATGCTCTCACCTTGTACAAACTCGGTGATCAAAAAGCCATACCCATCTTTTTCTGTGTTAATCCCTTAGAGGGGCTTGCCTCGAAAGAGGGAATGAATCCAACCGGTTTTTTGCTTAGGCTGATATATAAAAGGATAAGACTAAATTGTCAAGTCCTCACGACGGTCTTTGCCCTTGCCGTATAGTGTCACTTAAAAAAGGGTGCCTACCATAAAACGTATAAGAGCCCATAGTAGAGTGATTAAAGCCTTAAGTGGCTTGTTGGACACTTGCGAGGAGCCATGTCCCTGAGTATTTACTAGACACCTCTTGTTTTTGAAGCCAAAGTCCTATTTGTTGGTGCAGGAGGTCAGACCTCTGAAGCCGTCACACACTTTTTTGGTTCATTATAGAGATGGAAAATTTCTTGAGATCCTTGTGGTCTTAGGGAATTCAGAACTTGGTATGCTCAAGAAATGAGTGTCGTGGAGGGGAGCCAGTGCTACCAAGTTCCTAGGTCATCCACTTTGGATAGGCGCGACTGGAGAAATCCAAGTGGGAACCCAACAAGTATTGTCTCTACTAGCCTAGGATTTGTGCTTGTATTGCAACAATCAAACAACATTTTGTCTATTGTGTCTTGCGTGTGTGTTCAAAAAAAATTTCAAACAAATAACTTACAAAATTCAAACCTTGACACAAACTAGGCCAACACATCCAAAACAAGCTTGACAAACCAAGGACTTGCTCACTTCATTCATCCATCACCTCATCTTTTGCATTAAACATTCCCCATAGATTAAACTTTAGGTCATCTTTTTAGCTTGCATTAACTTCTTGCATAAACCTCTTGATTAGGAAGCCCATCAAACTTAGACTAGACTATAGCCTCAAATTTGTATTCTCTTGACCTTATCTTTCAAACAACATTTATCATAGTCCTTGTCATTTAGGTTGGTTCCTCAACTCATCAGTCCAGTTTGAGACCACCTTGTCAACATATCCTATAAGTCTTTGCTATACCCAAGGTCATTGACAATCAGATTAGTTGCTATATCTATCTTAGTTTTATTAGCAACCATATCTTAGGTTTTACCCTTCATACTAGGTCATAATATCCATCTCTTCATTCCATGCTTTGCATAACTTATTCATAGACTATCATCACTTTGAGTCTTAAGGAATTACGCATCCCTATATATTCAAAAATCCAAAAAAAAATAGTTGCATTGCATTTAGGCATATCTTATTTCCAAAAAAAAAACCAAAAACATAGTTTTAGTCTCATATCATCGACCTTCTCTTTGCAAGTCTTTTCATGGTTGAAACTAGGTCACAATGAAGATGAAGAGACATGGCTTCTCCATCAAAAAATAAATTTTTTAACCCATTTGCAAGCTCCTCACATGGGACACCAAGACCCTACAAATCACTATTGGAGAAATTTGTCACTAGAGACCAAAATGGAAACATTATCATAGAAGAACTAGAAGCTACTACCCAAGATCCTAAGTTTGCCTCTTTTGTGGATGAATTCTTGGCACAAGACCCTCAACGTTACCTAGCCAAACTATTAATAGAATGTGCCACATTATCTCCTAGTTTTGATGTCAATACATTACGACCATCAACCAAACTCAAGGAAATAATACAACTGTCTCTAGTAGTTATATCCTACAAGTTAATACATCAATACCATTAGGAGGAGGCACACAAGACACAACAACAATTCACACCTCCTTATTTGGCACACAAGGAATTATACAAGGCACAACGCAACCAATGATAGTTCTTAACACAATCCATGCCACAATCCCTTGGTTATACACTTAATCCATTTAATACAAACACCATATCTTCAAATCCATTTGGAGCATCAAGTGTCACAGACACCAAATCGTCAAACCCATTTGGATCATCTAGGGCCTTGAACACATTATCAAATATTTTTGGCACAAATAAAAGGACTAGAGTTCATATCCATGGAACAAACATAAACACCAATGTGTCACAAGGGCCTAACACAAATGTTCCTCAAACAAATCCTCAAGGATCTTTCCAATTCAACACTCAACATTCACAAGGTCCAAATACTTCTAATATTTTTTAGACGCAATCCAATACTTACATCCCAACTCAAAATTTCACCTCACACATTCCAACCCATATTACACAAATCCCTCAAATCCAAATTCCTACCTCGACTTACATCCTGACCATTACTCATAACATCTTGACTTCGAACAACACCAACATGCCATCTCTTCAACACATTGGATTGAAAAGTACAAACACTGGGCCTTACCAAAATACAGTTGCACACACTATAGATACAACACTCACACTATATGATGTCCTAGCCAATCAAATGTTGCCCTTGCAAGAGCAAATGGAAACTATGACATTTTCAAATAAGAAAAAATACTCTATCCAAGAGTTATGTCCTTACCCATTTCATAGGACATTATACATGCCTCCTTTTCCTCCAAATTATGTCATTCCAACTTTACCTAAATATAAAGGAAGAGGAAACCCCATTGAACATGTAAGGGAATTTCATATGACCCTGATGGACATTGCTTCAGAACAAACATATTTAATGAGACTATTTCCTAGGAGCCTCATAGGACATGCTTTAGAATGGTTCTCTCACCTACCGACAGGCATACGATCATGGGATGAACTTGCTGAAAAATTTATCACCCACTTTTCCTTCAATATCAAAAATGACATCACTATTTCTACCCTATGCCAAACTAAACAAGAAGAGGGTGAAGCTTTCATAACATTCTTCTAGATATAGAGAAGTTTAGCTAGCCGCTATCCTATTGAAATTCCTGAAAAACAAAAAATTATCATGTTCGTACAAAATCTGAACACAAACTTAAAATATGCATTGGAGGCTCATTGTTGTTCCACATTTTTTGACCTTGTTGAAAAAGGGCCCATCCTTGAGAAAACCCTTATCGCTAAATGGGAAATTAAAACTTATACCAAAACACAAAATGCCCAAGGAACATTAAATGATAAAAGTAAGTTTTGGTCTCATAACAAGAATGTAACAAATGGTGGAATCGTAGATACGAAAGTTGTAAACAAAAAAGGTCCCACATTGACTCTCAAAGCACCCAACATAAATAATAATGCACCATATGTTTCCAACCAAGCAACTAACCTAATACAAAATAATCAAGGATGTGGACCCCCGAGACAACTAAGACAATACACACAAAGACAATACACTCCTTTAGCGGAACCAATTGAATTTGTCCTAAAGAAGCTAGTACAAGAAAACATCATACAACTCCCACAACCCAAACCATACAACCCATGACAATTCAAACCCTCTTGGTGGGATGACAATGCCTTTTATGATTATCACTGCATCAAAGGGAATAAGACCTCATCATGTCATCAGTTGAAGAACAGGATTCAAGACCTAATTAAAAATGGAACCATAGAGGTCAAGGGACAACAAAAAACTTCCAATAAATACCATACAATTTTCAAGAATCCATTGCAAGACAATGGAAAATCCTCCAGTTCGGTTCAAAAGATAAACAACCATGCCTTTTTGGACTACAAAATTATTAACCACCTTCGAGCTGCTGATGATCATGTTAATACAATCACCATTAAGAAGCAACCTGAAATTGCCGTTACCACCTGTAGAGCTAAGGTCATCATATCTAGTCCTCCTCCAAAGCAGCCAAAATCCAAAGCCCAATATAACCTCATCGACCAATTGGGTAAGACACCTGCACAAATTTCCATCCTTGAGATTCTACGCATATCACCCAAACAAACTTATACCTCTGTCCCTACTGACCTGGAATGTCAACTGGTTTGAAGCCATGGTTGGATATTTGGCCAACTCCCACCGTGTCTCTTTTTCTAAAAAATATCACTCTACATCCAAGTCAAACTATAATGACCCATTGCACCTTGAAGTCTTCATAAACAAACACAAGGTCAAACGAGTCCTAGTAGATGGTAGAGCTGGATTGAACATTTGCACTTTAAAATTGGTAAAGACATTGGGCCTATCTGAAACATGTGTGGATAGAACTAAGAGCATTGTTATCAAAGCCTATGATGATGAAGAACGTTCTTCCAAGGGAATTATCACACTACCTATCAAGATTGGACCTGTAGTACTAGATACCACATTTCAAGTCCTGAATCTTGAACTACCATACAACCTACTCCTCGACCGACCATGGATCCATGACATGAAAGCTGTTCCATCCAAATATCATGAAAGAATTGAAATTATAGTTGTAGGTGATCCCAACCCCTTTCAATATTGCAGTAATCTGAAAGGGACTACTCAATTCCAAGTGCCTGTCAACCAAGAGGCCTCCTCATCTCACTAAATTGATCCATATTCATTGACCAAATAATCCACTCCATTTACTATGCCATCAAACCCCAAGGTCCAAATCCATGATATGGGATGTGGAGAATATCATATGGATAATTTACCGGTGAATGACAATGCTAATGCTGCTGAGAAAGATTAGAATTCTAATAATGATGTCAAGATAATTGCAGAAGGAACACAAAAATATGGTCATGCTTGGATTGAAACATTTTGGGACCTTGATGATACATCATCCTTTTCCATATCATATTGAAGCTTTTCATATCTATGATAACCCCCTGTTTGACCAAGAAATCTACAATAACCCACTTTTTGATCATGACCCCGTTGAGGATATCTAATCATCATCCTTTGATCCCACCTACCTGGGGATAGGATATGAATCTCCTATTGTTGCCTCTACTAATCCATCTTTCCAAGTCATTAAGGATGTGCAAGCCTCCTTTGGTGTTAACAATATTGAAAAGGATAGTCCCAAAGACTCGATTGATGGCATGGATACTCCCGTTCATCCACTAAACAATCCTATCACTTTTCCTATTTCATCCATCTCACTCACGTCCACTCACATCATAGACATGGATCAACAAGTCATATCTCAAGAAAAGAATAAAGGAAAATCTCCAGTGAATGAGCTATCTTTAAAAGGAGATCAAAAACCAAGAGACATAATGACAATAAAAGAAGATCAAGACAAGTCCTCTAGCCAAAATAAAAAGCTATTGGATAAATCAAAAATAAAAGAAGATCAAGACAAGTCCTCTAGCCAAAATAAAAAGCTATTGGAAAAATCAAAAACAAAAGAAGATCAAGTCAAGTCCCATAGCCAAAATAAAAAGCTATCGGACAAATAAAAAATAAGTCAAAAGTGAAAGCAAGCAAAAGTCAATATCCAAGTATGCCTTCCCCTCAAAAATCATTAGGGGCATTTATCAAGGCAGAGAGTCAAACAAAGGGCTTGTTGATCTGAGATCTCCATCCATGTCACTCACACTCATACCATATATTCCATTCCACCAATCCATGTTCACATATCCATCATATCTCTCCATTGGCGATGTTTTTCAATGGACCTTTAACGACAACCCCTTCACATACTCTAGCTCATTGGTTGCCCAAGATCCTTTATGCCTAAAGCATGATGTCCCACATAGTGTGCACATTAGGGATCATACCATAACCTCTTTCATCCACCACATCTATCATCCTTCATATTTTCCACTCGTACTCCTCATCCCGATCAGGTCCTTTCATCTAGCACAGTCATCCACACAAGATTGAGGCATCGTCAAGACAGTCTATGGATCTGGTGTTTATCAATTCTATACCTAGCTTTAGAGAGCTAGGCAAAAGTCCTAAAAAAATACAAAAAAAATGAGAAAGTCTTGAAAAAATACAAAAAAATGGAAAAAAGTCATGAAAAAATACAAAAAAGGAGAAAAAGTCCTAAAAAATACAAAAAAATTCAAAAAAATTCAAAAAATTCAAAAAATTGTTTCGTTGATGAAAACCTAGCAAATAGGCATCTTGGTAACACAAAAAAAAAGTAGAGAAAAATTTCGTCCAATAGTGAAAACCATTTTTATGGCGTTTTGGATAAGTACCATGATGAAAACCTGGCAAACAGGTGTCATGTGTAAAATAAATTATCTATGTGGATAGTTACACTTGGGGGCAAGTTGTCTCATCTCCCATACCCTTTGCATGACATTTCTCGTGCCTTCCTCATGACATTTCCATCTATCCATCTAAGCCCTATCATTCCCATCCATTTTCCCACCTATTTTGATCTTGATAAGGACTGGGGTATAAACATAAATCATGCTTTGGGAAAAATCTTGACATGTCTATCCTCTGGTTATGCACTATTCATGAAATATCAAGTCATTACCTTCATAAACTAATTATTCCTATGCCACATAGTCCTTGGAGATCATATGCTAATTCTACCATCCAATAATCCTCATGTCTCCTATCCTTTGCCAAAATCAATCCATTACCCTTTCCTACCTATCACATGTCTTCGTTTTCCCTTGTCAATGGTCTAAGGATTCTAATATTTCTACCCAACATCCCTCCATCATCCCATTCAATCCTAAGAAGTCATTCCAAATGCAATAAGCTTAATCCATACAATCTTGCTATGCATCCTAGCACATCATACAAAAAATTCCTTGGCTTTGTTTCTAGCCCTACTACAAAACTTGATCCTTTAGTCACATTATCATCATCCTTACATTGTTTTGGGATGTGTCCTTCCCACATCAAACAATTTCTTCATTATCATCATCACCTGTCAATTGGTATTCAGCTTGACTAGGGGCAAGATCATGTTTGTCCTAGGATTCTTGTGCATGATGGCTCACTTTCTTGTAGGAATCATTCATATGCATTTTTCATGGTCCTTATAGTGTATCAGAATCCACACTTTCCTATAACATTTATAAAAAATCCAAAATAATAAAAAGATTTCAAAATCCAAAAAACAATCAAAACATTTCAAAATCCAAAAAAATCAAAACATTTCAAAATCCAAAAACATCATAAAACTTCAAAATCCAAAAAAATCAAAACATGTTAAAACCAAAAAACATTTAGATAACTTTCAAAATCCCAAAAAAAGAGTCAAAGTTAGTCATGTCAGTCTTTGTCATTGTCTAACTACGTTACCTCTGCGATTGGATGTAGGCAAGGCCATCTATTGATATGCCCTCGAGGCATTAGGTTAGTCCTTTAGGTGTTCTCAAATAAAATCACGATTCAGTCCTTTGTCATTGCAAAAAGGTCAAGGGTCATGTCAAACTATGAGGTCTCTGCGCATTGCTATGTAGGCAAGGCCATGTGTCGATGAGCCCCCAAGACCCCCTAGGTCAATCTTTTAGGGTTCGTTGGGTCAGTCAAAATAAATTGGACAATGTCAAATTAGACGCAACATAATCATCTAAACTTCAAACACAAATCCTGAATCAACAAGACAAGCAAGCCACCAAGTCTCCAAGTCAAATTAGTCATTTGTCAAATCAATCAAACTAGTCAAATTGATCAAAATCTCAAAATCAATGGTCTTATATAGGACGTGTCCTTCCTGAAACTAGACCTTGTCACTATCACCTTTGTCATTTTCCTTATACAAGTAGTTGCATGATTGAAACTAGACTTGACGTCTTATATGTCATGTTTCTTTTCCTAAA
Source organism: Sequoia sempervirens (assembly GCA_007258455.2). NCBI lineage: Eukaryota > Viridiplantae > Streptophyta > Pinopsida > Cupressales > Cupressaceae > Sequoia > Sequoia sempervirens. The sequence continues at coordinate 228,349,634 of VDFB02270651.1, forward strand.
ACCAAGCCTTGTCAAAAAAATCTACCTGTCGCTCATGTCATGCCTTAACACACTAGCAAATGCTTATTGGCAAATAATTTGAATGGTTGTTGACCTTGTTGGTATATTTTGTCTTCTCTTTTGGATTTTTACTATCCACCTCGAGGATGTCCCACGAAGGATTTAGAGGAGCGATGATGTCTCATGAATTGTCTTTTAATTGATTGTTGTCTGCGGTTTGTCTTGACAACAAGACTGGGGCAACTTTTCCCTAAGTATGATTTAGGACATTCCTTGTCTGTGACTATCTATTTTATAGATGGATGACCTTGCACATATTGGTCTATGCAATACCATGGTGTTTGTTGTCCACTTGTCATATTTTACCGCTCTATGATGATAAAGCACTTTGACATGCACAAGAGGCTTCATCACCTTCATTTTCCCTCATATCTCTTTTTTTGCTATCATTTCTTCCATCATCCATTTCCTTCATCATTTTATTTTTCTTCACCCTCCTCTATCATTTTTTTCCTTCATCTTTCAGTCCTCTCATCCATTTCAAGAGCACACTCATGTTCTTTGAACCTATATTTCCTCTCGAGGGGGCATACCACTATCTCCTCATCTTTCTTCCTTTTACTGGGGCATATCTTTTTATTTGAAACAATGCAATAGGCTGCATTGTCTCAAAGAGGGGAAAAATGTAGACGCATAAAAATGTCCTCATCATCATTGTTATCCATTGCATATTTCACTAAATATATTTGCATAATCATTAACTCATCCATTTCATTAATCATTAATCCGTAATCATTATATTCATACATTAAATCATATTTCCATACTCATAAATGCATTATCCATTTTATATATAATTCATTTCATATTTTAGGCATAACCATTTTATAAATATCCATCTCTCTCAATAAATCATTTATAAATCTATAGTCATTAAAATATTATTTATCCATTAATCATTAAAATATTATATTAGTTATCCATAATCATTTTTTCATTGGTATAAATCATTAATCCATTTCACTTTAACCATTTGCATAATCATGCATTAATCTAGTTGCATATCCCATTTATCCAATTCATTAAAATATTGCACATATTCATTAGTTTAGCCATTTCATCTATTTACCATTTGCATGCATTTTTCCCACTTCAATCATTTGTCCCACATTTCTTCCATAACTTGGATTCACCCCGTGAATTCATCTATAAAAGCATGCTTCCTCCTCACTTTTCAAGACACAACTCTGATTTCATAATTCTCGAATCCAATTCTATATCACCTCTTGTGCTTTTGCTGCAAAAATCTGAGAGCAAAGACAAGATGTTGTAGAGAGGATGACAATGGAGTTATCTTTCCTTTGGAATTTATTTGATTGGATTTATTAGAAGTAGTATTTTGCTTTTGCATTGTGTTTTCATTTTGGAAAATCTCTATTGATATGTTGGTGAATGCATGATTTGATTTTGTGAATTCAATCAAAGCTTTTTAGTTTTGAGTTTCACAAGTTCCACATACAAACTTCCTTTTCCTTTGTGCAATCAATATGAGGTATAAGCAAAGTCTGATGTCTGAAACCTTTTCAGACTTAGCACACTCTTCCTTCCCTTCTCTGAGGTATTCAGTATAAGGTACATGACCGAAGCTCGATGTTTGAAACCTTTCAAAATTTTCACAAAATTTCTTCATTTCTTTCAAGGAAAGCGCTCAATAAGAGGTATGATTGAGGCCCGAAGTCCAATTCCTTTTGAACTTAACTCAGAGTTCCTTTATTTCTTTAAGGCATTCAGTAGAAGGTATGATCGAAGCCTGAAGTCCAATCTCTTGTAGCAGAGAGTAGGCCTCAAGCCCAAAGTCCAATCTCTTGCAGCAGATAGTAGGCCTCAAGCCCAAAGTTTGAAGCCCGATCGAACTTAGCTGAACAATGACTAACTCTTTTCTCTTTAGCAAGTGATACAAGGTAAGCCCAAGGCCCGATGCCCAAAATTTTGAAATTCTTCAAGGCTTTCTAAAATGACACCCTAAGGCCAATGAATCCTTCTTCCTAACATCCATTATGAATCCATTTTGACCTCAAACAACAACTCCTCATTTGATATCACTTAGATCTCCTTCCAACCTTAATGAGGTGCCCCTTTGACCTCAATGACAATCAGATTGCCAACATATTAATTTATCTATAGCTAGGTCCAGGCATCCCTATCATATTAACTTAATAAATTAACATCTACCAACTATCAATAAAGGTATGATGTTCTAATTTAGGTGCAAATCATAATTCAATGATGTCACAACTCAATAGCAGTATAGATTCTAAACTCTTCGAATTTACTTATTTACTTTTTTATTTTAATTTCTCTAAGTTAAGGAGTACTATAGGGATCGAATCTGCACTTGCTATTTTTACTAAAACCTCTAAGGCTCCTTTAGTGACTCTAGTCATAATACTTGATATGAGGAACCTCAAGTGAATATTATAGGAGGCATTCACAATCAAAATGATTCAAATGATAAGAAAGAACTGCTACTACAAGGGGGTCTTAGCAACACATTATAGCATGAAAAATTGTAGTATCTATCAATGTAGATTTAGTCATTTCCTTTAACAAAAGCATTCACGTAAGAATTTAACTAATCTACTCTTAGAATCAAATGACTAAAAGTACAGTGGCACTCAAACACAATTGGATCTTGTATCATCTAAATGATGCACTCTTAATCTACATAGAAAAGTAGCATAACTTTAGAATAAAATGGGTTGTGACCCTAATATAAAGGAAGGGTCCTTACATCCTTCCACCCTTGTATAGAATTCCTCCTGGAAGTCTTTCGAGGTTGGAAACTTAACAGCATTATAGCAACACACAAGAATCTGATTGACCATACTAATTATTCTACTTCCATGATGAAAAAGATCAAATCATTAAACTAGGAACATACATTAGAGACATCCCTTTCTTGAATTTAACATCCAACATCTAGAATATATTTTTTAAAACATTTATCCCACATACTCTCAATATATAAAATAAATACAAGGTTAACAAATAACCATGCATCTATAATTTATTGCCCATGCAACCCACTTCAATTAAATTACAACAATATAATAACAAATAAGAATACTTTGATACATCTCAAAATCCCTTTTCCCATAAAACATCACACATGATGTAAAGGAAACATATTTTCTCAAGTGTCTAGTCATGTCTCAAGAATGATTAGCTTCACATTTCTATCCAAATATTTTCTTAAGAGAATAATTTACCTTATAATCATGACAATCATACCATGTCTCAATCATGGCACTTATACCATATCTCAATCATTTCACTCATACCATGTCTCAAGGAATATTAACCTTGCATCATTTGTTACTATCTTTCTCACATAGTTCACATGTATTCCACATCATATTTATTTACAATTTTATGGGTACACACAACCATAAAAAGGATGCTCTTCCCAATTTGGGTGAGCCTATCCTCATACAACCACATCATTTACAACACAAGGATCACATAATGGGGTTTACAAGGTTGGATATTCTTGGATACCATAGCCATTAGGAAATATGGTCTTGAGGCCCTTCTCTAAGGATCCCTCCATACATTTTACAGTACCTTCCCTTTGTTTGTTTAAGGGGGTTAACCTTCAAAAGGAAGGCACAACAAGAAAAATATTAGAACTAGGGGAAGAATGGATTTATGATTGTCCCATACGGGTCCCATTTGTAACCCCTTTCAAAAATAATTCCCCAACACATCTAATCCCCTATACGACCTACTAGGGAAACCCTTGGGATATGGAAGCTTACAAATGCCACATTACACCACACTTTCCAGTAGTTAGAAAACAATAAGAAAGCCTCAAATTTAGTAACATAAGATCATAAACCAAAGTTTCAATAAAATATAAAATTATAAAATCAAGAGAAAAACCAAATAAAGATTAATTGTAGCTATATTGCAACATTTCAATCTTAATTCAGAAATTAAATTAAATAATTCCTTGAGGCAATTGGACTATGAAAACCTTCAAGTGGATAAATATCCCTAATAAAAGAAATGTAAACATTCACATTGCTGGTGTAAAATAAAATAAAACATCAATTAAGAAATTACAATAATTCATGTTTCAATGATAAAAGTTGCACATTACAAGCACCATGTGACTTTGATAAGCCACTTAAGGGGAGGAGGGGAATTGTGGTTCTCTAACTACATAAGTATAATAGCATGCAATAAATTGGTGGTCCTTGACCACATAAATATGATAACATGTAATATCATGGTGGACTCTTCCACATAGTATCAATGCCCTGCATTACTGAAGGATCTAGAATCTGTAATCATAAAAAAAGATCAAAATCCCCATCAATATGGTCCATGTAATTCCATACTTTACCCATGGGTTATAAACATCAAGGAATAGGTTTTCACTATGAACCAACAATTGTGGCTCTCATATGTGGGGGAGTAGGTCACAATCAACGTCCATGGAAAATTATGTCTCAACATAGGTCCTTTATTAGGATTAGGGACAACACCCTAAGTTTGTAATTTCCCAATGGATGTACATGTGTCTCTCAACCCATTGTTTACACTATTTGGCATCTCACTTTTGAAGGGGGAACTAGACACTAGGGGTACACATTTAACATATATACAAGACTTACACAAAGGAATACATCACATTCCATATAGAAGATACACATCCACACATTTCCTACTTACACCATTTCACAATTAGTTAACTACACAATGCCATCACTAAGGATAAACATAGGGGATAGTACTTGATGTCCACTTAGCCTTATCCCAAGTTAGATACCTATATCTCATACTTGGGTACAACACATTTACTAGTTTCCACATGAAAAATCACATAACTATCAAGAATTGTTTTGTCGCCCCATTCCATATGTTCCAAACATGCACAACATATGGTTACTTTTACAGCTTGATCTATCTACAAAAATTTCCATAATACACAACATAAGCACCATTACGAGGTATTCACATCCACCGTGGATACAAAATAACTTCATTACTAATTTTCATCTTTTAAAGCCACAAAATCATTTCCTTACACACAATTAAACTGCAAAATATTCTATTATGCTAAGTGGAATACACAGTTATGGTAAAGTTCCTTCTCAACAAGGCTTTCCAATATGCAACACACAATATGGAAAATATAGTCCAATTTGTTAGCACCACAAGCACAACATTCTTTTTACTCAAAATTCACTTGATCATGCACTTAATATTTACATCTCTAATGAGTTAAAATTTATATGGCTTTCTATAAATAATAATGCAATTGGGGACCTTAAGTCTCGCTAAAGTAATTTTGTTATAAAGAACATACCATTCTAAATTATAGACATGCTATGGAATGAAAGAACAAACTTAAATTCATAATTTAACAATGCAAGGTTTACTACTGAATTCATTCCCTCACCACCATTATTATTTATTTACTATGCATATTATTCCACTATTCTATTTTATTTCAATATTAATTGATTCCATGCTCAAGATCATGCATACATCCTAAGGCAAAAATGTGGTTTTGGGACTAAGCCCTTTTTACCCCAAAGATTCATCCTAATCAAACATCTTTCTTTTATATTTACAAGATAATTTTATACAAAACATGAATTCAATTGGTTGCAAGACAACATACACTTTTCATAAGTACTTCATTTACCCATACACAAGAAAATAATTGCATTTTTAAATCACTTCCAGACACATAAAGGAAGATCTCATACCCCTTGAAACATGGTCAAATCACTAGTTTTTCTATTCAATTTTAGAGAAAACAATATATGATTCCATTAAGAAGCATTACTATTTCACTACTCTTTTACCACATACAATATATGAACATAGTATCATTTATTTCATAGTCAATTACATCATTCACATTGGGATGCACAATACTCGATCAAATCTAGCAACAATCATCAAGAAGTAAGGAAAGAAAAGACACCGTAACTTGGTCATTTCAACCATCAATCACAACAAGGAGATAAGCACACAAATGAAATTCACACAAGCAACACCACATGAGAAACACCACTAACCAAAGTTCCTAGTGCTGCAACCGTGCTCTTAAATACCAAATGTAATGCCCAAAATTTTACACAAAAATATAGTAAGGACAAGACAAATTTTAAATTTCGATCACAAACCTACATATAATTTACAAAGGTTGCTTCCTACCCATGCACTTCATGAAAGAATAAAAACATTTGACCAATAAATTAAATGAACTTGGTTAGTTAAACTACTATGGTGATACTCATGGTCGGGTTCAAGTGGAGACATGGAATCGACATCACCGAGATAGACCTAATCAGTTTTACTTACCCCTTAATAATCTGACACGTAGTTCAAGTCACATGTTAAACAATAAAATATATAACAATAGTAATCTCAAAGTAATAATAAGAGAACAAGACCTAGGGGCTGGACTTAGTCCTTGGGGGCTCATCCTTGATGCCTTACCTACGTATTGCATAGAGGCTTTGTAGTTCAATAGCTTGATTTCACCTCAAATTATATTTTATTGGCCAACAATCACACATTTCACCAAGGTTTAAATCACCACTAACTCACAATAGTAGCAAACACAAAGAATGATCAACAATGGTTAATTTATAAGGGCTCCTTTAAGGAGTAATGGTTAACAATCCTGATTACAATGCTCCTCAAGGGCCACTTGACAAAATAGATAACCAAGAATGATCTAGGACAAAGGTAACCATATCATATCTTGAATAGATGATTATAGTTGAAGTTGTGGTTTTAAACCAAACCATACAAAGGTCATCATATAACATTAATAAGATTATGGGGTGAAAGGTTAATGAGAAGATCCACATATTGAATCTTTCTAGACAATTCAACCATCATACACTTGGTTGACTAACACAAGGGGTATAACTCTTAGGTTCAAAGACGACTCTACCTCATTCACCCTCATAACCCAATAACACTGGCATATGCCAAACACATTTCTCCACTCCAATTCATCCTATACCTCTATTATTTTATTTATAAACTAAATGAGTGGGTACACAACCCTTTCTAGGGTTCTTTTTCCCCAAAAAGTTTCACAATCAACTATCACCCACTTAGGTTAAATTGGGGATGGAAAAACTTGTTAAGGATATCATGAAAACATAAGGGTATATAATTGATCCTTGATAATTTGACAAAATCAATCATGCAAAATACAATTTGAATCAGTGTATTAACATAAGAACACATTATAGGGATTTTGGTGATAATATCATGTATTTCCCTTATCAGACTTTTGTTGATCAATAAATGCTTGAAAGCTAAAGACATTCAGGGACATCTTGCAATATTATTCCCTTGCTAAATTTGAATATATAGAGTATTAAGGTTAGGAAAATTTAATACCGAATTTATAATTTCATACTGCTTGTACTTTCTAAGGATCTTATTTCGTCCTAAGTATCCTTTTAAGATATACACAAATTTTATAACCTTTGGTTAATTTATTCATAAACAATGCACATCACACATACACGACAATTTAATGTCTAGGATTAATATCTGTTCTCTTCAAGGCATAAATCTTAGTTAAGTGAAACATTCAATGACCATCACTAACCATGAGATTAGTAACAACAATGATATATAACTCAAGAGAATCAAACTTTCTCTCCACTTGACCATATTGGTATCATGAAGCCTCATGATCTCTAGCCAAACCCTCAAGCAAGAAATATTTTAGCCCCATGATGATGAAATGGGGTCTTCCATTCAGATAATATAAAATTTTATTTCAAGAAAATATTTATTTGAGTAAATGTCAAACAACACCATGAGTGCAATACTCCAATTTTGTTGAACAAAGCATTCCAACACCCATTGTTCTTACCAGTTATTATGTATCAAAACACACACACACATATTAATGTTACTGGCATTTGAAGACCAAGAAGGAAGTAGAAACCCAAGCTCTATTCATTTAGGGATAACATTAAAATCGCCATACGATGGCTTACGAACAAGGGGTTCGCTTGAGACCAATGGAATGGTTGATGGAAGCCAAAATTCTAAACATAGTCCCAAAACACTCATAGATATGATTTGGGTACAAAAAGAAACTCCCAAATATTACCCCACTATAAGCAATACATGAGAAGCACAACCAATGACCCCAATACACATGATAGGGTACAACATGTAAATGTATCTACATGTACAAAATACTAGGTGGGTATGCTTACAATCCGCTAAAGATAGACCCCCATACTTGCGTAAATATTATCCAAGGGCCTGAGATGGTGTCTTGAGCCTTTGTTTCTACTTCACCATTCTTTTTCCTCTATGAAAACCCCATAAAGGACTTCAATCATACAATAAATCTGAAATGGCAGTGTGATTCTATGCCTTCCAATCTCCATTGCTTCCAGAAAAAGTGCCATGCCTAGCCCTTGCCTTCTCTATTTCCTTCAACTTCATTCTCTCTCCTTTTTTAAAAGCTCGTGTCATGCTTCCTACTACAGTAAAAAGAACTCCACCCTCCTTTCTTCATCGACAAGCTACCCCCTCCTAATCTTGCACCCCTAACCAAATTCATTGCACTTGCAATTTTTGATGTATCTCAATCTAGGGTTTTTTTTAACATTAAATGCCACCCCCCTGATGGCTCGATCTCTTTCAACTTACATACCCAAACTTAACATTCATGGTGGCATATATTGTCTTCATTCCTCTGCAAGAATGTCACCTCCAGTTGACATATCATTTTCTATGACTTCAATCCATTCACCTAGCCACTAACACAATCTAGCCTTTGAATGCAGATAATCGATCTTGAAATTCAAGCCATGATCAAGCACATCTTAATTACCTGTCTTTTTTTAAAATACCACTGTCTGATTTGACCTATTTTAATTTTGACCATAGATCTCCTTCAGTTCATATTGCTTATTGATTTTATGCATTGGGCTCAAAACCATTTCTAGGATGTAAAGGAGTTATGTGATGAAATGGACCATCACCATATGTCACCCTATACATGTTTCATTATCTCGTTCAACTTTCACTTCATTACAACTTTGTTTGTAATGAAGAGAGGATAAATGGGATGTATATAGCCTCTGTGACACAATAAAAACTCACCAATTGTCATTATGAACACACGTCCTCTTATCGCTTCTTCACTCATTTGAAATAGAGGACCCACCATGCTCATCACTACCATTTTACCTATGGCACAAATTATTTGTGCTTTGAGAATGTAAATTGTGATGCAATCTAGAATTTCCACTTGTCTTTGTTCCTAGAATATTTCTAAGTATTGGCTTTGTCGGCATTTTTTGAATTTTATAAATCTTGGTTGTTACTGATAAGGTTATCATAACTCCCTTTCTTGATGACAACTTCCTTAAGATTTTTCTTTCACTCCATAGTTCTTTGTGTTTGTCGATCTTTAGAAAAGTTTAGGAAAACTTTCCCAATATGGATATCTTGTATGTAAAGCTTATGTGATCAATTTAAAATACTATCAGTCCGTACATAAGTTTTTATAACCTTCTAAAAGTTTGTTTATGAAAGAAAAAGACTAAGGTATTGAAAAGAAGTGTTTGGTGTTGGGACTCACCAGAGGATTCAAAACCTTTGTCTGTCTCTATTAGGGTTTCAAAAACCTCCTTTTATGTTGATTGTATTGATACCTTATTAAAATTGAAAGTGGTAAAAGGAAGAAATATTGTAACCATAGAGGGACTTGATGGTCTTTCTTGATCTTTCCTTAAAATATCAATAGCAATGCATAGAGAATTATTTACTGAGTGAATGTGAACATGAAAATAAAAATACGTAAAAATTAACACAATTAGATGTCATTATCAACTGTAGAAGAAATCAAGAAAGGACAATCCATTCGCTAATAGATAGACAATGTCATTTTGATAGAGAATCAAATAGTACCATGATTAGATGATTATCACTCAACTGTCATGACATTTAAATCACCACCATAAGATTCGATAGGATTTAAATGTTGACTGTAGAAATTCACCTAAAACTATGTTGACAATCTTATGATTGTGTTGACATCACCTTATCATAATGATTCACAACAACGATGTGAATCAGTTGTGTAAATAATGTTTGTCGTGTGTTTCTCACTGGAATATTCGTGTTGGTCAACCCAAGTTAACATAAGCATTCCATGAAATGGAAAAATTCTACCATCTGTAATGCTTATCGGGGATCAGGGGTTTCTAATTCCTCTTACCTTATGCTTGGATTGCATAGAAGAGCTTAACAGGAAAGCCCAAACACACATGTCTAATGCTTCTTAATACCTATTGGGTTTCGGCCATCAACCTTACCCTTTACCATCTACCATCCTTGAATCCATCACAACCCATCACTCAAACCTACGAAACAATGAAGCACGAAACACTAAAAGTGTAAGTTTTCAGATGTTGGGGTTCGCCCTTCTACCTTATCGCTTCCATGCCTTTGTGTTAAGGTGAAATCCAACTTGCCAACCTGCGATGTATGAAACAAACCTTTATGAGCATTGTCAAACTTACCCTTTCAAGTCATCCCTCAAAAATAATTCTTACCACATACTAACAAAATAATTAGGCATAAGCCTTAAGACTAGATCTGAGAACACTGAACCTATTTCGGGTGTTGGGGTTCACCCTTAACTCTTGGAACTTACCATCCTTTCAATAAGGCATAAGCTTTCCTACCAAACTGTGATGCTTGATTGAGCATTTCTTTCACAATACTTAACCCCTTTCTAGTGTCAGCCTTATGTATTTCTTCTTACTATTTTCTTTCCAAACCATTAAGGCATAAACCTCAAGGCCAACCCACAAACACCAAAACTATTTTAGGTGTTAGGGTTTGGGGTTTCATTATACCCCTTTCCCAACATTCTTGATAAGGTATCAGCCTTAATACCGACCCACAAATTCCAACACCATTTTAGGTGTCGGGGTTCAAGTCTTCCTCATCCTTCATACTTAACATTCAATTAAGGCATAAGCCTTAATATAGATGCCTGATTCTTGACGCCTTTAGCATATGGTAAGCCTTACATCCAAAGTTTGATGCGTGCTGCCTTTTCGGACTTACCACATGAGAAATTCCTTTTCCTTTGTGCAATCAATACGAGGTATGACCAAAGCTTGATGTTCAAAACCTTTCAAACTTTGCACAAACTTTCTTCATTTCTTTTGAGGCACATGGTAAGAGCTATGATTGAGGCCCGAAGTCTGATGCCTTTTGAACTTAACTCAAACTTCCTTTATTTCTTTAAGGAATTTGGTATAAGGTATGACCAAATCCCAAAGTATGATCTCTTGCAGAAGAGAGTAGGCCTAGAGCCTGAAGTCCAAAGCCTGATCAGACTTAGCTAAAAATGATAACTCTTTTCTCTTTAGCAAGCGATAGAAGGTAATCTTGAGGCTCGATGCCAAAAAATTTGCAACTCTTCAAGGCTTGCCGAAATGACACCGTAAGGCCAATGAATCCTTCTTCCTAACATACATTATGAAACCCTTTTGACCTCAAACAACAACTCATTTGATATCACTCATATCTCCTTCTGACCTTAATAAGGTGCCCCTTTGACCTCAATGACAATCAAATTGCCAATAGATCAATCTATCTATAGCTAGGTCCAAACATCCCTATAATATTAACTTACTATTAACATCTCTCAACTATTAGTAAAGGTATGATGTTCTAATTTAAGTGTAGATCATAATTTAATGATATGTCATAAATCAATAGTAGTATAGACTCTAAATTCTCCGTCTTTTATTATTTAATTGTTGTCTTAATTTATCTAAGTTAAGTAGTACTATAGGGATTGAATTTGTACTTGCTATTTTTATTAAAACCCCTAAGGCTCCTTTAGTGACTCTAGTCATAATACTTCATATGAGGAACTTCAAGTGAATATTATAGGAGGCATTCACAATCAACATTAGTCAAATGATAAGAAAGAATTGCTACTACAAGGGGACCTTAGCAACACATTATAGCATGACAAATTATAGTATCTATCAATGTAGATTTAGTCATTTACTCTAATAGAAGCATTCATATAAGATTTCAACTAATCTACTCTTAGAATTGAAAATGACTAAAAGTATAGTGGCACTCAAATATAGTTGGATCATGTATTATCTAAATGATACAGTCTTAATCTACACAATAGAGTAGCATAAGTTTAGAACAAAAGGGGTTGTGACCCTGATATAAAGGGGCCTTACAAAAACTAACCTTAGAAATAAAAATATTGAAACAACCATACTATAGATTAAATTATTCATAAGAATTTGAAATCAATGATGGTTTTGATTATTAATGAAAATTTAAGTGCAAAAAATCTACAAATGAGTGAGATATTGTCATACATTTATGTAATATCTTATGCTTGAAAATGTTAAAAATACTTGCAGTGGAGGGACCACTTTGAAAGAGAACTAAAATTCTCTTGTCCATGTGGAAAGTTAAAAAGTTTTAATTCCTCAAACATAAATAGGAAGTGAAATGATTGGGCTTTACAAAATATATGGTCAAAATAGTAAACTATATAAAATAAGTTCCATATTGAACATAGATACTAACTTCATATGCAAATAGAAACTAATTGATAGTATATTGTTCAATATCTGACTATACAAACATAGTTCATATTTTACATCATTTTTACAATTCCATGCTCACTAGTTTGTTAGTAAATCTACAACAATCATTAAAGTATACACCTTCTTGATTATACCCTTTGGTCCAAGACCACATTATGAACAAAATGGTACTACATATCAATGTGCTTTATCAAGTATTTATCAATACTATAACATAAAAAAATTACAATCCCTCCCTGAATATACATTTGTACATATCCTAGTAGTCTAGGATACAGATACCATATCCACATGCATCCATATGGGCTAAATCATACATGAATATTTATGGTTCACGAAAAACATTTACATTTATCAACAAAAGTAAAATGTATCTCTATATCCCTCTCTTTGAGATTTTCTATTCCTCAAGATTATAAATAATTGAATACACACTCCCCCCCTATGAGAGACAGAGAGAGAGGGAGATGTTCTATCCCATAAGATGCAATACATAATTGAATACATGTAAATTTCTATAATTTTCATATATCAACCCATGTGGTATTTGTGAACCATGTAATAGAGATCTACAATTTACAAAGAAAATTTGTCTAAAAAGAAGCATTGGTTATAAATAAACTCAAAGAACATTGGATAAAATAATAAATTCCTCTCAAAAGTTAGGGTTCATCATTGAAGCCCCAAACACAAGTATTAAATAAAACCCTTGTTCCATGTTAAGATCTTTATTATCAAATATAGGGGAATTTGAGGGTACAAGTAACTAAGTGAGTAGTGACATTTTGTGTGGAATAGTTGTGTAGGATTGGGAAAATCAAGTTTGGAATCTTAAATCACTCAAAACAACCATAAACTATTAGAAATAAGCTGTAAAATCCCAAACCAAACAATAAAGCACAAATTAGCATAAAAGATTGAAATGAAAACAATGAAAACATATTAAACCTTTTACTCCATAATTGGTTGACCCTTATTTCTCTTCTCTTCTTTCTCTTTTAAAATTTGTGAAATGTAGCTCTCAGATTTAGAGTGCACAATTGATAGGCTCGAGAAAATAATAACGAAAAATATTTAAAGATAGTGGTTGTCCAACTGAAGAAAAGATGACCGAATTTATAGACAAGGATGGCAAGATGAATGATTGAGATTGAAGAGAAGATGAATGAACATGATCGAATGAGACAACTTTCATGGGAAAGTTACCCATTCAAAAAATGGTAAATGTAAGAGTTGCTCATTTTTGAAATAGAAAAATGGAAGAGAAATGTGAAGTGGGAAATGGAAATTAGCAAGAGGTGAGTGGAGAAAATTATAGAGAGTGAAAGAGTTGAATGAGAGAAAGGAGTTACGTGAGAGAAAGGGGGAGCTAAGTGAAGAATGAGATAGAAGAAAGTTATGAAAAAAAATAAAAATAAAAAATCATTTATTTTTGATGTCATGAATAATTAATTTAATTAATTATAGAAGAAAATTTAGGTTAGCATAATTAAATAAATAATAATATTTATTTAATCATAGATGGGACTAAATTAAGGATTAAATAATTAAATAATAATAATTTAATCAAAAAATGATGAAATATAAGAAATTAGGATAATTAAATAATTAACATTATTTAATTATGAGTGTGGAGAAGAAAATGAAAATTAGGGCTAGACAAAATTAAGGTTAGATGAAAAATGTCAAAAAACAAGATTGTAGGCTGAGGACAATTTTAAGTGTCTATATTTTGCCCCTCTTTGAGACAATATTCGAAGTAACAACACAACATGCCCTAGTGGAAGTGGGATTATGATGCCCCCTTGAGAAATTTGGTGAAAATTTTAAAAATTAAGCCATTTTTTTTGACAAGATAGATTAATGCATTTGGATAGAAGTAATATTAGCTAGAAGAAAAGGTTAGTAAGAAGGGAAGAACAGTTAGTAGGATGAATGAATGGAGAAATGGAGTGATGAATATGTCACATTGATACATGATAAGTGCACATATATATCATCATTGAGTGTTTTTATTTTGCAAGTGGATGACGTACACCGAGGTTGAAAACACCAAGGTGCAAAATGTGATCCCTTTGCATAAATGAACTATTGAATGCAAAAGACAATTGAGAGGGGGGGTGAATCAGTTGTACATTAAAACTTCAAAACCCTCATAAAAATTTAGATCCACATCAACTTAATTAACCCTTAATCTATTAAATCAATTTAACATGAAAGAAAATAATATAAATTGAAACAAATCAACACCATACAGAATAGAACACCAGATTACGTGGAAAACCCAAGAAGGGAAAAACCACGGTGAAGATTATCTCATAATATAAAGTAATTACAACACCAAATATAATAGGCTCACTCTCAGTGGGCTTACTACCTAGAAGAAAAAAGAGATCACTGCCAATATATAGAAAAGAAGAAAGAAGGATGTTACAGTGAGAGATCCATCTCAATGCAACAAAAAAGTTCACCACAACATCACCAACATATTCACAACCCTACTGAAGATTGTAGTCACCTTATGTTCACTAATTCCATTAGTCTAACTCATTAAATCTTGCATTGCGCTTCACAAATTTATACTTCACAACTCTGCAATTCACATCACACACACTTTACACTCATCCTCCATCAACTCAACACTTATTTGTACCTTATTCAACCTTGAAAACATTCTCCAAGGTTGGCTATGCACCTCAATCGTGCAAATTCAAATTAGGTCATCACCAAAACATTCCCATGGTGGAAAGGAATGAAGTTGGACCACATCACACCTTAACTCAGACCTAAATACATTCATACATGCCACACCATGCTTCCATAATCACCAAAAAAAATCCATAATTAGTGTAAACACCCAAGGTTGACCGAACCTATGTAAACACCATTAACATTTAAGTACATGCTTCCTCAAATCCAAAGATGACTTGTGGACACCAAAAATCATGAACACAATTTGGAAAATTCCAAAAACACCTTGAAATCCAAAAAAATCCTTTGCAACAATTTTCACTTGAAGAACAAACTCATCTTGTTCACCTAAATAAACTCCCACACACCGTAACTCAAGAAACCAAATTTTGAAGCACCAAACCATGAAATTTTTTGACTGAAGGTAGATATGAACCTTATTAGAACACTTCCAAAATTGTAAGACCAAAAACCAAGCTACAGAGAAATGCAGAGAAAAACATATAGTTCACACAATAGTGAACACAACTATCTTTGCTCAACGATCCAAACCAAGAAATTATGGATATAAAATCCATGAAAACCTCTGATCAACATATCTAAACCACACAAATAGATATTCAACATAGTAGAAATGCAGAGCAAAAACTAGAGCACCACTTTGTACATCGGAACACCTCTGCAACACACTATTTCCTCTTTTATTAAAATTTTCTCAAAAGCACTTGGAAACCAAGCACCAGAGACACATACTCATCATCTTTAGCACTTCCTCATCACCACTAAGCCAACTACAACTCAACTATAAATCCATAAACAAAAGCTTATCAAAGAAACACTAGAGGTTGACACTAGTAACACTTACTAATGACAACATAATGCAACTAATCAAAGCATCATCACAACTTGACATTAATGCCAACACAAACATAAAATTATTGACATCAATGAGGAGTTATCCCTAGAATTACTTTTTTTTTCAAACAATTCACATGCCTTGTCCATGCTTCCATTTTGTGCCTATCTTGCAATCATGGCATGCCACAAGACCACATTTATTTAAGGCATTCCATCAAAAAATTCATGTAAGCTTTGACAAGCTAGGGAGCTCAATAGCTTGTCAATGCGGTAGAATCAAAAAGGTAGTAGCTACATCATCATGAGCCCCCATTTCTATGAGGCATTTTTTCAAACAACCAGTTACCTTGTCAATGCTACCGCATTGGAAAGCTAGTTAGCTCACTAGCTTGTCTATGCTACCACATTTTGCATACATGCCTACCAAAAAAAATTTGTCAAAAAATTCACATGCCTCGTCCATGCTTCCATTTTGTGCCTATCTTTCAATCATGGCATGCCATGAGACCACATTTCTTTAAGGCGTTCCATCAAAAAAATTATGTGAACTTTGAAAAGCTAGTGAGGGTTGAATGACATGTATTTCATTTATTTGTATGGATTCATTTTTTAGGAACTAATATTTGTCTCTTTATCATGCTATAGATAAAATCATCCGTCATGCTGAGGAAATGATCAAGGATTTAACCAACACAAGAAGAGATAGAAGCTATTAATGCAAAGAAAGCAACATGGATGAAGGAACATCGTGAGAAGAAATTGGAAACTATTGACAAAGACATGCCAATTGAAGAGGAACCTCAACCATCAAAAAGAGAAATAGAATTGGTGGTACAAAGAGAATGAATGCAAAAGATTCATGCTAAGAGAGATTTGAATACCATAGTTGGAGACACACCCTCTACCACAACTGAATATACAGGGAAGCCATCTACTGCATCTCAAGTTGAGAATACATCATCACTCACATTTGAGGAAGGAGGTATGCCATCATTCCTATCTCAACCTCAAGGTATGTCATCTATTCCATCCTTAATCGAAGGTACACCATCTAGCCCATCTCATTTAAATATTGATGAAATTACTAATGTTGAGATGAATTTACCTTTGAGAACACCACCTAGAATTTTGTATAGAAAGCCAAAGTTTTTGATTAATATTGATGAGAATATTTTGCAGCCAATGGAAGGTAATATTCCACAACACACTTGTAGAAGATATGCTCATAATTTTTAGAGATTGTTCTTTGAAAATTTAAATGAGACCGCATGATGTCAACTATTTGTTGAAATGATGCGAAGTATAAAGTATAGGTCCATCACGAATATTATTGGGTTGAGAACATCAAATGCTTCAAGTGAAAAAACTATTGTGAAGAATCTAATGGATGCATATGATAGTGTGGGTAAGACCTCACACTCAAAAGATAGTAATGTCACATGATGTGTCATTACATTGACTTTAGTAAGTAATCAAACGAGGAAAGCTCATCTCATTAGAAAGACGAGTCAAAAATTGAGAATTAATAGAAAAAATTTATCAAGAGCTGTTCAAAGGCACCAAAGAATTGAGGACACTGATTCCACTGAATTATGGGCATTCTCAGGGAGACTCCCACAAAAAGATAAACTAGTTGTTGAAGCATTGAGATCACTAATTGAAGACTATTGAAAGAATAACACAAGGGCATCTCTGAATCAAAGGGATGTGGTAAGAAGGAGAATCAGTAGTCAAAACTGTGAGTCACATCCAAAGCATTTTTTGGATACAACTCAAACACAGTTTATCGTAATTTTCTAGAGGATTATCCTAAAATTAAAATTTGTCAAATATATTTTGAAATGCTTAAACCTTTTTATGTCAAGATAAATAATACACACACTAATTGTTGTTGTAGATTACATATTGAATTTTCTAACCATTTTGATGTTTGTTATTCTATATGTTTAGATTTGCATACTAACAATGTCTTGTAGGATTGTGGCATACATGCCCTGGGACGAACATCTTCAAGAGAATTCTTATAAAAAAATTTATGTGAAAGAGAGGAAGGCCAAATATTCTATAGGAAACTATGCTTGGATGACACATGTCAGCATTGTGGTGGCTTGTAACGTATGTCAATATGTGAACATATGAAAAAAACACATGCGGTTGGAAAGGAACTAGTAGAGTTTGGCAAGTATAAAATAGTGGCCTACAGTACAAAAATGGTAATCAAGAAAAAAGGTGTGATTTGGTTATTCAAAAGATTCCAATGCATTAGTTTATGTCTACATTTCATGACAAGGTAGTGAACATTGTAAGAAAAAGTATGGTATAAAAATCAGTTAAAGAGGGAAAATAGAATAAATTTGGCCATGCTACAAGAGGTATCAAACAATTGATTATTGGACATTATTACCAATTATCACCATGAGATCCCATGAGTTGTCATAATCACAATCATAAGTATCATTGGCATGTGTCATTATTACTCTAGGTTAGCACTATAATTATTCATTAGCACTGTCCTTCCATTTCTATTCTTCACTGATGCATATCTGCACCTTGGATGGTTGCATATGCTCATATGACTACCTTTTTATAATACAATCTACCTTCATGATAATTTTTTGTTGTCCCATGACTGATATACCTTTCTTGGTGACTGTGATATTTTTCATAGTTTCAAGCAACATTATCTTGCTGCCTTCACTTGTAGGTGGATGAATCTTGATTATGTTCTTGGTTTGTAGCACCATGTTTTCTTGTTCTCTAACCCCAACATTATCTTTTCCCCTGTAGGTGTTATCAGTCATAAAAAAAAATAGATTGAGAAGGATTACCTTTGAAAATGAGTATGATTTACATAGACCTCAGCCTTATCATACTTGCCCTTGAGCACTTTTTCAAGGTTGATGTAGGTTCACATGTGATATGAAGCATCCTTAGGCACCCTATAGGTTATGAGCTTGCAACCCTTCACATAGATGATTTTGATATAACTTTCTTCTTATACTTGTTAATGGGGATCTAAAACCTGATTTGGATACCCTTATAATTTTTATTAGACATGTGTGAAAATTATATAGGGTTAATTTGTATAGAATTAGCCAAAACTACTTACACTCAAATTAAGTCTCTTTCTAAGGAATGTTATGGAACAACAGTTAAATGGATTAGTCAAGTCTTGAAACTCATATGGAAGGTATATTCAGACATTTATAACATTCCTAAATAGTCCCTAGTCTTGAACATTCCTGAAATACAAGAATTTGCACTAAGAATAGACAAATTGTCATGTAAAAGCTAGGAAATCAAGGGCTTTGTGGAAAAGTTACTTGCATGTATGGAAAAATTATGAAACTTGGCACATCATCCCATACACCTATAAGCATCAAAAATTAAAAAATTGGGAAAATTTAGTTGGTGGAAACAAAAGTTAACCCTATGCCCTAATTTGAAGCTTAAACCGACAGTTCCAACAAAAGTTAAGCAGTGTAAAGTTGCAAAGGGGTGTAAATTTTGTTTTGCAACTCGTGTGACCAAACAGACCATTTAAACACATCTAGATGGGTACGTTTAGGCTAGGAATGGTCCTCTTTCACACCAAAACATGCCAAATTAGTCTGAGCTATGGTCAACCAACTCAATCCCTTAAGAATCCAAAGTGCAAAATGATTGCAATATTTTATGGGATGTTACTCAGAAATTGTGATGCTTAGAAACTTTTTGTCTAAGGCTACATGATTGCATTGGGCCCCTCTACAATAACCTCTCTCATTTTTTGATATCTCAGAGGTATTTTGTAGCGGTGATAACTTTTCAATTGATGGAAAAAGTGTCAAATACAAGCAGTGTAAAGTTACAAAGGGGTGTAACTTTTGTTTTGCAACTCGTGTGACCAAATAGAATGTTCCAACACATTTGAGTGGGTACGTTTAGGCTAGGAATGGTCCTCTTTCACACCCAAACATGCCGAATCAATCCAAACTACGTTCAACTGACTCAATCTTTTAAGAGTCCAAAGTGCAAAATGGCTGCAATCTTTGACAGGTTGTTACTTAGAAACCGTGATGATTATAAAAAATTTCATCTAATGCTATGAGATTGTGTTGGGCTCCTCTACAATAACCTCTCTTGGTTTTTGATATCTCAGAGGAATTTTCTAGTGGTTATGACTTTTGTCAAATGCAAGCAGTGTAAAGTTGCAAAAGGGTGTAACTTTTATTTTGCAAATCGTGTGACCAAATAGAATATTCCAACACATCTGTATGGGTACATTTCGGCTAGGAATAATCCTCTTTTACACATAAACACACCGAATCAGTCCAAGCTACGTTCAACCGGTTTAATCCCTTAAGAGTCCAAAGTGCAAAATGGCTACAATCTTTGATGGGCTATTACTCAGAAATTGTGATGCTTAGAAACTTTTCATCGAAGGATACATTATCACATTGAGCCCCTCTACAATAAACTCTCTCAGTTTTTGATATCTTAGAGGCATTTTCCAGTGGTGACGACTTTTTAGTTGATGGAAAAAGTGTCAAATGCAAGCAGTGTAAAGTTGCAAAGGGGTGTAACTTTTGTTCTACAACTCATGTGACCAAAAAAACTATTCCAACACATCTATATGGGTACATTTAGGCTAGGAATTGCTCTCTTTTGTACCCAAATATGCCGAATTACTCTGAGCTACGTTCAACCAACTCAATCCCTTAAGAGTCCAAAGTGCAAAATGACTACAATCTTTGATGGTCTATTACTCAAAAAATGTGATGCCTAAATTTTTTTTGTCTGAGGCTATGAGATTGTGTTGGGCCCATTTACAATAACCTCTCTTGGTTTTTGATATCTCACAGACATTTTCTAGTGGCGAGGACTTTTCAGTTGATAGAAAAAAGGTCAAATGCAAGTAGTGTAAACTTGCAAAGGGGTGTAACTTTCATTTTGCAACTCGTATGACAAAATAGACTATTCCAACATGTCCATATGGATATGTTTAAGATAGACATGGTCCTTTTTCGTACCCAAACAAATCGAATCAATCTGAGCTACGTTCAATCGACTTAATCCCTTAAGAGTCCAAAGTGCAAAATGACTGCAATCTTTGATAGACTGTTACTTGAAAACTGTGATGCTTAAATTTTTTGTCTAAGGATACAAGATCATGTTAAGGCCCTCTACAATAATCTCTCTCACTTTTTCATATCTCAGAGGCATGATCCAGTGGTGATGACTTTTCAGTTGATGGAAAAAGTGTCAAATGCAAGTAGTTTAAAGTTGCAAAGGGGTGTAACTTTTGTTCTACAACTCATGTGACCAAATGGATTGTTCCAAAACATCTAGATGGGTACGTTTAGGCTAGGAATGGTCCTCTTTTACACACAAAAATGTTGAATCAATCTGAGCTACGTTCAACTAACTTAATCCCTTAAGAGTCCAAAGTGCAAAATGACTACAATCTTTGAGGGGCTGTTACTCAGAAATTGTGACCCTTAGAAAATTTTTGTCTAAGGCTATCAAATCATGTTGGGCCCCTCTACAATAACCTCTCTTTGTTTTTGATATCTCTGAGACACTTTCTAGTGGTGATGATTTTTTAGTTGATGAAAAAAGTGTCAAATGCAAATAGTGTAAAGTTGCAAAGGGGTGTAACTTTTGTTTTGTAACTCATGTGACCAAACAAACTATTCCAACACATCCAAATGGGTACGTTTAGGCTAGGCATGGTCCTATTTTACACCCAAACATGCCGAATCAGTCTGAGCTATGTTCAACTGGCTCAATCCATTAAGAGTCCAAAGTGCAAAATGACTGCAATCTTTGATGGGCTGTTACTCAAAAATCGTGACACTTGGAAAAAAAATTTCTTAGGCTATGGGATTGTGTTTTTGAAAAGGAAAAAACAGGTTTTACAGGGACCTGAAACCGCAGAGTATAAACAATAAAAGATAACAAAATAAGTCCAAACAAGCAGACGGTTGTCCCAAAAAGGAAACGACAGCACCAAGAGACAACAAGGTCCAGAAAAAGGACCACCCAAAAAGCCAGAAACAAACACCACCGCACTACTCCAAGGTGTTCAACAACTCCTCAGCCTCCTTTTCAACATCCTTCATATCCTGTAACCCCTGCTTGAGGATTTGAGCCGTATGTGACAAAGTTGGGGTATACCTCTTAGTGTTAGCCCGGGTATGAGTCGAAATCCCTTCACCAGCAGATCTGCCGCATCCTCTGTCCGCATCCAAATCCATGACCAGTGAACCCTTTTAATTTTTTTTGAGCTTTTCCACCATAGCATTGATGATAATGGTGTTATGCCTGGCAATTTTGTGATTGTTCGCCACAGTGGCCCTAATATTTTGGCCTATCTTGGACATATTGCACTCTATACTAGTCAATCTTTCCTCCTGCGAATGCTGTCTTTTCCTTGGTAAGGGGGTTTCCTGTCCTTCATTCTCTTTACAACTCCAGCTAATCTTCTGCTCCAAATCCATGACCCTGTTGCTTAGATCTATATTACGGCCTTTCAAATCACAGACATCCTTCTGGGTCCACTTGAGAATAGTGAAAAGGCCATTCGTACTTTTTTCTGCCACACTCACTATGTCCTCAGGCTTGAGCTTATTCAGGGCTGAATTAATATCATCCTGATTAGGGGAGTCAATAGGGGCATTCCCAAATCTTCCAGACACAGGGGCACTAGGGGCCGACTCCTTACGGACCATAGGTTTATCAGAAAGAATTTCCATGGAATTCCCAGAATACGAGACAAGTTTCGTAACAAAGGTACCTTTAAAACTAGAGACCAAACCTGGAGTAGGGCAGCCAGGAGACAGTTGGGGATTAAGACAGGGTGGCGAGGCAAAACCCAGACTAGGGCACTCATGCAGAGGCTGCAACTTAGGACATGACGGTGGAGCAGAATCCTTAAGGGTATTCTGAGAAAACAGGGACAGGGGAGCATTAGTTTTAGGACCAAAAGGGGCACAAGCAGGGGGGCCCGGGGGTCATTCTCCCTACTACTTTTTGTATCCTCATCATCCAATTCTCCAATATCAACAATTTTAGGCAAAGCAGGTAAATTTTGATAATGCTCAAATATGAGCCTGACAAGACCAGGGTGAATAATAGGAGTCCTCCTAGGGTTTCTTTCAGCTTCATCAAGGCAATTCTTCAAAGAAGATAATAAGTAAAAAGGCAGAGAGATACGAACCTTGTGACGAAAGTGGTTCAGAATGGCAAAGTGGTAACCATACACTCTGGTGAAGTGCCCGTCAACCGTGATATACTCCATAATAACTCTTAAAAATTTCCTCCAGATAGATTTGATGGACTCCACATCAAAGTAGCTATTGGCAACCTTAACCAACTTAGCCTTCTCCTTGTCTTTTTTTAGGAAATTTAATGACCGCTTCATCAGAGAACCGACGGTCCCGATAAAATTTCACACCCTCTGTCGAAAGACCAGTTATCTCACCGATTAAATCCTCATTCAGCTTAACATTCCTGCCAAACAACACAATCTCACCATTTTTCCAATTTTTTACAAAATAGTCCAGCATCCCCTCGTCAGTACCATGGAGCTTTTCCAAATATGGGACTAAGCCTCCCTTTTCAATTCTTTCCCAGGCTTTGTCATTCTTTCTATGCTCCTGAAAACTGCTCAGCTCCACATGTTTTCTTTCTCCCCCCATTTTCAAAGCTCTGTTAAACAACACCCTATAGTTACTCTGGGTCACGTTTAGGCATATTTTATCAAACACCCAGAAAGCGTGCCGAAGACACTTCTTGAAAAAGAAAATGACGTCGGTCCCATCAAATCTAATGAAATCAACGTACCTAATCTTTATCTGCTTCATCATGACGAAGAAAAACTTCTCTTCCATGCACTGAATCATAATAAATTAGCGCTTTCACTTCAGAATGGAGGTAGTCATTCTTCATCCACGTGTTTTCCCCGCCCTTCTTAACCCCTTCATTGGTGAAGTAATCGGCCACCTTATTGGCTTCTCTATAGGCGTGGGACACTTTCACTTTATCAAATTTACTTAATAAGATTTTAGTATCTTCGATCCACTTTTTGATAGTCCACAAGGGAGGGGTAAGCCCAAGAATGCAATTTATTATATTCATTGAATCACCCTCCAACCAAAGACATTTCGTGTTCATCTTGAAAGCTAAGCTAACCGCATGATAAGCCCCTATAGCTTCTGCAACATGATTAGTTTGGGTGCCGATGTCCACAGCAAAAGCCGCAATAAAAGCCCCTGAATTATCCCTTAAAACACACCCACTGCCAGCTTTCCCTGGGTTGCCTTTAGCCGCACCATCAAAATTGGCTTTCACCCAACCCAAAGGCGGCAAAGACCAACTAGCATTCTCTCTCCCACAAACAACAGGTTTGAGGATATTTGACCCAACTAATTTTGAGTTCCAATTTTTAGCCATAGCAATATTGAAAGGAGACCAGTTAGCTTTATCAACCATTTTTCTTGGAATTAAAGATAAATTTTCCTTTATAGCCCTTACGATTTTAGCATGCAAGTCCCCTTCCAACATCTCTTTATTCCTAAACACTCTATTGTTCCTTTCCTTCCAAATATTCCAATACAAAAAAGGTAGAACAAAAGACCATAGCTTTCGCACAAAAGGATTTTTTGAAGGAGCTTTCCATTGCATGAAGAAATCTTCAACAGAGGCAGGGGAAACCCAAACCACATCAAGAAGCGCAAAAATTTTACCCCAGATATTCAAAACAAAAGGGCAATGAAGAAAAAGATGGTTAACAGTCTCAGCTTCATTCCTGCACATATAACACCTGTTTGGTAATTGAATTCCTCTTTTTCCAAGATTGTCCAAAGTGAGAATATTATTCTGTAGCATTATCCAGTAGAAAATATTGATTTTAGGAGTCAGGTGATTTATCCAAGCCTTAGCCCAGAAGGGTGGAGGCTCCATCGGACTAACCAGCATAGACGTGGTAGAAGAAACTGAAAAAATACCAAACGGGTTGTCTATCCAGACAGCAAGATCCTCCACCTGGTGTTGAGCTGGTCTTAGGGCCCTGAAGGCCGACTGAACAGGGCTAAGATCCTGACTGATGGTCTTCAAATCAACCCAACCCCCATTCCTCCAGTAATCTTTAACCAAGACTCCAAATTCCCTTTTACAATCATTCATCCATTTACTGAATTTCTCAATTCTGATCAAAGGATCTTTAAAAAGCCACCTGTCTTTCCAAAACCTTACATAATTTCTTTTTCCAATCAGCCAACCAATTCCCTTTTCCAACAACTTTCTACCTCTACTCATATCATTCCAGCAAACAGACCCACGAGGTAAAATAGAAGAATTTATGATCTTATTAAAAGACTCACAGTTATTAAAATATTTGGCTTTTAAGGTATCATGCCATTCTCCATTCAAAGTAAGAGTTCTCCAAAGCTATTTAGCAAGAAGGGATAGATTCAGAACTTTAATTTTCCTTAAGCCTAGGCCCCCTCTCGATTTGGGTCTACAAACCAGATCCCATCCAACAAGTGGCATTCTCTTCTTGTCCTCCACACCAGACTAGAGAAACCTTTTCTGAATTTTTTCAATGGCCTCAGCATATTTAGCAGGAATTTTAAAAATACTGAGACCATAAACAGGAAGATTTTGCAAAGAAGCCTTAAGGAGCTAGATTTTTTGAGCTTGACTGGGAAGAGCTCCTTTCCACCCTGATAACTTCTTATTGAATTTTTCAACCAAAGAAATCCAGAACGAGTCTGATGGTTTAGAGCAAAGAGGCAAACCAAGATAGGTTGACGGAAGAGGCTCAATCCGACATCCAAGAATCTGAGCAAGTTTAAATTGTCTATGCTCCAGAGTATTGAGGAAGAAAATTGAATTCTTAGCCCTATTAACAACTTTCCCAGAAGCAGATTCATAGAGATTCAGATTTTTTTTTAAAGTCTTAGCTTCAACCACAGTAGATCTACCCATGAGAATGGTGTCATCAACAAATTGTTGGTGGGAACAAGTTAGAAGAGAAGAGGAAGGTCTTAAACCAACAAGAGATCTTTGATCAATAAGCTTTTTAATATTTCTTCCCAAACTCTCAGCCAATATTGTAAACAGAGTAGGAGAAATAGGATCACCCTGTCTGAGGCCTCTGGAAGTCTAAAAAAACCTCGAAGGTGATCCATTCACAATGACAGCAATATTAAAAGGCTACGGGATTGTGTTGGGCCCCTCTACAATAACCTCTTTTGGTTTATCTCAAAAGAATTTTCTAGTGGTGACAACTTTTCAGTTGATGGAAAAAGTGGCAAATGTAAGCATTGTAAAGTTGCAAAGGGTTGTAACTTTCATTTTGTAAATTGTGTGACCAAATGGACTATTCCAACACATCCAGATGGGTACGTTTAGGCTAGGAATGGTCCTCTTTCATACCTAAACATGCCAAATCAGTCTGAGCTCTAGTTCAACTAGCTCAATCCTTTAAGATGACATGCAAAACAAAGGAAAAGAGAAAGATTCACATGATAGTTAACAAGTCTGAGTTTTCCACACCAAAATCATATGATTGCATGAAAGAGGTAAAACATGTGGGTGTCAAAATAGTTGAGGAAAAGAGAAAATCTACAAAAAACACCACGTTGAGGAATAGGGGAATTGGTGTATCAAGCTCAGGGTTAATCCAGACATCCCAGGTTTCACACCACGTGCATGAACAGTCATGAGTGATGAGTTTGACTAATTGGTATAAGAAGTCTGAGGGTTGATCTGTACATTATTCACTCCATAACACTTACAGGAAGTCATTAGTGGTAGTTTCTATTTGGTACTTATCTAACTCAACAGGTTTTGGCTTTAGATGAACTCACACAACAAAAGACAATCTTACTTAGATGTGTTTGGCTGCAGAGGATGTTACTCTAAATGAGATAAATGGTAGAACCTGTTATACAATTTTTGCACACACACCTCGCTAAAAGCAGAGAGCCCCCTTTTTGCATTTGCATCTGTCAGTCTCTAGTTCTTGCTCTGCCTAGAGGAATTTGAGTGCTTGGTTTGAATCATTGCATCCAATGACTAAGGTTCTTGAGATTAATTTGGTCACTTTCTCCAAATATTGCAAATGAAATTTTAGTTACTATGATTGTACTCATCTTGCACAAGTGTGAGAAAGTTGGTTTATATATATGTGCATTTTAAGAGTCTTTTGTTTGCATTCCACTTCTTTGATTGCTAGTTTAGCTTTCTTTGATATTGAGTGTGGAGTTAGTTTCAAAGTCTAGTTTTATGCGTTTCACTGCAAGATCCTGAGTCATATGATATAAGGGCATCATGCTACATGCTGGTTTTACATTGAACATTATTTGAATCTTAACATGGTTGACTATTGTACTTTTAGACATAAAGTGGAATTCGATTATGCTATCTGTTGGCTTGGATTCATGTTTGCACTAATCATGCTTTGCAAGTACTCATTGTTCTACAAATAATAGATTACAAAGGTATTCACATACTGGATGGATTTGATATGGAAGTTAATACCAACTAAAGATGAGGCAAACATAGGTTCGGGGGATTCAAGAATGCACAAATTTCCCCAAAGAGCAAGCGTTCAGAGAATCCGCCACCCTACGAATTACACGAAAGAAAAGGATCTCGGAGAATCCGTGTGGGTACAGATTCTGATTCTGTGAAATTGAAAAATCCCCAAAATGATGAAATCCGAGTCCCTCTATTGTTGTATTAGAATGGATTGCAAATCACTGGTACAATAGACCGTAGGCATGTAGTTTGATAATAAGAATGCGTGCATTTCAAAATCATGATTCTCACGAAACTCACGAACGTAAAGGTGAAGATTCAATAATAGGAGCAGTAAATCTTATATGAATGCCAAGTTGTTGTCAGCACAAGGTGAACGTTCAAGAAGAAGGAATGAAATCCTCATGAAATTAGCAGTAATAGGTGGGTTCATGATGAGAAAGAAGAGCTGCTGTGGGAGAGGTGAATCACGGTGCTCACCAGGTTTATATTATGGGCAGTAATTGGAGATTGTGCTTCTTCCATCGTACTTGTATTAATAGGGATCCGAAATCCACAAAAGTATTATGTTGTAAAGCAGTGAAAGAATCATTGAATTTATGATGGCAGTTGCGAGGCAGAATAGAAAAAGAAGGATCTGAATATTTGGATGATAGTGAGAAATTTGTGCTGAGATAAGAGCAATATATTTCTGGATGGGAAGCAACGCCCGATCATGTTATTATTCTGCATCATGGAATACACAATGACAAAAATGGACATCACGGTTAGGCTGGGTATTGATACACTCACATGTCAACATGGGCTGCGAGTGGATTTTTCCTCGTCGGTTGAAGATTTGATTCTAGACAGGGTCAAGTCCTAAATCAGAATGCAAAGAGATCTTTAAAATGGAGATCACCATCAAAGTTTTGAATTCACCAAAACATTAATATCACGAGGTGGTAATATGGTTCGGGGATTCTGCATAGTGATGAATTTCACGAGCATGGGGAATTTCAGAAAATTCGATATCATCCAGATTCTGCAAAAATGAAATAGGCCGCACCTGAGGAGTCTCGGGAAATCCCGGTCATGACGGATTTTTTGAATGAAATGAGTCTCGGGGAATCCGCTATCACCCGGATTCCGCGAGAACTAAAAATCTCTGAAGGTAAAATACCCCGCAAACTATTACAATCCATGAAGGATGAAATGCACGAAGATCCTAGATTCTCAAGATATTTTAAAAGATTGACATCACGTCTCTCGTCCTTCACAAGATCATTCCAAGAAATTAGTAGTTATCAGTTCGAGGCTATAAATTGCATAATGTCAATATGAAATCTTAAGGAAGTTAAAGAGAATTTTTTTCATGAGGGACATTGTGTTGAAGTTTCATGAGGATTCAGAAAATCTGCATCAATATGAAATTCCCAAAGAGTTCAAAGTTGTGATGAAATTTAGTTCGAGGTGATGTCCCAATGATTTGAGGTGAAGCAAATGAATGTTGATTGAACACTCATCATTGAAGGGATGTCACCAAAGACCATCGCATAAAGATTCTTGTGGCCGATATGAAGCAAGTGGAGACGTTTGGAGAATTTGTCATGTCAGGGATTACCCGAAGGAAGAGACACTCGGGGAATCTACGACTAACTGGATTCTGCGAGGAGGACAATTTCGCGAGGAGATGAAATACACGAAGAAAGGAATTAATCTCTAAAAGTGCAAGATCCTCAAAAATGAAAATCCGTGGATGATGAGGCCTAGACCGAAGGACGTTGGTGAAGTCAAAAGATTATATGGATTAATTAGAGCCATATCATGGACTTCAAATAGATTACAAATGAGTTGGCATAATGAAATTGAAGGATTCATTATTTGAGAGTAAGGAGTAGTGTCGATTGAGAGTACAGGTTGTTATTCATTTTGCATTATGGAGATATCTAAATATGCAAATACCAAGCTTGATCAAGCATCATGGGTGATGATTTGGAAGCATCGATGGCTAATGCACAAAATATTTTATAGTTCAACATCATAAAGTTTGTGGTATACAGATCGTTCATTTCAACATTGGTTCACGATTTCACCTGTTCAGTGTGAGGGCGTCAAATAATATGGATTTATTGCTCATCGAATATCATGGAGGCAAATCACTTGGGAATTCTCTGGATGGCATCAAGAGCATATAATAGTGGTATTTCAGTATGAGCTAATACGCGGAAGATTCTATGAAGTTGTGAATCCATGATCTGATAAGACAAAAAGGAAAGCGGCCAAAGTTGAATATCAGATGATCGATAAACCCTTGATGATTATGGCACGATCCTGCAGAGGGGAATGTTCTAAATAATCTGGTTATGGGTTCTTAATCTTCATTGTCGATGGTGTTCATGTTGTTTGCTGAATTTTCAATGACTCACCTAGGCGGCATTTACGATGGTGGTTACATATAAGACGTTGGCTACAGGTGAGTTTTCGGTGCTCATTTATCAAATCGAAGTGCTCAAACGATGGAGAGGACACTAAGGTTGAGAGTAAAGATACAATAGCGACACCAATGTTTGAATGAAGTATTACCCAATGGAAAAGAATCAAGTGAATAAAAATGGAGACACATAGTTGTTTGATAAAATTCATAGATGTCTGAAGAATTGATTACATTTTGATGAGGATTAAGGCAATGAAGTCCATGGGAAAATAGATCGAATGCCTGCATTAGTAGTCAATACATTTGGAGCTAGTTTCAAAGCCCGTGAGTAATAGTGTAGTTGGCTTAGAAGTTAATTAATCCTTTCCAGTAGAATGGATGATTGCGTGGAAATATCCTAATTTGCAGAGTGACGTTCAATAATCTCCAAGGCATGAAAATGATATAGGTAGGTTATGGATGGCAGTTTGCACTTAAATCATGGGATAAATTGAATTCTCGATGATCTTTCTAATCAATATCATATAATGCAGACATTATATTGAGGGCAAAATTTGCAGAATGTAAAGGGTCGCAATTATTTAACATCGATAATGCATGAAGAGAGCTTTGTATTTTAAGAATCAAATTTGGCAATAGGTATTGGCCACTGTGGATTGATTAGATAACTATAGGCCCAAGTGCCACATGATGATGACTGCAGATATAGAAGAAATGAGGGCTCGAGAATTATAGTGATAAACGAGCGTTACATGGCAAATGTTGATTCAATTGAGGAATTTGATTCAATCATTTATGTAATTTCAATAATTGACGGGCTTTGTTGGTGGTCTATAGGGATCTATCATGAGATTTGTGAATTATAACATTCTAGTCCCTTTGAGTTTCAAGTTGAATCCAATATAATGGTAATTCTTCAATGATTTGTTCATCTAATTGCTTGCTCCTGCATGTTTGCAGGATAAATTCCATTTGTGCAATCATAGGAATAATGAAAATACAATGATAAAGGTTGGGTTGGTGAAGATTCATGTTGCTGTCACACTTATCAAAGAGGATTAAATGTATTTCCAAAGAACCTACAAAAGAAAATGTGCACAAGGAGGAGTTTTCAAATTGTTTAAGATGCTTCCACATATGGAAAAGTGCCAAGGAGGTGGAGATTTTCAAGCTAAATTCAAAGTGCCCCACATATGGAGATGTGCTGATAGGTGAACTGTTCAGGTGGACCTACATATGGATATGTGCCATGGAAATTTCCAGAATTACAATTCAATTTCAATTTCAATATTTAATATGATGCCTACATAAGAATCCATGCCATAGTTGTGCTAGCTAGACAGGATTTCTGGAAGATGTTTGAAACATGTGATGTTGTTTCCTTCCACCAATCATAATTCTCATTAAGGTCAAGTTGATAGAATATTGTTTTCTCATTGCTCAAGGATGTAGTAGAATTATCTTATTGGTTTATGATGTATCAAGAGTGCCAAACTCTAT
Source organism: Sequoia sempervirens (assembly GCA_007258455.2). Classification (NCBI taxonomy): domain Eukaryota; kingdom Viridiplantae; phylum Streptophyta; class Pinopsida; order Cupressales; family Cupressaceae; genus Sequoia; species Sequoia sempervirens. The sequence continues at coordinate 228,381,302 of VDFB02270651.1, forward strand.
GTAGTTTCCTAATGCTTCTAGATGGGTGATCTGAGCCCTTGGATTAATCTAATCCTGGCCCTTGAAACTAAAATGTAAGTTAGACAAGTTAGATTCCAGAAGTTAGAAAAGCCAAAATTGGCAAGTAGATTTCAGAAGTTAGGTTGTAGGAGAGGAGAGAGCTAGAAATTGTTATGTAATTGTTGGAGAAATTAATGCAATTGGGTTGTTGATTTGGAAAAAATTGTGTTACACTTTGACATTCTTATGGTTTCTTATTCTTGATTCTCAATGTTAGATGTTAGTTCAGTTCTTTTACAATGATGGTGAGATGTGAATGATGTTTGATCGATCTCCTACTCATACTTTTGGCAATTTATTGACTGTAAAATGCTGTGTAAAGTTAGTCTAAGCCATATATTATGCTAAGTTCAACCGTGGATTCTTGTTCATGTTGCGCCAATAATTGGGTTTGTGGATGAATGCTCATAGTCTGAAAATATTTTGATTTACTTAGAAGATTGCACCATTTTTGTGTAGTCGTGGGCTTGTCCTTAATCAAGTAGAGATTGGTATTATTGGGGATCTGTCCATTTGAGGCATTCATCATTGTTGTGATTGATCTTAGGTGTTAGTTGTAGCTATCTCTCTTAAACCCTTTAAAATATTTTTCTATTTCTTTGAATCTGGGTTAGTTTTAGGATTGAATGCATTACCACATTGCTATATCTGATGATAAGTACTTCCATCATTGTTAATTTGAAAGGCCCCTTGTGATTACCAACATTTTCACATTTATCAATGAGTTGTTTGTTGTATTGTCAAGACCTAACATTAGAGACCTTGGGGTTATTTCTTGAGGCTTGTTGATAGAAATATACATTTCAAGAGAGATAGGATACTTGTATTCTGTTTGAGTTGTTGCAGTGCTAAAAACACCATCAACAAAACCAATTGATCAATATGCAGTTGAATTGATTTCTCTTCCATATATTTTTGTGAGGGTTATTTAGAATCTTCTATGAGTTGGATGCTCTTGTGTAAGCATGAGTACAACCCTTGGAAGTCAAATATGGAGGTTGGCAAGTTGCAATTTCAAATTAGGAATATAAGATGACTCTACAGATGAGTGATGGATACAAGTAGATTGAATAAGTACGTAATCCACAACAAGGCAAGTTAATAGAGGAATGTAGATGTTCTTGAAAAGGCCCCAATGCATTTGAAAGCTCAAATTGACTTGTAAATGTTGCAAGATGATAGTCAAAATGAGTAAGCATATTTATTTAATATTCAGTAATTGAAGCACATAAGAAATTATATGAATGATATGTTCAATTGATTAGAAGCATAGTTCTTACTTACAAGAGTAAGTAACATTAGACTTTACTAATATATAATCTAAAGAATCAATGTGCTTATTTACTACACCATTATCTTATGGATTTCAAGGGCCACATGTCAATAGTAACAAAAAAGGAGTGTGAAATATGTCCTATAAGCATTGTAGGCATGCATTTGAGCATGAAAACAATTACATAATGAATATAAGATCTAGATGGAAGCCATAGTGGTGGGAAATATAATTTTGTATCCTTTTATATATTGATTCAGTCTTTTAGAACATTGAATTAGCAAATAAGTAAATGATAAATCCTTGGTGAATCATTTTTGAAAATATTGAAGTAGTTTAGCATCAACTAATAAAGTTGTTTAGCATCAATTAATAAATATTCAAGTCAAACCATGAAGGACAAAAATGAGCAATGCTAGGGCTAACCAAATGCTAAATGTCAAAACCATGAGAAAATGAAAGATGTAATAAATGAAGTATACATGTAATAAGTGAAGTGTACATTGGAAGCATGAAGCATACACATAATACGTAAAGTATACACGTGAATAAGTGAAGTACACATTGGAAGCATGAAATATACATTGGAATAAGTGAAGCATACACGTGAATAAGGGAAGCATACATGTGAATAAGGGAAGCACAAGTACTCAAATACACATAATCCATGAAGTATACACATGAATACAAAGTATATGTACATGAATATAGGGTATACGCCTAAAAACAAGTAAGTCACAAAATATATATTGGAATACACATAAGTCACGAAGTATACACCTAAGTTGTAAAGTATACACTTGAATACACGTAACTCATATATATTGAAGTGTGGATTTATAATGCAAATATGGACACCATCAATAAAAATTTGTATTAACCAAATAGCCATGTAGGCATACATCAATATATGTCGATATGAGTATAAAATATATACAAAATAGCCATATAGGCATACAATGTCAAGTATATGTAATACAAAATGTGTGCAAAAATACCATATAGGCATACACCAAAGGACCCCACTCAAAAGTCATTGCCCTCTAGGTGAATGAAACAAATGGGTGGCCTTTGGTGGTCGGGTGGATGGCGATGTGTAAGACACTCGTTTACCCTAAACTCGAGAGCTACTCCTTCAAGGGTTTAGTTCCTCATCAATATTAAATTGTTACAATAACAAGTAAATACACTAATATATAGAAATTACATTATAAAAAATGATATATTTAACAAAATAATCACTTACTGCCACTAGATGATCTCTCTCCTCACACAAAATATTCACATGCTCCTGCTGTGGCATGCCCAAGTCCTATACAAACCATCCAAACAAAAATTAAACTACAAATCAATAATCATTTGATTTTTCACTGACTAACAACTATAATAACAAAATAATTTGAAATTTACTAGTCCGCCTCATATCCTCGTAAGAGGAATCGAGCTATCTATTGCACAAGATACGCCTTGCTCTATTAACCTATCCACATTTGGCGACGATTCCGCTTCCATCATCTGAAAATAAAATAAAAAATTATTCAATCATGAAAAGTAGAATAGTGATGCAAGTCATGGCTTATAATGTATGAGATAATCAAAAAAAATTTGAGTACTTATTGAACTATATATTTCTTACTATTATGCTTGTACTATTTTCCCTATCCATAGCTTGTTCGAAAGCACCTATTTTAGGATTTTATCCATAGTAGCGATGCAATGAACTATTTCATAAAATTCTTTGCTAGACATGTATGAAAAATGTGGTAGCATAGAGAAGGAAGTGAACTTTTCAAAAAAATACCTCAAAGAAATGTGGTCTCATGGTGATGGAATGCCATGAAAAAATTGTTTGTCATGGCATTCCATCACCATGAGACCGCATTTCTTTGGGGCATTTTTTTTCAAACATCTCATTTCATTCTCTATGCTATTATGTTGGGATGGGGTGGATGGTATAGTGTGGTCTTCATTATGAGATGGAAGGGGATCATGAGATGAAGAGGGATGGGTTTTTTTATCATGAGCAGAAGATGATCATTAGATGGGGTGGAAGGTGTACTTTGTGAGCACATTTCGAGAGTGATCATGCAATGGAGTGAAAGAGGTACTTTGATCTGGACATGAAAGGATGTCATTAGATGAAGTGGGGGAGAGGGGATTGTGAGAGGGGGGATGAAGGGATATCTTGCTCTTGAGATGGAAAGTTATCATTAGATGAGATGGAAGGGATATGATGTTCTTGTTTGGAAATGGGATCATGAGATGCAAGGAGATAATATGATGGAGGAGAAGGGTTTCCTTGGTCTTTATATGGAGAGGAATCTATGTTAGCATGCTTTAGATTAGGAGATGGACATAGTTCAATTGATATGCATGGTGTCATGAGGGGGGAAGGTTTTATAGAATCTTCAAATTGGATAAAATAGATTGATAGGGGATTCATTTAAGATTTAGTATTAGGGTTTGTCTTGATGTGGGGGTGATGAAGGTGGATGCATGATATGTGAATATCACACCACTTTTTTTTTGCATGGGGAAATAACCACCTTTGCAAATAGTCCTTGGAGGAAGTTATTATGAAAGACATGGGATGACTTTACTTGGTAATAGTGGGGTGATGTGGATTTTAAGGATGTGGGATATGGAAGTTGAATAAGAGGTGAAAGCTTCCATGGATTGGTAAATTGAGGATGAGGATGAGGACCCTAAAAAGGATTTGGAGGGGAATTTTGGCTAAAGGCTTGGTTTATATTCTTAAGGCAGTGAGACCACATTCCTTTGAGGCATTTTTTCAAACAACTCACTGCCTTAAGAATATAAACCACATTCCATCACCATGAGACCACATTCCTTTGAGGCAATCTTTCAAACAACTCACTACCTCAGTGTCTATGCTATTGCTTGCTATTATGCTTTGATATATTTTTTCCAAGCATCCATAGTTTGTTGGAAAGCACCTATTTTAGGCTTTTAGCCATAGTAGCAAGGAAGTGAACTGTTTGATAAAATGATTTGGTAGACATGTATGGAAAATGTGGTAGCATAGACAAGACAGTGAGATGTTTGAAAAAATTCCTCAAAGAAATTGGGTCTCATGGTAATGGACATCACCATGAGACTACACATTTCTTTGAGGCATTTTTTCAAAAAACTAATTTCCTTGTCTATGCTATTGCTTACTATTATGCTTTCATAGATTTTTTCCAAGCATCCATAGCATAGAAAAGGAAATGAACTATTTGAAAAAATTCCTCAATAAAATGTGGACTTATGGAATGCCATGAAAAGCAAATGCAATTGGTAGCTGCTCCTAGTTATTACTTATGCTATGTGAAGTAATTTCATGACTGCTTATGTTGACTTTCTAAAAACCTATATTGTAATTGAAATTTTGTCATCTATCAACATCTAGTTATTAGTTATGCAATGTGAAGTAATGCTTTGAGTTTGAAAGATATGCAATGCAATGTAATCAATGATATGAATATAAACTACACAAATCTATTAAGTATAATTCATTAGTTAAACTCTTTGTTCTATTACCTACGTGAAGGTTTGTACTCCACTGGCACTGGGAGATGTTGTCGTGAAACCTCCAATATTAACCTATTCAACATCCAAAATCAGATATTAGAATACCATTCATATAAAAATTCTATTCACATGTAATATTTATAATTTTTTACTAGTTACATACCTCAGTGCAGTAGATGTAGTGGAGTAAAAAACAGGTAGAGGGCCGGTGTAAATAGTATCAACACTATGACTCTAAAATTTTATTACAATCATTAAAATAAATTAGTTAATATTGCATTTCATAAATGAAATTTAATAAATTAAATTTAATGAACATGCTAACATTTATCTAAGTATCGAGGTCGAAAGCCTCATTCAAAATGGCATCTATCATTACCAATTGGGAAGCTATAGACGTATCCTATGCACCAACTTCTTGAATGTCTGTGGGGTCATATGTACAAGCTGACCTACAAAATTGATAAGAATGGGGTGGAACCCTACACCTCAAACTCTCCCCTAGTTGATGTGTACTGCAAGACTCACACACTGGATGATACTCTAGGTCAGGGAGCTAATAGACTATAGAGTGTCAATCTCAACACTCTCCTTCATGACATAAGGGATAGCAATGTGCTCATAAGTCAGCATAGTGAGTGCTCATATCCCTTGCCACTGAGGATCATGATGTGCACTTGGTCTATTGACCCACAACCTCTCCCCTAAAAGTCTCGCATATCAAAATAGTTGGGGATTTTGTTGAGTACGAACTTGCAGTAGAGTTTTCTCAAGAAATATTGGGGGACCACTATTGTTGCATGGAGGATCCATTCAACAACCATCCACCACCTCTTCCAAAAATTTCCCTTAATCCCTTGGTGGCTGCACCAATGGATCAAAAACCTCTTGCTATTAAGGTCAAGTGTTTTATTTGTATGTGGGTTAGTGAATAGTGAGCACAAGTCATATTTTGTATTTTTTTTAATTTTTTACTTGTTTGTATGATAGATTATCTGCATAAAAATATCTACACTCCTACCTCTTATCCACCCAACCACTTAGTTGCTTGCTAATTGCATCTACATGTGTTAACATGGCTTGAAGTGAATTTGCAAGTGTGGTTCTTTTTGAGGTTGAACTTATAGGATCATTCAACCTCGCAATTAACTCAATTTGTTTTTTATTGTTTTCAATTTCCCCCATTAAATTTTGTTGAGTTCTAAGAGGATGTTGAGGAATTGTTGGAGGAGTTTGTTGTTGTGGTTATTCATTAGGATTTTGTTGGTGTGCTTGTTCATGAGGAGGAGAAGGATTTTGAGGAGGAGAATTAGGTGGATTTTCAACTCCTGATAATTCAAGAAATTAACATCAAAAACATATTAAATCTACCTAATTAACAACAAATTCACACAAAAAACCAATAAAATCTTAATCCTTTGAGCTACTTGACGATGTGTTGACATTTTGACATTTTGCAAGTGTGGTTCTTTTTGAGGTTGAACTTATAGGATCATTCAACCTCGCAATTAACTCAATTTGTTTTTTATTGTTTTCAATTTCCCCCATTAAATTTTGTTGAGTTCTAAGAGGATGTTGAGGAATTGTTGGAGGAGTTTGTTGTTGTGGTTATTCATTAGGATTTTGTTGGTGTGCTTGTTCATGAGGAGGAGAAGGATTTTGAGGAGGAGAATTAGGTGGATTTTCAACTCCTGATAATTCAAGAAATTAACATCAAAAACATATTAAATCTACCTAATTAACAACAAATTCACACAAAAAACCAATAAAATCTTAATCCTTTGAGCTACTTGACGATGTGTTGACATTTTGACATTTTGCAAGTGTGGTTCTTTTTGAGGTTGAACTTATAGGATCATTCAACCTCGCAATTAACTCAATTTGTTTTTTATTGTTTTCAATTTCCCCCATTAAATTTTGTTGAGTTCTAAGAGGATGTTGAGGAATTGTTGGAGGAGTTTGTTGTTGTGGTTATTCATTAGGATTTTTTTGGTGTGCTTGTTCATGAGGAGGAGAAGGATTTTGAGGAGGAGAATTAGGTGGATTTTCAACTCCTGATAATTCAAGAAATTAACATCAAAAACATATTAAATCTACCTAATTAACAACAAATTCACACAAAAAACCAATAAAATCTTAATCCTTTGAGCTACTTGACGATGTGTTGACATTTTGGCAAAGAAATAACAACGATTCGATGAAGAAAATGGTCAAATTTGAGGTCTCTAGAACACGAGCACACCTTGGAAGGGTTTGCAGACCATAGATGAAAAAATATGATAGTTAAAATGATTTAGATTTTCTTTTTTTCCTTATAAAGAGTCATAACATGCTCACGTTATAACATGATCATGTTATAATGCGAGTGTGTCATAGGCTTAGTGTGATGTGAGTGCATTATAATGTGCTTACATTATGGATTTTCAAATTTTTTTAAAAAAGTTAGCCACTTTTTGGCCCCCCCCCAACTTTTTGAACTCGCCCATCTTTAAACACAAAAGAGATCTCTACCCTCACCTAAATCCATCTAGGAAAATCAAGTACACTACTAATCATCTCATGAAAACTCCAATTATAGCACCACAAAATCTAGGAGCATCTCTCTAGGGAAAAATGATTGTTCTAGACTTAACTAAAAGATTATCCCCAAATCATAACCAATGCTCCCACTACACATAGAAGAAAATTGTAGACTCTAGGAAGTCCCTATGGCTCCCTATGATTTACATCTTCACATAAGAAGATAATTTATCTCTAAATAATATATTTTGTCAAAAATATCTATATCATGTCAACAATCTCATAACTAATCCATAATTTACTATGAAACAATGACACATCATTACCAATTCTTCCATTAAAAGTGATCTAGAGCTACCCTAACATCATGATAAACCTATGAAAGATTCTGAGAATAACCATGTCATGAAAAAACTTGAATTTTACACACAATAACTTCTTATGGAATCATAATCATCATATTTAAAATAAGAATAAAATCTATCACAAAAATACTATGTTCTTACACAAAGGTCCCTAAAAATTATGTCTAGAGCTTCTCATGTCAATAAAGTTCATGTCCAAATTTAACCCTTATCAATACTAAAATTATCCATCAAAAGTGATTTGGATATTCCCTTGGTAAAATGGTTCAAGCCATATAAAAAAATAAGAACATACACTAAAGTCTCATGGTGATGATGAATTAGACATTTTGTTGAACTATTATCACCACCATAACTCCCATTGAATAGTGATAGAAATATGATTCATATACCTAAAAATTGAGAGCATTAAATAAGGTCTTACAATGATAAAATCTCATAATTTCCTTCCAAGTGACTTAAGGTATCACTATGGTGAAACCTTGAAAAATCACCTCCAAGTCACTTTATGTGTCACTAGGGTGGCACGTTCTTGTTGCACCTTCTCAAAACTATGAGATATCATCACAAATATGATTTGAGATTGTTGGCAAGAGGAAAATGGTAATTATAGTCTGAAGATCTATACACTAATATCCCTTATGTAGTCTATTTATACCCCAAAGGATATAGTGAGAGAAAAGAGTAATTACGGAAGAGAAAACTATATCTAAATGCATTCCATATGTAACTTAAATAAAAATCACTTTCATTCATAACATATTTATATTGATTGATCCTTATATCTCCATATATATTATCATATATCAGTCACAAAAGCAGATCTTATTATCTACTCTATATTTATGATTATCTTCATCTTTCTTCTATCTATTACATACATACATTTATATATTGTCTCTTAGAGAGATGTGACCCTTATAGGGTACTTATTATTTAGCCTCCTATGTTGGACTTAGGTTTCAAAAGTCCTATGTGGTAGCTTATGATAGGATTTAGCACTACCTTGTACCCTGGTAACATCATCCACCTTTTGAAATGATGTCTTGTCCTCAAGAAATGTTGTTAAGTTCCTAGGAATAATGTTTTTGTAGATGGACTTTAGGTGTGCAAGTGCAATGTCCCATTGTTATTTTCTTGTTGTAGTAATTTGATGTGTCCTTAGGTGTTTATATGTGTTATCTCATCCTTCGCATGACTACTAGGTATTTGGATTTATTGGGTTGCATTCTTTCCTTCCCTAAAAATCCCTGTCAGGTGTGCTAACTTTATACTAATTGTCTCCCTTAGCTATTTAATCTGTATCTTTATTTTCTCCCTCTGCTCTTGGACTTATTGTAGCTAAGTGTGTAGATTCTCTTTTTGTGCTCTTACTATGCCATCCATATCCTTTAATGGGTCATATGAGGAGGCGATCTACACTATTTGGGCCTCTAGTTGAGTGATCTAATCCTTCAGGTTATTGGTGAGGTTGGGTCACTAAAGAAATAATTGATATATCACATTTTCCTCCACTATACTCCCTTCTATGTTCTTTATCTATACTTCCAATTGGGTGTGTGTAGCCACACACTTGTTTGTTTCCTCCTTATCTTTCTTCTTTAAAATCTCCTACCCGACCTTCTTGCATAGCTTATCCTTCTATTACTATAAATCCTATTGTAGGCCATCCACCAACTCTTTGAGTTATTGCATAAGGGGGAGGGAAGTACCTCTTTGCATTTGTAGTATACTATTTTACAATATTCTCACTACCTCCTGTAATTGCTTTGCACTTTCAACATGATGTTGTAGGATTTATTCTTTGGTAGTAGCATGGATTATGTCTCCAACTTGAATTTTTTAGAGTGGGGAAATGCTTGCTAGGTTCACTTGGGAACTAACTACTAGAAACTTGAGTAGTTATGGTGTTGGTGTAGGTTGCAACTACTCCTATTGTGTGAGAAAGTATTTGGTTGATCATATGGGAGAGGTGGATGTAGAAGATTATATTGTATTTTCCTTTCCGCCCCCATCTTCTCCTACACTTGGTTGGTTTCTTTCTAGAGGAGTTGTTTGCTGTCTTATTTTTTCTTCCTCCAAGAGAGAATCATGGAGCTTTCTAGCGAGTTATGTTATTTCCTTTTGTAACTTATTTTTATTTATTTATTCTCCCTCCATCAGGACATCCACCATCTACTTTTTCTAGAGCTCCTTTGCTTGTGCCTATGCTAATTGCTCCTTTTGTTGTGGTGTCAAGTCAGGTCCCACCTCATGTAGTGCCTTCTCCCTTATGTCTTCTTCTTGTTTGAGTTATTTTTCTCTCCTCTCTCTTATTGTGGCAATGATTGGATTTGGGAACCCTTCAATAACTTCCTCCAAGCTTCTATTAAACTTCTTGATGTATTTCACTAGGAATTATATTATTCTCTCCTTATTCTCCACATCTACTTCACACATGTTAACAACTTGTCATAAACTTGAAATGACATATATTACTATTTTTTTAATAAATTTTTATTTTTAGATTTAGATTTTTTTATGTTTGACCTTGATATAGAAATGATTATTAAAATAATGAAATAAATTTCATGTTACAATTATTTTAGGTTAAATTATTTTGATTGTACATAAAAGGTCTTAAAAAAATTAATCCCAATAAAAAATTAATATAAAATATTTATTAAAAAATTACAAAAGAAATTCTTACAATCTTAAGAATCATATGCATCTTTAAACAAAAAAATTAAAATATATAATTTTATTTACTATTTATTTTGTTGGCTATAGAAGTGCATTATTTAGCCTTCAACACATGTTTTTAGAAGGGTAACTTTTGTACATCCTATTCTAAACTAGATTTTATCATATGTGTATAATAATAAATCTATATTTAAAAACTACAAACAAAATGATACATTTCATGTTTTGACACCTTCTTAAAATTTTATATTAAGGGATTCAAAGTTTTATCCCAACTATGATAAAATATGACTTCAATATTTTGGCCAAAGAGTGGACCCATTATCTTGCACTTACTCAAAGAGTGGACCCATTATCTTGCACTTACTCATAAGAAAATTTAGATAGCTATTAATCCTCCTCCATATAACTACTATCAATTTGTTTAACAAGCTTAAGTTATTATTATATAAAATTAGTCTAAAAAATGTACCTACACAAGAGGAAGAAAAACAAAGAGATCCTAAAGAATAAGATCTCCCACATGACAAAAGTTTTTAGATAGGCAATGAATTGTGTACATTATAATTTTTATCCTAAACTTATATTTTGTTCTTCACATTATATGGACTCATCCATATATGGTAAGCCACCTCATTTAAAACTCAATGATCATGATGAGAAATAAATTTATCTTATAGGCGTGACAATGATGTGAAGAGTGATACTCATGCTTGGACCATTAGTCCTATAAAATTATATACATTATAAAGTTTTGGATATAAACAATGTAAAAAAGTGAATGCAAAGATAAAGGAATTAATTGATACAAGAAGTGCATGCTTGAATTAATAGTCTCACCACATCACAAAGAAAATAGATGCATTGGTTATGTACTTTAAAATATTAAAAATTATTTAAAAAAAGAAAAAAGAAATGGAACTCATATTATCTATGATTTATATATATTAATACTTTCTATGATACCTCCTTACTATTATTAGTTATATTAATTAAAATAGTGTATGATTAAATTACACGTAACTTAATAAATTTAACTAGATGCAATATATTTTGATTGTTTTAATTATATGGTAAAAATAGGTTTTGAATGGATCCGAAATCATTTACAAATAGGTTTTAACAGGACCCAAAACCCGAACATGGATGATCATGCTGCCAAAAGAAAAAAAACAATATATTTTGATTGTTTTTACTAGAAATGATTTATATTATTTTGATTCCATTAAGATATCTATTGCTTGCTTGATTAATTATTAAATATATGAAAATTGGTAAATATTAGTCTTATAGTATTCATATTAGTTCATACAAGAAACATAAAATCTTGAGAGTGAATATAAAAACCTAATGATAAATAATTTTGAGAGAAGAATAAGAATGATTACATATAATATATCAAACAATTTAACATATAAGTATAATAACATAAATATCAAATACATCTCAAGTAGAAAGTGGTGGCCTTGAGGGCCAATTTTTACATTGATCCTCAAATATCTAGTCCTACTACGAAATCATTACATAGATCTAGAAAATAGAATGTATTTTTCAAATTTTTATTATTATGCTATATATGTTTTAGCCTAATGAATAACACATAACATATATTATTATCTATAGTGATGTTCTACATTATTTACATGACATAGAGCAATATTAATTGTGTCTTACATATTTTTATGCTAGCACTTATTACAATGTTTAATTTAAAAAATGCTACAATTAACATATTGTTAAACATGGTTCACTTCTTAATGATGCATTTATGCACCATATTTATAAGAAACATTTCATGGCAATGTTTAACATTATAAACATACATTTTGAATATTTATTACAATATTGATGCTAGAATACCTGGGTAAGTGCACAAAGTTGAGTCCACGAAACGTGGAAGTTTTTGCCTTAACCAAAAAATTGAAATCGGCATTGAGGAAACGGGATCCCGATTTTAATAAACATGATCCCGATTTTTAAAAAATTGGGATCCCGTTACGGTTCAGGATCCCGAGCCTGAGACGAAACGGGATCCCACTTTTTAAAACTCAGGATCCCATTTCCCATAGGATCCCGAACCAATGGAAAAGGAACGAGATCCCGATTGTCAAAAAATGAGATCCGGATTTATAAAAAATGGGATCCCGATTTATAGAAATCGGGATCCCATTTTTTATAAATCAGGATCCCATTTTGTATTGATATTTTATTTTTTTAAAAGACAAATTTCACTGCTCAACGGACGGGACCTCGAGTACTGGCGACAACGACCCCCACGATCAGCAACAGGTACCCACCTACATGCCATTTTTTTGCATTTTTCTATTTTGAATTGAAATTTTGAAAAAAATAAGTTAATTTAGCATGTTTTTTTTTTAATTTATTTCACATTCTAAGCATTTTTTTAACTGTTATAGTAGAATTGAATAATTGTAAAAATAGACGAAAAAATGCAATGAAACCTAAAGGTTTTTTAATAAAAATGAAAAAATGAACCTTGAATTGTGTTTTAGAAACAAAATTTAACTGTTGAAACCTAAATTGTTCGATTAAACCCAAAAAAAAAATTGAATTTGAAAACCCTAATTGAAAGAAAACAAAAAATTTGCATTTCAAAACCCTAGAAATCGAAATGAAATAAAAACATTGCATTTACAAATCCAAATAAAGCTTTTCGAAACCCTGAATTCAAATCAAATGAAAAAAATTGAATTTGAAAACCCTAGTTTGAATTGAAATGAAAAAATTGCATGAAAACCCTAATTGTTTAAAATTGAAACCCTAAATTGAATTGGAACAAAAAAAATTGTTAAAACCCTAAATTGGAATCAAACAAATCATTTTGATTTTGAAAACTAGGTAATTTCGAGCTCAAAAAAAATCATTCGCATTGCTTAAATGTTTTAAATTTTATCTACTTTGTATGGAAAAAATGATATATATTAAACTTTAGTTTCAATATTAAATTATAATTAGATTAGAAATCAATATGTTAAAGAATAGTTAAAATTCATAAAGTTTATCTTGATATTTGTTTGCAAATTTAGTTAGCAAATTCGTAAATCTAAGCGCATACAATCGATTCCAATTGACACTAACTTGCAAGTCTAAATTATGCCAAGGCCACCCAAACTTCACCCTAAGTTTGCTAAACCCTAGACCCTAAACTATAAAATCTAAACCTATAACACTAAAGCATTTGAAATTTATGAACCCTAGACCCTAATCTTTCATTGGACATACCTAAAATTATGTAGGTTCAATGTCAAGAATGGGTCTATTTGGTAGATTTATGAAAACTATTTTGAATATCTAGAATGCCATAAAAGTATAATTATAGCAATTCCAATTGGAAACACTTGGGTACATATATATCATATGAAATTTAAATCTAGGAAGGTGTCTATTTATATAGGAGAGTTGATAATACATGGAAAGAGGTTTGTATGGGAATATATGTATTAAGAAAAACATACCACATGACCTCTATAGGATTTTTAAGATGTGATCCTAGATAATAATCCACCCATCCTCAATCATAATGGATTCTTTAGCAATTAAGAGAGATTCAATAACCATAAAATTACCTATATTTTGGATACTATATAGATTTATGTGGAAGGATAGAAATGCATCAATAAGGAGACCAAGATGGAACCATTTAACACCTACAAGGCACAACTCCAATACATGGGAAAGGGAGGAGGTACATGATGATAGTTTGGAGGAACCATGCTATTATTACAATTTAGAGATAGGAGGATGATTCATATCAAAGAAATATAATTAAATGAGCTATATTACTAATATATTATATACGAATATATATTATATTATTTTAACATATTATATTTAATATAAATATATTAAATAATATAAATACAATATCATAAAATATAATATAAGATTACAAATTAAGGATAGGTAATGTTACAATTTACTTGGGGTTTTAATGAGGATTGGGCTTAAGATTCAATTAGGTTTGTAGTAAATAGTTAGGTTACAATTAGGAATATATAATAAATATTAATATAATTATAATACAAATATAAATTAATTTAAATATAATACAATATAGGAATACATTTAAGATTAGGTAAAGGTTATAATTTAATTAAGTTTCAATTAGGATATGGTTAGGGGTGGGGATCATTTAGCATTCTATTATTGTTAGAGCATGGGTTACATTTAAGATTATTGTTATTTTTGTGATATGTATAGATTGATTCATTTTTAACATCATGATACTTTTTTTTATTAGAGGGGTAAACACTTTTGACCCAGAGCTAGATGGAACCAATGAGGCTATAGTATGACTAAATTTGGACCTCACTCAACATCTAGATCCCCTTAAGCCATCCTATCACTCCAAATCGTGAATCAATTTCTTTAAGTGGGGTCCCAATATGACATTTCTTGGGGCAACAAAAGAAGTTCTTAAAATTTGGTGAAGTTGCCCGCTGGCAACCAAATTTTAACAATAATAAGATCATGCAAGATTATAATATGAATGAGATTTCATGATCTAGGTTGGTCGGGCTGGAACAATAGTAGATCTCAATCAACCAAGTTCCACAAGAAAATGCCTCTTTCACTAACTTGGTAAGTTCATTAAATATTTCAAGGGGCACTAAAACTTTACCCTAAGTTTTGTAAACCCCAAACTCTGAACTCTAAAATCTAAACCCTAAACACTAAACCATTCATTTTGTCCTACCCAACACCATAAAGTGAAATTTGGTTGTCTTAGGAAAATATGCCATATTTCATTCCCTTATGCCATGTAATTTTGTCCTAGGATCTTACTACATGTACATCCCCTTAAGTTATCCTATTACCCTAAACCCTGAACTCTAAAGTATAAACCCTAAACCCTAAAGCCATCATTTTTTTTTTAAAGGCTCTTAATGGAATTTGGTTTCCTTGGGCAACTTCACCAAATTTTATTCATTTGAGCCATGTCATTTTCTCCTAGGACCTCACTAGACGTAAATCCCCTTAAGCCATCCTGTCACCCTAAATCGTAATTTAATTTTCTTAAGGGGATCAAAGAAGTTCTTAAAATTTGGTGATCAAACTTGCCATCATGATCTAGGTTGGTCAGTTGAAACATTTGAGTAGATCTCAATCAACTATTCCACAAGAAAATGTTCTTCACTAACTTGCAAGTTCATTAAATATTCGAAATTCTAAACCCTAAACCCTAAACACTAAACCATTCATTTTGTCCTACCCAGGATCATAAAGTGAAATTTGGTTGTCTTAGGAAAATCCACCATATATTATTCCCTTTTGCCATGTAATTTTGTCCTAGGATCTTACTACATATATCCCCTTAAGTTATCCTATTACCCTAAACCCTAAACCCTAAAGCCATCATTTTTTCTTAGGCTCTTAATGAAATTTGGTTGCCTTAGGCAACTCCACCATATTTCATTCCCTTATGCCATGTAATTTTGTCCTAGTATCTTACTACATATATCCCCTTAAGTTATCCTATTGCCCTAAACCCTATTTACTCTAAAGTATAAACCCTAAACCCTAAAGCCATAATTTTCTAGGCGTTTTATCAAATTTTGTTGCCTTTTAGGGCAACACCACCAAATTTTCATTCCCTTATGCCATGTAATTGTCCTAGGATCTTACTACATGTACATCCCCTTAAGTTATCCTATTGCCCTAAACCCTGAACTCTAAAGTCTAAACCCTAAACCCTAAAGCCATCATTTTTTCTTAGGCTCTTAATGAAATTTGGTTGCCTTAGGCAACACCACCAAATTTCATTCCCTTATGCCATGTAATTTTTTCCTAAGATCTTACTACATATATCCCCTTAAGTTATCCTAAATCCTTAAAACCTAAACTCTAAAGTCTAAACCGTAAACCCTAAAGCCATCATTTTTTCTTTTAAATGTTTAATGAAATTTGGTTGCCTTTTAGGTAACTTCTCACCAAATTTTATCTCATCATTTTCTCCTAGGACCTCATTTTAGATCTAGTCTCCTCTTAAGCTATCCCTCGTCACCCCAAATCGTAATTCAATTTTCTTAAGGGGTTCCAATATGACATTTCTTAAGGGGATCAAAGAAGTTCTTAAAATTTGGTGATCAAAGCTGCCCAAGGCCCAACCAAATTTAACAATAATAAGATCCTGCAAGATTATACAATATCAATAGTTAATTGTATTTTCATTCAAGTAACATGTGCTTTAGACATATAAATGAGGCTTACATATAATTTTATCATCCTATTTCAATTATTTAAGGCCATTTATATTGAATGGTTTAAAGGTATTTCCTAAACATGTATCTTACATCTTGAAATTACAAATCTAATGCAAGTTCACTCATATCTTAAAGATCACATGGATCCATTCAATAATATTCACAATCCACCTCCACGCCATCCATCTCCAACACCTCCACCTCCACCTCCACCTCCACCCACTCCACCTCGTAACCCCCCACCTCCACCACCTGAAATCAATGAACATGCTCTTTTGCAAGCACAAATCAATGCTTCTGCTAGAACCATCCAAGATCAAATCAACATTATTCAAAATGAAGAATGTGTTGCACCTCCTTTGAGGATGTTCACATCTAGGATGCAAACCCTTGTTGATGTTGTCAGGGCTATGGATGGGATCGTAGATGAGCATCGACAATGGCTAGAGGAGAGGATAACTCCTGATTTTGAAAAGGAAAACACAAAGAAATGAAGATCTATACAATAGAGAGCCATAATAGTTTATAAATTAAAACAATGATCTTAAATATTTATGAATTTATAAATTTGGTGAACGATGGATATTTTGTGTGATGAATTTATAAATTTGGTTCCAAATGGATATTTTTAGTGACATGAATTCTATGATTTGGTTCTAGATGGATATTTTAGTATTACGGATTTTATGAATTTGCGGAATTTATGAACTTATAATGAATAGTATATAATAGTATATATTTTATGACTATCTACTAGATCATGATTTCTCCTCGCTGAAAATTGTAATATATATGTGTGTGTGTGTGTTAGACATAAAATGAGATTTTGAATGTTTCAAGTTTATTGTTTAGTATGTATGTGCATGCATAAAAATTTGCATATATAGTTCTTTTAAATTTTGAAATTTGTATGTATGTATTATTAGTTTAGCTTAATGATTTACGAAGACGCGATGCAAATTATGCATCATATTTTTATTTTAAAATGTACATGTACATACATTTAATTTTTAATTTTGTATGGAATACGCTCTGAGCTGAACAATCAATGTATATATATATGTGCATTTCAATTAAATATATGAGCTTAATATATATGTTGCTTATCATATTTCAATTAAATATATGATCTTAATATGTGTATGCACATGGACTATTTTGTATGATTTAATGCAGGTGCACATTTATATCAAGCATATCATGGATGATTTTAACATTTATGATATCATCAATCCACCACCTAGCCACAAACCGTATCCCCTCCCTCCCGCTCCCCCTCCCCCTCCCCCTCATATGCCACCTCCAGCACCTATGGCATCTGATGAGGCTCGCTTGAGAGCATGAATAAATGATCAAGTTGCATCCTTACAAAATCAAATCAATGCTATGCAGAGTCAAGCATTGATTGCTCCACATGTGAGACGTTTTGCATCTGTAATGCAAAACAATGTTGATTCCATCAGGATGATCGATTCTGATCTTGATAGGCATCGATGAGACAAAGAACAAATGAGACAATTTTATTTTGATGGTCTCTCTTACAAACAAATATTATACCTTAAAATAATGAAAGCCCATCTAGCCCCTTACTTTCTTGACCCCATTACTTGACAACCCATTCCACCCAACAAATATAGAATATCCATAAGGTGGTGCATACATCCACAGATAACTGCACATTTTTGGGATCGATGGTATATGGTTTTTGATAGTTCCCCACATGCTAATTGGGAGTGCCCATTGTATTTTTTGAGAAAACTGTATGTAGAGTTTGTTTTGGGGCAAAAGTCTTCATTTTAATTTAGACTATTTTAGTGTTGGTGGCGGCATGCCACAACAGAGATTAGGGGCAAGGGTTGATCCCCGACGCCCCGTGCATGCACAACCCCTTGTTGTTGCTCCTGGTCCTCCCATTCCTGCACCTATACATCATCAAGCTCTAGTCTCAACATTAGGTTCCCTTAGTACACTCGTAGGAGACCTGGATCAACATGCTTCTGTGATAGCGAGTGGGGAGCATAGAGACGATGATGATGATGGAGGATTTTTTTATGGAGCTAGTCCGCATCGCCTCCGTGAGTGTCGGTGACCGGCCCCATATATGTACTAGTTGTCATCGGGTATGCTATGTGTTGTGCGCTTTGCAATAATACCTTAATCGAAAGTAGGGGACCCTCTTTGCTCCTCGCTTTTGGTGTTCCTTTTTTGGCCCCTTAATTTTATTGATTCTGCTGTTCTTTCGAGGTCCTTAGATGTTCATCTTCCTTGCCCGCGGAGTTCCCCGTGTTTCCTTGAAAAATCCAGTTCGAAAGCAAAATCCGGGATTTTACCCCAATCCAGGATTTTCTGGTCCGTCCGGATTTTCCCGGATTCTGTTCAAAGTCTGGCTCTGTGCAAAAATCCGGGTTTTTAGTCCAATCCGGGATTTTCCAGTCCGTCCGGATTTTCCCGATTTCCATGAAAATTCCGGATCCGAGCAAAGTCCGGATTTTTCCCTGCGTTCGGGAATTTCCGCCCGACCCGGATTTTCCCAGATTTCTTCAGTTTTTCGGGTATGTGCCAAAGTCTGGAATTTTATGCCATCCGCGGAAATCCGGTCTACCCGGATTTTTCTGGATTTTCTGCCAGGCTTTGTGAAAATTAAAATATTGGATTAAATTGATGAATTTGATGATAAATGCTCAACACCCCATGCTTAACTTGATATATTACACGATGTTTCACGCATTCTTGGTTCGTTTTGATGATCTATTGTTGAAATTT
>VDFB02270651.1:228400822-228472501 GCA_007258455.2 Sequoia sempervirens
GTTGGAGGCTAACTCTACATATGGATCTAGGGTACCATAGTATCAGCCACACTATATAGACAGGCTATGGATGAGGCTTCATATTACTAGACCTTGTATTATCATGAGGTTCCTCAACACCAATGACAACCAAATTTTTCACATAGGAGTGGTGTAGCACCGAGCAGATCAACAGGAGGGCAATCTGTAGGCCGACCATCAGGTGGACATCAATCACCACTATGAGAGGATAGGGGGAGCAAAGGATAGCTCCGATATATAGACACTTTTTTGATGTAGCTTGATTATTGATGTATATCCATTCATTGACTCATTTTTGATAGCCTCGTGAATATATTTTGATATATCACATACTTGACTTGTATCATGACATTGATGATTTTGATATATATGAGATGACTTTTGATGTGATCACGATATATGATGCTTTATTTTATTCTCATGATATTATGTGATGGATGCTTTATGATTCATTACATGAATGCATGATGTATGCTTATGTATGCAATTTGTGATGTATTTATTATACTTATGATATGATGTAATGCAAATATATATGTAGATGATGCTCATGTTATGGATGATATGGATGCATTTCTTTTTTGTATTTTGATATGACATATTATGTGTATGCAAGATGAATGCTATGACATGCTGACGATTTATGGATGCAGGATGGATGCATTTATTATTTTGGTTACACCATGATACTTGGATGCTAGTAAGAATTAGATGGAATATGGATAGAAGATAGAAGAATAAGATGGTTCACTAATTATCCTTTAATTTATTGATATTGATTCATAATTCCAACAAATCTATAATTATTCTAAGATTTTATTGGATATGGTGATGAAAGAGATGATATTGCTTTGTGTGAATGGTGATGTTAGACCTACACAAACACAAAGAACAATCACACAATTAGTCCATTATGCAAGTTAAATCAACATTCCCCATAGAATTCATTTTAAATGCACAAAACAAGGAATAAAATGAATAGCACAAACAAAAGCTTTCAAATCCTATTTAATGCAACAAAAATCTCAATCCCATGGGGAAATTAGTGTCATTTTGATGTGGAAAATAGCCCTTTCCCAATCCCTTGTAAGCTTGAATGATGATTTGATGCTTCTTTGACAAAATTCCTGCATAACCTAGCTATGAAAGATGAAATGTGGATGAAAATGAATGAAAATGCCTAAGATTGTGGACCCAAATGAGCATGGTGATCTTACATGGATTGTGGATGATTAAATGCAATAGAGGAGACCTCTATTTATAACAAAGAAGGATGGAGGACTGAAGAATAGCATGAATGTGGGACTAAAAATGATCCAATAACAAAGTGCCACTTGTCAACATGTTATTGAAGAGAGATGGAGCATATTTTGGGCAATGTGCAAAGAGGGGGAAATTTGAAATTCAAAAGATGGCTTGAAAGATGAGATGAAAGATGGAGTTAATATCACTTGGCTCAAGAAAAGGACATGTAAGAGGCCTTTAATGCCTTGTTGGATGGACAAGTACTTTTGGGGGGAGATTTAAAATTTGAGGAATATTCCATTCTTTGATTCCTTTTTGAATGAAAAAGGAGATTTAATAAATCAATTAAAATGATTTTCATGAGCAAGTTGCAAAATCTAGAGGATTTAAGTGATTAAGATTAAGATTAATCAGGATTTGATTAATTTAAAAGGAGATTAGTTGATTTGACCATTTTGACTTAGATTTTAGGATTTAAATAAATCAAAATGAGAGGAATACAATTTATACTTAATTAAATAAAGATTTTGATTTATTTAATTAAAAGGAGATTATGTTAGATTAAATCAAATAAAGATTGATTTATTTAATTTAATAGAATGACTTTAGAGATTAATTAAATAAAATTGATTTATTTAATTAAAAGAGAGACTATAGAAGCTAATTAAATAGAATTGATTTATTTAATTAGAGGGAAATGATGACTTAATTAGATAAAAGTGATTTATTTAATTACGAGATGAAATATGACAAATTTAATCAAATACAGATTATTCAATTAAATTGACTAAAAAAGGAGATGATTCAGGACGAACTGGTGTTAGTAATTAGGATTAGGCGCACGAGATCAATTGGTATAATTTACATGTCTACATTTTGCCCCTCTTTGAAGCAATGTACCTACTGCATTGGTTCAAAGAATAAACTTGCCGAGATCAAAATTCAAAAATTCTCTAATTTTTTCAGATGCCCCACTATTTCCCTAATGAAAGAATTAAATTGGTACACTGCCCCCTCAAGAGATTGAGCGAAAAGTTAAATTTGAGGGTTGATCTCGCAACAAAGAGGTTCAAGATTAGTTCAACTCGAATGCTTGATGTAGACAGATTTGATGATGTAGACAGTCATCAACCATGGGTAGCCTTATGTATATTTTGATATATTACACACACTTGATACTTGGACATAACTGTTATTAAAGAAGAATAAGAAGAAATGAGATGATGACAAGAGGATCCAACAAGTCCATGATCTACAAGACTTTATTAGAGATGATGATGAATGATGATGTTGATGATGCTTATCAGGAATTGGGATTTTAAAAGGGCTACTTACCTTGTGTTTGATAACACACGTAGGCACAATGCATCAAGGTATAAAGAACTAGGATGGCGATGTACCTAATGCAATGGACTTTGACTTGACAAATAGATAGGAGTATTCTTGTTCACACCTGACATGCAGAAACCTTGCTAGGATGAACTTTATAAGTTTCAAACATCTCAGACCAAAACACGAAAAGGTATAACCTATCAATGCAATAGTCAACAAGCTACCCAAAACACCCTCCATACATACCTAACAAAGCAAGTATTCGCCAAGTTATATTACAAGAACATCCAACAAGCACAACAAACAAAAGATAATGATCAATGCCCCATTCCTTTCTCTCTAGATCGTTTTGATTAGACATCATCAAGAGGTCATTGTAATGAGCGTAATAAGATAAATCAAAAAGAAAAGATCAAGAACACAAACAAGTCAATGTTCTTCATATCGCTAGCCAAGACTAAACTACAATGATGCCTGATGTTGATGTCCATTGTAGGAAGGATGCATCCTAAGACATGACGATATCAGATGATTGATTTGGGACTGATTGGATGATAGGCTATTGACACAAAGAGTTGACCAACTTTTTTACTTACTAACCTAGACTTGAGACCTTGACGTTTGAGTTTTCACTTTTAACCTACTAGACTTGTTTCCAACTGTTTCACCAAAGGTTGAGGATGACAATGATTTATTATGAGTAGATGTTTATTGCGGGTGATAGAGAGATGGGATGGATGATTTTTGTTCAAATATTTGGATGTTTTTGGAGTTCTTTGAAATGTTTTGAGGTTGTTTTTTTGTTTTCAAGGTTTTACAAATTTTGATTTTCAAAATTTCCAATGTTTTGGGGTTTTCTAAAAATTTTATGAATGTTTTTGGATTTTGCGTTTTGAATATTTTTGTGTTTTTGTGTCTCGGGGGCTGATCAAATATTAGCCTTGCCTACGTTTAAGCTCAGAGACAACGCAGTTTAGACTCAATGTTTTTGACTTTTTTTTACTTTTTAACCTGTTTTGGGATTTTGATATGTTTTTGATGTTTTTGGATTTTCTGATTTTATGAATGGTTTTTGATTTTCGCATGATTTTGACAATTTGGATATGGATATGTGTGATGATATTAGTGCTTTGTTTTAGGATTTTGTTGAAAACCAAGCTAGGGTTGATTGATTGGATCGATGGATTGATGATGATAACATTGTTGAGGATACACAACAATGCAAGGATAGTGTTTAGGAAACATGAGGATTGGGATGGATATCCCAAGATGATGAGGGATTTATTGGATTTGATTGATGGATTGATGATGATAACATTGTTGAGGATACACAACAATGTAAGGATAGTGTTAAGCAACATAAGGATTGGGAAGGATATCCCAAGATGATGATGGATTGATTGGATTTGATTGATCAAGATTTTGAAGCTTGATTTGGAACAAAATTTGGTTTTGGATGATTTGATGTGATGCTAAAGTGTAAATTAGATGTGATTGATATTGATCATTTGGATCAACGTTTGATGAAAGATAATGCTTAATAAGGAACATCTTCTCATCAAAATATGTCATGGGCTAGTGATTTGGATTTTGATAAGAAATGCTTTAACCAATTTTATTTCATGTTTTGCCAATGTTCGAATCACCATATAAGTTGGAGGATATAGATCAAGATTTATTCCCAAAGCAAGATGTAAATATCTGCCCCCAGTGTTTAGCAATGTTTGAAATGTGATGGATGGATACTTGGATAGGTGTGTGTATGAAGGGATTTGGATTATCTTTTGATAAGATAAGGTGTTTAAACAAAGGATTCTCATTTGGATAGTGCTTCATGACTTAGATAATGTTGGATAGGATAGGATCAATGAAAATGGCCCATGTTAAGATGTTTACCATAAGCAAGTGTAAAGTGTACCCCAAACTTTGTCAAGATCAAGATAACTTGGGAGATGGATGAAAATGGATTAGATAAATGGTTTTGGATGAATGGCTTTATTATGGATAAGATGGATGGAATGCTAGATTTATTATGGATGGGATGAGATGCTTCCACCTGAAGTGGCACATGTAGATGCTCAATTATACACATGATACATGTTTTCTAGGTTTTCATCATGGTACTTTCCCAAAGCGCCACTGAAGTGGTTTTCATTGGAGGACAATTTTTTCTTTACTATTTTCAATCATTTTATTTATTTTTTTAATTTTCTCTTTGAAAGATTTTAAGCTCATGTTGAACCACCTGGTGGTGTCAATGTAGATGCTTCTATCATAATTTTCCATTGATATCCTACTTGAAGAAGTTGCTTTGCCAAGATACATGCACTTGAATACAACTTTTGAGATTCGTGATCTGCTTTGTTGATACTGGAGTTAACTTTGTCTTTGTGCGCACATCACGATAGAGTGCCTTCTAAATCCTTATGATGAAGGGTGGCTACCAATACACAGTCAATGTGAGAATTGGATATCATGCGTGGAGGTGTGGATGAAGTGTGTTTAGGAATAAAAGATGGATTGGTTGATAGTTTGGAACCTTTGACTCTCCAAACTTGGGAAGATGAGCAATAATGGGTGGATACCGAAGTGTGTATGGAATTAGAACCAACTACTTGATATACTTTGTACGTTGCTTGGGAAGCCTGATTTTTCCTTTGTGGACATCTTTGACGGATACTTTTCCCTTTTTTATTTTGCCCCATAGTTTCTTTGACTAATGGAGTTTGATAGGGATAATATTTCTTTGTATTTTTTGGTATCCATGTGTATTTGATTTTTCCATTATGCTTCTCAGCATCTTTTGCTTTGATGATGTTCTTCTTGCTTTGATTCACATCCTTCTTTCGATTTTGGTCCCAATTTGTGGATGGGGTGATGGGTGGATGAAGATTCATGATGTGGCTGGTTGTAGTATTGACATTGATTTCATCATAAGGATTCTTCATGCTCCCTATTTTGACGTTTTCTTGAGAAAAATTTTCCCCCAGTGTGGTGGTAGTAGCACCTTTGTTCTTTGATTTTGCTTGTTTCGAGAGTTCCTATTTAGGATGCATTCTCTGATAAATGATCACTATAGATGACGTTATTTCAATTTGTTGCTTTGTTGACTCTGGAATATCCTGTTCTGTCTGACCTATTTCCTTGAGTGGATAATGCTGGATATCTTCATACATGATGTACTTAGTCTAAATTTTGGATATATCTGATCTTGATGTTGACAACTCAGTTTGACTGTAGGAATCAATAATCTGCTCTTTTTGTGTAAAAATGTTAGGAGTAAAGGAATCCTGTTCTAAATGAAGATCATCTACGTGACCATCCAAAGAAAGAATCTCATGGGTAGATGGAGGAGTATGTGCTATGTGGATGTGATCATGATTTGTGACATCTCGTATAGATAGGAGAGCGTCCATTGGATCATTGTAGTATCTGGGAGATACAAATTTTTGATCTTGATTAATTTTGGAATTGCTTTTGACATGCTTTGGATCAAGTTCTTGACATGGGTCAATTTCAAGGGATGGATTGCCTATAAAGGGTTCTTGGATGTCTTTATTAGGCATAGTAAGTGGTTCAATTTCCTCTTGATCTTTGAGTGAATTTGAATCAAGTGTTGAGTTGAGGATTCCTTCAATATTTGCAACCATGAGGTTGAAGGATGTCAATATGTCTTGGAAAGGACCATTGCTAGACTTTGGTGAAAAATGTTGATCATGCCTTGGGATAAATTCTTGAGATATGTCCTCTAACTCACTAGGTGATGTAGAGATATTTTCAACATGATTATTGGTGGAAGGATCGACAATTATAGGATCAAATAGTGATAATACTCCTTTGAATAGATCATCGTTGGATATTTTTAAGGGGTATTTATCATGATCAAAAAGTGACTCTTGATGTATGTTGAGTTGATCTTCGAATGAGGTAGAAACATCTTCAAGGTGCTCATTGATTGGTAGATCTTGATCATTGTTTTCAACAATTGTGGTGGGGATATTTTCAATGCTATCACTAGTGGTTGAATCTTCATCATTGTCCCCAATAGTTATTATTTTTTGATCAAAAAGGTCTTGGATGAGATTTTTGAGTCAAATACAATTTGATGTTGTGTGTCCCTTTATTTTGTGAAAATCACAAAGGTGCTTCTCATTATATCCTGGTGGTTTAACTTGAGGCTCTTGATAATTTTCATAAAAGGGGATTTTGATGAGATTTTATTGTACCAAGTATTGCATGACCAATTCAATTGGTCCCCCAAGTAGTGTGTATTTTCGTTTGTTACCTTGTGAGATTTGTACTTTAAATTGACCTTGTGGTGATTGATTTTGGAGACGTGGTGATTGATCTTTGAGATGTGGAGGTTGGGTTTGTTGTTGATGTTGTTGATCTTGATATCCAACCTCTTGACATTGGAGATATTGTTCTTGATATTGTTGTGGACACAAATCAATGCTTTGATGACATGGTTTAGCCAATGGAAGAGTGTATTGATTTTTGGGTGGAGATGTCTCTTGGTGCAATGAATCAACTATTTTGGTAAGTGTAGCAATTTTATCTCACAAAATTTGATCTCGATTTTGATCTTGACACCCTTGATATAGTTGATTTGGTTTTTGTTCAAGTAGATTTCAAATGCATACTCTTGGTGTTTGCATGAGATCATGGAAAAATTGATTTTGGACAATGTTCTGATTTGGGATGATGTTTAGATTTGGCATGATAGGTTGAAATTGAACATTGTTGTGGTTGGGAATCACATTGCCTTGATTTAGGTAACTTTGATTTTGCATGGTGTTACCTTGACTTGGATCAATACATGGAGTCGTTATCATCTTTGTTTGGACTTTGAACAACATTTGTATGATTTGAAAACATATTATCCCAAAGTTTACCAAGTGTGGATTAAAATGTTCATGTTTGGAAAGTTGTACTTGTATATTCACATTTGGCATGTATGGATTTGGCAGGATAATGTTGTTTTGTTGAAGACTCATGCATTGATTATTTGGTTGATAGATTTGTAGGTTTGGACTTTGATTTAAATCTACCATAGGGAAAGGAGTTCTAAAATTTAGATTGGGCATACTCACATTTGTTGTACCATTGAGGTTTGTAGGAGATAATGATCCCATGTATGGATTGTATAAATGTGAGTTTTGATAGTTTGGTTGACTTGGATCACTCATGATGTATGGAGCAAGTTTATATTCCATGTTATTCTTTTTTTTTGACCTTGTTGACCTCTAAGGGATTTAGGACCAATGATGAGATGAAGGATGAAAGGGGTGAATGATATGGGTGTTGAAATTTTAGGAACCTTGGAGGAAATACTATACTTTAGGACTTTTGGATTTGATAATGAACTCATAAACTCCAAGAGGTTGGATGTTGTCTTGCAATAAATTTGTCCACAAGGTGATAATTTAACTAAGTGTATGAAGAAGGATTCATCTACACACACCTAGTCAAACAAGATGATTTTGATTTGATTTAGAGGATTTTGCCAAAAGTCTAGTATGAAGGATTTTACCAAGATTCTATTTTTTTTTTGTGAGATGGGATTTGATTGATGTTTGAGATGGATGAAGTGTTTGATTGTGACCCTAGATGAACCTAAGAGGGACTTTGTTTACAAGACCAAGATAGTGAAGAACATGTTTTACCCTATGAGTAGTTCAAACCAAAAGACCAATGTTTTGATTGGAAGACCATAAGACAAAAGATATCAAGTACATGTGTGGGGTTCAATTGATTTCATCTTTTCTTAATGGATTTTTTTTACCAAAAACACTTGTCTTGCTTAGATTTTCAAACTAAATGTCTAATGTACCAATTTATTCTCATCCCACAAAGTCCATTATGTGGAAATCAAGGAAATTAATGCAATAGTTCCCTATGTTGACTTTAGTGAGAGAAAATTGAGATATAAATTCAAATACTTAGAAGCCTCTAAGGATGGAATCCCTAGGGCAAGCAATATCACTTGGATTTTGTCAAAGGTATTTGCTTCCTCTAAGGGGTTGAAATTTTATGATCATGGTTGAATGTTTTCCAATGTTTAAGATCCAAGCAAAATGTTTTGATTCTAAGAAAATCACAACCCTATGGAAAAATGAGACAATATTTGTTGAGTTCCCACTTGGATAAATCCGGCTATGCCTACTCTTAGGGGATGATTAGATGCTTGACCACACAGGCTCCCCCTTACAGTGCACTCACTTCTCGGGTCAACCAAGCATCAATACCCATGAAACTCCCATGGCATACTTCTCATCTCTACTAAGAGCTGTAAAAAAATGTGGGACGGCTTCAAAACGACTGTTCTTGCACCAACAAATAGATTAAGGATTTGGGTCTTCTAAACAAGAGGTTCTAGTATAGGCATTTCGTTTGTGGGGGATCATCCATATGACAAGAGACCATTGTTTCCCTTCTTTTTGGAACAATCCTTGTGATACTTGAACTTTCCTCAAGTACCCACACTTATATATCGATTGGAAGTTGCTTGGATTTAGCGTGTTCCCGGTAGGGTTGTTCCCTGGGGTGACTACTTTTTCCCACCAGGAAGGCCCTCTAAGGATAAATAAAAGTGAACAATCACATTTATAGTTCAATCAATCTTTGTTGAGAAACAAAGAGAGAACACACATGATATACTCCACTCACACTAGCAAGATTTTGTTCAATTTTAAGAAATTGAAATATGGAGGCAATCTTTTATACAACTTAATGTCACCAAAAGGAATTTTGATTCTCAAGATCGTTGTGAAGCGCGAGAGAAGTGCATACACCCTTTTAAATGAGATTAATTTATGTAAAATATTACAAAACACAAAGGACACATGTTCATTTTAACCTTCAAAGCAAGAATGGGTTCTTTCTAAGCACCAAGATTGAAATGTGAAGTTTGCTTGTTCAGTTGTTAAGCCCAAAAAAAATGTAGTAAGTTTCCTAAGGTTCTTTTTAATCCCTTTGATTGTTCTTTTTAAGCTCAAATGAAAATTATTGAGTCCTAAAACTTGAAGATAACAAAGCCTTAAGAATGGGATTATAATTCCTCCCAAAGTGTTTAAAAACACTTGTTATAATCATGTATGTGATAGTGTTTTTTCTTTCATTTCCATGCTCCATGATCCTTTAAAACCTGCAATACAAGCTCCAAATGTTATATGAAATAAAATTAAAAAAAAGATATGAGGGTTAGATAAATGATTAAGCATAAAAACCTTAAAATTTAGACCAAGTTTCCCTGTGATTTGACATTAGGTGAAAATTTGAAAATTTTAACTCTATCAAAGTTGAGAAACACTTACACCATTAGATAGCTTATGAAATTCTACCCCATTTCAAAAAAAAAAACTTTGAAAAAGACCAAAAAATGACCAAGATATGACCATTTTAAGATTGAGTGAAAAAGTAAGAAAGCAAAGGCGGCGCCCTTTGCAACGACGCTGCATGAAGTGGGAATTGTGTAGATTTGGCTACTAGACCTAAAAATAAGAGAAAAGCACATGAAGTAACAAAAAATGAACCAACCCCATC
This sequence comes from Sequoia sempervirens, assembly GCA_007258455.2. NCBI lineage: Eukaryota > Viridiplantae > Streptophyta > Pinopsida > Cupressales > Cupressaceae > Sequoia > Sequoia sempervirens. The sequence goes on from VDFB02270651.1 coordinate 228,410,966, forward strand.
AACAACAATCAAATCGTTTAATTTTTTAGACAAATATTGAAATTCAAAACTACTTGTTACCCAATAAAAACCTAGGATTCCTAATAAGAGTCCAAAATCCCCCGCACGGTTAGTTATAAATACTTTTTGACAAGCATTAGTCGCACTGGGTCGCATAAACCAGAAACCTACAATAAATAGGAACACATTCCTACTAATTCCCAAAAAAGATATATTTGTAATAAAGTAGGGCTAATAACTAGTCTCAACATAGAAGCATTGAAAAAATTAAGGTAAGCAAAAAACCTCACATATGTTTTTATCATGAGACATATAATTATCGTTGTAGATCATAACCATGGTTCCAACTATTGTAACTAAAACTAACATAATGGAAGTAAGTGGATCAATCAAATAGCCCAACTCTAATGAAAACTTATTATTGATAACCTAGAGTGGCTCTCTGGTGAAGCTAGCGACACTATTTGGAAAAACAAAGACCACAAATGCGTCACAATTTCCTCTAGCGGCGCTGTTTGACCTAGAAAGACAAAAAACATAAAAAAAATAGCAGAATTTGACCAAAAAATGTGTTAATTTTGAAAGATTCGCCCTCCTTCTAGCGCCAAAATGTGAATGGTGATGTTAGACCTGCACAAACACAAAAAACAATCACACAATTAGTCCATTATGCAAGTTAAATCAACATTCCCCATAGAATTCATTTGAAATGCACAAAACAAGGAATAAAATGAAGAACACAAACAAAAGCTTTCAAATCCTATTTAATACAACAAACTCTCAATCCCATGGGGGAATTGGTGCCATTTTGATGTGAAAAATGGCCCTTTCCCAATCCCTTGTAAGCTTGAATGATGATTTGATGAAGATTTGATGCTTCCTTGACAAAATTCCCGCATAACCTAGCTATGAAAGATGAAATGTGGATGAAAATGAATGAAAATGCCTAAGATTGTGGAACCAAATGAGCATGGTGATCTTACATGGATTGTGGATGATCAAATGCAATAGAGGAGGCCTCTATTTATAACAAAGAAGGATGGAGGATTGAAAAATAGCATGAATGTGGGACTAAAGATGATCCAATAACAAAACGCCACTTGTCAACATGCTATTGAAGAGAGATGGAACACATTTTGGGCAATGTGCAAAGAGGGGGAAATTTGAAATTCAAAAGATGAGATGAAAGATGGAGTTAATATCACTTGGCTCAAGAAAAGGACATGTAAGAGGCCTTTAATGTCTTGTTGGATGGACAAGTACTTTTGGGGGGAGATTTAAAATTTGAGGAATATTCCATTCTTTGATTCCTTTTTGAATGAAAAAGGAGATTTAATAAATCAATTAAAATGATTTTCATGAGCAAGTTGCAAAATCTAGAGGATTTAAGTGATTAAGATTAAGATTAATCAGAATTTGATTAATTTAAAAGGAGATTAGTTGATTTGACCATTTTGACTTAGATCTTAGGATTTAAATAAATCAAAATGAGAGGAATACGATTTATACTTAATTAAATAATTTTTTTGATTTATTTAATTAAAAAGAGATGATGTTAGATTAAATCAAATAAAGATTGATTTATTTAATTTAATAGAATGACTTTAGAGATTAATTAAATAAAATTGATTTATTTAATTAAAAGAGAGACTATAGAGGCTAATTAAATAAAATTGATTTATTTAATTAGAGGGAAATGATGACTTAATTAGATAAAAATGATTTATTTAATTAAGAGATGAAATATGATGAATTTAATCAAATATAGATTATCTAATTAAATTGACTAGCAAAGGAGATGATTTAGGACGAATTGGTGTTAGTAATCAGGATTAGGTGCACGAGATCAATCGATATAATTTACTTGTCTACACTTTGCTTCTAGGACTTTGTTTAATTCATCATAGCAACCCTTATTTTTGATATAGAAAATAAATACGATGCACCAAGGTATGAAGAACCAAGGTGACATTGTATATAATGTGATGGATTTTGACTCTAAAAATAGATAGGAGTATCCTTGTTCATACCTGACATATGAAAACCTTGTTTGACCATGTGAAATATTGAGCCATCAAAGTGAGTAGACTAATACACAAAAGGTATGGAGAATCTGATATTTCCTATCCATTGTTTTACTTGAGACTATCCCAACCCATGTAAGATAAGTATTCACTAAGGTTATACTACAAGAATATCCAACAAACACAACAAATGATCAATGCCCCATTCCTTTCTCTCTAAGTCATTTTGTTAGACATCATTGAGAGATCATCAGAGTGAGCCAATAAGATAATGTTCATCAAAGCTCGCACCTCTCCGAAAACCTTATGGGAAATTCAGTGAGTGGGGGACTAATTTGCACCTCACTGAATACCTCTGGGATTTTTATAAAAAGTCAACTCTTCTTTATGTTGGGATAAAAGGTAGAAAGAAGTGAAAATAAAACATGAAAATGGTGATGCACCAAAGATTTTACAACATTTCAAACCTCAACTCATTTCCTATGAATGATATAATAGACACATAATGCCACAAACTCTTCATTGTTGGGAAGAGAACGAGCAACAAAGGCTAAGTGAAAGCATAGTGCAGCATTTCAAATCTCCTAGTGGGAAGCACTCATTAAGGTTCGATCAAACATAAGAAAACCCCAAAAGTTAACAAAAATACCCAAAAATTGCAGAAACCCTTCCTCCTTTTACAATATAATATGAAAGAATAACAACCCTTAAAGAAAATGGAAAAGTTCAACATACATATTTTGATTTCTGAAAGCTATCATTCAATCATAGAAGCTTACAGCATGAAAATTAACTACCTGAACTATTAAAGTAAGCTTAACACAATGTTTTAACATGAAACAAAAACATAAAGAAAAAACTTGACAAAGGCCATAACATGTACAGTTTCAAATATTTCTTCTAAATAGATCGAACTTTAATATCAAATGAACTAAAAAAAAGGTCAGATGCCAATCTAAGGATAGTTTGAGTTAAAAGTATAACATGCCCGAGAATAGCAGTGTCTTCTAAAGCTTTCAACTTCTGAAAATATCTCTAAAACTAAGGAAAAACTTATTTGCATATGTTGTCGACCCCTATTTATAGCTAGAAGAAGAGAACACTGCCACCAACATTCCAGAAGCATAAACTACTAGATGCCTACACCTAATAGCCCATGATCCAATCTTAGATCTTTATTAGATCACAACAATCTTTTCTCATTAAGTACCAACTGCTTTATTAATGACTTAGATATTTAGCAAAGATTGCAATCTAAAAATAATCAGATCTAACACATCTTGGAAAAAATTTGATTGATCAATCATACAGATTGATGGCGCTGACTCGAAGGTTCCACCATGAAGACAATACATCCACTACTTTCTGACAGACTCTGCCTGAAGAGACCCTTCCACAAAAATAACAACTGCTTGGATGAATAGATGACATGTCGAGCGAGCGTGCAATCTAAAAACTAAGAGAATGGCTTTGAGGAAAACCCTGCCAAGATGACATGTGTCTCAGCTCGCACTTGAAGAGAAAAGCAATATATAAAATTTGCGCAACCACCATGTGGCACATTGTGTGCTTTTTGGAGTAGTTTTCTTTTCATTAAGCGTGAACTCTTCCCGAAGCTGAAAAAAGGTAAAAGCCAAAAACCCAAAAGATTTGAAAAGCAAAATTTGCTTTATAGTTCTAGCGAATCATAGGTGGCCTTTGCTTGTGGAGGCACAAACCTAGAGGTCTAGAAACTCTTGGAGTTTGAGGAAGGTGGAGTTTTGTACTTCCCAATCCAAATCAGTGGGCCGAATGAGAGTGCGAAGGATCTCATATGCTTGATCCAACCCAAAAACTTAAAAGAAACAACTCCCCATCTTGACGAAATGACCCCAAGGTGGTAATAGAGCTGAGAAAGAGGAAGAATTTCCTTCTCGATTTCGTCAACAGCGGGTGACAGGCTTATAATTGGGAGTTCTATAGAAGTCTAGACCTTATGTTTGATTGCATCCACAATCTGTTCAACCTATAATGCCTCTCCATCTGGTGAGAATTTAAGGGAAGGCAAACTGAAGTCAAGAAGAACATTGAAATCTTTTTTGATTTCATCGACCCTTTTATTCAAAATTGCTTGGAATTCTTTGCTTTTTGTTGTGACCTTGTAGAAATTGATGAATTCACTTGCTTTCCTTGAGGCGACCCTCTAATCTAGAATTTTTGCACCTCTTAGAGCTTCTTTAATGGCCTTGCATAACCTAGAAATCAGGGTTTCTAACTCCGCAACCTGAGGAGCATAAATCTATAGAATTTTGTCAGCCACCAAGCCAACCTTCTCATTTAATTCTTGAGCATCCCTTAGAAATTGCAGGACTATTTTGAGAATGGCAACTGTAATTATGATCCTTTCCCAATGTGTAGATATCAATCTTTTCAATATCAGGAGGGTCCCAGATCCTTGCATAATAGCTAATTCCTGATGGAATTGAGCTTCTCTTTCCCTTATATTCTCCTCTATTTGATTCTTCTCCTGGAGGGCATTTGTTAGTTCAAAACTCAACCTTCTGACCTCTTGATCGTGAGCCTGCAAAGCAGACTCGATCTCTTTCTTTTCCCTCTTTGTCTCCTCTTTGAATTTTCGTAGATCATCTAAAGCCTGAGATCAGACACTATCCAACTCCTTCTACATATTTTCTTGAATACATTGGTACTCTATATTTTTTTAGCGCTCAGTAGCAAGCTCAACCCTTAACTTTTCAATCTCGACATAAAGTTGGATCTATTCACTTTGGGCCTCCTCAAGCAACTTAGTTGCTTCTCCTTACTAGTCTTGTATTTGTCTTATGCGGGCCATCTCGACATCTTTACCCTTGATTTCACCCTGCAGCCTACTCACAACGTCCTTTACATTTACTAGCCTAGCCTTGCGCTTCTTCAATTTCTTGTCCAACTTCTCATAATTAGTATAGACCACTTTCTGGGCGGCCTTAGCTAGAACCACCTTATCACACAAGTGAGTTTCATTTAAGTCCAAGCCCATATCCCTAATGTCACAATCCCCCATTTGCATTTCTCCCTCTAGCTTGGATACTAGTGGCTTCATGGTAGCAATCAACAAGGAGTTTCACTCTTCATCGAAACAAGCCTCAATCTTCTTAGTCACTGGTTATGCCGCATTTTTAATTTGCCGCTTCTACTTTCTAGCATGTCACGCTTGCTTTGTTGCATCAAAATGACCTTGAAGACTTTGTGGGGTGTTGATGCTTTGTGCAACAATGGAAGGACTTGGAGGGAGATTGAATAGAGTGATGGAAGGAGAAACCTCGACTGAATGGGATTGCAGAGAGGCAAAGGGGAGCGCTATCATTGAAAACGACGGGATACCATATGGGGATTGTAGAGTGGGAACACTCATTGGAGTGAAAGGGAAAGTGGGTGGAAAAATTGACATTTTCCCAGAAGTAGATGGGCTTGGTGAAATTGGAAATATGGATGCTTCAACTTTTTCAATGGGGGCCCTTGATAGGGCGATTGAAGAATCAATCGTGGCCAACACAGATGATGCTCGCTCGACACGTAAGGTTTCCTCATTGGGCTCATTGTTGAATATGGTAGGGGGTTTGTTCAGAACAAAAAGATTGGAATCTGCAGTCGAAGGACTCTTTTTAGTAGAAGGGGGCAGATGATCAACCAAAGATGCAGAGGTAGAAAGAAGAGGGGGAGTAAAACTTACTTGGGCTACTGAAGCTGAATCTTGGTGGAGCAGAATCCACTTCTTCTCCCCTAGTTGTTGCACTAGGCACACCTAAGTCCTAGACTCATCTCCTCTTTGTATGAGTGGAACCAACAAATTTTGATCCTTTGGTAGCCGATGCGGATGATACCTAACCTTAAGTATCCATGACAGATCGCTTTGGGGACTTTCGGGTCCTCTTTCCTTTTCCTCAAGCACTGAAAAAGGGTGCAACTTGTGGGTCCTTTTGTTTTGACCCCTTTCCTTTGTGGAGCTTGTGATGCTAAGAAGTGTAGAGTGGAAGCTCTTCTTGCTCAATCTCTTGATCGGTCTCAAGATTACTATCCTTAGTGTTAGCCTCTTTATCATAAATTTCATCAAACTTTTTATCATGTGCCTGGAGCTCTCCATACATGGTGTTGAGGCACCTCATTTCCTATCAGAACCTCTAGAAGTCTACCCTCTTTCTTTCCAACCATCCTAGGTGCTTTAGCTATGTATTTAGGGACATGCCTATCGGAAGGCTCAAATGATATTCTACTGTCTTGACATAAAATTCAAGCCACAGTGGTCGGTTGAATGGTATGTGGGCTAAGTCGATAAATAGTTCTGGCCTTTCTTTGGTTGGGTTCCTTCTTGATTCAAAATACTCCCAACTCTCGTGCTTGAAAGTCAGGAGGTGCCTCATAAGATTGTAATCCCATGTGTCACAAATGAGAAATAGGCCAAGGTGCACCAATTTTTTTGTAAGTACATCCTATGCCTTTCTTTTCATCAATGTTACCTAGTTGTTGGCAATGGCGAGAGGAGTCGAGTAAAGCCATATCTTGTGCTTTCTAGTGCCATATATGTTGGTGATAGTTAACTGATTACAAATTTGGGGAGCCTAAAAGGCTCCTTGATGAAACCATGAAATCTGATGAATGTGAATACATTTCCTAGAAAATAATCCATTGGGGTCTGCAAGGTCCTCATTCATTGTAAGGCCTCAAGAGAGAAATGTTCTGGAGGTCGTGGGGACAAGTCTAGAAGCATTGGCCTCATAAAATGCTCTACAAACCAATAATAATCCCATGTTTTTGAAAGCACATGGGTCTAGAACAAAATTGGTCAGTATGACCCCTTTACATCAAACCTAAACAATGAGACATTCCTCTCAAGGAACTCAGAGTTTTGGTGTAAAATCAGATGCACCAGAAAAGAAGAATACCTAAATTTACATTTAGTGTCATAATTCCTCAACTATTCCAGCATCTTTTTTGCTATTATATCTATAAAATCATAATATTTCTGGCTCTTTTCTTTTGTTCAGCATAAAGGCCAAGCCCATCTGAAAAGGATGAACTCCTCTATCATCGTTGTGATCATATACATAGGTTGACATTGTGAAAACAACTTGAAGATCTGCTTTGAATTTCTCGCTTGATACAAGGAAGAGGATTTGACCTCATTCTGACTTCTCCTTGGTTGCATCCTCATAAAAGGCCAATTTTCTAGTTCTAGTGTTCTAGAACTCTTCCATAGCTTCCTGGTTGAAACTCTCAGTGACCCAATTTGCAGGGATGCAAAACATATCTTGAATAGCTACTGCATTGATCGTAACCCTTATTCTTCCACTGACTATAACTCCTTTTTCTTTGTCGGACCTCCTACCACATGCATCTACCTGCTTTGGGCATGGGTGTGCAGTAGGCAACATGAATTGTGGCAACCCATAATTCCAAAGTTGTGATGCAAAACCTTTAGCTACCCCATGTTTCATCATTCTTTGAAAATCCACTTCTCTTATGCTTTTAGGGTTTGCCACCACCTGTGGGTAAAAAATGTTGTCTACAAAATCTAGCATGACTTGCTTTGTATGGTCACCTACCTCTACCAGTTTGGTATAGGCAAAATTTGGCTCTTTCGGCATTGGTGCATTTGTGAACGACTCTCTCCCAAAGACATCTATATAGCTTGGTTTTTTAGATGAGGGTTTAGCCTTTCTTCTAGAAGTTGATGCTTCTGCCATTGTTGTACGTCAAAACTTTGCAGAGAGCTTCCTTAAAAATGGCTACTTGCATTTTTCTACTCAGCAAAAAATGCTTTTAGGTGCATTCAATACTTCTTGCATGTACATGCATTAAAACACTACCATTACCTTTGGCTTACTAAATTCCACCACTGAGGTGATATGTGTGGATTTTGGATTCGTATCCCTCGAGAATGCCAAAATCGCTATGAGAATGGAATTAGTACATTCTCCTCGCCACCTCTTTCACAAATAAGCTTTATGTTTCTGGATAGTGTGCTTTTAGCCATGGAAAATGTGCTTAAGTAGTGTAAGCTACTTTGAAAAGATGTGCTTATTTAATTTTCTAGGACTTAGCACATTAATCAATGTCTTTTCACATAAATAAGCAAGCTAGCATTGATGATGGCAATGGACACATGGCAACGATTAGCATACGTGAGCATTTACTCCCAACACCCAAATTTATTTCTCTAGGAATGATGACAAATTTTTCGTACGATTCGTTCCTTTCCCTTCAGTTGCTTTGATATTTTTTTGTTGCTGTTCGACGAGTGATAGGTTTTCCATTGGTCAAGCTTGCCAACATGCCCTTTTCTATAAATAACTATGCCACCTTAGTGAAATATTCATTTCAAAAATCTCTTTTTAGCTAGCAAGCCTTCCTCACAGTATCCCATTCCACTAGCTTTAGCATGTTTGCTATCATGTCATCTCGCCTAGGCACTTCCATTCGACTCATGGCACAAAGGCCACAATACTCCTTCGTGGAAAAAATTACCAGTGACCGAATTAAGTGCTTGGAAAGGAAGAATGACCGCCTCATTTTTGTGGCATTTAAGTGGGTGCTCGACAAGGACTATGTGAAGGATGAGAACCAACCGTGCTATAAATCCAATGTCATTTCTTGCTTTGTGAACCCTCTTCTCGAATTGGATATATCCAAGCCTTGGATAATCACATTGTGTCATGCCATGTTCAACTCTCTGTACTTGGACGAGCTCGGTGAAATTGTACAAGTGGCCATCCCTGGTGGTGGTAATCTGAATGCCATGGACCTTTGTATACACATCGACTATAGGGAGGACGTGGTCTGGTTGCCTCTACTTACTGATTTTCAGACCATCGATCTTGAGAGGCATTGCTTTCTATCTCGTCCTACGGCTACATTCCTCCTGAGGGAGTTTGGCGTAGAGCATGTTCTCGGGTTGGATTGGAAAAAGTATTTTGAGTTTCTAGCATACAACCATGGGAACGAGGATTGAGGTCCTTGGTATGTCGAGCTTGCCCATGTTGTGTTGACCCCTTTCCTTTCTGTTGAAGAAGAAGAAGAAGAAGAACCTGATGAAGTTTTGTTTTGACTACGTAGCAATGTACTGGAGGATTTAATTTTACTGCCTTTCTAGCATGCTTCCTCCCTTTTTCCCTTTTGCACTGTAATCATTTTTTGGGTTTGTTCAAAAAAGCTTCAAGCTTCTCAAAGCTTTGAGCTCGTACTATATTATAATTTTTTCAATGAATATAATATATAATATGCTTTTGCTTCTTCTTTTTGTTATTCTCATGGTTTATTCACAAAACTTTAAAAAAATGTATTTTACAATTTTTTTTACATATGGTACATAATTGTGATTTTAAAAAAAAGAAATCACGCACTTTAATGGAATAATTTCAGATGAATATCATTTACCGATATATCCAAACCATTACCTTCCATATCTTCTAGCTCATACACATTATTTTCCTTACATACATTGATGCGGAAGGGACCCTTCCATAGGGATTCAAATTTTGCATGTTGCCCTGGTTTTGCAGTGCGCTCATTGTACTTTAACAATAGGCTCCCCAAATCTAGGTTGAAGGTCTTTTTGTTGAACCATCGTTTAACTATCTGTTGGTGACCGATCATGGCTTCATAAGATTTTCCCATTTTTTTCAAGGTTTAGGAGTTTTTCCAACCTTATTTCCATCTCGTTGCTTTGCTTGATTTCCAAAGCCTTTATCAGTTGTAATGCCAAAATTTCTATAGAAACAGATAAAACCACCTCTTTTCCGTATACTAGCTCATAAGGGGAAGCCTTCAAGATTTGCTTGGGTGTAATTCTATTGGCCCATAGAGCAGCTCGTAGGTGCTTGTGCCACTCCCTTTTTTTTTCTGATCCAATGTGCTTGATCAACCTAATTAGGTTTTTGTTGGTTGATTTTGCTAGCCCATTTGCTTGCGAGTAATAATTCAATGAAGTCTTGAGGTAGACCCCATGTTTGAGAGTGAAATATGACATTCTAGATCCCACAAAAGCTCACGTATTTTCAGATATGATGGTCTTTTGTGAACCAAACCTTGCCACCAACTCTTCAAGAAAGTTGACAATTTCAATTTTTATAGCTTTTTTTAGGGCAATGGCTTCCATCCATCTTGTGAAAAAGTCGATTGTTGTAAGTATCCACTTATGGCCTGTATTGGAAATAGGATTTATCATTTCGATGAAATCCAAACCCCATTAAGCAAATGGCTCCTCGATTACAATCGGTTTTAGGGGCATGGAAAAATTCTTATGCTTGCTAACAAAATATTGACACTGCGTGCACCTTCGCAACAAATGGTGCACCTCGAAGAACATAGAAGGCTATTAGTATCCTTTCCATATTATTTTCAAAGTGATAATATTGGTGAGGTAATGTCCACCCTCAGGACTACTATGAAATTCATTCAAAATTCTTTCCACTTATGACTTATTCAAGCATCGAAGCAAGATTCCATCATAATTCCTTTTAAACAAGATGCCTTCAATTAGTACATACCTAGTACCTTGCAGTCAGTAGTATCACCTTTTATGGGTGGAATGTTGATTAGGTATTTCCCTTTTTGCATATATTGTATTTGATTAGCCACCTATGATTCGTTAGACTCAAACTGGTTTGTGTAAACCTGGTCAGTTTTTTCCTTCTTCAAAGAGCTTAACTCTTATGCAATGTATTTGCACAAACCTCTTCCTTGAACCATTTTGGTTGGTCTAATATCCACATCATATTCTAGGATCTTGGTGATCTAGTTGGCCCTTTTCTTAGTTATTTTTCCTTTAGTGATATACTCCTAAACACTGGGATGGGTGACAAGAATGGTGATTCTATTGGTTGATACCAGGTGTCAGAATTTCTTTAGGCTCTTAACAATAGCAAAAGCTTGTTTCTCAACAAAGTTGTACCTAGCCTCATATCCTTTTACAGTCCTGGAGTGGAATGTGATGGGATGCTCTCCGTTATTTTCTTCATCCTTTTGAGTAAGCACTGAAGCTATGCTGAACTGGCCACTGTAGATGTAGAATAATAAATCCTTGGAGAAGTATGGGTTAGCTAACACTGGGGCTGCGGAGATGGATTCCTTTATCCGCTCAAAAGTTGTCTTGCCTTCAGGGGTCCATTTGAATATTAGATTATTTTTAAGCATCAACATAATAGGTCTCGCGATGCATGTGAAGTCTGAAATGAATCTACTAACAAAATTAATCTTCCCCCAAAAACATTGTAGCCCCTTTTGGTTGACTAGTAACAGTAACTCCATTATAGATTTCACCCTTTTAGGATCTATCACTATTCCTTCCTTTGATACCAAAAAACTAAGTAGCTTGCCTTGGGGTACCCCAAAGACACATTTTTTGAGATTTAAGGAAATACCAAATTGTTGATACTTCTGGAAAACCTTTTCCAGATGATTAAAGTGATCATCCTTTGATTTTGAAAATACCGTTAGGTCATCTAGATATATTAAAATAATCTAATTAATTAAACCTATGAAAGCGATATCCATTGCTCACTAAAAAGTCACACCAACATAGGAGAGTCCGAAGGGCATTTTTAAGTATGCGAACGTTCCCCACTTAGTAGTGAACGTTGTTTTGTGTTGGTCCCCTTCTTTTACATATACTTGGTTATAACCTAAAAAACCATCAAGCAATGAGAACATTTCTGATCCAGCCACAGTCTGCAAAATATTCTCCATTGATGGCAAAACGTAGTGATCTTTTAGTGAGGATTTGTTTAAATCCCTAAAGTCTACACAGAGCCAAATATCACCATTCTTTTTTCAAACTGGCACCAGATTAGACACCCAAGTGAAATTCTTAATAGGGTATATGATCCTTGATTCAATTAACTTGGTGACCTCTTGGGCCATCAATGCTTCAACCTTCAGATTGAATGGTCTTTTCTTTTGTCAGACAAGCTTCGAGCCCTCGTCTATGTCAATAGTATGCTGAATTATGCCAGGTTCATATCCTCTGAGATCGTCATAGGTCCAAGCTACGACCCCATCATATCTAGAACATAGCCCTTTTAATCTCTCTTTGTCCTTTTGTGGAACATCCCTTCTAATTTTTAATTTTTTTCCACTTCCAACATCGAGATCTTCATAATCTTTCTCATCCGTAGTGAACCTTCATTTGCTATTTCTTGCATCCTCACAGTTGAAAAGATTTTCAAGAGAGATTAAACCTCGAGGAAGCTTATTGCCTTTTAACTAGATTACTTTCCCTTCAGAGGGCCCGACTTCAGACTATGAATGGTTAAGAACCTTTCCTAATTTTTGTAAAAAAATAGCAATCTGAACATCATCCTCAAATACTTGCCAGTTTTGATCATTGTCAAGAACTGTCGGTCGGATGATGAAATGTACTACATTTTATTTTGTTGCTGAAATGGAGACTGGTTCAAATTATAAACCCATTGAAGCCATCTTATCGACAACATCATTATGGGAACGTGGGATAATCTGAATGTTAAAAGCCTCAAAGCTCTCAATCAAATCCCATTTCCTGTGCCTGTACACTTCATTCTTATATTTTTGGTGGCCACTTGCCCATGAACTTGACTTACAACAAACTTCGAATCTCCAAATGCCTGTATTCTCTTTATGCCCATCTATTCGGCGAGGAACAAACCATGGACCAAGGTTTCATATTCTACATCATTATTTGAATATGGGAATTGGAAATGAAAAGCCTTGAGGGTTTATGACCCTATTGGGATACTAGTCAGGCACCTGCTCTAGAGCCAGCTTTGCATTTGGCGCCATCAAAATATAATGTCCATAGACTATTGTTGCTCTGACCATTATTCTCTTCTCGTTCTTTTAACAACTTCAAGAAGACTTGATCATCATCGAAGATCACATAGGTGCCTAACCCAGTAGCATGAAAATTCTCGTATGGGTGGGAGTCAATAAATTGGATGAGGACCTCTTCTTCGGGGGTCCAATCATTCGTGTCTTCCTCGTCTTCCAACATTTCTACACAATACTTCTCTCTTTGTGAGAATGATGTATGCGCTACTTCAAAACACAAAAATGCATTATCTGCTATGTGTTCTAGATGCAAGGATTCAGATAGAATCTTCATCTTTTCCCCATGTTTGGTTCATTATATCAGGTTAGACCAATCAAGTGCTAAATATCTGCCAAGATTTGCTGTGAAATCCCTTGAAAGACACATTCTGAATATTGGGGGAATGTCTATCACAACTACTTCTTGCATGACTGTTTGGCTTGGGCATGAGAAGAGGGTCAAAGATAGATCCTTGATGCAGCCGACGATCAAAAATTTCTTCCTGTCTAATTGCATGATTCCCTTTTCCAAGTTCTCATACTTAAGTTTTAGGGCATCAACCACTTCTTTAGGCATGACAGTTGTACTAGCTCATGAATCAATCATGTTATTATGCAAAAGTTTATCTCCCACAATAAGTGTTAAAAAGAAAGGCATGGGATTTGGCTTGCTTACCTCTTTCTCTTTTGCATTGTCTGTGATGTTCACATAAGCTACAACTCTTGAAGGTTGGGGTTCTGATGCAAGCCCTTTGTCTTTAACCTGATCACGTGGTTCAACCACATCCGCCCGTGGTATTTGTTCTTCCTTTTTTAATGCTTCCTAGAGCAACATATTTTGTTTAGGAATGGATATTACATCCCACAGGGATATGTTAGTGGGAACCTTCTTTAATTGTTCAACCACGTTGAGTGTTTCAATGAGCGAGGTCTTTGGTTTGAACGGTGGTATCTCTCTTGTCTTCGGGAGGAGTTGCTCTAACATGAGAAGGCTCGATGTTTTTTCCATCTCCTTTTCTGGAAACAAAAAAAATTGTGACTGCTAAGTAGGTTGGGCAATGGCTTGCGAAGCTTGCTTTTCTTGTGGCTATGGTTGACATAGTTGTGGACATGGTAGAGCTTGTTGTATGTATTCTCCAGTGAACCTTCTTTTAGACTTCGTGTTGTAGTTTGACTATACTTGTGGGGAACTAGTTGTCAGAGTGTCATTTGTGAATACTACATCCTCTTCCTCCATCCATGAGAAAAGTGCTTGGTTTGGTACGATATCCAGCTCTTGTTCCAAAGACATTCCTTGTTTTTGTGCTTTAAAGTGGGCATTCTCCATTTTTGAAGATTGATATTCTTCTGTACTTGAGAACATGCCTTGGCTTCTCTGATCCACTATTTTCTATTGCAAGTTTCCCCTCGAGCAATTTGAAGGCATATGATTATCATTACACGGGAAGCACCATGCATTCTCATCCTCCACCAAGTTGTTTTGGCTTGGGACTAAATCCTTGCTTGGACTACTCTTGGTATCTTGAAGCGACATGGTAACTAAGACTATCTGGTTTGCAAATGTTGGTTGCTGACCTCCTCCTTTTGAGGCTCCCTAGTACATGTTCTGCTAATAAAATGGCCTTCCTCCTTGATAGGTCTATGTGGCTTGCTTCAGGGCTGCTGCTTGTCATTGGATGAGGATTATCTCATTAACAAATGACCGCATGAGACTCTTCATATCATTGACGTCTACTGCTAGTGAAGAGGAACCCGACGTGCTTGGTATGCAACGGGGTATACATACATGGATGGTGGTGCAGCCAACGTGGTTGCTTATGGGACAAAGGTGCTCAGAGTAATTTCTTCCCAGTGACCACTAGAGATTTTTGTAAATGTGGGCATCGATGGGCATGTAGAAGCTTCTCAACATCGATTAGACTATTTTCTACACGCACAGTCGGATTGTATGTGTCGAGCAGAATATCTCCTCCCATAGAGATTATCATGACTGTGATGTATAAATTGAAATCCTTCAAGTAAAAAATAAATTCCATCACGACTGGAGGTTGAGTAGTCACATAAATCCTTTGCCAGGTTTTGTGGAACTTGGTGTTGAAGTCGCTCATGGCCTCTTGCGGGGCCCTTTTGATGGTTATTAATTGATGCAGCAGTGAGGAGCGATCTCCCTTTTTTGAGAAATGTTTGAACAACCTCTCCCTGAGCTAATCCGAAGAGTGGATAGAACTAGGAGCCAAAGACTGATACCAATCCTAAGCTTTTCCATTGAAATACATGGCCAACAACCTAGGAGCAATAATTTCTTCCACTATGTTATGTACTTTGCATACCTTTGCTATATCTTGAAGATGTTCAGAAGGGGTTTTAAAATCTTCCTCAAAAAACTTTGGGATGACTTTGAGGGCATTGGCGGGTATGGTAGGCCATACGTCTTGGGGCGTAGGCAGTTGTAGTGGACTACTGCTATCCCAGGTTACAAAATTTCTTTGAGCGGGGGCAACTAGATGGGCCATTGCAAACAGATTCCTATGAATCAGGTATACTGGTATTCTAATTTGAAAATTTTGGCCTCTAGGTGGGGTAGATAAAGCTTTAGATATTGGGCTCTCGCTTCTTGCTCTATTGCTCCTTATAGGTGATACGAAACCTGTAAATCTATTTCTCCTTGATACCGAGGTGGGTAACTGGGAGTACTGGAAATGGCCTCTTGAGGATTCTCTTGTTTGGATTCAGGGCATGAAATTTCTAGCTTCTTTCTTTGGTCTAATTTTAGAAATATTTTTGACTTCTAATCACGCATTCAAAAAATCCAGTCCCACTAGGCGTGCCAAAAAAAGAACTGTTGATCATCAAAGCTTGTGCCTCTCTGTTAGCCTTATGGGAAATTCAGTGAGTGGGGGACTAATTTGTGCCTCACTGAATACCTCTGGGATTTTTATAGAAAGCTGACTCTTCTTTGTGTTGAGAGAAAAGGTCGAAGGAAATGCAAATAAAACGTGAAAATGGCAATGCATCAAAGCTTTTACAACATTTCAAACCTCAACCCATTTCCTATGAATGATATAATAGACACAAAATGCCACAAACCCTTCATTTGTGAAGAGAATGAGCAACAAAGGCTAAGTGAAAGCACAATGCAGTATTTCAAATCTCCCTGTGGGAAGCACTCATTAAGGTCCGATCAAACATTAGAAAACTCCAAAAGTTAACAGAAATACCCAAAAATTGTAGAAACCCTTCCTCCTTTTACAACATAGTATGAAAGAATAACAACCCTTAAAGAAAATGGAAAAGTTCAATAGACATAATTTGAGTTTTGAAAGCTATCATTCGATCATAGAAGCTTACAACATGAAAATTAGCTACCTGAACTATCAAAGTAAGCTTAACACAATGTTTTAACATGAAACAAAAACATAAAGAAGAAAATCAATAAAGGCCATAACATGCATAGTTTCAAAGATCTCTTCTAAATATATTGAACTTTAATATCAAATGAAATGAAAAACAAAGGTTGGATGCCAATCCAATGATAGTTTGAGTTAAAAATATAACATGCTAGAGAATAGCAGTGTCTTGTAAAAACTTCCAGCTTCTGAAAATATCTCTAAAACTAAGGAAAAACTTCTTTGCACATGTTGCCGAACCTTATTTATAGTTGGAAGAAGAGAACACTGCCACCAACATTCCAGAAATAGAAATTTCCAGACGTCTGCACTTGATAGCCCATGATCCGATCTTATATCTTTATTAGATCACAACAATCTTTGCTCATTAAGTCCCAACTTCTCTAGTAATGACCTAGATATTTAGCAAAGATTGCAATATGAAAACAATTGGATCTAACACAACCTAGCTAAAATTTGATCAATCAATCATATAGATTGATGGTGCTAACTCGAAGGTTCCACCCTGAAGGTAAGACATCCACCGCTTTTCGACAGACTCCACTCGAAGAGACCATTTCCCCAAAAACAACTGCTTGGACAAACAAATGACATATTGAGCGGGTGGGAAATCTCAAAACTAAGAGAATGGATTTGAGGAAAACCCCACCAAGATGACACGTGTCTTAGCTCGTGCTCGAAGAGAAAAGCAATATATAAAAGCCGTGAAGCCACCACGTGGCACATTACGTGCTTTTTGGAGCAGTTTTCTTTTCATTAAGCGCAAACTCTTCCTAAAGCTGAAAAAGGTAAAAGCTGAAAACCCAAAAGATTTAAAAAGCAAAATTTGATTTACAAATAAATCACAGGAAAAGACTAAAATGAACAAGCAGTCAATGTTATTCATATCTATTTCCAAAGGGATTTTTATGTTCTTAGATGATATCGGAAATGATGCCCATTGTCAGAATGATATATCTTAGGAAATTCATTGGATATTAATTTTGTTTTAAATTGATTAGGCCATTGATATAAACTTAATTAACACATTTGAAGATTAAACTTGAATTCATGATTTATTTTCCTTAAAGTTCACTTTCTTAAATGTTACACTTGCTTCTGCTTACTTCACCAAAGGGTGGGAATGATGATCAATTTATTATGAATTCAGATTGTTATTACTGGTGAAAGTGAGATGAGACAAGTGGTTTTGATCTTTTTGGAATATTTTAATGTTTTTGACATTTTGAAATGTTTTGAGGCTTCTTATGGTTTACTGCTATTTGAATGTTTAAAATTTTCCAAGTTATTTGAGGTTGTTTTGAGCTTTTAAATGTTTTCCAAATGTTTTTGTGTTTTTAGAATTTTTAAATGCTTTTATGTTTTCCAAGAGTAAGAACAGGAGCTAAGACGAACTAACCTAATGCCTCAGGGGCTCATCGATGATGGCCTTGCCTGCGTAAGCACATATACAATGTAGTTTGATTGACTCCTTGACAAATGATCATTTATTGATGGGATATGAACATTTTAAATTGTCAGTTTATTATGATGGACTCCTAAAGGACTAACCAAATGCTTCTAGGGCTCATTAATGATGGATTTTCCTATGTACACACATAATGACAATGTAGTTCGACTGATGTTTTTGAATTTTTGATGTTTTAGACTTATTTAGGGGTTTTGATGAGATTTGGATGTTTTTTGAGATTTCTGAGAATGTTATGAATATTTTTGTATTTCAAGATGATTTGGATGTTTTTGGGATTTTAAACTTTATAGACATTTGGATGTTTTTGGAGATTTGAAATTTACAACTTTTTGGATGTTTTTGGAGATTTGAACTTTATAGATATTTAAATTTTTAAGGGATTTTGATGATTTTGTGAATACTTTTTTGTTATTTTGATGTTTTATGATGTTTTTGGATTTTTTGAGAATGATATTTACAAGACTTAGGTAATACAAGAATCCAATCCAATAACCAAGTATAAGAAGATGCCCCATCTGAGTGATATGGAACTTTGATATGAATCAAATAGGATGACTTGAGGGTATAACTTATTAGGACGAATATACATTTTCTTGAATACCAAGCCATGGTAGGGATGAAAGCGGATGGGTGAAAAAATGGATGCCAACTTTATTATGAAGAGGATGGAGTGATAAGAGTAATTAATAGATGAGATATGGAGTTTATTTATGCAAGGCACATGTGTACCAGGTTTTTACCAAGGTACTTGCCCAAAGTGCCACTGAAGTGGTTTTCACTAGAGAACTATTTTTTCTCTTTACCATTTTCAATCCCTTTTCTATTTTTTTGGATTTTTTGAATTTTTTGGAATATTTTCCCTCCTAGGCTAGGAATAGAACCTCTTGAGATGTATGCTATTCATAGGTTCTTATAATGGATCTCCTTTTGGTGTTGCGAGCTAATAAGCTCTTGATCCATAATGAGCTGTGATGATAGAGTCCCAACCAATTTGGTTCAAATTTCCCCTTGCTATTTTGGTCTAGCATTTTCTTCTAATTTTCTTTGAGTACAAGATTTCCTACTTGGAAGTTTCGACCCTTGATCTTTCTTTTATAACCCCTCTTTAGTTTGTTTAATATACTTGCAAATGATTGAGTGCTTCTAGATGTCATTCATCTAGCAATTCCAATTCATTTAGCCTTGCTAATTCTTACTCTTCCTTGGTGATAAGGTTTTGTAGAGATACTCTCAATGAGGGGAGCTCAATCTCAATAGGAAAAATGGCTTCATTATCATAGACTAAGGAATAACGTGTAGCACTAGTTGGTATTTTGATGCTAGTTTGATATGCCCAGAGAGCGAGATTTAATTGCAGATGCCAATCCTGACCAACGTCATTAACCATATTTTTGAGAATCTCAATAATGATCTTATTTGTGGATAGTAGAGGGTTGAGAAATGGTGTTGGATGTTGAATTTATTGCATATATCTCTTACATCTTGGTTCTTTAATGGTATTCCATTATATATGATAATAGTTTGTGGAACAATGTAACGGTAGATAAGATAGTTAAAGATGAACTTTGAGATTTTTTTCCCAGTGATATACATCATAGGAATAGCTTCTATCCACGTCATGAAATACATAGTGGTTGATGAGATCAATTAATGGCTCAATTTTGATAGAGTTCATTATATATTTGTTGTTGCTATCATAGACTTTGACACTTGGTTGTTGATATTTTCCTTAAAACCATAGACCTTGGGCATAAGTGTATCTTTGTGACTTCAATGACATTATCATGCTATGAGAATTATCTATGTTGAATTTACAAGTAGTTGAATGAATGTTACTAAGGTAATTATAGATATACATTTGTTTGTGCATGTGAATGCTATTGTGCAAGTTTCCACTAAAATGTTGATGTCAACAAAGACTGCTACGTGGGAGAAATTCTTGCTAGTTGGCCGGTTACCAAGAAGTCAAGAAGCTGATCATTAAGAAGTCAAAGTGGGAAAACTCTCATGGAGGGAAATTATTAATTCAAATAAAAAGAATGTAACCACTTTTTTTAATGGTCATATTTGTTGTTGAGCAAATCTAGGGAGTGAGTTGTGCTAGATTCCCATTGAAGCAAGTATGCTTTGACCAATTTAGTGCATGCATAGCTTCCTCCATCTTTTTCTATGTGTCCAATAAGTGGAATTCTCCTATTTTGATGGAGTCGACTGCCTAGGTAGTTAGGGTTAGTTAGTAGTTTTTCTCTATAAATAATGGTCAAATGCCCCTTTTGACAAGGTTGGATATTCTGAGTTTGTGCTCACATTTTCCAATTTTACAGTTCTATTGCCGAGATGTTGTACTTATGCTTTCAAGAAATAATATGACATTCTGAGATGCTGCATTTGAGTTAGTGTAAGGGAGACTCACCCAAGGGGGCCCACTTGGTGAGAATTCCATCTATTAGTTTAAAAGTTATTTTCTGTTCAGTAGTTAGTTTCAATTTCAATAACTATTTATTCTTGCAGCCACTGGAACTCCATTTTGTGTATGTTCCTGCAGCCAAGGAAAATGAAGTAGTTTCCTGTTTGTTTGCTGATATTTCCATTTCTATCTTTCATTTCCAGTCTAGTTGTTAATGCTTAGTGCAAATGTTGATTTATGTTCAGTGTTTAAGTTGATTTCCTTCCATCATTTCATTTCCAACGTTGTTTCTTTCCTAGTTTATGAATGATGCAATGAAGTCCTAGTGCACATACAATGCTGACCCATTTCAAGTTTACATCCCTAGGTTGACAAGTGAAATGCACCTTCATGATGAGTGAGATAGCTACTTAGTGTAGATGTTTAATCTCCAAATCACAACCCTAAAGGATTAGTTATTAAACCATTGTAGGAGGCCAATATTTTTGGTGTCATTGCTAGGGATGGTGTCAAACTAGGATGTTCTTTGGAGTCATTGATAGTTTCTTTCTTGCTGTAGTATTTCTGAAGTTTTCTCTTAGTATACTCCTCATTTAGGAAAGTAATGACCTGCTATTCTTTCACCAATTCTTTGTGTGAGCTGGTTGATACTGAGTTGATACTGCATGTAGAGAGGAGGGAGGATAGATGCTCATAGGAGATTCCTTCCTAATGACACTAATCCATTCCAGCTAGTTGAGCATCAAAATTTTCCAAGAGATGATGAAGAAGAAGAAGCACACCCTTTTGCTGATGCATTTCCCAATCTAACTAGTTCTAACACTTCCTCTGAAGACCAAAATGAAGTTGACAACCTCAAGAACATCCCTGCTTCAGTCCTTCCTAAGTTTTATGGAATTGTCATAGAAGAACCTAACACTTTCCCATTTGAGTTTGATATCCTCTGTAGAAGCTATGACTAGACCACTGATGCTCATAGGCTTAAGTTGTTTCCTACCACCTTGAAAGAAGTTGCATTAAGATGGTTTATGAGCTTAGGTAGGAATACTATGGAGACTTGGAATGATATGATTTTTTTTCTTAAGAAGTACAAAGAATATTGCAGGGGAAGTGACATGAGAGGAGATGACATCTTTAGGATGCAACAAAAGGAAGATGAGAGTTTGGAGGATTACATTTCAAGATTTATGTTTTGTCTGCAGAAGTATCAACATCATACACTCAACAAGGAGTCTCAAAAGCTCCTCTTCCTTAGAGGGACCATTGAGAGCTAGACTAATGCTTTGGACCTAATGGGAGGAGGAGATATCACCCAAGTTCCTTGGGATGATATTAAGAAGATATGTCAGAACTATTCCAGGGCAGCTTCAAAGAAGGGAAGAGGCTACCAATCCTCTATGAGTAAATAATCAACCAATGGAGTTTCAAGGATGGAGATTACTTGTTGGAAGACTTCAAACAAGACATCATAAACAATGTGGCTACTCAACTAGATACACTTCAAGCAAAGAAGAAACATGAGGAGACTGAGACAATGTTGGAAAAATACAACCTTCATTACAGACAAAAGAAGAAAGACTACAGATGCAAAATGGTAGCTAATATTGACTGCAAGAAGATTCCACCTAAGCTCAAGCCAATCCAGGGTGATGATGATCAAGTCTACTATATTGCACAAAAGAGACCATGAGTGCCAAGACAAGGTGTTCCACCAGATCCATTATCTTTTGTTGGGCCATATTTCAATTCTTATGCATTTGGTAACCAATGGAAACCCCCATATCCATCCAACTATGGAGGATATCCACCCCAGCCTTGGAATAACCCTCCAAATACTTGGACCAATCACCAAAACTCTCCACTCTAGTGGCAACAACCTTAGGGGAATTGGCAATAGTTTCAAAGAAATTGGCAGCCACCTCCAGGAAACTGGCAACAAACATCCCAATGGAGGGGAGGACAATAATGGACAAACTAGACAACTAGTTACATGCAACCACCTTCACAACCCCAACATCTTTCTATAATGCCTCCTCCTACTAGCTCAAGTTCAAGCACACCTAGACCTACTCAGTTACTAGCTCAATCCACACCTAACCCAAATAACAAACCATAATAGCATCAACCAATATACTCTGTAGATCCCAATCAATTTCCTGCATATGATGTGAGCACGAGTGACATCCACCTGCATTCAGGAACTAATTTTCTATCTCCTTCCACTCCTATCATCACCGAGATTCTTGTGGAAGAAGATGAGCCTCTAAATGTCCCCATTCAGCCTAGTTGCCTATAAATCCTGAACCAGTTCAACAAACTAATCAAGATCCACCATTCCCTCAAAGGTTAGAGGTTGTTAAACAAAAGGAAGAGAAGGAAGAAACAACCTATGACATCTTGGATCAGTTGAAACACATATGTGTCAAGATACATTTGTTTCAAGCCATAAAGATGTCCTTATATATGGAAAAACAATAAAAGAAACATGCCTCAAAAAGCCAGGGAGGAAAAAGAAAGACCCCACCACGGTTCATGTGGTAGGACAGTTAGCAGACTTCATGCTTGGAAAAGTTACAGTTCCTAAGTACACTAACCCAGGTAGCCTTGTGGTAGTTGTCATAAATGGAATCCAAATAAGGAATACTCTAATTGACTTGGGAGCAACAATAAATGTGATGACCAAGGGCATCCTGTAGTAACTAAATGTTGCTAACATGAGACCTACTCCTACTATCTTGCAGCTTGCTAACAATTCCATTGTCAAACCTGATGGTATACTAGAGGACCTTGTGGTAACTCTAGATTCTTGGGAGTACCCAACATATTTTATGATTTTTTCTCCTAAAGCTACACTAGGTGGGTATCCCATCATTCTAGGAAGGCCATGGTTGGCCACAATAGATGCTTACATTGGTTGTCGGTCAAGGGACATGAATATTTTTGATGGGAAGAGCACCAAAAAAGCTTGTTCTCTACCCTCCTGCTCAACCATCCCATGACATGGATAACCCCATATGTCCACATGTTGGAGAAGAGGCCGAGGAAGTCAATTTAGTGGCACAACTCATGATGTTAGGAAAAATCTCTTTCATGCAGCTTCAGGAAGAAGATGAAGTGTTGTCCCACATAATTGAGAACCATTGTGAGGTGCATGAAGAGTCATCTACTAATGAATTTGGTTCTGCCAGTTCAGTGAAGACACTTCTACCCACTCCTCCTGCAATTGAACTTTCTGCAACAACTGATATGCTTCATGCATTACTTCCACATGAACTAAAAATTCCAAGTATTATTGGAGCAGCTATGATAGAGTTAACCACACAAGTGCAAGTGTCAGAAGGAAAACATCTAAATATTAACAACAAGCGGAGTCAAGAGTAGCAATTGTCATTGACAAACCTGTTGAAGACCCACCAACATGCATTTGCATTAGACTACCATGATATGAATGGATTGTATACTAAGCTCTATACTCATAGGATACATATCAAAGATGATTGCATACCAATAAGGCAACCACAAAGGAGAATAAATACTGCATTGAGGGAGATTGTAAAAGGGGAACTTCAAAAATTATTGGATGTAGGATTTATCTACCTCATTTTAGACAACCAGTGGGTGTCCCCATTGGTGATTGTGCCTAAAAAAGGAGGTAAGTGGAGAGTTTGTGTTGACTACAAGGAACTCAACTCTGCCACAAAAAATGATCATTTTCCCCGTCCTTTCATAGACCAAGTGCTGGATTCCCTTGCAGGAAAATAATATTTTTCTTTTCTAGATGGATTCAATGACTATAATCAAATACAAATTACACCTAAGGATCAAGAGAAGACCACATTTACCTATCCATGGGGGACTTATGCCTACTCAGTGCTTCCATTTGGTTTGTGTAATGCACCTACAAATTTTCAAAGGGAAACCATTAGTATATTTTTAGACATCTCACATGATTGCATGGAGATTTATACAGATGATTTTACTACCTGTGGTGCTGATTTTGTAGAAGCTTTTGAAGGAAGGTCTTATAGAGTTGTGAAGACCATAACCTATCATTGAACAGTGAGAAGCATTTCATGATGATGCAAGAAGGAGTAGTCCTTGGACACTACATCTCTAAAAAAGGAATTCAAGTAGACCCAACCAAGATTGAAGTGATTACCAATCTACCTATTCCTGCAAATCAAAAAGATGTTAGAAGTTTTTTGGGTCATGCAAGGTACTATAGGTGTTTCATCAAAGACTTTAGAAAAATGACAACACCATTGTACAATATTCTCACTAAAGATGTTGAATTCCAGTGAACAAAGGACTGTGACAAGACATTCTCTGATCTAAAAGTAGCTTTAACCCATGCTCCTATACTCAAAGGTCCTAATTGGGAGCTTCCTTTTCACATTCATACAAATACATCAGATTATGTTGTAGGAGCTGTATTGAGACAAAAAGAAGGAACCATTGAGAATGCAATCTATTTTTTCAGTAAAAACTTGTAAGGGGTTGAATTTAATTACATAGTGACAAAAAAAGAAATGTTGACAGTCATCTTTTCCCTTAACAAATTCAGACACTACATAATAGGGTATCAATTTTTTATTCATATAGACCATGCAACAAAAAGATACCTTATGAATAAGCTCCTCATTTCAGGCAGGCTATCCAGATGGTTGTTGCTGATGTAGGAATTTGACATCACCATTGTTGATAAACTAGGAAGGGAAAATGTTGTAGCCAACTTTCTTTCTAGATTGACTACATTAGAAGATAATCAAGTCATTGATGAATCTTTCCCCGATGAAAATTTGTTTTCCATCAGTGTGCATACCTCTTGGTATGTTAACATAGCCAATTATCTAGTTACAAGGAGAGTCCCTCCTCATTTCTCTCCAAAAGAGAGAAGAATACTCATTGAGGAAACATTTCCTTTTTCATGGATTGCAAGCTGTTTATTTTACACTAGACTAGACCATCTCATGAGGAGATGTGTAAGAAAAGATGAGACATATGATATATTGCATGCATGTCACAATGAAACCTGTATAGGAAATTTTTTAGCCAAGAGGACAACAATGAAGATCCTTAATACAGGATATTACTAGCCCACACTTCATAAGGATGCAGGCATGTATACAAGGAAGTGTGATAGATGCTAGAGGATGGGCCAACCAACCAAATTTGATGATATGCCCCTTTACCCACAGGTAGTAATCACTCCATTTGATAAATGGGGATTGGATTTTGTAGGACCCATTGATCCTCCATCAAACAGTAAATCCTACATCTTGGTTTGCACTAACTATGTGACCAAGTGGGTTGAGGTTAAAGCAATGAAGCATGCCAGAGATAATAAGTTTTCAGAATTTTTGTATGAGAAAATTTTCACTCATTATGGGGTTCCAAGGGAGATAGTGACTGATTAAGGGGCTCAATTTACATCAACCCTTGTCACAACACCAGTTAATGAATATAATGTGAGGCACATGAAGTCTACTCCCTATCACCCTTAGGCTAATGGCCAAACTGAGGTGACCAATAGGGAAATTGAGGCATTTCTGACCAAAATAGTGGCTATTCATAGGAGAGATTGGGAAAATAGGCTACCTGAAGCTGTTTGGGCCTATAGGACCACCTAGAAAACAACAATAGGTTTCACTCCTTTTGAATTACTGTATGGGAAAATAGCTATGATTCCCATTGAATTTGAGCATAAGACTCTTAGGACTGCACTAGAATTAGGGATAGATATCTCTGAGGCACAAAAAGACAAAATCATGCAACTAAATAATTTGGATGAGATGAGAAAGATAGCCTTGCATCATACTGAGGTAGTGCATAATCAAAGGGTTAAATGGCATGATAAGTGCATAAAGGACAAGAGGTTCTAGCCTGATGACTAGGCACTCCTCTATGACTCCAGGTATCAAGACAATGTAGGTAAATTGGAGACTAGATGGGTGGGACCGTACGGAGTTACAAAAGTCTTTCCCAGCGGAGCTGTACAACTCACCACCATTGAACTTGTCAGATTCAAAATTTTGGTCAACGGTCACCGTCTAAGATTGTATCACAAGCCACCGTCCAAGGAATAATTCATGCAACAATTTAATCAACACCCAACCTTTGAACTTCTTGTAGCTGAAGGAAATGAACCTAGTGTCCCTCCTTCTGACTGATCCAAGTATACATGCAACCACTTCATAATAAAGACTTCCACTTTTGTGGGAGTCCACTTCTTCATTAATCCACCCATCCGCTTATCCATCACCATCTTCTCTCTCTTCCATAACTCCATCACTCCACTTCACCATCACTTCATTCCATTTCATCACCATTGCATTAATTATTCAACTATACTTCTTAAAGGTAATTAGTACTTTCTCCACATTCTTTGCAAAGATTTCAAGTACGTGCAAACCAATCTGTTATATCTTTATTATCTTTAGTGCATTTCTTTAATTACTGTAATTAAATGTAGATATTTCACATAGCATGAAATGGTACTCTGCCTTGTTCAATCATAATTATCAACTAGCCTATGCGGATACATGTTGTAATTTAGGTTGGGGGAGTGTCAACTCACAAGTCCACGTGTCATCCATATCAACAAATTTAAAATAAGTCAATTTGAATAATAAATTGACATGACAACTCACATGTGTGAAATGTCATTGAAACAACGCCATTTCTCTCGATAATACCCTTCATTAATGAATCTTTATTGCCTAGTCATAATTTCAAATGTCACCCAAAAAAAGTAATCTGGTGAGCTACATGACATTGGCGTCAGCACAACAGAAAGAAGAATTGTAGGAAGGAGAAGTTGGGGTTTTCAGAAAGAGATTGCAAGAAAAGGAAATTTAGCAGAGTGCTTGTTTGATTGTGGGCAGCTGAACAATGGGAGGTCCGCTATTTAGGAATGAACCCATGGTTCATGACATGGTAATGCAAGATGCACCTTCTTTAGCAAAGTTTAGAAATTGCAGATGGCTGGACTATTTCTTGAAACTCGATAGCTACAATGAGGACATTGCACAAGAATTTGCACAAACACTCTCTAAGGGGAAGGCAATGGTAAAAGGGTTGGATGTGATCATTACTAAGGAAATAATTGTAGAGGTAACAGGTTTACTTGTTGATGGTGAGCCATACCCTGCTACCAAAGATGCAAGGTTAGCTAGGGCTGAATTTATTGAACCCAGCGACCCTCCGTTGGAGGTGGATAAACAAGGTACAAAGAGAACTTCTCTCCTAGAGCCATGGAGACAAGTAGCTGTCCACATTATCAAGTACATCACTTGTGAGGGCTTTCAGTCATACCTCCATTCTGTACACTTCAAGCTCCTAAACCATATGAGGCATGGATGAAAAATGAGCTAGCCCAATGTGCTATATCACCCCCTTGCCATCATGGCGGCTGAAACACATAAAGGTAGGGATAATTCAATCTCTCACCATTGTCTAGTTAAATTGTTAGTGGAAAAATCTTTGCAAGAAGTATCTAATATGACGTGGGATGCGTTTATAAACATTGATTAATTTAGACCAAAACATGTACATCCTAGAGGTTAGTCTCAACCTCGTAGGGATAGTAGTGAAGAGAGGGTTGCTGAAACTACTCCTAGAGCATCAACCTCTGGTACAAACCCTAGTTCAAACCCTCCTACAACTGAGCAAACCATTGAAATTGGTTCTTCTGAGTCAGAATATTCAGATGAGGAAGGTTCATCCTCAGATTCTACTGATAATGTCCCTTCCAAAACCCCAATTTGAACTAGGGCCGCCCTTAGGAGAGAAGAGGCACAAATGAAAGAAGTAGAAATGAGAAAAGGGAAGGCCAAAAAGCAAACAACAGAAAAAACAATGCCAAGCCCTAGGAAATGAAAGGCTAATAACACTGTTCTTCCTGCAGCCGAAGAAAAAGATAAAAACCCTCCTAAGAGATCAAAACTAGATGGGCTAGCCACTGGTGTACCTCTAAAGAGAATCCCTAGGCTTAAAAAAACATCTAGGGAGTAGATGGAAGCCCCAATGGGGCAAGTAAATGTTGAGGAGAAAGATATTTTTGAGGAACAAGCAAATATTAGATTGGTAGAGCTTGCTGCCATTACAGAACATGTTGAGAACCAAGAACAAGATGAAAGTCAAGAACCCTAGCAACAAGGACAAAATGAGAATCTAGAATTCCTCCAGCCAGAGCAAGATGAACAACTTGAATCATTGCAACTGGTGTTATGTGAACAACAAGAATTAGTGCCAGGGAAGATTTTGGTAGGAATACATAAACCTCTTGCCTTTTTATGGAATGTCATAGCTCTAAAATTATGGAGTGAGATGCAAAGAAAAGAAGAGGAATGGAAAAAGGAAAATCGCAAGCTACAGAATGAGATTAAAAAGAAAGATGCATAAATTGAAGAAAAGAATGTAGAAATTGTTGCCTTGAAGGAAAGGGTAGATAATGTGGTAGATTTAATACCCAAAATGCTAGCATGTAGAACTCCTCATAGAGTGTATGCCCTACACTTGAAGGAGTGAAATATTTCCTTTAAGCTATCAAGGATCATTTCAGGTTTGAGTCCTACTCTTGACACTCCACATGAATTTTTCCAGGCTTATCAGCTTGCCCCTCCTGATGTTAAAAATTTGTTATGTGAACTATACCTGCACAATTATGTTTTGTTTGATGATCATGATTGGAATCCCTTACTGTACATTGGATACCTCCATTTAAGGGCATTTATGTCCTAGATTTAGAATGAGATTAGTTGGGGGAAACAGTATAGAACTTACAGGTAAAGGGAATTTCATACTCCCTTGCCTTTCAGGGTTGAATCTAGTAACCCTAGAGATATTTTCATGACATGACACATAATTCTTTACCGCCCTAGCTACAAGGATAAGATTATGCCTGTTAGAGAAGAGACCTACAAAGAATATGAGAAGGTAGCTGAAACCATAGGAAAATCAGTAATGGGATATTAGCATAGAGGTGGAACAGTTTGCTAGAAGAGTTGAAACAAGCTGAACCCCACTCTTTACAGAACTATGCTGCAACATTCAAAAGAGTTGACTGGTACATACAAATTGGTAGAAGGAAGCAACAGTTTTGGATTCCATTAAAATTTTAGCCACCTACATTATTGTGGCCTGTGCCAAATTACAAGTTCTACCACTATGACATAGCTGAAAAAAGGGAAAGATGGAACAGATTGGAGAGAAAACAAGGATTCTACTGGGATCCTAATTCAGACACCGCATAGATTGATGTGGGACAATTGGAAATTGGTGACTTCAGTGCACTAATTAGGCAAAAGAATAGTGTTCCTTCTGCTGGAGGACCAAAAAAAAGTTAGGTTGGGGGGAATGATGAGCTCAATTAATGGCTCAATTTTGATAGAGTTCATTATATATTTGTTGTTGCTATCATAGACTTTGACACTTGGTTGTTGATATTTTCCTTAAAACGATAGACCTTGGGCATAAGTGTATCTTTGTGACTTTAATGACATTATCATGCTATGAGAATTATCTATGTTGAATTTACAAGTGGTTGAATGAATGTTACTAAGGTAATTATAGATATACATTTGTTTGTGCTTGCTAATGCTATTGTGCAGGTTTCCACTAAAATGTTGATGTCAATAAAGCCTGCTACATGGGAGAAATTCTTGCCAGTTGGTCGGTTACCAAGAAGTCACAAAGCTAATCATTAAGAATTCAAAGCAAGAAAACTCTCATGGAGGGAAATTCTTAATTCAAATAAAAAGAATGTAACCACCTTTTTTAATGGTCATATTTGTTGTTGAGAAAATCTAGGGAGTGCATTGTGCTAGATTCCCGTTGAAGCAAGTTTGCTTTGACCAATTTAGCGCATGCATAACTTCCTCCATATTTTTATTTTCTTTCAATAAGTGGAATCCTCTTATTTTGATGGAGTCGACTTCTTAGGTAGTTAGGGTTAGTCAGTAGTTTTTCTCTATAAATAATGGTTAGATGCCCCTTTTGACAAGGTTGGATATTCTGATTTTGTACTCACATTTTCCAGTTTTACAATTCTATTACTGAGATGTTGTACTTATGATTTTAAGAAATAATATGACATTTCGAGTTGCTACATTTGAGTTAGTGTAAGGGAGACTCACCCAAGGGGGCCCACTTGGTGAGAATTCCATCTATTAGTTTAAAAGTTATTTTCTGTTCAGTAGTTAGTTTCAATTTCAGCAACTGTTTGTTCCAACAACCACTGAAACTCCATTATGTGTCTATTCCTGTAGCCAAGGAAGACAAAGTAGTTTCCTATTTGTTTGCTGAGATTGCCATTTCTATCTTTCATTTCCATTCTGGTTGTTAATGCTTAGTGTAGATGTTGATTCATGTTTAGTGTTTAAGTTGATTTCCTTTGAACATTTCATTTTCAGCGTTGTTTCTTTCCTAGTTTATGAATTATTGTAATGAAGTCCTAGTGCACATACAGTGTTGACCCATTTCAAGTTTACGTCCTTGGGTTGACAAGTGAAATGCACCTTCATGATGAGTGAGATAGCTACTTAGTGCAAATGTTCAATCTCTAAGTCACAAGTACCCTAAAGGCTTAGTTATTAAACCATTGTAAGAGGCCAATAGTGGCAGTAATAATGAACTTGTGTTTATTGGAAGAAGTGGATCTAATTTTACCTATGAGATCAAGCCCCCATTAAGAAAATGTCCATGGAGTTACCATTGGTTGGAGCTCTTGTATTAGAGAATGGGTGCGATCTCCATGCTGTTGACATTGTAAGATTTATTGACAAACAAATTTGAGTCTTGCTCCATGGTGGGCCAATAATACCACATTCTCAATAACTTTTTGATCAAGGTTATGCCACTCAAATGTGACTCACATATGCCTTTGTGTTTAACCTTACACTGTATTTCTTGAGCCTATCAAAAATTTGAGCTAGTACCTCTAGATGTCCTTTACTTATCTCACAAATTTGGCCAAGATGTCATCTACATAGTCCTCAAGAATCTTGTGGAACATGCCATGAAAGATTAGTTGCATTGCCCTTATGTAGCCCTTACATTTTTGAGATCGAAAGGCATTACATTCCAATGATATGTTCCCCATGGACAAGTAAAAGTTGTTTTGTGTTGATCATCCTTAGCAATCATGATTTGGTTATTCCTTAAAAATATATCCTTAAGAGATAAAATTTTGTGACCAACATTGGGATCCACAATGATATCTATGTTTGGGAGTGGAAAATCATCCTTAGGGCATGCTTTTTTTAAGTCCTTGAAATCACTGTAGATCATTATGCTCCTAGTGGGTTTTGAAACTGGAACTAGGTTGGAAATCCACTTAGGATAGTCAATTGACCTAATACTATCTCTGGTACCTTTATTGAATCCTTGTATAAAATACTTATCCAGTGTTGCATACCAAGATTTTGGAGCTTACTTCAATCCATACAATGCCTTCTTTAATCTACATACGATATTAGGATTATCTGATAACTGAAATCCTTTTAGTTGAAATCCATGTATAGTTCTTCCAATTCTCCATTCAAGAAAGCAAATTTCACATCCATCTGGTAAACTTTGAAATCCTTATATGTTGCAAAAGCTAAAAACATTATGATAGCTTCCATTCTTGCCACTAGGGCAAATGTCTCTTCAAAATCTATTCCTTCAACTTGTGAATAGCCCTTATACACAAGCCTTGCCTTATTTCTTACCACTTCTCCATTCTGATTCAGTTTGTTTTTGAACAACCACTTGGACCCAATTATGTTTTTGTTTGTAGGTCTTGGGACAAATTCCCAAGTTTTTTTCTCAATCTGCAGTAGCTCTTCTTCCATAACTTTCATCCAATACTCATCTTTGCATGCCTCAATTATTATTTTAGGTTCAACTTCAGAGAGTAAATTTTTTTTTACCTCTTCTTCAGTAGCTTTCCTTCTTGTTAAAAAACCTTTGCTTTTGTCTCCAATGATCTATTCTTCAAAATGATTTCTCTGCACATACTTCTAGGGGTTATAGGAGTCTTTTTTAGAGCTTCTTCCTCTTCTTCAAATTGTACTTCATTTTCCTTAGCCTTCTTCTTTTCTCCGTAATTAGGTTCATCTAATTCATATCCATCTATCACCACCTAGTTCTGAAAATCTTCATCAACCTTGACACTTGCACTCTCAATAATCTTTCTCAGTCTCTTATTGTAGCATCGATAGGCTTTGCTTTTAGTGGAATATCCAAGGAAGATTCCTTCATTAGACCTTGCATCAAACTTTCCCAAATTTTCATCTCTTCTAATATAACATTTTCTTCCAAACACTTTGAAGTATTTAGCAGTAGGTATACTTCCATACCACAACTCATAGGGAGTCTTTGTGCTATTTTATTTTTCTTGAATTCCATTAAGTATGTAAACAATAATATGAATTGCTTCTCTCTAGTAGAAATCTGATAGGTTTTCTTCTTTCATCATAGTATCTGGAGCTTCTTGAACATTTCTATTTTTCCTTTCAACCACTCAATTTTGTTGAGGAGTCCTAGGGGCAGACAAGTGCCTCTTTTTGACATGATTCTCACAAAACATGTTAAATTCATTGGAGGTGAACTCTCTACCTCTGTCAAACCTTAAGCATTTAATCATCATATCCATTTCATTCTCAACCATAACTTTAAATGCTTTGAACCTATCTAGGGCTTCAAATTTTTCTCTAAGAAAAGTAACCCATGTCATTCTTGAATAATCATCAATAAAAAGCATGAAATACATGTCACCTTTAAGAATTCTTATTCTTGTAGGACCACAAAGATCTATATGCACTAATTCTAGTAATGTAGTAGAATATTGTTCTTTTCCTTTGAAACTTATTGTTTTCTTTCCAATCTAACACTCCTTGCAGACAACATTGATAGAATTTGTAATATTTGGAAAATCTCTCAATGCTTGAACTGAACTGATTCTTACCAAATTATCAAAATTAATGTGACACATCCTCCTGTGCTATAACCAACTTTTATTTATCTGAGTCATAAAATAGTGACCATCAAAACCCTTAAGTTGATAAACATTTCCATCTATCCTTCTTCCAACAGAAGTCACAGTTCCAGAACCTTTTCTGATCTCACATCCATCATCCAAAAAAATAAGATTGTATCCTTTGCTACACATTTTTCCAACACTCAAGAGGTTATTCCTTAAACCTTTAACATAGTAAACATTATCAGTACTATGCTTGGAACCAAAACTGATTGAACCTATTCCACATATCTTAGCACTTGAATCATCTCCAAATCTAACAAGTCCTCCATCATACTTTTCAAGTTTAACAAAATTACTCTTTTCTTCAGTCATATGATTAGAGAAACCACTATCAATGATCCAATAGTTGTTATCATGTCTAGCATGAAAAGTAGATACCAAAGTACCTTAAGTTTTATCCTTTCTCTGTAGAGTGCATTCCTTCACATATATTTCAAAATTAGCAAAAATAGATTCATCTTTTAAAGCCATGAACAAGCATTCATCATCATCATCTCCATAATTAGATTCATCATCATAAATACTTGCATCTTCTCTGACATAACAACTTTTCTTAATCATCTTAACTTTTTTCTCCTTATTTTTGTCATTCACAACTCTGTTTGGACATCTTGTAGCATAGTGACCTATCTTTCCACAACTAAAACATTTGAAAGGTAATTTACCTCTGTAATTACCAGTACCTCTTCTCATCCTTCTCATAAATTTATCCTCCAAATCATCAATATCTTCCTAATCTGGTTCTTCAGTCTTCTCTATTTTTGTAGCCTTAAAAGCAATCTCTAATTTTACACCATTGTTAGTACCAAATTCTCTCATTTCAAATGTAGTTAAAGAGCCATACAATTGGTATGTAGAATATAGATCTAGATTTCAAGATCCCTTAATAGCAACAACTTTATAACTGTAAGCTTTAGTAAGGGTTCTAAGAATTTCCTTTACCACTTTTGGTTCTTTGAATTTTCCTCCAAGACCTCTTATGGATCTCACCACTTCATCTACCCTTTGCATATAGCTTGTAATGTTTTCATCTTCAAACATCTACAAGTTCTCAAATGTGGTCTTTAAATTTTATAGCTTAGCTTGTTTGACCATATCATCTCCTTCATAAATACTTTCCAACTTATCCCAAATTTATTTAACAGTTTTTAGATCCATAAATTTCACTAATTCAGACTTTGTAAGACTCAAGAGAGCATACTTAGCTTTACTATTTATTTCACGAGCCTTAAGTTTAGCTTCAGTGCTCAAACCATTTGTAGGAATAATGTATATAGTTTGAACTAATGTCCAAACATCATATCCCAAATGCTCCAAAAATCCTTCCATCCCTATCTTCCAAAATGCATAGTTAGTTCCATCAAATATAGGGATCTCCTTCTTGTGCACCATCCCAAATCTACCTTCATCGGTTAATCTTTTTCCCAAAGAACCTTGCTCTAATACCAATTATTGAATGCACAAGACAAATGAGAGGGGAGGTGAATCAGTTGTACCTTAAAACTTCAAAACCCTTATTAACATTCAAATCCACATTTATTCATTAAACCCTACAATATGTTATGATGAATTAGCATGAAAAGAGAATAACAAAAATGTAAGGAAAGCAAAGGTGCATAATCACTTTTCTAATGACAATTCTAAGAAGAGAATGCAAATCAAGTTTCAAATTTCAATTACAGTACACTAAAGATGCACATTAGCAGGAACAAATAAGAAAAAATTAAGACAACATAGAGTAGACACCGGTATTTATGTGGGAAAACCCTTTCAAGAAAAAACCAACCGCACTAAGAAAAAAATCTTTGTATTACAGTGAAGAAGATTCACATACAAAGTTATAGTTTCTCCCTCTTAGATGTCTATTCAGTCTCAATACAAACAACTATACAACACTGAACAGTCTTGTTCTCTTTTCACAGACTCACTACTTGTCTTGTCTCATTACAAACTTTCTCTAGACTAGATATTACAAATGTATTAGAAATTTTTAGCATTTTACATTTTGAGAGAATTCCAAAATAATCTTCGACACTAGACCCAGGCAGGAAAGATTCCAATTTGGTTCCCATCAGTTACAACATACAAACCGTCAAATTTTAGTTTCTATAACTAGCCTTGTTAGGGAGACAATATCCATTCTCTCATCGAGTAGTTCAAGTCCCATTAATACAAGCTTTCTGCAATACACCATCAAGCAAATTCAACTTGTTGATGAGAGATCTCAGCATCTCCTACCGATCTCATAGGTCTCATCAATGTCCACTTTACCATCCATGTGGTCCCCACTATCGAGTCAACATGGCTTGAACCACCAATCGCTTTCCTCCTGACAACACGGGTCCGACCACAATCATCAACATAATAGACTTTGTTGAAGAGACATCTTCCAAAGTCATAGCAAACACTTAATGTATCATCGATGAGAGCTATCAGGACTTGTTCTGGATGTCAATGAGACATTTCACAATGTCTCATCAACCACCCAAAGTCACATTGACAAGAGTCTTATGGCTTAGCATTGGCATGTCGAGGATACACTGCCTAAGGTCCCAACAATGGAGAAAACTCTTGCCAATGACACCACCACAAGGGATTTTGATTTGTCGGTGAGACAATGAAAGAACTAACGCTGATAGAGGGATCTCTCACTGATAAGTCACCAAGTCAGGAAAAACCCAAAACTTTAGAACCTCCAATAATGAAGGGAAGCCACCAACACCACAAGCTCAAACCAATGTTGAGGACTCCATATGAGGTCACATCAACAATGAACTGTCTTGCTAATAAAGACCAACTGATCACTGTTTGCTGCCATTAGTCATGCCAATAAGTTGAGGCACAATTCCAACATGCTCCCACTTGACGAAGGTTTATTGGCTACTCCAAAACTGAGATTAGTGAATGTCATAGGCCCCAAGGCTCATCGAACTAACACACCACCTAAACTTGTCTGTGTTTACTAGTTTCATTAATGCATCTGCAATGTTTTCCAGAGTATCCACCTTCTCAAGACTGACCTTTCCATCCTCCACCATATCTTGTACAAAATGATACTGCATATCAATATGTTTCATCTTGGCATGGAAAGTTGGATTTTTTTCCAAACAAATGGCACTCTGACTATCACAACAAATGATAATTTTCCCTGCATTGAACCCAATATCAGAACATAGACATCTAAGCCAAATAGCTTCTTTGCAGGCACACGTGTTGCTGCCATATATTCTACTTCCATAGTAGATAAAGTGACTACAACTTCCCACTTGCTCATCCAACTAACTGCACCACCATTCAATGTGAAGATGTATCCATTGGTGGATCTTCTACTGTCAATGTCCCCTACCCAATCAAAATCCACATAACCTCAAATGCTGATGGATCTCTGTGATCCAACTAAGTTACCATGATAACACAAAGCGTGCTGAGAGGTACCTTTTAAATATCTAAAATCTCTTTTCACAACATCCCAGTGTGGTTTACCTAGATTTTCCGTAAAATGGATAAGTACTCCCACTGCTTGGGCAATGTATGGCCTTGTACAGACCATTGCATACATTAAGTTTCCAACTACACTTGCATAAGGCACTTTTGTCATGTCCTCCATCTCAGTAGGAGATTTTGGACAATCCTCAACAAATAGCTTCATTCCCTACAACACTAGAACAATTAGCTGCTTGCAATTAGTCATACAAAATCTCTCCAAGATAGTATTAATATGCTTACTCTGGCTAAGCCAAAGCTTTCTACTAGCTCTATCCCATTTTATTTTCATCCCTAGAATATACCTTTCTACACCAAGATCTTTCATTTTGAACTTTGTAGACAACTGAGATTTTAGATCAAAAACCATAGTCTTACTATTTCCTATGAACAACATGTCATCAACATATAGGGAAATAATAAGCACTTGATCATTTTTAGAGTACACACAATGATCAGATTTTGATCTTACAAATCCCAATGACAAAAAAAAGTATCAAACTTTTGGTACCACACTCTAGGCGATTGTTTTAAATCATACAAAGATTTTTTTAACTTGCAAACTAGATTTTCTTTACCTTTTTCCATAAAGTGCTCAGGCTAGGACATATAAATTTCCTCTTCAAGATCTCTAGGAAGAAATGTTGTCTTCACATCCATCTTTTCAATCTCTAAGTCATATGTTGCTACAAGTGACAAAATAAATTTGATAGATGTCAGCTTAGCCATAGGAGAAAAAAATTCACCATAATCAATTCCCTCTACCTGAGAATAACCTTTCGCGACTAACCTAGCTTTATACTTTTCAACACTATCATCCAAAATGATTTTCTTCTTGAATACCCACTTACAACCAACAAGCTTTCAACCTTTAGGCAAGGGCACCAAATCCCAGGCTGCATTCTTCTCTAATGACACCATTTCCTCTTTCATGGCTTCCAACTAAGAATTTGAATCGGACATTTCTATAGCCTCTTTCACAGTCCTAGGCTCATCAGTGATTTTAATCAAAGCATAGGCACAATTTACATCCAACATGGAAAAACCATACCTATTAGGTTGTTGCTTTACACATGTAGACCTCATTAAAGGTTGAGGCTGAGGTTGCAGTTCTTCTTCATCAGAACTCTCAGAGCTGCTTGAACTCTCCTTAGTTTTAGGTACACTTTGTAGTTCCTCTTTATTTGGAGTTTGAGGAATTTCAACTACCTTTTCTTTGTTTTCTTCTTTCATCTCTAATTGCAGATCCACTGAAGAAGGTTTTAGCTTACAAAAGATTACACTTTTTTTGTATACAACCTTTTCAATCATCGGATTCCAAAGCTTGTATCCTTTCACACCAATGTCGTAGCCAATAAAGATACATTTTTTTATCTTTATTCTCCATCTTAGATCTTTTCTCATTCAACACATGAATATATGCTTCATAGCCAAAGACTCTAACATGGCTTAAAGAGGGCTTCTTACTAGACCAAGCTTCCATAGGCATTTTATCAACAAGTGTTGAAGAGGTAGATCGATTTGATAAATAACATGCTATAGCCACAACCTCAGCCCAAAACTTTTTCTCTAGACTAGCATTTCTCAACATGCTTCTCACCTTTTCCATCAACGTCCTGTTCAACCTTTTAGCAACTCCATTTTGCTACAAAGTGTAAGGTGTCATTTTATGCCTTTTTATTCCATGGTCTTTGCAGTACCTTTTGAAATTTGCAGAACAAAACTTACCACCATTATCTGTCCTCAAGTATTTAATTTTTCTACCACTTTGATTTTCTACCAAGTTTTTAAACTCTTTAAACCAATTGAACACTTCTGATTTACTTTTTAAAAAGTACACAAATGCCCTTCTCGAATAATCATCAATAAAATAAACATAATATCTTGATTTCGATAACAAAGGAACATTTACTAGGCCAAAAACATTAGAGTGAATATAATCCAGAACACCAAAAGATTTATGAGGACTAGAATAAAATGAAACACAATGTTGTTTCCCATATATACAATGTTCACATAAATTGAACTCAAGGTTACAGCCATCAAGCCCTTCAACTAGGTTTTTTTTTTTCAAAGCTTTTAAGCCTTTCTCACCAATGTTGCCAAGCCTTTGATGCCAAAGCATGGCCTTTTCTGTAGGAAATTTCACCTCCAAAGAATTCACCCCTAAAGGAACTTCAATCTCCTTCTCTACTTGAGCAGCCTTGCTTGACTTTTCAGAGACACTATTGCATTGAACTGCATGTACATCCAACTTGTATAGAGTACCAATTCAAGCACCCATAGCTAGCACCATCGAGCCTCTTATCATTTTTCAGCCACCATTCAAAAAAAAAACTTGTATGCCAACATCATTCAGCTTGCTTACAGATAGTAAATTTTGAACCAAACTTGGTATATGCATTACACCATCAATCCCTTTGATCCTTCCATCAAGAAATTGAATTCTGACTCTTCCATGACCAAAAATTTCCAGAGATGAGTCACTTTCTAGATACACCTTTTCACCAGCATACTTTTCATATTTTGTAAACCAATCTCTATGAGATGTCATGTGAAAAGATGCCCCTGATTCAATCATCTAGACATCATCTAATGCCTAAGTCGCCAAAGCTGCAATGAAGGCATTTGCATTGCTTTGAGAAGAATCATTATCTAAAGATTTGTTTTTCTTCTTCTTCTTTTCCTCCTCTTTGCAATCCTTACGAACATGAATAGGCTGCCCACAATTCTAGCATTTCACCTTGGACTTCTTGTCAGGAGACTTTGATCTCCCTTCAAATTTTTATATTAACTTCTTGTCCTTCTTCTTTCCTTTCTCCTTCAATCTACCTTGAACAACAAGAGCCTCCTTTTCCATCTTAGAAGATTTCCTTCGCATCTCTTCTAATAGCAATGAAGCAACCACATCTTCCATTTTGAAAGTGGTTATCGTGCTCCCAATCACCATCACTAAATGATCCCAAGAGTTGGGAAAAGAACACAACAAGAGCATACAACGATCCTCATCATCTATCTTTACACCTATAGATGTTAACTGAGCGATGAGCATATTGAACGTATTCAGATGATCAGCCACAAATGCCACTTCATCCATCTTCAAAGAGTACAACTTCTTCCTTAAGAATAGCTTATTCACCAAGGACTTTCCCTAATAAATGTCACCAAGCTTCTTCTACAAAGAAGATGAAAAATTCTCTTCATGAACATTCAAGAGAATAGAGTTTGCTAAACAGAGTCTTATCAACCCTTTTGCTTTTCTGTCTGTGAGGTCCCAATCTTCTTGCTTCATGCCTGAAGGTTTCATTCTAGACACAACAGTCCAAAGATCTCTATCAACTAGAAGATCTTCCATTTTGAGTTTCCACAACTCAAAATTGCCACCATTGAATTCCTCAATTTCAATCTTCCTTGATGTGCTTGCCATCTTAATCTGCAAATGAAATTACCAGACTCCCCTACAAGACTCCCACTTTAGAATTGGCACAAAAAACCCTCCTAACCCACAAGGATAACACAACTAACCTGGCTTTGATACCACTTGTAAGGAAAGCAAAGGTGCAAAATCACTTTCCTAATGACAATTCTAAGAAGAGAATACAGATCAAGGTTCAAATTTCAATTATAGTACACTAAAGATGCACATTAGTAGGAACAAATAAGAACATTTAATTAAGACAACACATAGTAGACATTAGCATTTATGTGGGAAAACCCTTTTGGGAAAAAACCCACCACACCAAGGAAAATCTCTTTGTATTACAGTAAGAAGATTCACATACAAATTTATAGTTTCTCCCTCTCAGATGTCTATTCAGTCTCAATACAGGTAGCTATACAACATTGAACAATCTCATTCTCTTTTCACAGGTCCTCACTACTTGTCTTGTCTCATTACAAAATTTCTCTACCAGCTATTACAAATGTATCAAACATTTTTAGCATTTTACATTCTGAGAGAATTCCAAAACAATCTCCGACACCAAAACCAAGTAGGAAAGATTCCAATTTGGTTCCCATCAGTTATAGCATACAAACCATCAAATTACAGTTTCTATAAATGGCCTTGTTGGGGAGACAATATCCATTCTCTCACCAAGTAGCTCAAGTCCCATCGATACAAGCTTTCTGCAATACACTGTTGAGCAAATTCAACTTGTTGATGAGAGATCTCATCATCTCCTACAGATCTCCACAAGTCTCACCAACATCTGCTTTACCATCCATGTGGTCCCCACTACTGAGTCAACATGGCTTGAACCACCAATCGCTTTCCTCTTGACAACGCGGGTCCCACCACAGTCATCGACATAACAAACTTTGTCGAAGAGACATCTTCCAAAGTCACAACAAACACTCAATGTCTCACCAATGAGAGCTATCAAGACTTGTTCTAGATGTCGATGAGACATTTCACAATGTCTCATCGACCACCCATAGTCACATTGACAAGAGTCTTATGGCTTACCTTGATAAATGTCACCAAGCTTCTTCCACAAAGAAGATGCAAACTTCTCTTCATGAACATTCAAGAGAACAAAGTCTACTAAACAGAGTCTTATCAACCCTTTTTCTTTTCTATCTATGAGGTCCCAATATTCTTGCTTCATGCTTGAAGGTTTCGTTCCAGACACAACAGTCCAAAGATCTTTATCAACTAGCAGATCCTCCATTTTGAGTTTCCACAACTCAAAATTGCCACCATGGAATTTCTCAATTTCAATCTTCCCTGACGTGCTTGCCATCTTAATCTGCAAATGAAATTACCAGACTCCTCTACAAGACTCCCACTTCAGAATTGGCACAAAAAAACTCCTAACCCACAAGGATAACACAACTAACCTGGCTCTGATACCACTTGTAAGGAAAACAAAGGTACAAAATCACTTTCCTAATGAAAATTCTAAGAAGAGAATACAAATCAAGGTTCTAGTTTCAATTATAGTACACTAAAGATGCACATTAGTAGGAACACATAAGAACAAATTAAGACAACATAGAGTAGACACTAGTATTTATGTGGGAAAACCCTTTTGGGAAAATACCCACCACACCAAGAAAAAATTCTTTGTATTACAGTGAAGAAGATTCACATACAAAGTTACAATTCCAACATGAAACTTGAGCAACTCAACAACATACACAAGAGAACACTAGATTTGCGTGGAAAACCCAAGAAGGAAAAAACCATGGTGAGGTTTAACTCACAATATAAGTAATATCAACATCAAATACATAGGGCTCACTACCCAAAGAAGAAAGGCTCACTACTAGAATAGAAAAGAAGATAGAGAAGGAATGTTACATAGAGAAAATAATCTCAATGCAACAAGGAATCTACCACAATGACATCAACACCTTCACAATTTGATTAAAGAATTGTAGCCACCTTCTACTCACTGCATCTAGTAAACTAACACTTGAAAGCTCACACTACACAGCTAAATTTCACAATCTAACACACTACACTTCACATCATTCACATCTCACACATCTATATTTGATCTATCTTTCATATATCTTATCCTCCTTCAACAACTTAACTCATACTTATACTGTCCTCAACCTTGAAACCCTCTCCAAGGTTGACTATGCACCTCAATTGTGAAAATTCAAATTAGGTCAATGGAAAAACACTTAAGTGGTAGATAAAAATGAATTTAGACCGCATCAAAAATTAATTGGGTCCCAAATCAACATCACTCAACCACACACTACTACAAATAATATTTATCCTTTGCATGTAGTGTAAACACTAGGTTGGTTGTTACCCATGTAAATACCATTAATATTTGAAGTACACACTTCCTCAAACCCAAGGATGACTTACAAACCATACACCTTGCTTGAACATAATCTAGAATATTCCTCAAACACCCTAGAAGCCAACAAACTCCTTTGCAACAACTTCCACCTAAAGAATGTACAAACCCAATACACTCAAACAACATTGCCATACACTATTACTTGAAAAACCATCTTCCAAAGCACCAAACCTCAAATTATATTGAATGAGGTATACTACCAACACCATCAACACACCTTCATAATTGCAAGACCTAAAACATAATTGCAGAGAAATGTGGAGCAAAAACATTTCTCCCAAACACCTCTACAATACATTATCACACACTGGTGAACACAACTTCTATACGGCGATCCAACACACCAAATCTTGAATAAAACACCTCTGAACACCTCTCATCAATATATCCAAATCGTACATGCAGATCTTCAACCTAGAAGAAATGCAGAGAAAAAACTAGAGCACAACTCTGTCACCTAGAACACCACTACAACACACTGCTTCCTCTTTCTATCAAATTTTCTCAAAAACACTTGGAAACCAAGCACTAGAGACACATCCTTATTATCTTCATCAATTCCTCAACCATAGACAAAAGCTTATAAAATATATTTTTTTAACACACTTGCAATCCCTCTAGTGTTGCTTTATTATTGACAACATAATGTAACTAATCAAAGCACCAACTACTCACACTCTTGCAACAAACTCAATATACATCAATTCCAACACAAACTTATTGAAATCAATGACAACACCAACTACTCATACTTGCAATAGTATCTTGGAAATATCTAACATATATAATCATAGATAATATATTTTTCTTTCCTTTTATTTTTTTCTTCTAATTGATTAATAAGATTTTCAAGTACATAGCCTTGAGGCCTCTATTTTATTTTTGATGTTGTAAGACTATTAAGTTAATCATGAACTTGTTTCAAATAATCCATTTACCTTTGTATCCACCTTTTTACATAATTTATATCCAAAACCATACAATTTATGAAAGGGAGTCATTCCTTGAATAATGGGGTTTTATTTTTTCTTTTATGTTTTTTTTTGTCTTTTATTGAGGTTTGCAAGACATAAAATAATCTATGTCCACCTCATGACAATAAAGTTGAAGAAATTATAATCATAAAACAAGTTTGTAAACACTCATATAAAGTGCCATAAATGCTGAAAGTGTGTTCCGTAGGGAGGGAATTTAGGAAATAATTATACATACACTAAATTATAAAGTGTAATGGGGGGTTGTGCCATCACAATATAGATTATTGTGATTCTCACCTCATGAGTGTGTCTTGGAGTACACCTTTTACATCTCTACATTCTTTGTACACTCTTGATTTCAGTTGGTTCTTCTTATTTTCTCTTAGCATTAATGGGGGATGATAATGTGTTATGCTTCTTTCAATGAAGCAGTGGAAGAATCTTCTTTTTTGGAATGCCTCATGAACCTTCTATCTTTATCTCTCATATGGGGGATTATTTTAGTGGATCATAGTTTGAGAGTCTAGTACTCCTAATCACAATACTATCTGTATCATCAACTTCACAGAGTTTGATTGACTTTGTGTGTACATTGGTTGAGCAGTGTTTATATTGTGATTGTAATCATAGTATGAGCTAAATACACCAGATCCTAATGAATTTAAGCTATATTTAAGTCCCTAAGCTACAATCCCAATGAGATGTTTGAAAGCTTCAAAAACAAGCAACCATTAAACTAAGCATGAAATAAACCATGAAAGCATAAAATAAACCTAATCTAAAACTCCAAACCTTATCCCATTGGGGGATTGGTGCTGTATTGATATGGGATGATGACCCTTTCCCAATCCCTTGGATAAAATGAGCATCTAATGGAACTCCATTGATGAAAGCTTAAGATAAAATGAATGAAACTATGCTAAGGATGGATGAAAAGGATGAAAAATCTTGATAATGGATGCAAGGATGAATAAAGATAGTATTCAAATGTGCAACATAACTTTGCTTTGCTGGAAGTGGATCCATTTCTCTCCAAAATGTGAGCTATTTATAGGAGAAAATGGTGAATCAAGGGTTAAGATTGATTTGGATTAAAATCAATGGTCAAGATGAAATGAAAGGTGAAGACGTGGATCAAGGATTCTCATCAATGGATGAGAATGCAAGATCACATGGATCAAAGAGTCAACCAATGACTCATAATGATTCAAACAAACACATTTTCAAAGTTGTTACAAAGTTTTTTAGGAAATAATATTCCATTTTTTGAGCCAAATAGAAGAATATTCCTTTTGAATATTCCCTATGCAAGTGGACGGGTGAAGGAAATTAGTAATTAGTTAATTAATT
Source organism: Sequoia sempervirens (assembly GCA_007258455.2). Lineage (NCBI taxonomy): Eukaryota > Viridiplantae > Streptophyta > Pinopsida > Cupressales > Cupressaceae > Sequoia > Sequoia sempervirens. Next base: position 228,455,752 of record VDFB02270651.1, read on the forward strand.
TTTTTTTAATTGTGCAAGTTGAGGAATATGGGGATTATCATTAAATAATTTATTTATTTAATGAAAAGGGGTTAAGTGATATTTAATTAAATAATTTAGATTATTCAATTTAAATGAGAGGACATAAGGTGTTTAATTTAAATAATTTTCATTATCCAATTAAACAGGATGAAAGGTTGATGTGAAAGGGTAGGAATTAACCTAATTAAATTAATTAGATTAATAGATGAAAATGATGCATTTAATCAAATAACTAGGCTTATTTAATTAAACAATCGAAAAAGGGGATGAATTTTAGGATGAAACTATGTTAGTAATTGAATTAAAGTGTGTAATATCATTCAGGACAATTTTAAGTGTTTACATTTTGCCCCTCTTTGAAGTGAGGTACTTGTTACTTTGGTTCAAAGACTGATGCTTTTTGGATTAATGTTGCTACTCAAATCAAAAATTCAATTTTTTTGATTTCTTTGGATGTCCCACTATTGCCCCAGTAGAAGGAATTAAGTTTGTACCCTACCCCCTCAAGAGATTGAGTGGAAATTTTAATTTTTGGGTCAATATCGCGACAAAGATTTAGGATCAGTTTAGCTCAAAGAGGACGAAAGACACTTATTAGAAAGCTCAGATACATTTGATGTAGATAGATTTTATGATGTATAGACAATCATCTACCATGGGTAGCCTCATGTATATTTTGATATATATCACACATATTTGATACTTGGATAGAAATGTTAGTAGAGATAGAGGAATGAGAAGAATAAGATGGATAGAAGAATGAGATGGATTAACCATTGATTTCAAGATTGGTTCAGAAGTCCAACAAGCCTATGAGTCATCGAGACTTTATTAGATATGGTGATGACATTGATGATATGCTCGTTTTAGGGATTGGGATACTTCATCATGTTCCTTATTTTTGATATAACACATATATACGATGCATCATGATATCGATAACCATGATGGTGTTGTATCTAGTGTGATGGACTTTGAATTTGCAAACAGATAGGATAACCCTTGCTTACACCTTGACATACAAAAACCTCGTTGGGATGTATTTTAGAAGGTTAGAAAATTTTGGACCAAATCATACACAATAGTCAACAATCTATTCAAAACGACCTCCCTACACACAACTAAGCAAGTATTCACCAAAGTTATTTTACAAGAATATCTCACAAGCACATAAAACAAAAGATAATGATTGATGCCCCATTCCTTTCTCTCTAAATCATTTTGATAGACATCATTAAGAGGTCCTCAGAATGGATCAACAAGATAAATCATAAGACAAGATCAAAATGAACAAATAGTCAGTATTGTTTATATCTCTTGCCTAAGGTGTAATGCGTTTTGAGGATAAGTATCCAAAATGATTGCCAATGATAATGACCATTGTAGGAAGGATGCATCCTAGGACATGTTAGTGGATGGTGGCAGGTTGATAGGTTGTTTTGAAAGGTCGTTGATATAAGTTTTGATCAAGACATGTTTGATAATGATCAAGAGTTTGATTGTTGCATTTAAAGGTTCTACTTTTGTTGATTGTTGTATTTGTTGTCTATTTGTGTTACCAAAGGGTGAGTGTGATGATCTATTTATTATGGATGAAAGTTTATTGTGAGTGAAAGTGAGATAGGATGGATGGTTTTGGAATTTTTAGAATATTTCAATCTTTTTGACATTTTTGCAATGTTTTGAGGTTGTTTTTGGTCTTTTTAGGGTATATGTGAATGTTTAGGTTTTCGATTATTTGAGGCTGTTTAGGAGTTTTGAATGTTTTCCAATGTTTTGGGTTTTCTAATTTTTCAAATGTTTTTTTTTTTTGAGTTTGAACAAGACCTAAGAGGGACTAACCTAGGGCCTTAGGGGCTTCTCAGAGATTATCCTTGCTTACATTATACACATAGAGACCATGTAGTTCGATTGACTTTGGCCAGTTATTGATGAGATATGAACATTGATGGATTGTTAGTTTATTATGAAAGAATCCTAAGTATTGACCTAATGTGTCTTGGGGGCACATCAATGATGGCCTTGCCTATGTTCAAGCTCAGAGAAAACATAGTTTGATAAGGTAATCTTTTTAATTTTTTGATATTTAGATCTGTTTAGGGATTTTGATGTTTTGGATGTTTTGATTTTTGCAACGATTGTATGGATATGTGACAATTTCAATGATATATTTTGAATTTTGTTGAAAACCAAGCTAGGGTTGATTGATATGATCAATAGATTACTGTTAGTGATGAAATCATTGAGGATTCCCAACAATGCAAGGATAGTGTTGAACAACATAAGGATTGGGAAATGATATATCTCAAGATGATGATGGATTCATTAGATAAGATAGATCAAGATTTTGAAGCTAGGCTTGGAATAAAATCTATTTGAATGATTTGATGTGACGTTGAACTGCAAGGTAGATGCATCTGATATTGATTGTTTGGATTTATGTTTGATAAAAGACACAGATTTATAAGGAACATATTCTCATCAAAGTGTTGTATGAGCTAGTGATTTAGATTTTTTCTTACAAATGATTTGACCAATTGATTTTGCATTTTGCAAATGTTTAGATCACCACATAAGTTATAGGATATAGCTCAAGATTTATTCTTGAAGCAAGATGCAAGTATCTACCCTAGTGTCTAGCAACGTATGGAATGATATGGACCGTGGATGCATGGATAAATAAATGGATTGATGAATGGGTATGCAAAGGATGCCAAGGATTATCTTGTGATAGGATAACATGTTTGGATAGAGTATGCCTCTTTGGACAATGCCTCATGGATTGGATAATGCTGGTTAGGATAGGATCAATGATAGTGACCCATGTCAAGATTTTTATTGTAAGCAAGTGTGAAGTATATACCAAACCTTTGCCAAGACAAGATAAGTTAGATTGGATGAAAATGGATTGGATAATGAATCATGGATTTATTATGGATAAGATGGATGGAATATGGGATTTATTATGGATGGGGTGAGATGCTTCCACCTAAAATGGTGCACATAGATGCTTGATTCTACTCATGATGCTTGTTTAGTAGGTTTTCATCATGGTACTTGTCCAAAGCACCACCAAAATGGTTTTCACTAGAGGTCAATTTTTCTCTTGACCATTTTCTTGAATTTTGAAAGTTTATGCTCATGTTGAACCACCTAGTGGTGCTGATGTAGAAATTGCTGCTACTAATATAGATGTTGTTGCTATCATGATGTTCCAACAATATCATGCTTGGAGGATTTTTTTTTCTAAGATACGGATGCTTGAATGCAACCCCTAGATTTTTTCATCTTCTTTATCAATACTAGAGTTAACCTTACCTAGATGTGCACATCGTGATAGAGTGCCATTAGAGTCCTTATGATAAAGAGTTGCTACCAATACATGGTCAATACAAGAGTTGGATACCATGGGTGTCAAAGTGGATGGTGGAATGTGTTGAGGAATATGAGATGCAAACGGATTGGTTGATAGTTAGAATCTTTGATTCTCAAAACTTGGAATGATGAGCAATGATGGGTGGATATGGAAATTCGATTGGGACCAACTTCTTGATATATCTTGTAGGTCACTCTTGAAGCTTTCTTTTGTATCGATGGATAGTTTTGATGGATGAACTTCCCTTTTTGATTTTTCCCCAGAGTTTCTTTGACTAATGGAGTGTGATAGGGATGATTTTCTTTATTTTTCTTTTTCAATTCTTTTGCTTCAACAATTTTCTCTTTTCTTTGATATAGACCTCTTTCTTGTGGTTGGTCCCAATTAGTGGGTGGAGTGATTCATGGAAAACAATTCATGATTGAATGGTTGGAGTGTTGGTAGCCATTTTATCATAATGACTAATCATGCTCCCCATGTTGGTGTTTTCACTCTAGATAAAGTTTCCCCTAGTATCATGGGAGTAATATTGACATGCTTTGATTCTGCTATTGCCAAACCATTTCCTTGATGTACATGATTGTTTAACTTTGTTGTGTAAGGAAGCTAAGGTAGTGGAATAACTACCTACACTAATATTGAGAGGACAATAATACAAAACTTTTTTAGATCTTTAATAGTTACAAAAACTTAAACATAAATAAAAAAATATATCATGCATACCACAACACTATGATTTATGTGGGGAAAACACTTTCGAGAGAAAAACTCCATACTCCAAAATCCACCCAATATATTATTCAAAAATCACAAAGATTACAATATACTTGCAAAGAAAGCTTCTCACAGGAGTATTAGAGAACCAGAGGAAACACGACCGCTATCAGACTCTCAGAATACATCACAATTCCCAACTGTAATACAAAACCCTCATAAAATAGGGTTGCCTTCTAGGGAAAGTCAAGATAACAAAATATCAATCATTAGATATGAGACATAATGATGAATAGTCCAAATTTAAAATAATAAAATATAAATACAAAATTTCTTTTGGGGGCATTGCCCCCAAGCCCCCACTAGGGCGCGATGCTCCTAGACCCTAGCCGAGGGGATGATCCCCCTAGACCCCTCATGGGGGGATCCCCCATGCCCCCCTCATCATCGTTAGATGAACATTACCTTATGTATCAATAGTACCTTATGTAATTGCAAGGCTGAGACACATTTTCTCAACATGTTGATTTTCGATAATGCTTGATATCCTCGTACTCACTTTCTTCAATCTATATATGGAGGATGTGTCTGATTTTAATGCTTCTTCAAAAGGTGTTGATGCTTTACAATCCATATATGATTCTTCCTCATGATCCATTTCTATTTTCTCTTCAAAGGATGTTTCCAATTCACCATCCATGTAGAGGTCTTCTTTATGATCAATTTTTGATGTCTATGGATTTTGCTATACCTTGATATTAAGAGTAGGAGACTCTGGTTCCTTGGTAATGATATCAAGAGTATGAGAATTTTTTTTGATGAAGATCATCTAGTACATTTCCAGTAGGAGTTAGCATATCATGGGTAGATGGAGGAGTATGTGATATATGAATATGATCATTATTTGTGACATCTTGTATGGATTGGAGAATACCCATTAGATCATCGTAGTATCTTGGAGATATGGATCCTTGATCTTGAATCTATGTGGTGTTATCTTCAATATGCTTTGGTTCATGTTCTCGACATGGATCAATTTCAAAGGATGGATTGTTTACAAAGGGTTCTTGAATGTCTTCATTATGCATGGGTATTGGAAAGAACCATTGCTAGACTTTGGTGAAAGATGTTGATCATGCTTTGGAATAAATTCTTGAGGTATGTCATCTAACTCATTAGGTGATGTAGAGAAATTTACAAAATGATCATTTGTGGATGAATCTTGAATTTTATCCTCAACAATTGTGGTAGAAACCTTGTCAATGTCTTCAACCATGAGATCAAATGATGTTAAGATTTCTTGAAATGGATTATTGTTAGATATTGGTAAGGGATTCTAATTATGATTATGAAGAAAATATTGAGGTATGTTGATTTTATCATTGGATGAGGTAGAAAATTCTTCAATGTGATCATTGGTGGATGGATCTTGATCATTATCATCAACAATTATTGTTCCTTGATCAATGAGGTCTTGGATGAGGTTCTTGAGTTTGATACAATCTGACATGTCATGACCTTTTGTGCTATGGTATTCACAATAAATATTATCATCATACCATTAGAACTTGATGCTAGGTTCACCCCCATTTAATGACTCTAGAAGATTGATAAGTTTAGCATGGAATAATGTGTTTAATGCTGATTCAATTGGCTCCCCTAAAGGAGTGTATTCATGTTTGGTGATGGTGTTGTTATATTTTGAAGCTTGTGCTTGTTGTGATTGATCATGAACTGTCATAGGGGTAGACCTTGCTGTTGATGTTGTCCTTCTTAATATCCAATATCTTGATGTTGGAGATGTGTTGGTTGATGTTGTGGATGAGAATCAATATTTTGATACTTTGATGAAGAGTGTATTGATTTGGAGATGGAGATGTTTGTTGGATAAGTGTATCAACCATTTTGGTAAGTGAATTTAGGGAAATTTGATGTTGTAGATATTAATCTTGATATTGATTTTGAAACCCTTGATGTAGTTGATTTTGGTGTGGATTTTGAGGATGTGGTTGATGTTGTGGATAGTGAATGATGTTTTGAGGTGTGAATGTTTCTATCCCATAGTTCACCAAGTACAAATTTGACATGTTCATATTTGATATGTTTACATTTGGTATGTTCATGTTTGACATGTATTGACTTGGTGAGCTAACATTTTTTTGAGGAAGACTCATGATTTGATCATTTGGTTGATAGATTGGTAAGTTTTGACATTGATTTAAATCTATCATGTGATAAGATGTTCCAAAGTTTTGATTTGGCATACCCATTTTTGTTGTGTCATTGTAGTTTTTAGGATATGATGGCCCCATGTATGGATTGTAGGGTGGAATTGTGAAACCTATAGGATTAAGCTCATTCATTCCTAGGCTTTGTTGGTTTGTGTCACTCATGGTAGGTAAATTTTATTTTTTCTCCATGTCTCTCTTGTGTTTTGATCTTGTTGCAAAAGTGAACCTCTAAGGTGTTTTGGACCAATGATGTGAGTGGATGATGAAAGGGTTGAGTGATATGGGCGATGAAATTTCTAAACCTTTAGACAACACTTTTAGACTTAAAGTTTTGATGTTTTGATGTCTTGGATAAAAGGTGTTTAATGAACTTGTAAATATTTAAGGTAGACTTGTGACCTTTAAGATAGACTAGTTCAAAAATGTGATGACTAACTCAACTAAGTGTATGGAAAAGGATCCATTTCACATACAACATAGCTAAACTTGTTAGGGGATTGGTTTGATAATTTCCTAATCTTAGAGTGTTTTGATGTGCCCAAAAGTTTCTAAAGTTGTTTGTGAAGTGGAATTTAAAATGTGTGGAGATGGATGAAATGTTTTGACCCAAAATGTGTTAACCTAAAAGGGACCTTTGTTTTACAAGACCAAGATGGTGAGAAACATGCTTTACCTCTAAAGTGATAAAACCTTAAGAACTCAATGTTTTGACAATAGAACTTGGACTTGAGAAATGTTTTGACAATACTTTTCTTGTTCCACTTTATTGCTTGGGAGTCAATGTGTTTCAACAATAAGACCAATGTGTGGCATGTTCATTTGGTTTTAAGAAATTTTCATTACAAAAAGTCCATTATGTGAAAATTAAAAAGCTACTTGGCCACAGTTCCCTATGTTAACTTTTGGAAAGTGTGAATTAAGATATTAGTCCAAATATTTAGAAGCCTCTAAGGATAAAATCCTTAGGGAAAAGAAACAATATAGGAATTTTCAAAGGTATTCACACTAAGTCCAAAGGGTTTGAAATTTTATGAACATGTTGATGTTTGTTTAATTTGTTTTGAAACCAAGCAATGTGTCAAACTGACTCACAAGCAATAATAATCCTAGCTCAAGTGGGTATGTTCTTCTTGGTAGGATAACCTCATGCCCTGAAGGGATGATTTTACATGCAACTTATGGAGGGAACAAAAGAAAAAGAGTCCATTCTCTTTAAGCTTTTATGCCTAAACCACAAATCGGACTTAGTAAGTAACTTCTTGGAAGTAAATTCCAATACACCACTTTAAAGAACACTTTAGAAAGATAAGGTTTTCTACCAAACAAAGGATTTTTAATGACAACAAACCGAGATGGATACTACCATCCACTAGCCACTTAAGGTGCTTAAGCCATTCCCTTTCGGCCCGATAAGACCTCTGGAGTTGGATTAGGTGTGGTATGTTATTGCCGTAGATTGAAGCTCTACTATTTTTCAAGTTTGCAACCTTTATATATCCCGCTGGTAAATGTTCTTTGATCATGAGTCACTTAGATGAGTTCTCCATTGCGAGATGTATCTCATTAGTAGCCCCTCTCATAATAAAAAAAATGCTATTTCTCTTCACCCTAGATCACATGAAGCACAAGAGGAGAGGATACATGACAAGTTCTTAGGTTGACTCAAAATAAGAAATTTCATATGCTTGAGTGTTTCTCTTCACCCAAGATCACATAAAGCACAAGGGGAGTGGATACACACTACAAGTATACTCAAGCAAAGCAAGCACGTCAAACACTCATTCATTTTAACCCATATTATAAAATGAATTCATTTTAATCACCAATGGAAGTGTTTGTTTGTTTTGTTCAATTTTAACCAATATCACAAAATGAGGCTATATGGGTTCAATTTTAACCAACTTTGAAAAGACTTAAAGCATTTGTGAATTTTAAGCCAAATTGAAAGCTAATTGTCCTAAGATTGTAAGTTTTAAAACCCAATGGAAATTTAGTGGCCCTAAAACATGAAATGAAGAAAAATATTCAAGGGGTTATAGCATCCCCTAAGTGTCAAAAGAATTTTACAATAACTAGAACTAAGAAAAACTGAAATCCAAATTTTCAATTTTTTTTCGGTATTTTTTAAGTTCTAGTAAATCACATTTTCGGAGGCCTTTAGAGAAAAATTTGGGGTCGAAACTTGTGTCAATCCCTAAGAATCAACTATCATAGGCATTAATTTTAGGGAATAAGTTAGTACTCATGGAGACCTTTCCAACGGTGGAAACAAATTTGAATTTCGAGCACCGAGTAGAAAGTTATGACCCCAACAAGTTGGGGTAAAAATTTGCAAAAATAGTTAGCCTCAAAAAACAAAACTAGATGTCAGTAAAAGATTAGAGAGTATATGTGTAGACACCTAAATTTAATCACTTCCATATGATTAAATTTGTTGCATTTACGTCTATCATATTAATATTAATTTATTAAATTAATATTACACCCTTTGTCTCATACTGATAAAGTATTTAATTTAATAATTAATACTTTGTCGTTTACCTTATTCCTCTCTAAATTAAATAAATACACTAATTTATTTAATTTAGTCATTTGTCCTCTTTTTGATTTAAAAATCAATTTAAAATTCCTCACTTTCTCTCTCCTTGTCACATCCTCCAACATTTGCAACTTGCCTCTAACCTTCTGTTAATTAGCCTAATCCAATATTTGCACAACCTTAACCAAAATCATTAACTAAATTTAGCACCTCTTTTTGGTCAATTCTTCCATTTTTCCTTTTTGATGTTAACCCTCTCTCCTATGTGAATTTTTAATTCACATTTATTTGCTCTAGATTCCCCTCCTTTAAATGTGAATTTTTAATTCACATTCCATTCTCCCAAGGCTTCTAGAACCTTGGACTTGTCACAATCTCCACATGTGACCAAGTCCCACCTTTTTGGAGCCCACCTTTTATCCTCTAGATCATCTTATGAATGTGAATTTTTAATTCACATTTATCCTCCAACCACCTTTCATTTTCCCATATAGATTTTTGAGGAATTCTAAAATTCCTCAAAAGTCCCTTTCACTCCCACTTGGGGACAAGAAATCCTTTTTGTGGAAATCCTCTCATCCCCCAAGGTGCATGTCCTTTTCCACCTCATGTACCTTTTTGACAACTCATCTCCACCTCATATCCTCTTGTCCACTTCACCCTCCACATGTCAAGATGTGAGGGCTTGTGGGTTCTCAACCCACCATAGCCCTTCATCTTGGCCTTGTTGGAGCAATCTTGACCCTTGAATTCTCTAGAGAATTCAAATTCTCTATAAATACCCCCTCCTCAAGGGCATTTCAAACACTTAGCCATCTTGCACCATTATGCTGCCAATTTGCATTCTCAACACTTTGCACTCTCATAACTACATGCTGTCCAAACCTCTTTCAATCATTCACTTTTGTTCATTTTGCATATTGAAGCTTGCATTATAGTCACCAATCTGTCATCTAAGAGCACACAACCACCCAAGCAAGGCCAATCAAAGAAGTTTCAACAACAAAGAGGTAAAGTGTTGTGCCTTATTTATTTGCATTCCTTTTCGTTGTAACTCTCTTTTGGCTAATCTTGAGGTGTCCTTGGTATTTTATCTTTATGTTTCTTAGTTATTTTGCACCTTTAGAGCAGTAGAATTCCAAGGTATCACATTTCTACCAGAGGGACCCACACACCGGCCTGGCATTTAATGTTTCTTTGAGTTAAGATTTTGCAGGAAAAGCCCACAAAGGCGATAGTGCCCTCACAGAGCGCGGTAGCGCCCCACAGATTGTGGTAACGCCTCACAGAAGCGCGGTAGCGCCCAGAGAAAGGCGGTAGCTCCGAAGTGCGGTAGCCCCCCAGAGCTGCGGTGACCACAGAGCTGCGCACGCCCTTCATAGAGTTGCGGCAACGCCTTAACATCACAGCTTGAGGGTAAATAGGGATTTTGGCCCTTTTGCTCTAGTTTTTGCCATATTCACGTGATAACTCTCTAACGCTATTCTCGCAAGAATATTGCTATTTTTACCAACGTTTTTGCAGATATTGTGCAAAATTTGACCAAAGGCGAAAAGGAAAAGGGTAACTAACATTTGTTTGCGGGCATCTACATAATCGACTTTCAAAAAAAAAAAAAATTTTTTTTATCTTTGCTGCTCTCAAACATAGTCCACTAGGGGATTAAATCTCATCATTGCTGTGGTTGTTTACTTTTGTGTTACCCAAGGGGCATCATTTGTTTTCACTTTCCCCTTGCACTTCGTGTGAGCCTGGGGAGAAGTTGGAAACAGTTAGTGTCTTCTTTTTAGTGGGAACTGCTTGGGGATTTCATCACCCCAAGGGACGATTCCAACCACGTGTACCGGAGGGGTATATAAAGGGGCGAGAACAAAAGTTGTACCCCAATCCAACAGGCCAGATCAAGGAGCGCCGAAGCTAGTGTGATACCTAGATAGACGGAAGAGTTGGTCCCAGCCTTTCAGATCTCGGGGTTCCCGACTCACGCCAGGACTCGACCGTGTTCACACAGCCTCACGCATCAAGAGTATATCGAGGACTCCCTAGAAGCTTGTGCATCCAGATTAAGACTTTGCCTTGCCATACCCGTAATATTAATCATAGGATTGTGCTTGCTTGAGGTGTTTCCTTGTGGAAATTCTGTCAATTTTTTTGATACTCTTGACTGTTTTATCATTTTACGCCCTTGCCATAGCCTTCGCCATCAAAACCAAGTTGCTCCTAAACGCGGTACGCCCTGTTTTGCTGCAGAAACGCAGGCCCCTGTTTTGCTGCAGAAACGCAGTAGCGCCCCGCTTTTGTCAGAAACGCGGTAGCCCCCGCTTTGCCGCAAAAACGCAGGCCCCTAATTTACTGCAGAACGCTGACTAAGCACCTAATTTTACTGCCAACGCCCCAAAAATACCATTTGGATTCATTTAACCTCTAAATCACCACTTAATCATTCCCAGCTATCGTCCCATTATCCTAAGCTTCCATTTCATCATTTTAAGCCCCCCGAAACCTCCATTTCACCCATTTAAACCCCATTCTACCACCCCAAATTTTCACAAATCACTTCTAATCTACCTTTTCATTCTAATTTTCCATTCACAAGTCAATACCCTCACCTAACAAACATCACAACTTTACCATTCACACCTCTTAAACACCGCCCATAGCCAAACCGCCCTAACCTTGCATTACAAAGTGATTATCTAAATTGACTATAGCGCTTGAACTTGATTATTGGTCTTTAACTTCAACCCCAATCAATTTGCCTCCATCTTGAGGTGAATTCGGTGTTGCAAGTTATCATCCTCGGCCCAATCAATCCATTCCTAGCTTAAGGTGGATTCGGTGCCGTAATCATCCTATCAATCAATCAAAGCTCTAGGGTTACTAAAGGTAATCCCACATGATCAAGTTTGAGGTCTCTCAATCCAATCAAATCCAATCCAATCAAATCCAATCCAATCCAATCCAATCCAATCCAATCAAAGCAAATCAAATCCAATCAAATCCAATCCAATCCAATCCAATCCAATCCAATCTAACCAATCAAGTCCAATCCAATCCAATCCAAATTCTAATCCAATCAAATCCAATCAATCCAATCCAATCCAATCCAAATCCAATCCAATCTAATCCAATCAAGTCCAATCCAATCAAATCCAATCCAATCAAATCCAATCCAATCCAATCTAATCCAATCTAATCCAATCAATCCAATCCAATCCAATCCAATCAAATCCAAATCCAATCCAATCAATCCAATCCAATCCAATCCAATCCAATCCAATCCAATCAAATCAAATCCAATCCAATCCAATCAAATCAAATCCAATCCAATCAAATCCAATCCAATCAATCCAATCCAATCCAATCCAATCCAATCCAATCCAATCCAATCAAATCAAATCCAATCCTTACCCAATCAAATCCAAACCTAATCAAATCCAATCCTATCCAATCAAACTGATCTAGTACTTTAATCAAATTCATCAAGTCATCTACCCGATCCAATCACCTGTCTACCGAATCCTATCAAAATCAAAAGCAATCCCATCCAATCATCCTAATCTGAGCTTTAGTCCAATCTTGATCTGAGCTGGACCAAAATCCCAATTTGAGCTTTAATCCGTTCCCATCCAAAATATTTTATCCACCATCTTTATCCTTTCACCATCATGAATCCTCATCCTCCAGCAATAGTAGTCAAGGGAAACCTTAATTACATGGACAACGATAACGAAAGTCTTGTTGATCAAGAGGAATATGACATAGACCCCCTTGACACTATCATTGCTAGCAAGCTCTCTCCACCCACTTTCCAAAATCCAATCACCCCCTCCAGTTATCCCCACCTTCATCCACCTAATCATGCCCTTATGCCACCTTAACAATGGACATCCAGCATCTTCTTCATCCCCATATTTGTCATGTCCTTCATCTACATCATCCTCTTATCCCAATATCCCACTATTACAATTCCCCATACATGACCCCCTATCCTAATCCTCTTTCCCAATCTTCCCATACTAATCCTACATCCACACCCTTTTACCTTAATCCTACATCCACATATCCTCATCCTAATCCACCATCCCAATACCCTTATTATAATTCATCCCCCACATCCTCTTGTTCCACTACACCACCTATATCCTCTTGTCCTAATCCACAATCCATGTCCCCCTATCTTAATTCACCACTCCAATATCCTTACCTTAACTCTCCATCCAATCCTAGTCCTCCATCTACTCCTAGTCCTCCATCCAATCCCGTTCCTCCATCTACTCCTAGTCCTCCATCTACTCCTAGCCCTCCATCCAATCCTATTCATCCATCTACTCCTAGTCCTCCATACAATCCTAATCCCCCATCTACTCATAGTCCTACATTCGATCCCATTCCTCCATCTAACCCTAGTCCACAAATCCATAATCCCTCATCCATTTCTACCACCCCAGCCAAGCCAACCATATGCAAGTCTTTCATTTCAGAAGTTCTCCAAGGACTCATTACAAAGAAGCCATCCCCAACTCCACATCTTGAAGTCATGGAACCATGCCATCTTGATCCATCATCCACGGTCACTAGTGATGAGACCCTTCTCCCTACCACACCTATCATTGTTGTTACCACCCCTAACACTGATCAAACCATTGAAACCATTGAACCCACTAAATCCATTGAACCCACATCTCCCACCATCACACCCTATGAATCCACCAAGCCCCCATCTCCTACCATCACATCCTTTAAATCCGTTGAATCCATTGAACACCCACCCCCTACTCCGAGAGCCATCAAACCTATTGACGATACCCAAATCCAATCCAATCCTCCCACTGAACCTCATGAATCTTCCATCCCTCCATCCTCCCCACTTGAAGAGTCCCAACAAGAGTCCATTACCATGCCTCCCGCACACAATGAGTCATGCCAAGAGTCTAATCCAAAGCATGCCAACATATCCCCTTCTCTAGATCAAGATCCTACCATCCCATCTAGTCCACCTCAAGACCACAGTCCCCCATCCATTCCATCCCATGATCCCCTTGTCATTCAAACTTCCACTACTCCATCTCCATCTCCATCGCATGAGCCTACCACCACAAATCCAGATCCTATCATGGCCCCTACTCCCTCTCCTAATGTTGCTATCCCATCATCCCCTTCTCATGATCCCCCATCATCGCCTAAAAATGCTATCCCCACACCGCTTGCATATCCCCTTGGTCCTCTCACATTCCTCCATGGTGGTCTCCTCACAGAAGAAAAACAAAGCATATACACCAACCCTCCTCTTCCACCTAATAATGAACTTGCATCATTCTTCCAGAATAACAAAAATCCTGTCCTAGATCGAATGCTCAAGAGAATGAACTATCAAGGAAAAGGTTTAGGCCTTCATGAGCAAGGTATTATAGAGCCCATCCAAGCTAAAGGACACTTGTATCCGCAAGGTCTTGGATGTACTACTCACGACTCACAATCCAAAGATGTTGGTACAACCTATAGACGTCCTCAACGAGCCTTTTCCAAAAGAAATATCGGCTCTTCCCATCATCCCACCAGGTCATATGTGGCCATCCCTCCTCCTCTATCGTATCATCTCAAAACAACCGTCCATCTTCCTCCTTCATCTGCTCCATCCCTTTTGGGTCCTTACATCCCTCCATCTACCATCTCCAATCCTCCATCTACCATGCCCATGTTTCCTCCAGGTCCTAAGTCTATTTTGGGCCCTTATATCCCAAAATCACCTCCTCCATCTCATCCTATCCATCCTTTCATCCATCCATCACCTATCCATGTCGCCCATCATAACTATCCCACTCTCATGTTCCCTAATCAGGATCAACAAAGGCACGTACCTGTACATCATCCATCCACATATCATCCTAAAAATCCTACCTCCATCCCTCCATTCATGTGTCCTCCACATCATCCATCCATTCACACCCATCCCATTGCTACTAAAAGCACTTTGGTTGTTAAAGGAAAAATGCATAAATCTAAACATCCACATGAATCAAAACTTCCCATGTCCCCTCTAAAAGACATGTTAAAGCAAAGCAAAACCAAATCCAAAATCCAAATCAAATCTATAGGCCGCAAAGGCCCACCAAAGCAAAGATCAAAACTATGTGGATCCCAAAGAAAAAAGATGCAATGCCATCAAATAAAAAATCTGTAAGAACATCCAAAGTCGCTAATCCACAAGCTAATCATACACCCTTTTCATCTCCTATGTCGGTTTTGGGTCCCTATGTCCCGAAATTCACCATTCCATCTCCTCCATTATCCCCACATTTTCCATCCCTTAATCCTCTTATCTTTTCACATCCACCACCACATGTGCCAATGTTGGTCCTAAACGCATCTCCCCATCATATATCCACCCCATCATTCCATCCATACCCTTCGCAGCATCCCATCCATTATCCCATGTATCTCCCCTCTCAAATCCCCCTAATTCATCCTCTTGCATAATCCATTTATCCTCATAAGGTTGTACCAACATCCAATAGTCGGTTCGAACATGGGCTCTTACTACCTCGTATAGAACTTGATGCTTGAGTCCTTCATCCATGTCCTTATCACATGTCTTCTAAATCCACCTATTCACCTCCCTATCCTTATCCATCTCCTTCCGCATAACATCCAAAAAGTCAAAAATCCACAAAAAAGTCAAAAAAGTTAAAAAAGTCAAAAAAGTCAAAAAAAAAAGAAAAGAAAAGAGAAAACAAAATAGTAAAGAGAAATAATTCATCCAATGGTGAAAACTTGGCAAACAAGCGCCTTGGATAAGTACCATGATGAAAACCTGGCAAACAGTCATCATGCGTAAATCCCCATCTGCACTTGGGGGCAACTTCCTGATATGCATTCCCTCCATCTGCTATGCTTCCAGCTATGCACCCATCTTCTTGTTATCTGTCCTCTTCATAAATCCCACCATCCCACCTATCTTCCGCATCCTACCATCATATCCCATTTATCTCCCATCCCTCTATCCTTCTTGTGATCTTGATCAAAATAGGGGCACCTATCCATGCATGCTTTGGACACCTATTGGTATACACTCCCTTCATCCATGCTCTATCATATTCCTTAGTCACCCATCCTATCCTCCTTCAGTTATCTCCTTTATCTTATCATCCACTCGTCTTACGCCCCTCATGCCTCATCATATATGACATATCTAGAGTGGGGGCATGTGCTTCCTTTGTGACATAGTCCTTGGAGACATCATCTATCATAACATCCCTTCATCTCCCTATCTATCTATTATCACATCCCTTCCATCTCCCCATCCTTATCTTCGTATCCATCTATCCTAGCATCCCTTTCATCTCCGAATCTTATCCATCTATCATAGCATCCCTTCCATCTCCCCATCCTTATCCTTGTATCCATCTATCCTAGCATCCCTTTCATCTCCCAATCCCATCCATCTATCATAGCATCCCTTCCATCTCCCCATCTACCCTAGCATCCCTTCCATCGCTCCATCTATCCTAGCATCCCTTTCATCTCCCAATCCTTATATTCCTATCCATCCAAACAATCCCTCCCATCCCCATCCCTATATATCTATCCATTCTTTCCTCTTTATCCTCATCCCATCTCATCCCATCTCACAATCTCTTGTCATTGGTATCTGGCTATAGGCCTCCCCCCCCATGCAACCCAATGCCATTTATCTCATCGTCATCACCCTTGCTTCTCTTGCACATCTTTCCAATCCCCTATCACTTTTCATCCCTCCTCTATCTATCATACCATCCTCCCAAGTCATTTTAATGCTTTGATAACTATCCCCGCCCTGAGCTTTATGTGATCGTCATCATCCTATCCAATCCACTAGGTCTATCCTAT
>VDFB02270651.1:228473586-228622409 GCA_007258455.2 Sequoia sempervirens
TGCTTAATTTTTTGCCCTCTATCCAGCGGTCCCCTCCATTTCCCTTTATCAAGACATCGTCCGGGGCCCCTTCTTTCTTCTCCAACCGCCCTCTCGAGGGGGCATACCCTACCACTTCCTTCCATTTCAAACCAGGCACTGGGGAATCCTCTTTCTTCTTCGTCAGGCCAGGGCATCAATCCTCAACATTCACTTTTCTTTGAAACATCGTTATTTTAACAATATTTCGAAGAGGGGCAAAATGTAGACAACTAAATTTAATCACTTCCATATGATTAAATTTGTTGCATTTACGTCTATCATATTAATATTAATTTATTAAATTAATATTACACCCTTTGTCTCATACCGATAAAGTATTTAATTTAATAATTAATACTTTGTCGTTTACCTTATTCCTCTCTAAATTAAATAAATACACTAATTTATTTAATTTAGTCATTTGTCCTCTTTTTGATTTAAAAATCAATTTAAAATTCCTCACTTTCTCTCTCCTTGTCACATCCTCCAACATTTGCAACTTTCCTCCAACCTTCTGTTAATTAGCCTAATCCAATATTTGCACAACCTTAACCAAAATCATTAACTAAATTTAGCACCTCTTTTTGGTCAATTCTTCCATTTTTCCTTTTTGATGTTAACCCTCTCTCCTATGTGAATTTTTAATTCACATTTATTTGCTCTAGATTCCCCTCCTTTAAATGTGAATTTTTAATTCACATTCCATTCTCCCAAGGCTTCTAGAACCTTGGACTTGTCACAATCTCCACATGTGACCAAGTCCCACCTTTTTGGAGCCCACCTTTTATCCTCTATATCATCTTATGAATGTGAATTTTTAATTCACATTTATCCCTCCAACCACCTTTCCTTTTCCCATGTAGATTTTTGAGGAATTCTAAAATTTCTCAAAAGTCCCTTTCACTCCCACTTGGGGACAAGAAATCCCTTTTTGTGAAAATCCTCTCATCCCCCAAGGTGCATGTCCTTTTCCACCTCATGTACCTTTTTGACAACTCATCTCCACCTCATATCCTCTTGTCCACTTCACCCTCCACATGTCAAGATGTGAGGGCTTGTGGGTTCTCAACCCACCATAGCCCTTCATCTTGGCCTTGTTGGATCAATCTTGACCCTTGAATTCTCTAGAGAATTCAAATTCTTCTATAAATACCCCCTCCTCAAGGGCATTTCCAGAACACTTAGCCATCTTGCACCCTTATGCTGTCATTTTGCATTCTCAACACTTTGCACTCTCATAACTACATGCTGTCCAAGCCTTTTTCAATCATTCAACCATCTTTGTTCATCATTTTGCATATTGAAGCTTGCATTATAGTCACTCAATCTGTCATCTAAGGAGCACACAACCAATCTAAGCAAGGGCCAATCAAAGAAGTTTCAACAACAAGGGAGGTAAAAGTGTTTGTGTTTTATTTTATTTGCATTCCTTTTCGTTGTAACTCTCTTTTGGCTAATCTTGAGGTGTCCTTGGTATTTTCTCTTTTATGTTTCTTAGTTATTTTGCACCTTTAGAGCAGTAGGAATTTCAAGGTATCACAATATGAAACAAAAAATTTAAAACACACATGAAATGTTGACTCTTTATTTTACCTGCAAAAGTGTCGCTGTTCTGTAATAATGTCGCTGTAGCTGTCAAATATGTTGTTGAAAGTTAAATGCATCACTCTGGTGAAAATCAAAAGCACTGCTTTGTAGAAACTGGTGATATCAAATACGTCATTATAGCCAAAATTAAATAGCGTTGCTATATTCAATAGCACCACTGTAGCCAAAAATCAATAGCATCACTCTGGTGAAAAAGGCGTTGTGTTCTGGAACCTACAAAACACAAAAAACTCAAGAGAAATTCATCAAATTTGGTTAGTATAGCCCTCCTTCTAGTGCCAAAATGTGATTGCAATCATAGTATGAGCTAAATACACCAGATCCTAATGAATTTAAGCTATATTAAACTCCCTAAGCTACAATCCTCATGAGATGTTTGAAAGCTTCAAAAATAAGCAACCATTAAACTAAGCATGAAATAAACCATGAAAGCATAAAAAAAACCCAATCTAGAACTCCAAACCTTATCCTTGGGGGATTGGTGTCGTATTGATATGGAATGACGACCCTTTCCCAATCCCTTGGATAAAATGAGCATCTAATCGAACTCCATTGATGAAAGCTTAAGATAAAATGAATGAAACTATGCTAAGGATGGATGAAAAAGATGAAAAAGCTTGACAATGGATGCAAGGATGAATAAAGATAGTATTCAAACATGAAACATACCTTTTCTTTGATGAAAGTGGATCCATTTCTCTCCAAAATATGAGGTATCCAGAAAATGGTGAATCAAGGGCTAAGATTGGTTTGGATTAATCAATGGTCAAGATAAAATGAAAGGTGAAGACATGGATCAAGGATTCTCATTAATGGATGAGAGTGCAAGATCACATGGATCAAAGAATCAATCAATGAATCACAATGATTCAAACAAACATATTTTACAAGTTGTTAGAAAGTTTGTTAGGAAAGAATATTCCATTTTTGGAGCTAAATAGAAGAATATTCCTTTCGAATATTCCCTATGCAAGTGGATGGGAGAGGAAAATTAGTAATGAGTTAATTACAATTTTTTTTTAATTGTGCAAGTTGAGGAATATGAGAATTATCATTAAATAATTAAGTTATTTAATGAAAAGGGGTTAGTGACATTTAATTAAATAATTTAGATTATTGAATTTAAATGCGAGGACATAAGGTGTTTAATTTAAATAATTTGCATTATCTAATTAAATAGGATGAAAGGTTGATGTGAAAGGGTATGAATTAACCTAATTAAATTAATTAGATTAATAGATAAAAATGATGCATTTAATTAAATAAATAGGCTTATTTAATTAAATAGTCAAAAAGGGGATGAATTTTAGGATGAAACAGTGTTAGTAATTGGATTCAAGTGTGTAATATCATTTAGGAAAATTTTAAGTCTCTACATATATGTTCACTCATGCAGTGTTTTGTATCTCAGATCTTGATCTACTTTTCTTGGAGATTTGTTGATTCCAACAAACACTTGTCCATCATCAATAGAGTTTACAACTTCGACATGCTTTGTGATTTCTTCACATCATGTTCCTTTCATCAAGGGACATACTTTTAGAATGTCTTAAATCCTTCTAATTCTCTTTTTTAGAGAGGGTTTTTTATTTCCCTCCGAGTTTTTCTCCTTTACTCCACTTTTGAGAGATTGCATTATACTTGGGTACCTTATCAGGGTTCACAACTAGGACCTATTTCTTTTTCATTGTACATGGGTACCTAACATGGCCTCTAGCCGGGACCCATTTCTATCTGATTTCACTTTTATGATCTCCCCAACTATCACTTAAGGGGGAGTGTTAGTGTGAATAATTAATCTATTTAGTATCTTAAGTGTATTTAGGTTGATGAGGTTAGAAAACTTCTTCTCTAATTGAATGTGTAACATTTAAACCTCTAGAGGTTACCAAGTTATTTGGTTAAACTCATGCACATACCTTTTTGAGGTTGGAAGCATTTCCATCTCACCTCAAAGGTCACTCAACACTTGCACACAAGGTTGATGACTTGGTTATAGAGGTTGTGGTTTACACACTCCAAGTGTTCCTAAGGTTGACACCTATAGGACACTTGTCATCTCATTTGTGCCACCTTATGGGGCACTTGCCAATCAACCTCATAGGCGGATTTTTTCATCCTTGCCTATATAAGAAAGGCTTTGTACTCATTGCATTTGGGGTCATCTAATTATAATCATGCATATTGTTCATTGTCCTTGTCATTTCATCTCCTAAATCCTCCTAGTTTCTAATAATATATACAATTTTATAGGGTCAAGGGTTCAAACATGAGTACAAGTATCACTCTACATATTTTTCATGCATACATAAGAGAAATTTTTTCTCATCACCAATGAGTTTTAAAGGTCATTGACCATATATGGACGATTCCGTATAATGTGAAAAATATATTAAAAGTTCAGGATAAAAATTTTATTCTCTAATATTTTAAGGTGTAAAATCTAATGTACACAATTCATCACCTATCCCATAACTATATTCATGTGAGAGATTCTCTAGGATTTCCTTGTTTTTATTCCTCTTGTCTAGGAACATTTTTTTTGAATAATTTTGTTTAATAATAACTTTAGGTTGTTAAAAAAATTTAAAAAATTTATATGGATGGCGATTAAGATTATCCAAATTCCATTATGGACAACTACAATATAATGTGTCCACTCTCCAACCAAAATGTTGAAGTCAACTTTATAGTAGTTAGGGTAAAAATTTGAATCACTTACACAAAATATCAAGATGGTGGTAAAACATGAAATGCATTATTTTGTTTCTACTTTTTAAATATGTAATTTTTTGTAATACTTAAATGATAAAATTTAGTTTAGGATAGGATGTACAAAAGTTAATCTTTAAAAAAAGTGTGTTAAAGGCCAAATCATGCACTTGTATAACCAATAAAATAAGTAGTAAATATAATTGTTTCCTTTAATTATTTTGTAGAAAGATACATATTATAGTTGAATTGGGATTCAATTATTTTTAAAACCTTTTATGTACAACAAAAATAACTTATCCTAAAATAATTGTAATAGTAAATTTATTTCATTATTTTATGAATGGTGTCTATCTTGGTCAAAAATTAATAAAAATTAAAATCTAAAGGTAAAAATTTACTAAAAATATAGTAATATTTCAAGTTTATGAAGATTTTTACATAAAAATAAAATTAATAAATAGAAAAATATGTTCAACACCAAAAAAGGATAGATATTTGAAAACTATACATTCTTATTTGTAATGGGTTCTAGTATTGACTACAATTTAAATAAAAGGTCCTTAGTGGATACTTCCAAAGTAATTGGTGCAAGAGTAACAGGCAGATAGGCGATCAACACCAACCAAAAATATTATTAGTTTTCTTTTATGCCAATTTTAGTTTATTTTGGTTTGGTTTTTCTCTTTTTTAGATAGTGCTTGAACCTCTTAAATTTTACACTTTAATGGACAATGATGGAAATGCTGTCTCATGAAATGTGATGAAGCAAAAAAAATTGGCTAGTGTAAAGCCAATCTCCCCTACTTTTACAAGCATCCTCATGGTTTGAATGTGATGAAAGAGCATGGAAATCCATCAATTGTAGTTTCGACTGCCTGGTAGACACATATGTAAAGTGTGAAAGCTTGACTGCAAGATTAAAATAAATTTTATCAGATGTTGTAGTTAGTATTGCCTCGTTCGACATATATGCAAATGCGGAAGCATATGCCAATATGTTGGGGAGTCTTGGGTTCTAATTAAATTTGGAAAATTCATTTTCATTTGTGTCTTTCTAGCTTCAAAAGCCCACGCAGGATCTTGGAGAACAAAAGAATCAAACATTGGAAGGAAGATCGATTAAAAAGTAGAAGGCATTTATTTTAAAACAAGGAAAATTGAGGTTAAAGGGGCGCAGTGTTTAAAACAGGGAAGAAATTAAAACCTTGAGGCAGCAGAGATTAAAGGGTAGAAGCCACACAATGGTTCAAGCATAGAGAGGAAGAAGGGAAGGCAAACCAGAGAAAGATCCCACACAGGGAACAAGAGAGGGAGGGCAATGAAATATAGTCTAAGCAGAGTCGAGTTATCTTGGTCATGCCACATTTGAAAGAGAAAAAAATATACATTAAGTTGAAATGTAAGCAATCTTTAGTGGTAAATATTGTGGTGGAATAAATTTTGATTTGAATGAGGCTAAAAGTGCATAAAAAAGAAACAAAACAAATGCAGATTGAAGACAAAAGAGAACACACTCTTTGAAGGCTCTTGAGGAACAGATAAAAGGTGCCCTAGGCCAAGAAGGGACAACATAGGAGTTGGCGAGTTTGGGAAAATGAATATTAGATAAGCTATGAATGAACTTAGCTTTAGTTCATTTATTTTGGTCAATCATAACTTCACCATTTATTTTCATCTGATTAACTATCCCCATTATACAAGTAAAAAGATCTCCTAAACTTTCAAAATCTGATATTTGTAAAATTTCAAAATCTTTTCTAAGCATTTGTAAACAAACTGTTCTTACTCTTTTTGTACCTTGAAATGATTGTGCAAGAAGATCCCAAGCTTCTTTGGCCTTCAAAGTAGATGTAACTCTTGGAAGGAGAGTTTCATCAAGACCCTGCACAATGAACAATAATGCTTTATGATCTTTTTTTGATTATTCTGCAGTAAATCTCTTTCATTTGAAAACTCTAAAAATCATAATTTTTCCCATTAAATTTAGGAATTTGCAGCTGTGTATTGTTAGCATTCGTTGCCATTTCGAACCTGCTTTAATACCATATGTTAGAAACAATAAACTAGAAAACAAATACCATTACACAAATAAACCAAAAATTATAATACTCAATTCATAGAGGCAGAGAGCTTATAAACTTTATACTTACTCAGAAATGTAGCAAATTGTCTTCAAATCTTTATTGAGAAAAAGAAAGATATATACAAAAACTGCTACAATAGAAAAAGACAATAAAAGAAACGATGGGAAACTTTCCCAAACAGAAAAAAGAAACACATAAAATGTTGGGAAACATTCCCAATTGACAACAGTTGCAAATTTTTTTTTCTTATTTTAACAATTTTTAGACAAGCTATTTTAGTTCAATGTTTGTATGAACTATATTTAGTATTGGTAATGAAAAACCTCTATAAAGAGAGGTCATTGTAATGGATTTAATTATCAAAGAAATAAACCTTGATGCAATGTGTTGACCACCATCATGCACTTCCATGTATTGAGCCTTCTCCATGAGGCACAATTATATATATTTTTTAGATAGTTATTGTTAACTATAGTTTTGCATGGAGATAACTGAAAATAGTCTTTAGAATTAAGTTTTATCTGTTAGTTAAGAGGAGCTAATGCATGCATGATAGATACTGTATGAAAAAAGGCTACAACCTCTATAAAATATCATCTTATTGTACTTTGAAATATACTATTTGAACAATGTAATCTAATTCAGATATTGTTTGAATAAGAGATGTGTATTTGTGTGCTATCTCTGAGTATGTGTATGCTCTGTTTTTAGTTTGTCTATGTTCTTGTGTTATAGACTCTACATTTGGTACTAGAGCAGGTTAGGTTGGAAGGGTGAAGATCATTTGTGTTGGGAGATTGCAGAAGAAAATAATGTGTAAAGATTAAATCACTACAGACAATAAATATTGGTGAAGGTGCTACCATAAGAGACAAAAATCAGATCACTGTGTTGGAGGAAAAGTTTGCAAGTCAGGCTACGAAAAGAGAAACTAGATCGCAACCAAAGGAGAAATAGTTGTAAAAAACAAAGCAAACTATAGATAAGACAAGAGGTTGAATTTAAATAAAAGAAAGAAAATCATAGAGTTGTCTATTTTCTGAGTTGAATATTGCAAAATGAGTCGATCATTATTTGGGTCACTATTTGAAACATCAAAGGAAGGTGTAGATTGGAGGAATTTGTAGCTAGAAATAGCAAGTTTTATTTCGCTAAAGGATTTTAGTGTTAATTAAGCTACCATTGTTTAGAAGAAATCAAAATCAAAGTAAAGACAAGGCAAGTTTAAATTATTTGTTTCAATGGGAAAGACTGGTAAGAAGGAGAAGAAAGAAACTTCAAATTTAATGTGTGAGAAAATGGGTTTGATAGAAGAATTGGTGAAGCTTAAAAAGTGTAACTCATAATTTATAGAAAAACTAGATTTTGGAAAAGAAAGATGTGATTATTTTTGTGAGAATGAAAATTTGGAAAAAGAATTAGAGAAAGTGAAAAAGGAAAATAAAGAGATAGAAAGAAGATTGCAACTATTTGATGAGGTCAAAAAGAAGAATAAATATTTGAAAGAAAACCTAAAGAGGTTAGAAGAAGAAAATAGTTTATAGAAGAAGGAAATATCAAAATTGAAAGAAGAGAATGATCAATTAGAAGCATGCAATGAATGTCTAAGGTCAAAGTTGTTGTGTGATGTCTCATGCGATACAAATGATTTGTGTTAAAATTATTTGTTCAAAGTTTGTGTTCTTTGTTATCTTTTTTCTTATCTATGTTTTGAAATGTACAATTGGTATCATAGTAGGTTAGGTCAGAAGGTTGAAGATCATTTTTGTTGGGAGATTGCAGAAGAAAAGAATGTGTAAAGATTAAATCAGTGCAAACAATAAAGATTGGTTGCATGTTGTAGACACTAAGTCGCCAAAAGTTGATTGTTGAGTTTAAAGCTAAAGATAAAGTAGAAACTACCCAAGAAGTTTGAAAAGAGGGAGTCAGAGCTGACCAGTCAAGAGGAGATTTTTTTGCCCCGAAAATAGATTGTTACAGTCACTGATTGAAGAATTAGAAGTAGATGACAGTGGAAAAGAAAGAATCACCAATAAAGGTGCAAACAAGAAGGTTTGATTGCATGTTGCAACTGTTAAATCACTAGAAGTTGATCATTAATTTTAAAGCTAAAGAAAAAGTAGAAACTACCCAAAAATTTTGAAAAAAGGGAGTCGTAGCTCACCATTCAAAGGAGTCTATGTGGAAGCTACCATTTGCAAAAATTATCAAAGATAGATTGCAACTATTTGTATTACCATTAATTGAAAGAAATCATTGGACTCATTGGATCTAGAGATTGATGTTCAAATGAAAAGGATATAGCCACAATAGTTGAAGGAGAAATTGTGAAAAACATAGCTTGTAATGAAAAGTTTACAAGTCTATAATGTATTGAGGAAGACCTCTATATTGAGGCATTATGTAATCTGTTGAATCAATAAAATTATTGATGTATGCTAAAACTTTTGTGTTTGCTAGTTCTTGTTTATTGGTTGGGCTTCCAAATCTACAATCATCTTGAAAATATGGATATGAGCTAAATTCTAATAGGCATTATAGATGAAAATCTTTAGATAGCATACCAACTCCTTGTGATTATAACACCCATGGCGAGCTATAAACCATCTAAAAATTTAGGAAGACATTATTTTGAGGAGCAACAATTTGCAAAGTTATAGTTATAACTACCAAGATAGAAATGCATATAGTCTTGGAAAGCACAAACATAGCACACAAATATTCGACAGAATGCATGAAGGAAAAACAGATTCATGGAACGAAACCAACTATGGACACTCAACAAGATGCACATGAAAAAGGAATTTGACATATTATGAAGTTGTAACTACCCAAAAGATTAGCATGCAAAAGGTAAGAAACACAAGAGAAGAAATACATCTAGTTTAAAGGTGCTATGCCAACATATCTAACCCATAGGAAGAAAATGATGGATGTCTGCACCCTATTTCAAAAAATAATCACCATGCAAAACACGTTCTGTCATAGAATCAACCAAAAAGATATTTCCCTCACTCTCTTTTCTATTTGACAATATTCTAAAAAAATTTTGGAGGAGAATGAAACCCTAGAAATAATGTATCATCAACTAAGGGAACACTACCCTCAATTGATTGAGGTGTATCTAAATAATGTGTGAGATGGGATGAAGGAAGAGATACTCCACAGTACTCAAATGGATCTAAGGGAGATTCTTAATTAAAAAGTGGTATATCATATATATTGATGTATAGAAAATTAAATGGGATCCACTAAGGAAGGGCCATTAGAAAGGGAAGAGTTATAATCATGAGGAAGACATTTTCTAAGGTTAATAGTAAATTAATCTATGGATAACATGAAAATAATGGAAGTATATAAAATAATAATAATGACACGAATAAAACCATTTTTTACTGTTTTCAATCAAGGTATCACAAAAATCATGTATATAGGGTAATAATCATTTATAAAAAGTATAGTATAAAAATATATATTATCTAGCATATAACTTATAGGACCACTAAATGATCAAACATGGGTGTATTAAGATAATATTCATCGTAAACTAGATCATAATATAACAAAGAATCATCAACATTATTATAAGAAGATAAAGAAGCACCATTATTCTCACCACTAAACATATCATCAATAGACCATGAGCCATAAGATAAAGAAGTATCATCATGAATGATACGAGAGGTAATATTATCACATGAAGGTGGATAAGTCAAATATCTAATGATTGAATAAATGAAATTATCATCAAATTTAGAGCAAGGCCATGTGTATCATAGACATCCATAGTTGTAATATGAAATGTAGAAAAATTATGATCATCATTTTGTTCATAATTTATAAAATAAAGTAAGGAATACAAAGCATATATGAATCTATGGACATAGAGAAAGCATGAAATGAAAATGATTTATTAACAATAATTTTAACAATTCCATGCATAGGTGAGGGAGGTATGATATCATCAATAGCCATCATATTGAATATGTAACTAGCACTTGATTAATCCTTATTACATAGATAGTTATTACTATCATAAGCCATAGGATAATCATGAAGCTAATGGATGCATTAGCTATCTTAATAATCACAAATAAGTATAAATCCATGGAGAAAGGAAAACATGAGACATGATAGAAAAAATCTTCCATAGAAACATATCCTTATCTTTATAAAAATATGCATGTGCAACGAAAACAAAAAATTATCAAAATTTGAAATGTATGAATGAATATCACAATGAATGATAAAACTCATTAATATCATATCTAAAGTATCCAAAAATAGTGAATGTATAAACCTAAATAATTTTTTTAGGATAGTGTGATATTTGTTGGCTAAATAAAAATAAAATTTTTGTAAGCTTAATCTAGATTTATCCAATTATAAGATGCATATACATAAGAAAAAAATGAACTAGATTATTTTAATTATTGGTTGTGAGATAATGCATTTTTTAATTAAATTTTAGGATATGAAAATAAATATAAATGGATAGGGGTAATTAAACATATGACCAAATAATTTACTAATTTTTATTTATATTGAGTTCGATATACCAATGCATAAGAATTTAGAAATATGAGTCTAAGGATCAAGGAGAAGTCTATGATCATTGATCTATTATGCACCTACAAATTTACATAATAAAGTATTCATTGCATGTTTCATCTTAGTTTCTTCTAATTCTTATAGGTCAAGTTACACAAGATTGAAAACAACATTCTTCTAGCATGTCATATGTTGGACTAAGAATTCATGAATGTATCGATTCCTTTTATTTTTGCAATGAAAATGTATAATAGGAATGCTATGTGAATATACTTTTTGTTATGTTGCATGTCTACATTTAAATTTAAAATTTTTAATTTGAAAGAGTTAGAACAAGTATGGGAATATGTGCATGTAAAATTGTAATAAAATTATGAATGTATCAAATGTGTGATCATAAAGATAAACAGAAGATAAGTATATAAAGATTCGTACAATAGATAAATAAATAATATTTATCAATATATCAAAACACTTACTCAAAACAAACACAAAAATAAAAAATAACATACATATACACAGTTATATATATATATATATCCTTCAAATAAAAAAACATTTTACACATCATTAGTCATTGTCAATATAGTAAATTGCAAACTTTACATCTATAAATGTTAATTGATTCGTTTCCAACACTCCCTTGGAAATATAAAATCATAGAAATCAGTTCAATAAGCATTAGTAAGGTAAAAATAATATTTTTATGTATCAACTGTTTAAAGGTTTTATTAAGTATTGAGAGTAAAAAAACAACTTAGTTATCTTCCGTTTTAAAACTTAAACATAAGTCATACAACTTGTCTCTAAGCTCGTCCTCTTCTGCACTTCCACAATCATCATCCTCTTCTGCACTTCCACAAACATCGTCCTCTCCTGCATTTCCACAATCATCATCCTCTCCTGACTTAGAAGGACTCAAATTCTCAAGCTGTTCAACTTCAGAGCTGTCCAAATTCAGCTCCTTGGCCAAAACCTCCACTGTAATATCAGCCATGTAGTCATGTTTCAAAGCCTCTTCAATGGTGATTCTCTTATTAGGATTAAAATTCAGCATTTTCTCCAACAAGTCAATAGCACGCTTATCCTCCACATCCTTGAATTTCTCGGCCAAGGGTTCTTTAGGAGTATGAGGCAACTTTTCCAGAGCAAATAACACCATACCCGCATCATCTATGAAATAGTAGAGCTCGTCAACATATTCAGGAACTCGTATAATATCAGCTATCTTGTATAGGTTATTAAATTCTTCACCGGAAGAACCTTTTAAATCTAGAAGAAAGCCCTGATCAGGGTGTAATATATCTGAAAGAACGCAGCCAAGGGCCCATACATCTGCACTCTCTCCATATTTATAATCCTGCTTTTCTGGATATAAGAAATATTCAGGTGGGAGATAGTTTGTAGTGCCTACGTATCTCGTCATTTGATTTACTTTTCGCCTTGAGTGACCGAAGTCACACAGTTTTACTCTCAAGCCGTCCATCAGAATATTGTCCGGCTTAATATCTTGGTGAAGGAGGCCGCTCCCATGCATGTACTGTAACGCTCGAAGAAGCTTTCGAGGAAAAATAAAACACAATTATTTTGATAATAGGTCATATGAGTATTATCTCAAACTGTCGATGAGGGAAAAAAATTACATAATAGATCATTGATATTATATCAAATGTCTATTAAGAAAAAAATTTAAATAATCACATCTAATTATTCTAAGTTTTACAGAGACCTGCACTCATTAGACCCCACGGAAAATTCATCGTCAGTAATTCACCATCATGATAAATTCACCGCCAAATAATATTCACCAGATGAATAGATGAATTGCTGATGGTGAATTTTCCAGAGAAATTATATAACCACCAAATTTAAACCCTAATCTCATCTTAGTCATAATAACCCTAATCTCATCTTAGTCATAATAAGATTGAAAAAAATATCTTTATTTGGTATCAGATTTTATAATTCGTGTAGAAGATTGTTTTGGAATAACTGTCAATGTTTTTGAATTAATGTTCTGGATCACATTCAGTGATCCGTAACAATTGACACTTGTTCTCCAATCTTATGATCACTTCCACTCATGTCTAAAACTCAGTTCTTCACTATTCATAATAGATCATTGCTGATCCCAAACATCAATTCAATTCAATATATATACAAATGATTGCAGACACAAATGAATTGCAACTGTATTGTAGAAGGCTGCGTACCTGATTCATAATCAATTTAATAGTGAAATTGCTCACTTTCTTGGGCCCCTTCTCGTCTTCCGCGATTTTCTCCAGATAATCATTTAAAGTCTGTTGCATTATTTCTGAGACTACGAAGATTTCATTAAAATTGTGCTTGTCAGCCGGCAGCATCACGTCTTTTACCTTCACGATAAAAGGGTGGCGAAGCTCTCTAATAATTTGCAATTCGCGGAATGCTCTTCGCCCTTCGCTTTCTGAAGATGTAACATTTCTTATCTTTTTTATGGCAACTGTTTCGCCTGTTGTCTTGTCAATGGCCGCACATACAGTATACCAAATTACTTTTGAAAGCTCGTATTTCTCGTCAATCTCAAACTCCTCAGGCGGCTCTTCTTTGTGAAACTGAACGCTATACTTATTCTTTCCTCCATCACAATTCTCTGAACACTTTTCGATTGTCCTCAACAACATTCTGATTCAAATTTTCACACAAAACTCTTGAAAGTTCTTGGTGATTATGTTTCAAATTTATAAAAGGCTATAAACTAACTTGTAACGAACTCACCGAACCAAAAGACAGTTATCGTGCAATCCACATTGGTAACGTACACCCACTCCAAAGTTACCCATCATTTCTAACCCTAAATTTTAGATTGTAACAATATATATTCAATTGTAATGTTTTTGCTAGAAAATTGCGAAAGCTTTGTAATACTTTATTACACGTTTTTAAAGAGAGATGAAATAAAGAAAAATGAAAAAACTAAATAGAGACGCCTAGTAACACTTAAAAATAAAAAACCATAACTATATGTTTATATAGAATATAAAATATTATAATAGGATAATAAATGGTATAAACTGATGATAAAATCATTTATAATTAATATAGGATAAATGGTGGTGTAAATGCTAATAATGTGGCACTGCAAAGTACCTTCAAATGTTGCAGGGCAGTTTTGTCGTGAAGAAAAAATGAGATTAATTTTTCTTTTATAAGTTAGATTAATTGTAAAATTTGTTATTATTTGTTCAAATCTTATTGTTTTTAATTCATTTTATATATTGTTCAAAATGATGAAAACATTATATATATTGTATTGTATTTCAGAAAAAAACAATATAAAAATAGTGACATGAGGTGTGTTATCTTGACTAAAATCAATATTCAAAAATAGTTTAACATATTTTTGCCATATTTGGATAAGAAATCATGTAAACACCACAACCTAAAATGTTTCTTGATTTCAACTAGGAGGTTAGGCTGTTTGAACAATTTGATCCTTATAGAAGTTGCTCAAACAGTTGGATATCATTATGTGCTCATTACTTGGATGTACTTGGTTGCTAAAATCTTCTTCTTTTCTTTTCTATTATGTAGAATCTTTGGCACTCATGATAGTAAATGCCGCTTTAAGAAAATGTGCTTATGATAAAGTAAAATGGATATTCTCAAGTGAAATCATTATGTGGTCATTACTTGGATGTACTTAGTTGCTAAAATCTTGTTTTCATTTTGTAGTATGTAGAAGCTTTGGCACTCATGATAGTAAATGATGCTTTAAGCAAAAAATTGGATGTTCTCACATGAAATTTTAATCATGCAATATATTATCAAAATTAATAGCTTCTTGAAGGAAAAGAGGCTTCACTTTTCAAACACTAACAATATGTAACTTTGTGTGAACCAATGGAGAGGTTGTACATTTTCATACGTACTTCATAGTACTATCATAAAAAATATTTTTTTTTGACATGGACTATTTCATTATGCTCATTAGTGTATATGCAAACATATAGTTTCAGCTACTAATACAGTGATAATCATAAATCATGTGAATTTATAATGAACTCATGAAAATTTATACAAAGCAATGTTACCTAGACCAATGCATTGTGTTAGAGAACTTGAGAATTCTATTGTCATTTCTTTAGTTTAGTCTTAGTTTGTGCAATTCATGATAACACAATATATAAGAGATAGTATATCCAATTATATGAATCATGTATCTTCCCCTACCTTGCATTGACTACAATGGTGTTGAATTAGCTATATAGAAGCATAATAAGGTAGTTATATTCTCTTAGCCTAGTGAAAAATTTGGGGTTTAATCAATAGTTTGGATTTAACTACCAATTTCATTTGTTTACTTTATACTCTAACCTCTAGGAGTCCCTTCTATTTGAACATTTCCCTAACATGTTTGTATATATTAAAATATTTAGGGTGGCATTTCGAGGGAGTTTTTTAAAATTCTTACAAAATATTTCCCTTCATCCTTGATTTTAGAAACAAGAAGAATTTTATTGTTGATGGTGGTTTTAGCGCAACCAACTCTAAGTAAAATGATAGATCACCATACTTCTCTTGTAGAGTAAAATTCTTTAGCTCCAATGTTCCTTTCCAATCAAGTTTTGACCATGCTGGATAGCTATGTTGCCTAAGTGATTTGTTATCAAGGAGGAATTTATTGGTAAATCAAATCGAAGCAGATATGTTCAATCAAATTACTCATATCTATTTAAAAATAATTATTCAATGCTTGAAAAATGCATAGATCCAGAAACATTTACCTATTTTATTCAATAAATTAATATGGATCTATAATATTATGAAACTCGTCTCAAATCCATGTCTAGCCTAAATCAATTTTGCAAAGAAAGATCAAAATATAATCATGGTTTGAAAGGTAGAATTAAAAAAAAAAGGATAATGATAAATTTCATTCAATTTCTCAAATCTAAATGGTTAGACAGGATCCCAAACCAACATTGTAATGATTAATATTTTATAAAATCATCCACAACATCAATGCAAGCATCTAAGGAGATCACAATATAAGATATTTCAAATTGTATTTTATCTAATCACCATATTCCATGCATAGATTTGAGACACAATTTTATGAAAACACAATCAAGAATCATTGATCTCATTAGGTTATTCAATTTTATGTAAACCAAATACAAAATATCATTACCATGATCATAAAATTGATAGAACAACAAACATGATCCCTATATTGATATCAAAATTTACCAAGTTACAAAGTTCAATAGATAATCCATTCTAAAAATGCATAATTTTACCATAAACAAGCAATGTCTAACCCTAAAAATATCCTAAAAAGAGGCATATATAACAACCCTAGGCACCCTAAATTTTAGATCTAAAAATAATTCAATTGAACCCTAACTCTAATGACTAGATCTAAACTAATTTAACTAAGTACAAGATACAAACTAAGTAACAAATTTCAATGCCAATTTACAAATTATCAACCTTTGAGTTAATTTATTAGAGTTATGTACATAATAAATAATTAAACAATTAAACAACTCTTAAACTAGTCAACTGCACATGATTTCATGTTGTCCCTAAAAGTTCTCCAAGAAAGAATTGTTTGCTTCATTCAAATGGTTGGCGTTTAGGCCCTTGTGATATTTCAACTTTATTCTTTGAGCAAAGGTGGACCACTTAATATTGTCTTGTCACTCTCGAAACTATGTTAGATCCTCTTGGAAATTTTGAATAGCCACCTTAGCTTTCATCATCTAGTTTATATAATCTTATAATAATTGTTGATGAAGAAAATTTGTAGACTCCTTAATTATTTAAGATTTGAGTCAATACCAATGAGAATTTTTCCAAAAATTACAAGGAAGATCTTTAATAAACTTTTCTATTCTATCCATCACCTTGTCTACTAAGTATTTACTCTTATTCATTTTTTCCTTGCATTTGTTTAATGTTTTCTCCTTGATTTTACTAGATTGAACCTTTCTTAACCTTTCTTCTTATAACTCTTGATCTTCTTTATCATAAATTAATTATTGAAATAACTCAATAGAGAGAGTGGTCCTCATTATTTCTAAAATACAAATATATTATTTCCACATTAAAATATACTCATCTACTTTGGCTTCCATTTTAATTGTTAAAATTGCCTCATCATTTCAATGTAGCATGACAGGCTCTCAATGCTTCTTTAGTTACTTTACCCCCAATATCTTGTAGCCCTTCTCTTCATTATTTTGTAGCCAAGATAACACCTTCTAGTTTTAGGTGTTGATCCTCTTTATTCAATTCTTATAGCAATGTGGGGGTAGGTCCAGGTGAGTCAATAGGGACAACCAAGTGATTTATATAATAAGTTAGTTATCTAACTTGGACCTTACATTCTTCCAAATGTGTATTCTCATCCTTCCTCATCCACTCAAGTATGGTAGTGATAGCTATTTTCAATGGTTTATTTCCTTCTTCTTTGGTCAAATTCCCCAAATTGACATGTATGTCATAGTCCCCTGGTGTCATTTGAGCCTCAAGATTATCTACCATGGGGGTGGCTATTTATGTCACTCTAATTCCTTTCTTATCCATGGATATAGTGGAGAGTCTCCTAGCCATTTCCTTGCTTGGTTGGGCCTTGAATATTTTTGTAAGGAGATATCATTTTTTTCTTGGGTACATTGCCTTACTCTTTTCTACACAATATAGTTTGAGCCATACTAGAAGATTAATATCTCCTGTATGTGGAGATTGAAGGGCAGAAGGAGTCACACCTACATTTTTAGTATTACTTGGTGAGTGTTGAACTTGGTTCTAAGGTTGAGGAATCTCTCCCTATAATAAGGTATACATATCATCAATCCCTATTTCCCTCAACAAATCATGCACTTGGTCACTAACCCCTTCAACTTGTTTTTCTTGTTGTATGTGAAGAGGTGAAGGTAAAAATTTAAGTGGAGACGAATGGGGGGTTGAAGGTATTGTATTTTGATGTGGAAGACTAGGAATCATTGGGAGTGATGAAGGAGGTGTAGGAATAGAGAATTTATGAGGAAAACCCGCAATTGAAGTAGAAGATATCCTAGGAGGTGATCTTGGTGGTTAATTATGGGGGAGAATTATAAGGAGGTGAGCTATGTGGAGGAAATTTAATTAGATAATCCCTTTTAGAAGATGAAGATGAAGATGGAGATGAAGAAGGATGGAAATATTATAGGATGGGTAGGCTAATATTGGGTTATTTTACTTCTTTTGAGTGGAACTTGCTCCTCTTCATCCTCACTCTCCTTCGACTCAATAATTACGAGCTTCTCCAAATTTTTCCTCTTTGTAGTAATGGCTCTAGTTTCTATTTTATCATTTATCTCTCTTGTTGTTACATTAGAATATTCTCTAATATATTTATTTTATGCTTGAGCTTTAGGATGCGGCTACAATATTGGATATCATGTATTTAGCCACTATACTAACCCAATCACCACATTTATATAGTAGAAATGTCAATAGAATAATCCTATAGAATTGATCAATCCATGGTATCGATAGATTGGCCAAGTATTCTTCTTATATTATATGTAAGATGTAGAAAATTTATATCATCTTAAAATTCCTTGGGTATTTCCAAAAATATAAGCCATAATTATTAATGCAGAAACATTAGGGTACAAGCGCGATTCTACATCAACCAAAAAAATATTTCATTTTTAGTTCAATTTTTGTTGTGGTGCTTGTTCTTGGTCCGCAAATCAACTTGGTCTTAGTGGGCTTCATCAGCATGATTAATTGACATGTTTGACATTGATTGTCAAAATGCCAGATCTGCACTTCAATATTCTAAAGAATCTGATTGTGTGTTTAATTATGTCTTCTTTCAGATGATTTATTTTCCTTTAATTGAATGTCAATGTCACTTTGACAAAGCTTATGGGTTTCCGACGATGCAAAAAATAAATTCAAAAAATTTTAAGTATATTTTTCAAAATGCAAAGAGGTCACTAAGAGGTCGATTTGAATGGAGAAGAAGGTGAAAAGGAATAGAGAGGTTACACCATTCTGAACCAATTAAAATAAATTAAAATGTAATGAAACACAGCTTGGAGAGGGTGTGTGTGAGTAAAATAGCACAAAAGACAAAACAAAAAATAAATAAATGTAGCATCACACCAGGGAGAAGCTGAATGGGCATGAAGGAAGATAAAGAGATAAAAGTTCAAGCAGCCTATCGACCTTATGAAGAAAATTTAAATGAAAAGATTGAATACCAATGGGCTATCGCCACTTATGGAAATGGAATTAAGCTACTTGAAAATGCAACAAACAAAAATAAGAACAGACACACACAACCTATGAATTGTATATAGGCATGTAATGAGGAGAAATGAAAGAGAAGGGGCTACTTCATTAGAGAGTAAAAAGGCAAGTTAGGGGGTGTGTACAACCAGGAAATAAAAGAGAAAAGAAGCTACCCGTGAGGAAGAGGGTGTGCAAAAATTATCTTAATCCTCTGATACCATGTGAAAACTTCAAACAAAATGCACATAGAGTTGCTGCTCTATCTCCCAATCAACTGGGAATACCCAAAAACAAGATGCAAAATAACAAAGAAAAAATAGATTTGGAGACACATAGCTAGGCATGCAAAATTGCTTGTTCTATTAACTCTAAAAATAACAATTACAAAATGATTTCAAACTTGAAGCTACAAACTACTAATGACAAACTTGATTTGCAACAATTTGGAGCTGGACACACACACTCAGAACAATAAGGAGCTTCTCAAAGCTCCCTCTACTTCTTATTTGACTAGAGCTATCTATTTCTCCTTGCACAAACTATAGCTAACTATAGCTATCTGGAGCTATCTGCTGCTCCTTGCACACATAGAACAAATTGCAGTTATTTGCTGTTCCTCACACAAAACATTCTTTGTTGCTGCTCCAACTTCACCTTCTTGCAAATCACTTGAAAATTACTTATGCCACACTCTAACTGATTGACTGCATTCCTTCTATTTGTCTTCATTCAAAAATTCCCTCTCAAAATTCAAATTCACCTAACACAATAAATTCTAGAAATTCAAAATTGCCTACCGTGCAATAAATTCTACAATCAGGAGCAAACTAGGGATGAATATCCCAAAAAATAAACTTGTCATTGAAAGCTCCTGACAGGTAGGTGAACTAGGGAGTTGATGTAAGAAAGGCTAGGACAATAAATATTTCCAACACTCCCCCTTTGACTGAGCCATAAAACAACATCATTCTTCATACAAATCAACAACACCTAAATTTCTTCTTAGGCGTTCAAAGCAGTCTTTTCTCAATGGTTTGGTAAAAATGTCTGCAAGCCGCTACTCAGACCTACAAAATTTCATTTTGATTTCACCTTTCTCAACTAATTCTCTTATAAAATGATACCTGATTTCAATGTGCTTGCTTCTTCCATGAAAAATTGGATTCTTTGTCAAAGCAATTAATGAAACATTGTCATAAAATATAGTTGTTCCATCCTTTTGTTTTTCCTTCAAATCTGCTAATGTCCTCCTTAGCCAAATAGCTTGGCATGTTGTTGCAATTGCTACTATATACTCAGCCTCAACTGTAGATAGGGAAACTATGGGTTGTTTCTTGGAAGCCCATGAAATGACTCTCGATCCCAAGTGAAACACATATCCAGATATGTTTTTTCTATCATCCACACTCCCTGCCCAATCACTATCTATGTAACCAACCAACCCAAAATCATTTGTTGCACTATATAGAATACCATATTCTTTGGTTCCATTCACATACCTCAGGATTCTTCTACCTGCTTGTTAATGTGACTCTTTTGGAGTCTCTATAAATCTAGAAATCAAACTTACACTATGCATTATATTAGGCCTAGTTGTTGTTAAATACATCAAACTTCCAACGAAACTCTTATGCATGGTTGGATTCACATTGTTGCTACAATCTTCCTTGCTCAACTTCAGACCTATGGCTATTGGTGTAGGAGAAAAATTTCTATCTTGCATCCTAAACCTCTTCAAAATATTTACTGCATACTTTGTTTGAGAGATAAAAATACCATCATGCATTTGTTTTACTTCTATGCCTAGAAAATACCTCAAGAGACCTAAGTCTATCATTTCAAACTCTCTTTTCATGGCCTCCTTAAAATCAACAATGAGCAAATCATTATCCCCAATGAAAACTAAATCATCAACATACAAGACAACAATTAAAATCTTACCATCAACTACCTTGATGTAAAGAGTGGGCTCACCATTTCTTTTGCTAAAGACATTGCTCAACAAATATGAGTCAATCTTGTACCATGGACGTGGTGCTTTCTTCAACCCATAAAGAGCTTTCTTTAGCCTGTATACCTTTTTTTCTTGAACTAAAACTTCATAACCAGGTGGCTGCTCCACATACACTTCCTCTTTCAACGCACCATTCAAGAATGTAGACTTCACATCCATGTGATATATCTTCCACTTGTGTTAGGTTGCAATTGCTATGACTGTCCACATGGTTTCCATCCTTGCAACTGGAGAAAATGTCTCATCATAATCTCTCCCAAACTGTTGTTTGTATCCCTTGACAACTAATCTTTCCTTATGCCTCTCTATTCTTCCATCGATATTACTTTTGGTCTTATAGACCCATTTCGCTCCAATTACTTGCTTGTTGGGAGGAAAATCAACTAGCTCCCATGTTCTATTCCTCTCTATTACATCTATCTCCTCATCCATGGCTTCACACCATTTATTTTCTTTCACAACATCCTCAAAATAAATTGGATCACTATGATAAAATAATGTAAAATTCATACTTTCATCAAACTCTTCATCATACCTTTCATTTTGGTAGATCTCCCTTAGACTCTTGGTCTTTCTTGGCATTAGGGAGGCGAGAGTGGGGTCTGAAATTTCACTAATGTTGCTACTTTTCTTAGCAGACCCTATTCAAAGCTGTCTAGAGCTCTTTGTCTATGTCTGTACAGTGGTCCGAAGTTGTCTGGAGTTGGTTCGAAGCAGTCTGAAGCTATTGGGAGTGACTACAGGCTCCATAACATGATCTTGCTACACTTCATACTCTTTTCCTTCATCACCCAGAGCTGTCAGGAGCTGTCTGAACCTGTTAGGCCCTGCCATGACTCATCCTCTAAGAACTCCACGTCTTTACTGATCTAATGATTTTCTTAGTGATTGGGTTATACAGCCTATAGGCTTTGGACTCTTCACTATAACCCATGAAGATGCATTTCTCACCCTTCTCATCCAACTTTTGTCTCTTCTCTTTTGGAACAAGTGCATATGCCACACATCTGAACACTCTCAAGTGCTCAACCGTCCACTTGCATTTTGTCCATGCCTCTTGTGGAATCTTGTTAAAAACTTCCTTTGTAGGACTTCTATTTATCAAATACACTGTTGTTGCTACAACTTCACCCCAATATTCATCTAGAAGCCTCTTGGCTTTAAGCATACTTCTTTCCATCTCCACAATGGTTCTATTTTTTTCTCTCAACCACTCCATTTTTCTATGGAGTATAGGCTGTTGTTAGCTCCTTCTTAATGCCTTGCTACTTAGAAAAATTCACAAATTGATTGGAGGTATACTCTCCCCCTCTATCTGACCTTAGGACCTTAATGAAATGTCCACTTTCCTTCTCAGCCTGGGTATTAAACACTAAAAACTTTTCAAATGCTTCAGATTTATGTTACAAGAAATAAACCCATATCTTACGATTGTAGTCATCTATGAAGGTGAACCAAAGATTTTAGGTGTAGGATATTATGACTCTCTTTCTCAATTAGGGTTTTTCACCTAAAGGAAAAGAGATAGATCCCACACAAAATCTAAGTGGCTCACTCAAACTAATGAAAGTACAATGAAATTATTCCTAAATGAAATGATCTAAGTGCAATGGACTACAGAAATAGACAAATTATTTATGCAAAACCTATGAAATATGAAGTGTTTGAAAACATAGTGTGATATGCAAAAATGAACTAGAAACATGCACAAATGAAAACAAAAATTAATGAAATTGAATGGAGTGCACCTGGAGGTAGAATGTTGATGCTAGAAGGTTCTAGAATGTTTCAGA
Organism: Sequoia sempervirens; assembly: GCA_007258455.2. NCBI lineage: Eukaryota > Viridiplantae > Streptophyta > Pinopsida > Cupressales > Cupressaceae > Sequoia > Sequoia sempervirens. The sequence continues at coordinate 228,496,650 of VDFB02270651.1, forward strand.
AATAACTATTAATGACCAATAGGACTCATTCACCATAGATGGTGAATCAGTCCAACTTTTGGTAAATTCTACTGAAATAAGTTTCAGGATGCTGGGAACTGAAATCCTCAAAAATCACTTTTTCTAGACTGGCAGTGGGACTCATTTGCCACTGATGGAGAATTAGTCCACCTACAAAAATCTACAAATTTTGAGGTCAACTCTATGGGTCTAGATCTGCACTTGTCTTCTTGTCGGGTTGACGAAACTGAAACTACAAAAATGGCTGAATGATGTCTCCACGCTTGAATTAGGTCTTTGTTTCAAGACTTGAATAGATTTGATGACTTGTTGACCACTTTTCAACACCTATCTCTTTGAAAAATCTTCCTACAAGACCTACAAACACACATTTAAGGAGGGGGAAAATGGTTAAGGGTTAGAGTATAGGGATTTGCCTTGGTCAAATCCCATTGTGGTAATGAAAACCCTTGATAAAGAAGTGAAATGAGAAAGGAATGATGAAAAAATAACATGCAAGTTTCATAAACTCACCAAACCCTTGTTGTTAAAGTCTAAAGATATGTCAATGGCTGCTCCAAGATGCTTGATAATTTCCTAATTAAATGATTAAGGATGCTAGAATACTTGAATGCTATGATGGATTGAATGTATGAATGAATGGGAGTTAAAATGAATAGAAAAAAACTTATTTATACACACTTATGCCATAATTTCCCGAAAATACATCACAGGCCGACCTAAGGTCTTAATGAATAAAAATATGAAAGAAATTTGAATTTTGTGCCAAGAGGGACTCATTCTTCACCCATGGCGAATGGGTCCCACTCAAGGCATGTAAGTGGGTGTCAGGAATTAAGTTGTTCTTAATGTTGTTTGTCAGGTTTATATTCAAAAACTCACTTAATTAAGGCCTATAAGTACATAAAGGGGCCAAATAAAGCATAGGAAAGGTGTAATTAGTGATGACAGTTCTAGAAAAGCGTGAAATTTTGTTACAAGACTTAACAATACTTCAAAATAAGACTTGGTAAGGAATAAAAAGGGAATATTTAGATGAATTATAAGAAGAAGAGTTTAGAAAAGTGTAGAAATGTGTTACAACACCTTCACAAGACATCATAAAGTCTTAATAATTTGAATATTCAAGACCTAATGTGAATGTATAAGTCACATTATAACATTAAATCTAAGCAAACTAGGTAAAGCATCACAAGAAAAATACCTAAATGACCATGAAAATGTCCAAAGATCCATTTTTTTACAATACATTTAGCCCCCACTTTAGTGAGAGGATGAACTTTCTTCAAACTCACACTAAAGTAGCCATGTGCATATCGAGAGGGATCCAAATGCACTTATGCTAAAAAGATGAGACAACAATGATCAAGAGGGATGATCAAGCCCCCAAGATGAAGATCCCATGGAAAACTAAACATAAGAAAAAATAACACACATATGAAAGAGAAAAAGAAATGGGAGAGTCAGATCAAGCTTCGATCATTTGTCCAACTAGTTGTGGATAAGATCTAGGTTGTTTGTTTGAAAAATAAAATGTATACTCACTCTGGGGTGACATAACTCATAGCTATCCACTGGGTGAGAAGGCCCAAAAGGTGAGAAACATACGCTTGGCTGGTATGTACTCACAAACACACATGTGGCTATGGGGAAAGTTCTGCCTCGAAATGGGCTCCCACTCAACCATATCAAAGTTATAGCTCCTGATAACTTTAATAAGGTGCCACAAAGGAAAATGTTAGTTCGTGCTTCATGAGACAAGCAAAGCTTCGTATGCTTCTAGAACTCATGAACAAGCAGGATGGTACCACAGGCATGCAAGCTGCATTATGCAAGGTGGCCATGTAAATGCAAAATGTAAAGAATGCAAAAGAAATGTCCAAATGAGTCTTATTTAGTTCATGTGAGGTCTATAACTTAGGGAAAATTGTGTCTAATGTCTCCAAGAGAGGACCAATCAAAGAATAGAATATTCACAACTTAGGGGATGCAGTGTGTCGCATTAGGCCACCAAGAGGAATGCAATATGCTTAGATAGATCACACTTATGAAGGACATCACACCCAATGTCATCCACAAAGTGACAAACACATCGTATGGAATAAGAAGGCTACACTAAGAACCAAGAAAAATGTAAAATGAATAATGCCAGTGTATACCCCCACTTTAAAGGAATTGCTACATATCGCTTTGTGAGAAATTACTTTAAAGTAGCAAAGGAAAAATGCAAAAAGAAACAAGACATGGGAGCCAACTTGGAAAGCCCCTATGCCAAGTCATACGTTTCCAAGTAAAGCTACTTCATGCAAAGGAAAGAGGAACAAAAGAAAGAAGGGTTGACCCCAAAAAGGAACACACCAAACACATAAGGGATCTATGGATTTGGGGTCAGTATGTTCATTGCTACAATGTTTTTATGCAAGAGCTCAAAACTGCCATCATTCCTCGAATACATAAAACTAGAAGAATGACACATAGAGAGTGAAAACAAAAGAAAAAGGAAAGTCTATTTTGGGTCAACATGGAAGAGACATTGCGGTATCAACACATTGCATCATCCCAAAAATGGAAAGCACAAACAAAGGAAAATGAAAAGGTGAAAGAAAAGAAAAAGCTTTTGGGTCAACATGAAGGAGACATTTCAGTCTCAATGCCTTGCATCATCCCCAAAAGGAAAACACAAGAAAAGACAAAGTAAAAGGAAAAGGGACCTTTTGGGTCAACATGGAAGAGAAATAGGGCATCTCAACGCTTTGCGTCATCCCCAAAAGGAAAACACAAAGCAAAATTGAAAAAGCGAAAGCGATTTACGACATATAGAAGAATGAAAGGACAGATAGAGGAAGTACACAAAGAGAGAGAACATTAAACACACATTATGGGGAAGACGTTACACACATGCAAAAGAAAAAGAAAATGCTAGGAATGAAAAGGCAAGTTGACCATCAACTAAGTCATTCGCCTCTCAATCCAAATTGGTATAAGCGTAAGGTGAATAACGTAGCTAAGGGATAAGGACAAATGCATTACTAGGACAAGGCTAGCAACTTCATGCCCCAACAAAGTGTAAGGAAAAAATGAGCCAAGATTGGTGATGGGAAAGGTTATGCAATAGTGAGAATGGAAAATTCTACAACTATTGCATGATGAGGTTGGTGATAGTGTACTATGGGATGATAGGATAACTCGATGTCATCGAAGTGGTACTTACTCAGTATTTCCTTCAATGTCCAACACTCATCAGTTCGGTGTCCAAGAACACGATGGTATTTAAAATAAGGTACATTGGAATCTTTAGGATAGATGACCAACCTATTCTAAGGTGGTAAGAGTATAAGACCTCTATTTAAGAGCATTTGCAATTTACTTTTACATTCAGGTGATGGATGAAGAGGAAATTTTAATTTTTTTAATTTGTAAGGTTGTTTGCATTTACTAGATTCACCTTTTTCATGGATTGAGGGAGAAAGAGGACCCATGGGGATCCTAGCATCCTTGTCATTGGAATTAGGTTGTTCACATGGAAGGAGGACATTCAAGTTGGGAGGGGAATCAAAGATCACCGTGCCATTATTTCGAAGTCTCCAATAGTCAAAAGGAAGTTTGTTCTCATGAGGAGGATCTTGATATCCTAACCCTATTTTTTTTTCATCTGTTGGTCGTTGTTCTAAAAGTTGGTGAATGTTATGTTCAGTTGTTGTGTCACAACCTTGTTTGCTTAAGATGGTAAAACCTTTTCCATAAGTTTCTTCAAGGTTTCTTGGTGTGTTTGTAACTTTGGTATCATAGAATGGTTGAGGAGTTGCTTGGTTAGAGGAACTAGGTCCACATGTTGGAGGGAACTTAGGTCCTTCATTTGTTTTAGGATGTAAATATCCAAATGTATCAGAAGGTGGGGCAATAGGAAGGTCTTGTGACTTCATGGATGGGTAAAAGGCTGCATTGGCTTCAAGGTTGTCAAGACATTCATTTGAGAACTTATTCATGCTATCATCATCTTCTAAAAATGATGTCAATAGCACGAGGATGACATTCATGAGGAGTGGAAGGAGCATGAGGAAGCTCAAGGTCATTAGGATCTGTTCCAAAGGCACAATTTGACATGTCCACTAAGGATTTCAATGACATCCAAAACTTATTAAAGCAAAAAGCCATTATGAAAAGGAGTGAAAGTAAACTAATATGCAAGAAAGAGAATAAAACAAAAAATTGGAAAGTATGATAGGATGTAATAGCAGAAAATGCCCAGATAATGCAGTTTAGAATGTGCAACTAGATTGATTCACCTAGGGTGGTGAATGAGTCCATGGGTGATTTTTTTTGTGATTTTTCATAAAATTTAAAATGATTTTTATGATTTTCTGATGCCAAACTAAGATGCAAATGCAAAATTTTAGTATTTTTAATATTTTGAAGAGCAAAATTGAAATCTATATGAGATATTCACTAATGCAATGTTGGAAACCGTAGGATGAAAAAACAATGAAAAAGCTAATGCAGTGAGTCATAAGATGTAAATGTGGATGCAAATCATAAAGATAATGTTCAATATGCAGGTTCACCAAAATGAACTGAAGATTTTAGGTGTAGGATGCTATGACTCTCTTGCTCAATTAGGGTTTTTCACCTAAAGGAAAAGAGATAGATCCCACACAAAATCTAAGTGATTCACTCAAACTAATGCAAGTACAATGAAAGTATTCCTAAATGCAATGATCTAATCACAATGGACTAAAGAAATAGACTAATTATTTATGCAAAACCTAAGAAATATGAAGTGTTTGAAAATATAGTATGATATGCAAAAATGAACTAGAAACATGCATGTAAATGAAAACATAACTTAATGAGATTGAATGGAGCACACCTAGAGGAAGAATGCTAATGTTGAAAGGTTCTGGAATGTTTGAGAAATCACTGTTAATGACCATTGGGACTCATTCGCCACAGATGGCGAATCAGTCTACGTTCTGGTAAATTTTGCTGAAATAGGTTTCAGGATGCCGGGAACTAAAATCCTCAAAAATCACTTTTTTCAGCCTAGTAGTGGGACTCATTCTCCACTGATGGAGAATCATTCCACCTACAAAAATCTACAAATTCTGAAGTCAACTCTATGGGTCCAGATCTGCACTTGTCTTCTTGTCAGGTTGACAGAACTAAAACTACATAAAATGGGTTGAATGATATCTCCAAGCTTGAATTAGGTCTTTGTTGACTTGAATAGCTTTGATGACTTATTAAAAACTTTTGAAAACCTATCTTTTTGACAAATCTACCTACAAGACCTGTAAACACACATGCAACTTAGAGGGGAAAAATGGTTAAAGCTTAGAGTATAAGGATTTACCTTGGTCAAATCCCACTTTGGTAATCAAACCCTTGATAAAGAAATGAAATGAGAAAGGAATAATTAAAAAAGAACATGCAGGTGTCATAAACTCACCAAACCCTTATTGTTAAAGTTTGAAGATATGTCAATGGTTGCTCCAAGATGCTTGATAATTGCTTGATTGAATGATTAAGGATGCTAGAATACTTGAATGCTATGATAGATTGAATGCATGAATGAATGGGGGTTAAAATGAATAGAAAAACACTTATTTATACACACTTATGCCCTGATTTCTCGAAGATACATCACAGGCCAACCTAAGGTCTTAATGAATAAAAAATTGAAAGAAATTTGAATTTATTTTGAATTTTGTGCCAAGAGGGACTCATTCGCCACCCATGGCGAATGGGTCCCACTCAAGGCATGTAAGTGGGTGTCGAGAATTAAGTTGTCTTTAATGTTGTTTGTTTGGTTTATATTAAAAAACACACTTAATTAAGGCCTATAAGTGCATAAAGGGGCCAAATAAAGCATAGGAAAGGTGTAATTAGTGATGACAGTTCTAGAAAAGTGTGAAAGTTTGTTACAAGACTTTACAACACTTCAAAATAAGACTTGGTAAGGGATAAAAAAGGGAATATTTAGATGAATTATAAGAAGAAGAGTTTAGAAACATGTAGAAATGTGTTACAACGCTTCACAACACCTTCACAAGACATCATAAAGTCTTAATAATTTGAATATTCAAGACCTAATGTGAATGTATAAGTCACATTATAACATTAAATCTAAGCAAAATAGGCCAAGCATCATAGGAAAAAGACCTAAATGACCATGAAAATGTCCAAAGATCCATTTTTATATGGTATAGAAGTTCATAAAATATTGGATCTTACCAATATAAATTATTTGCATAGGGCCACACAAATCAGTGTGCACTAGCTCCAATGGTGCTCTTTCCCTTCTAGAATTTCCCAATTGAAAGGGATGCCTATGTTGCTTGAGTAAAATGTAGGCTTCACATCTACCACTAGGATCTACTATGGTTGGTAAACCTCCAACCATACCCTTCTTTGACAAAATATTCAAACCAACATAGCCTAAGTGTCCATACCTGAGATGCCAAAGCTTGGAAGGGTCTTGAATGACTATCTTAAAGGCTGCTTGTTGTTGTACTGCTGTACATTTTCCTGTAGCTATGGATTGAGCTGGGAAACACCTTTCTAGCCTCAATGGAAATATTCTATTCTTTGTCATTGCCACTGTTGTAATTATTTTCTTGCTTCCATCCTTCTCATAAATTATGCATTAACCTTTTTGGATCAGTTGTCTAATACTCATGAGATTTTGCTTTATACCAGGGGAAAAATAAACATTGTCAATCTCCTTCTTCTCACCTTGCTTGGTGCGAAACAAAATAGACCCTTTTCTCATAATTGGAACTATTTCATTGTTCCCCATTTTTATTTCAAACTTGACATTTTTATCAATGAAAGAAAATAAACTTTCATTACCACTCATGTGGTTACTACATCCACTATCTAAAAGCCATTCCTCATCACTTTCTTGCTCAACAATGTTGCACATGATGAAGGCCTTTTGCTGATTACCTTTAGCCACTTTTTCATCAACCACATTTGCACTTTGCTTGGACTGATCACGTTGATTTTTCTAGCACTCACTTGCATAATGACCAAACGTATGGCAATAATAACATTCAACATTGCTCTTGTTCGACCTCTGACTCAAGTTGTTATTTTTGGCTTGTCGGGAGTTGGACTGAGAGTTGCTTTCTCCCTCTTGGTTGTGTGCTCGTCCTAAGCTATCTTCTCCAACATTTCCATGTCTAGATCTACCTCTACCATGTCTGGGGTTGTTTCTACCTCTCCCCTTACCTCTTGCATTATCTTGAGCTTTGAAAGCTCGCTTATGGGAAGAACCTAAAGACCTCTTTAGGCGCTACTCATTGGTTTGTAGAGAACCCATCAACTCATCAACAAACATGATTGAGAGGTCCTTTGCCTCTTCAATGACAATCACAACTACATCAAAATTTGTGGGTAAACTTCTAAGGACTTTCTCCACAATCCTCTAGTCATCCATGACTTCTCCACTCACCCTCAACTAGTTTATCAAACCAGAAATTCTTGTGTGAAAATATAAGATAGACTCACTGTCCTTCATTTGGAGAGTCTCAAAATCTCTTCGAAGCATCTGGAGCTTCACCAATCTAACTTTATCAGTCCCTTTGTAACTATTTTGGAGGATTTACAAAGCTTCATTTTCATAGTTAGCTACTACTATTCATGGAAAAATGGCCTCTATCAAGGTTGCTTCAATCAAACTTAATGTTTGTGCATCTTTCCTCGTCTCCTTTAACTGGGTCTTCTGGTTGTTTGTGAGGACTGCATACACTGCTAGATCAGTCACATCATTGAACCCATTGATCACAAACTCCCACAAATCATTTGCAACCATTATGGTCTTCATTTTCTTTTACCAAACATCATAGTTTTGTCCATTGAATGGTGGTGGTTGCTGCCAACTCTTACTCTCATCTCCAACCATGTCTCCAACAAAACAAACTTTAAACACCCAAAAAATAAATTCCCTACTCACTCAATACTTAGGGCCTTCTAGCTCTGATACCATGTGAAAAAATGTCTTAATGGTCTAATACCATGTGAAAACTTCTTACAAAATGCACACAGAGTTGCTACTTTGTTTCTCAATCAACTGGGAATACTCAAAAAGAAGATGTAGAATAACAAAGTAAAAATAGATTTGGAGACACACAGTTGGGCAAGCAAACTTGCTTGTTTTATTAACTCTGAAAATAATATTATTACAAAATGATTTCAAAATTGAAGCTACAAACTACAAATGACAAACTTGATTTGTAGCAATTTGGAGCTACACACACAAAGAGAGAACAATCAGGAACTTCTCAGAGCTCTCTCTACTTCCTATTTGACTAGAGCTATCTACTACTCCCTGCACACACTGTAGCTAGCTATAGCTATCTGGAGCTATCTGCTACTCCTTGCACACATAGAAAAAACTAGAGCTATCTGCTACTCCTCGTTCAAAACATTCTCTGTTGCTGTTGTAACTTCACCTTCTTGCAAATCACTTGCAAATTACTTTTACCACACTCTAACTAACTGATTGCATTCCTTATATTTGTCTTCATTCAAAAATTCCCTCTTAGAATTCAAATTCACCTATCACAATAAATTCTGGAAATTCAAAATTTCCTAACACAATAAATTCTGCAGTCAAGAGCAGAACAAGGATGAAGATCCCAAAAAATAAACTTGTTGTTGAAAGCTCCTAATAGGTAGGTGAACTAGGGAGTTGATGTAAGAAATTCCCAGACAATAAATATTTCCAGAAAAGGGAAGAGCACAGGAAATACCATTGTGTAAGTGGGTTGTGCAGTAACAAGGAAAGAGCTAGACTGTGCATAGGTGACGAATGAGGGGCTGCTACACCCATATCATTAAACTTTTAAATTGTAAAAAAAAAAAAATAGTATGCAAAGGACTGTGTGAGGAAAACTTGAGGAGACCTGTTACATGGGGAAGTTTGGAAAGGCTAGAGGGGTAGCACAGGAAGAGATGGAGGGTTGCACACAAAATGAAGTACAAAAAAAATTGTGATGTGTGGGTAAAGAAGGTTGACCATGAGAAGAAGACAGTGTTGAGGTGAAGGTAATCTATAGATTGCTCATTAGAGAGTGTAGACTTGAAGGACAATGACAACAAGAAGAAAGGTGCAGATTGGTGAAAGAAAAGATGACGAGACAGAGGGGCATGAGAGGCAAATGAATGCTAAGGAGAGCATTATTGTAATGTAGATGTAATTGGAGTTGAATTAAATAAATAAGATTTGAGCTTTTTTGCAATATTTATTTTATTGAATGTTGAATTTAGGTAGAGTTTGTCTATGAGTGTGATTTTGTGAAAAATTGATAGGTAGAGGGGTGTTCCTGCTTGCATCAATTATGTCCATAGATAATCTATAGTAACCTATGATTCTCACTTCATGATCATGCAATAAATTAGCCCAATGGTCTTTGATGGTGGGTTCATTTTTATAATTGAATTAAGGTAATTTGTATGGTGCTTTATGAAAGCCTGCACAGTTGATATAGGTACCTATATTGAATTGGATATATTGATTCCCTCAATTCTCCAGCTCAAAATTTGCTTCCATGGATATCCTCTTAGAAAAATAATTTCCCAACCCTCTTAATACTACAAAAATAAATGCATCATTAACAATACAATAATTCTTATGGTTTTCTTTTAGTTCCAACTAGGGTTAGTCAAGGAAATTTTTTGTTTCTCCCATTTGGAGGGAACCCACTCTTCTTACTCCTTGAAAACTAGCCCAGTAGGCCAATAAATACATCAAGTATGAAGTCATCTTGAATTTTTTAGTCTCCAATACATCAACCAATTGACCATATAGATTATCATTGATAATTGTTCCCCAATCAATCCTCTTCCTATTATCTATCTTCATGATATAGTAGCATATGGGTATGTGCATGATCATCATGGAAAAAATAGGCCCTTAAGTGGCAAAAAATTTAGAAAAATTAGAGTTAGGAAACTTGACATAAAAATTTGAATAAGTAATCTATATTATTTCAAAAATATGTAAGAATAGAAATTGTAGCAAATTGAATTTAGTTTCTAAACTACTAGGTTTTTTTTTAAACAAAATCTATTTGGTGAAAATTTGAAATTTCAATGTAGTAGTACTTAAATTTCAGGGAAAAAATAAGTAAGGTTTTGTCTGACCACCCTAACCACAATAAAATGATAATATTTTTTTATAAGATTTTAGATATAAGTAGAGGACTCATGTCCCGATGTGATGCATATTTTTTTGTAATTTTTTCCAAGTAAATAATTAATTGTGATTTTTTTTACAACTTTTAAAAATATAAAAACTCGTACGTCTAACCACCTTAACTTGGTCAAAAATTCATGAAATTCTTTTTTTTAATCCTATAGTATACGAAGCATAGAATGTGACACATGTTTCAGATTCAAAAATGTGATACTGTTTGAAAGCTATAGATGTTTTTCAATCAACCCAATTAGGACTTTAGTCGTAATTCAAATAGAAAATGAATAATAATTATTTATTAAATTCAAAGTAAAGAATAATTTATATTGGTGGAAATATGAGAATATCCTTTAAAAACCCTTTTCGTTTCATTAATTTTGGGTAAAAAAAAGTTGTCAGCAACATACCCTACAAATACCCATCATATTGCCACTTTTTGGCCCATCATGATATATCCAAGGGTGAATTTCCTTAGCATTGGGATAGCCATGCACCTTGCTCAAAAGTTTATTGAATCCTTTTTCTTCCTCCTTGAACTCACTCCTATGCTACAAATTTTCCATTTTTTGTGCAAACTTTCTAGGAACAAGAAGAAGGTGGCTTTTGATAATAAAAAAATTAGCTCCTATTTATTGTGTTTTTCATATAAGTCTATGGATTTCTTCATGGTCACTTCATCATATTGTACATAGGATGGGAGACCAAATAAATTATATCTATCATTTCTAGGATAATGCATAATACCACTTCCCATGATGGGACAAATTTATTTTTCTACCCCTGATTATAACCTGTTAAGTACAAGTCAACACCAGCTCGAGATTGCACTGAAATTGGAAAGGAATTTGGTTTCACTAATCCTAGAGTTCCAAGCATCCTGACAAGCTGGTTCTATCACCAAGTCATTATTTACCCTTCTTAGGAACTCTGCAACATTGACATGCCTAAGGTCTATATCACCAATTTTATTGTAAGTAGAGAACATCTTTGAATGGGGATGTATCCCTTGAATTCATACTTCATCGTTAGTTTCTCTCCTTTTCTAATTCTAAATTTTTTCATATAAATATCATGATTATGGATCACTAAAGAAAACATTGAAAATCATATAAAAGTCTTCTAAGCTCAATACTTTGGCAAAAATTCCAATAAAACCTCTTCTCATATTTCAAGGTTCTCCAATATCCCATTCCAACCAATGTAGAATTCCTTAAATTCATAGTAAGGATAAAAAATTCATTCAATTGGGTTTCAGGTTTTTGGAACACCTTGACAAATATCTAGAAGAAAAGTAGGTGAGGGGCACCCTGATACCCTAATCATGCAAAATATATAATATTCATCATCATTGGAGATTGGGTATTGGGTATTCGTCATAGTTTGTATCATAAAGGAAGACACTTAAAAAAATTTGACAACATGATCTTCTATTTTGAAGTATAAAATTTAATGTTGAGTATCAGGTTCTAGATTTACTGAATCTTTCATGACACTTACGAAATCAAGTGAAGATATCCCAAATGACCTTATTTGATAAGTAAATGCATTAAGTGGATCATTGAGGATTGGGCTTCGAGTCTACTACATGTGCCTTACTCAAAGAAAATGATCATTGAAGGGATATTATGTTCCCAAAAGATGAATAAACTTAGGACTAAAAGCCTATCAAGGATCATACATCAAGAAAATAACATACGTTACATGTAAACATCAAACTAATATAAGACACCTTGATAGCCCACCTCCTAGAACGAATAAGATCTTTGTGATTGGGATCTGATCATTGGGATAATATCTCAACCTATTCCTATAGATCAACAAAAATAAGAGAACCATGATCTCCAATGTTTGATAACCTTAGTAATGTAAATTGACACAATTCAGGGAAAGAATTCAAACCTATGCTTAATTTTCTAGACGAAATGAGGGACACCTAATAACTAAACTCCAAAAGATGTCATTTTGTAAGGGAGCATTAGAGATCATGGATTCAAGAGGACTCCAGCATCATGCCATCATGATGTGAGATCATTAAATGGTTTGATTGACCAATGAGGTGTGGCGATAATGTCACAAACAACTTCAATCAATGTGCCAAGGTTAGAATGGAATCAATGAAGGGTGAAGAAAATGAAAAAAGGTCAAAGAACAAATAGAGAAAAAAATGGCAAGGTAAAATATAATAGGGAGACAAATAAAACACACACATGATTAAAAATAAGAAAAATGAGAAAACACCATATCAAGAAACCCAAAAAATTTATGAAACCATAAATGAAAGTTGAAAAACAACCTAGAAGTTACAAGGAATGAAACCAAAACATGAGAGAAGAACATGGACACAATACCACTAGGCCAATACAAGCATGAGCACCATGAACACACCAACAAAACCACCAAAAACACACCAATGCAAGTTCGCCATGACAACATATAAAGATACAAACTAGGAAAAAAGGGATATATGAGACTTAAAACATGATAGAAAAGTGGCCTAATAGATGACGAAATAATTAATAAAAACCCTAGATAAGTGCATTCCAAAATCACCATTAATGTAGTACCTAGTGATAGGTGAGAGTACAAAAAATCTCCAATGTCAAGCATTGAGTGTTGAGAATTGATATTTCACCTTTCATCATATAATGAATCCAAACATTGAATTTGAATGGGAATTTTTTTGCTAGATAGTCGATCATTTTCACTAGGGATCAAGGTGGTGGGGTACTCGTGCCATCATACTTGAACAAGGATAAGAGAAATCTAGATGAATGTCTAATGCTTGATGAAAGGAAAGGAAAACACCAAAGGTAAGGGCCAACACCATTTTCATGTTGATGTAGGAAATCCCAAAATTCTGACAAGCAACAAAAGACAGCAAAATAGGCAAGAAAAATAAAGAAGGAACAAACACAAAGAAATGCAAGAAAAACATGAAAGAGGAGATCCCCATTTTGAATTTAAAATGGGTTGTGGATGTAAGGTATAACACTTCCCTTATACAAAATGAATTTATTACTCATGGTGTACCTATCAATAGACCACTTCCCTTCCAACACATTAGCTATAAATATAGTTTGGGTGATCCCACAATAGTGGTTTACAATTTTTGGCCAAACTGGACACTGAAATTATTTTTTAAAACTAAATCTTCACATTCGGGCACCTATAGCTGCTAAACCGTGAATAATTCGAAGATGATGCAAACTAGAGTCTTGTCACATTTTGTCTGTAGATTCTAAAAATATTTTTTTCAAAATTTTTGGAATCATATTTCACTTCTTTTTCTATCTCCCACGAAAACTAGTTTTTTTCAAAAAACAACATTTTTAAAAAGTGACACATACCGTATAACACATAACTTTTTTTCCATGAAGAATAAAATTCTAATTCTTTCAAATTTAGATTCATAACTCTGATATCTAGTGCTTACACTTGGTTAGATAGTTTTTATTGATACTTTTTCTTTAATAAAGTTTCAAAGTCAAACCAATTACAATTCGGACATAAGCGACCATATAACACATAACTTTTTTTGTATATATCGAAATTCAATTTTTTTTCTATTGGATCAAGGACTTCAATATCTGGTGCACTCATATTTTTCAATTTTTCTTTTTGATAATCTACTATTTTTCCACATGTGCAGAACATAGACCTTCATTTTCGATGAAAAACCTACGTTTAATAAAACTAAAAAAACAAATACATAATAAAACCAAAACATATTAAAATTATATTCGTTGGATAGCTCGTTCTGAGGACTACTTGATTCTAATTGGGTTTGTGAATATTCCTCCATTTTCATCCTCAAACCGAGCTCTGAAGTGCCAAAATTTAAGTTTTTTTTTGGTCTCAGGGGGGGATGAGGAATAAAGGGGGTTCGCTCGAACCAGGGTTCATTCGAACCCTGATTCATTCGAACCCCCCTTCTATAAGGGGTTTTGATGGCTTTTTGGCAGGAAAGTATTAAGAGGGTTTGACTGAACCTAGGTTCTACCGAACCCCTAATTGGTTTGGTCGAACTAATAGGTTTGTACGAACCCCTAAAATCAAGTTTTTTTCCATGCATTTGTTTTTTGTGAGTTTTCCTTCCTCACTTCAATTGTAAACCACTATTGTGGCTTCACCTAGTCTAGGCATGATCTACTATAACTTTTATAGTGTAAGAAATTGTATACCTTTACAATTTTACACTATGTTTGGGTCCCTTAATTAATTGGACTTAATTAAGCTCCTAATTTTTCAAATTATGCATTTCAAAGCCTTAACTTATATTTAATTAATGCAATTAATATTTTAATCACCCTTAAATGAATGTGTCCTAGACTTTTGGGCTAGGACCCATTCGCCCAAGGCAGGATGGGTCCTCCTTAAGTCCTGGATCACAAATTTTAATATGTTTTTGATGGTATTTTAACGATTCAAATTTTATATGCAATTGTCAGCTTTTAAAATCTATTTTTTAGGAAATTAGATAAACACCTATAAATACATAGTCTTTTTATCAATTAAAACTTAACATTTAATAAACAACATTATCAAGACTTTATTATGATTCAATGCATGGAAGATAAGTTTGTCTTTGTCATGATGAAGTGGATAGAGATTAAGTACGTCGATCTCATTAGATTCGATGGGACCGACATCATTTTCCTTTTCAAGAAGAGTCTTCGGCGCGCTTTCTGGGTGTCTAGGAAAATATGCTTAAACAAGACCCAGAGTAACTGTAGGGTGTGTTATAGCAGAGCTTTGAAGATGGGAGGAGAGAGAAAATGTGTTGAGCCAAGCTGCTTTCAAGAGCATAGAAAGAATGTTAAAGCTTGGGGAAAAATTGAGAAGGGAGGATTAGTTCCATTTTTGGAAAAGCTCCATGGTACTGATGAGAAGATGTTGGACTATTTCGCCAAAAAATGGAAAGATGGTGAGATTGTGTTGTTTGGCAGGAGTGTTAAGCTGAATGAGCAACTCATTGGTGAGATTACTGGCCTTTCGATTGAGGGTGTGAAATTTTATCGGAACCGCCGGTTCTCTGATGAAGCGGTTATCAGATTCCCAAAAAAAGATAAGGAGAAGGCTAAGCTGGTTAAGGTTTCCAATAGCTACTTTGATGTGGAGTCCATTAAATTGATATGGAGGAAAGTTTTGAGAGTCATTATGGAGTACATCATGGTTGATGGGCGCTTCACCAGGGCGTATGGTTATCACTTTGCCATTTTGAACCACTTTTGTCACAAGGTTCGTATCTCTTTGCCTTTTTATTTGTTCTCTTCTCTGAAGAATTGCCTTGATGAAGTTGAAAGAAACCCTAGGCGGATTTCTATTATTCACCCTGGTCTTGTCAGGCTTATCTTTGAGCATTTCCAAAATTTACCCGCTTTGCCTAAAAATGTTGCTATTGGGGATTTGGACGATGAGGATACGTAAAGTACTAGGGAGAACAATCCTTTGGCCCCTCTTGCTTTTACTGTTGTTGATTCTAAAACCACTGCTCCCCAGTCCCTTTCTTGTCAAAATATCCTTGTGGATTCTACTCCGCCGTCTTGTCTTAATCCCCAGCCTCTACCTAGTTGCCCTATCCTAGGTTCTGCTCTGCCGTCTTGTTTTAATCCCCAGCCTTCACCTAGTTGCCCTACCCCGGGGTTGGTCTATGGGTTTAAAGGAACCTCGGTTATGAAATTGGTTTCTTACTCTGGGAATTCTCTAGAAATTCATTCTAAAAAACCTATGGATAGTAAAGAATCGGCCCCTAGTGCCCCTGCATCTGGATGATTTGTTAATACCCCTAAAAGATCTCCGAATCTGGATGAAATTAATTCTACCCCAAGTAACTTCAAGCCTGAGGACATTATGAGTGTGGCGGAAAAAAGTACTGATGGCCTTTTCATTATTCTTAAGTGGGCCCAGAAGGAAGTTTGTGATTTGAATGGCCGTAATAGAGATCTCAACAATAGAGTAATGGAGTTGGAGCAGAGGGTCAGCTGGGGTCGCAATGAGATTGATGGACAGTACACCCCCTTAACGGAGAAAAGACAACAGTTGTAGGAGGAAAGATTGACTAGGCTAGAGAGCAATATGTCCAAGATAGGATAAAATATCAGGGCCACTGTGGCGCATAATCATAAAATTTCTAGGCACAACACCATTATCATTAATTCTATGGTGGAAAAGTTGGAAAAAAATCAAAAGGGGTCTCTGGTCGTGGACTTGGATGTGGACAGAGGTTGTAGTAGTGCTGTTGTTGAAGGGATTTCGACTCGCACTAGGGCTAACACGAAGAGGAAGGCCCCTGCTTCTCCACATATGGTTCAAATCCTCAAGCAGGGATTACATGATATGAGTGAAGTTGAAAAGGAAGCCGAGGAGCTAATGAACATCTTGGATTAGTGCTATTGTGGCTGTTTATGGCTTTTTGGTGGTCCTTTTTTGGACCCTGTTGTCTCTTTTTTTGTTGTCGTTTCCTTTTTGGGACAGCTGTCTGTTTGTTCGGACTTTTTTTGCTCTATCTTTGTTTGTTTAAACTTTGTGGTTTCAGGTCCCTGTAAAACCTATTTTTTCCTTTTCAAAAACATTATCAAGACTTTGTATGATCAAATGTTATTGTGAAGAGAATTCAAGAGAAGATTTATTAGTCATTTGTTGCAGCACTCAATATCCTATCATCATGTTCAAGCTTATGTGTGTTCATGCCATCTTGTGAAGGCTAATATGCATTGTTGATCCTAAAGCATCCAAGCATTCAAGTATCCAACAAATGAAGCAAAGAAATATTTGATTCCTTGGAGTGATGTGTTTGAATTTAGTCCTCTAAGGGAAGCCAATAAACATTTGGTGAGTTGTAGAAAGCAAGTGTTCATTCATCATTCCTTCCATTTATTAGTTGTCACCATCATTCTATAAAGGTTTAATTTCCAAACATGGGGTTTGACTAAGGAAAACCTCCATTCAAAAACAAATAATTTTTCTTCTCTTTCCATGTGAAAATTATAGGTTGAAGAAGGATTGAAAGGATCTCAAAGAGCAATTTCACAACATTGCATAAGTTGTCACCATTGTTGTCAAACCACAAAAAATCGACTACAAATTTTATTTCTGAATTTCTGATAGTGGGACCTATATCAAAGTAAAGCCAATATACAACATTAGAGGACTGCAAAAAATTTTCTAGACACCCTTACATGGACTCATTCACCCTAGGGTGAACCTGTCGTCTTGCAATGCTCAGAATCAAATTTTAATGTCAGGTACATGTGTCCATACCCTTCTAAGATCTATTTGCAAACTATTAATTTGATTTATATAGCTTTAGGATCTTGTATTTTATCATATAGGTCATATTGTTCATTCAGTTTAGTTACATCAAATCATTTTCATTTAGTTCCAAATCATATTATCCTAAAGAACCTAGAGATTTAGGTCTGCTTGGATCACCTTAGGGTTGATTGTCAATCTCTACACCTTGCAATCTCTTAGGTTTAATGAAATTGTGGGAAGAGGGACATCCTTAGTGTCTTAGTTCTTTGTATGGACCTAGGACACCCTATTTTGGGGATCTCCCCACTTTTCCCATATTTTAATTTTGGTGAACTTGACATTATACAACATATTTTTTGATTTGGAGATCATTAAAACCCTAAATCTAGGTTTTGCATTATCTAGTTTGGTATTGCATTTAGGGTTACAATTTGCATGTTTGCATCATTCAAATTCAGAAAATTCCAAAAATATTGGATACTTTATGCATAGTAGATTGCATAAAAGTGTGTTTTAGTCATTTAGATCAAAGTTACATAAAAAATTCCATTAAAAAAGTTATCATTTTGTTCATATATTGTCATAAAATTATATTTTATTTTCATTTTAGTTTTTGGAAATTTTGTTATTCAAGAATCTATTTGTAACTCAAAACAGTGAGCTTAAATATCAAACTAAACACTCAAAAATTAATTTCTCAACCCATGTCCAGGACACATTTGCCCTAGGGTGAACTTGTCTTTGTATAGGATTTTTTTTGAATTTTTGCACATTTATCAATGTTTATGTACTTTCCTTTGTTGTACCTGAAGATCTCTATTTCAATTTCAAAAATTACATTTTTCTATCATTCGTTGAATGTAGTTCAATTAGTGAGAAAAAGTGCATTATTTAAAATCAATTTTGGTATTTCAAAATAATCATTTTTAGGTCCTTGCATTTAAAATTAGAAAATTATCATTTTCAGATATGAAAATTGTATTATCACATCTATTCACACTTGAATTTGACATTTAATTCTTTTTCATCATGAATATTTTTTTTGGTCAAATGTGAATTTCTTTTAAATCTTTGGGTGATGTTTCAAGTTGTATTTTTGGTGATAATCCTAATGCAATTGACAACATTCATGAATCTTCACCCCCTAATGAATGTCATTGTGAAGTGGATACATTAGGCCAAGATGAATATACCATGCAAGAATTCATACAAGACTCCTTACTTAACCTTGAGAAAAATGCATCCTTTTATCCCTCCACACAAAAATCAACACCACCTATCATCCCATCACTTGATATGTTCAAAATTTTACATCCTAAAGTTGAATCACAAAGAAAGCCTCAACCATCAATTAGAAAGGATGACAACATTGATACTCTTTTATCCTCTACCCATCTAGTTATTGATACACCTGTCAACTTAGAAGAGAGTTATGGTCAAGGATTTATAATCTGATATAGACAAGGATGTGACATAACGAATGAGCATGAAATCCATCAATTGTTTTGATTAGATTAAAATGGGAAGGTCATGTACCCATTACAAAACGGCCATAGAGGTAGAATGAGGTTGCTCATGAGAAGTGATAAATCCATCAATTTTTAGAATAACAACCATTAGAAGATACTAAGGGATTAGGATACCAAGATCCTCCCCCTCCACATCAACCCATTGCCCAATCAAGTAAGAAACCTAAGCCCTATGAACTCAAGAAGCTACAATTTTTACATACTATAATTGACACTGAATGAAAAATGGATAAGCTTCTCCACGAAGTACTTATAACATTACCACCTATCTGATAAAACAAAAAAAGAAAAAAGTACAAACATGTCTTACTAAATGCATATAACAGAACTCCTGGGAATCTTACTAATGAGTGTCATGCTTTAAAAAACATTTTATATGAAAGTGATATTATTGATATAATTGGATAGCATACACACACTTTGCTCCTTGCCATGTGATAGTTTTAGAATTATACTATACTAACTATTACATGTATTGCACTTTATGTAAATCATTTTTTCCATATTGCAAGGAGCACCTTCTCAACACTTATCTTGACTCATCCTTGTCATACATTTTGGGGGGAAAGGAGGATTGGTAGCCTTGTCCTAGTATGACACTTGTTGTTGCTCCTTTTCTTAGATATCCACCTTCTACATATGATGAACAAGATTAGGATACAAACGAATTGCTTTAGGTTTTCTTGCATGTGTCATAGTAGCTTTGATCTTTCTATGTTATTTGAGATTGCATGTGCGTAATGTGATCCCTCGTATTGTGTTGCTTAGCGTGTCTTTATGTTTGTGATCTTTCTTTGAATGACCCTTGTTACTTCATTGCTACAAGGATAAAAAGGAAGTGAATCCATTTTAACATTTTTCTATTTGTATCTACGTTCTTCTATCTATCATAAACATTGTCTTTTTTATTGCCTTATATTTTCATTTTGGGGATGATGCAAACTGTCAAGACATCCAGGTCTCTTCCATGGGCGAGTGCAAGATCACGGGGGTCCAAAAAGTGGTGATATGACAAAAAAGTGGTTGATGACCTTTCTTTTATCCAAACTTGATGAAACGAAAAGGGTATATTGAGAAATTTTTTAGCTTTCCAAAAATATAAGATATGCCTTATTTTAAATTTAATAGATAATTATTATTAATTTTATACATACATTTTGACTAAAGTCCCAATTGATAGGTTTATTGAAAAATATCTATAATTCTTAAATGATTTCATATTTTTTAAATCCAAAAGATGCAACACATTCTATGCTTCCAATAATATAGGTTAAAAAAAAAGGAAAATTTGAATTTCATAATTTTTTTACCAAGGTATGGTGGTTAGACAAACAAGTTTTAATATTTTTAAAATGTTTAAATAAAAAATTCATAACTAAATATTTACTTGCAAAAAATTACAAAAAAAATGCAGCACATCTAGGCATGTGTCCTCTACTTATCTTGAAAGTTTCAAATAAATATATATTTTTTTTCTTGTACTTAGGTTGGTTAGACATACACCTGCTTTTTTTTCTTCAGAAAATTTAGTACTACTTTATTGAAATTTCAAATTTTTACCAAATAGATTTATTTTTTTCCAAAAAAGGAATAGTATCTTAGAAACTACATTCAATTTGCTACAAATTCTATTCTTACATATTTTTCAAATTATGTTAATAACTTATTCAAATTTTTATGTCAAGTTGCCCAACTCTGTTTTTCTAAATTTCCATTGCCACTTAAGGGCCTAGTTTGGACCCCCATGATCTTGCATTGACCCCCATGTTGACCAAAAATATTTTTATTTTTCCACTCTCTATGTGTCATTCTTCCTTTGTGTTCACTGTTCTATGAGTATTTGGGTAATGATGATGGTTTCAAGCTCTATTATATCACTATAGCAAAGATATGCATTGACCCTAAATCCATGGATCATTTATATATTATCTTTGGATTGTATGTTGCAGAAACCTCCTTTTCATGATGTAACTTTATTTGAAAACATATTTTGGTATAGGGATTTCTAACTAAGCTCTCATTGCCCTTTAATAAATTGACATATATCATTTCTACTTTAAAGTAATTGCTCATAGTATAGTGTTTAGAAATTCCTTTAAAGTGGGGGCATACATGTACATTGGAATTATAACATCGACATTATTTCATTAGAATTATTTCATTTCGACATTGATCATTTTTCGCACTGACTTATGAGTATACAATATTTGTGATGACATTTCCAATGTACCATCCCTTTTTTATGAGTGCACACCTTGTAGACTTAGTGTGTGTTTCTCATCCTTTTTCCTCACCTAGTGGACATCGGATTTTCACTAGCTTGAGTATATTTTTTTTTGCATAGTGGACAACAAATGACTGATAGGATAAACTTTAAAGGCTTCCCTTATCAATTTTCATTATTATTCTATCAAGGTTTAATTACCAAACATGGGGTTTGACTAAGGCAAACCCCCATTCAAAAATAAACATTTTTTCTTCTCTTTGTATGTGCAAATTACATGTTGAACAAGGATTGAAAGGATCTCAAAGAGAAATTTTGTAATATTGCATAAGTTGTCACAATTATTGTCAAAGCATGGAAAATCGATTACATATTTTATTTATGGATTTTTGACAGTGGGACCTATGTCAAACTAAAGCCAAGATCTAGAATCAAAGGACTGCCAAATATTTTTTTGCACACCCTTCCCAAGACTCATTCACCCTAAGGAGAACCTGTCCTCCAGCAGTGCTCAGAACAAAATTTTAATGTTGGGTACATGTGTTTAGACCCTTCTTAGATCTACCTACAAAATATTAATTTTATTTTTTTAGTTTTAGGATCTTACATTTTATCATCTACCTGTCATATGGTTCATTAAGTTTAGTTTCATCAAATCATTTTCATTTAGTTCCAAATCCTATTATTCTAAAGAACCCAGAGATTCAAGTCTGATTGGCTCACCATAGGGTTGATATTCAATCTCTACATATTACAATCACCTAGGTTTAATGAAATTATGAGAAGAGGGACATCCTTAGTGTCTTTGTTCTTTGTATGAATGACCTAGGACACCCTGTTTTTGGAATATAGATTTGGCCTCCTAGATAACACATCAACAAAATTATTCTTAACTTTAATTTAATCATTATCAAAATCACACTTGGATTTTTTTTGTAAAACCCACCTTTTCTACTATTCATTTAGACCCTTCCAATTGATAAAATCATCTTAAACTATTGTGATAATTTTTTACCATTAATATCCACCGACCAAGTACTCTTGAATTTGACCAATGTGTATATGATGGCCAACATTTCCTTATCATATATGGAGAACCATCTTTCCACCTCTATGCACTTTTGAATCTTAGAAGAAATTAGGTCTTTTATCTACATGAGCATGAATCCACTCCCTTTTCTTGATACATTGTATTCCAATATAAAAGGAAGAGTAATATCTAGAACTGGTAAGATAAGCCACAAGATCAATACCTCTTTTAGTCTATAACATTCTTATTTTCCATTCTTTATCCATGCAAATTATCCCTTTTTTTATTAGCTTATTTAAGGGGATAGATAGTTGGCAAAATCCATTAATAAATAACCCATAGTAGATACAAATTCCAAAGAGTCCTTGTAGCTATGTCAAGTTCCATGGGGGGCAATCCCAAATTTATTTGATTTTCTCCCAACACCTATTTGATTTCTTCTTCACTCTATGGTTTTAGTTCCTCGAATCTTGATTCATAATCCTAACTTACCTCAATGTAATGCACTTTTCCTTTCCCAACACATGTATATTGAAGTGAACATGGATCCTTGTAGCTAAAATACAACTTTTTTCTCAATTAATTATTTACATCATGTTCTAGAGTCTTGCTATAAAAATCTTGGTCTATTAAATATTTTTATAAAAAGGCCTTCTTTGGATCATATATTTTGGTCTAGAACTTATTCCTTAGTATGGAAGTCCCTAGTTCCAAATCCCACTTGATGGCCTCTTGTAAGGTAGGTGGTTCAAAATCCTTAACTTATCCCTTAAGTTATTTGATTAAACATTTGATGAAGAGCATAGTCAATCTTCTCTCTATTATGTATGGAAATATCACTAACAACTTTTGAAACTCTATTACAAAGTTCTCTAAAACACACTATTTACGATTATTCAAATCTTTAAAATAAACTTTAGGATCCTTTTGATCAAACCTCTCAGTAAATTTTTTATAATACTAATAATATAAGGGGATGGATCCATGAACCTAAGTAATCAAAATATGGTAGGATCACTCATGTGTAGTACCCTCCAAATACAAAGTGGGAAATTTTATTGCTTAATTTTCAACCATTATTTTGAGAGAAAATTATGTCTAGATTTTATATGTACTCACAAGTTAAGAATCCATTAGATCAATCATAGGAAGATAATTTCAACCTCACCAAATATTTTCACATCTTTGTAAAATACTTGTGGCTTAGAGCTCAAGTTTTTAACTATTTCAAGACTTTTTCATGATCATATGATTATTGATTGTCATTTCACGTTTGGATCTCCATAGGAAGAACTTTGAATTTTACATAAAAATCCATAATATCATCAAATAATTCTAATTTTGGGATTCAAGTTCTGGAGCCTCTATGTCCTTATTTAAAAGCGTAGGTTAGGGTGGTGTTGTAGTTGAAATAAGAATAATATTTTTCATATAGATCTAATTGGCACCTATTATCATCCTTAGAATCACTCACATCACCCAATGGCTATTTGGGCATAGTCATGTGTTATTGTTTATATTATTGATTAATTGTGCTACTGTATCAATCATCAAACTTTATTTCATCCTAAGTATATAGTTTGTCATCTTTGTTCATATCCTCTCTCTTCCGATATAATATTATTGAATCTCTACACTCTACATATTTGGCGGTTGATGTGTTTGGGGCCTCTGGTGCCCAGGTTGATTACAGTGTGGAAACCTTTCCTCAAGGGTTCCCTAATTTCAAAAGACATTTTTTTTCTCAATATTCACTTCTCTCCATCTTTCAGTCTTCAAGAATGGGTTTTATCTAATGTCTATACACCCAATAATGTGTTTCTAAGGAGGAATACTTGGCTTGACTTGTTGGGATGTAGGAGTACCTTTTTTCTTAGTAACTGGATGGTGATGGGAGACTTCAGTACCCCCCTTTTTCCATCCGAGAAGCTGGGTACCTAGTATTATGGAATTTTTGGATAGTATGCTAGACCTTAACACCTTATATGATGGAGGCATGCCCGATCTAGAACTTGAGGGAAGTTCTTTCACTTGGTCTAATAAAATTTTTGTAGATAATATTATTCAAGTAAGGTTTGATAGATTTATGGTGTCCTCCAACTATGATATGGCCTCCCTCTCCTTATCTTCTCTTGTAAGGATTGGTTCAAATCATACCTCATTGCTTCTACGATGGAATACCCCTCCTCCTAAGGCTAAGTGCCCCTTCCGATTTGAGCTCATGTGGGCATATCACTTGTAGTTTAGAGACCTTCTCTCTACATGGTGGAAGGTTAGGGGTTGTGTTTCTCTTAGATTTTTAATTTTGCATTCAAAATTAAAGTAGGCTCAAATTCAATCTGAAGGAATGGAGTAGGAGTTTCTTTGGTAACATTTTTGGAAAAAAAATATCTTAAAGTTAAGCTTAGATAGGTCCAAAAATATATGGAATGGAGTGCTTAGGTGGATTTGATTGATAAGGAAAATACGTTGTTAAGTGAGCTTTATAACATTATTGAGAAGAAAGAGGTTTACTAGAAACAACGGGCTAGGAATCAATGGCTCTGTGAGGGGGATAAAAACACCAGGTTCTTTCACATGACAACTTCTAGACATAGGAAGAGAAACACCATTTTTGAGTTGGTTTTGATGATGGTTTTGTGTTATCTTTAAGGAAGATTTGGCTCACACTGGTGTTTTTTCTATTTAGGTTCTATAGAGGATGACCTTTTTGATGTTATTTCCCCCTCTGTCCCCCCACAAGATGTATTTTTTATGGAAAGATGTGCTTCAACTAATGATATCTAGGAGGTAGTCTTATCCCTTAGCCCTTTGAAGGCCCTTGGTCCTAATGGTTTCCCGCCTTTCTTCTTCCAGAAGTTTTGGGATATCATTGGGAAAGATGTCACGCCTGTTGTTATTGAATTCCTCTCTACCGGTAATATCCTCAAGGAATTCAATAAAACCTTTATTTTTCTCATTCCCAAGAATTATGGGGCTAATAGACTATCTGATTTTTTCCCTATTAGTATTTGTAATACGTTCTACAAAATTTGTTCCAAGCTGCTAGTCAATTGTATTAAACCTTTTCTGGATAATTTGATCCATCCTTCTCAAAAAGGTTTTGTTCTGGGGAGGAAAATTCTGGATGCTATCATGTTGGTCCATGAAACCCTCCACTTCATGGGGAAAAGAAAAAAAGAAAGTATGGCTCTTAAGCTGGATATATCCAAAGCCTATGACAAAGTGTCCTGGAGTTTTCTATTTGAAGCTCTTTGCAGGATCGAGTTCTCTAGTAAATTTTTGAAACTCATTCAAGGGTGTGTCACCCCCCCCAATTTTTCTGTGATTATCAATGGCACTCTTCAATTTTTCTTCTCAGCTTCTAGTGGTATCTTCCAAGGGGACCCATTTTCCTCTTATCTTTTCATTCTGATGGCTAAAGTTCTTGGCCACAATCTTGAATGTAAAGTCATGACTGGTTCCTTGGTTGTCTTTTCCCCTTCCTCTATTTCATAACTGACTTCTCAGGTCAACAATTTTTTGATGATATGATCCTTTTGGGGTAAGCCACTTTAGCAAAGGCCAAGGGGTGGAAAGATGTTCTTAAAACATTTTCTAAAGCCTCTATCTAGTGTATCAATTTACTAAATGTGCCATCTTCTTTCTCAATGTTGACCCTTCCCTACAAGCCAAGATATCTAGAATCCTTAATTTTTAGATTCTACATCTTCTCTCGACATACCTATGAATTCTACTCAATGTTGGTAAGGTGGACAACTCAATTTGGTCTAACCTTCTAGAAAGAGTGCAAAGAAATATGGTGGCTTGGAAGGGCACTCTCCTTAGAAATGTAGGTAAGCTTCTCCTCCTCAAGAGCACTCTCCAGAGTTCAGTTGTGTACCTAATGTATTTTTTTATGCCTATTGCGTGGTCAAAGAAACTTGAGAAAATTTAGAGAAGATTCCTTTGGTCGAGCATTGAAGAGAGGAGTCATTTCTCTTTGGTGAATTGGGATACTATGTGCTCTATAAAATGTTATGGGGGACTTGATTTGAGAAGGACTAGGTACATGAACATGGCCCTCATAACTAAAATCACTTGGAAGCCTCTGAATAACTAGGCATAATGGATTTCAATCCTTAAGGAAAAGTATTTGTAGGGTAAATATTGTCTCTTTCTTATTGATAATTGTGTTCTTCCTTCGAGTTCCATAATCTAGAATAACCTTATTAAATCTAGGAATTTTCCCTCCTTGGGTTTTTCCTAGCAGGTTCAGTCTAGTACTTTGGTTTCATTTTTGGATGACAAATGACTTTCCTTGTAGGTCATTGGCCTGCATTCAATTTTGTTTGTTGTGAAGTCGGACCTTTGTGCTTGGTTGGGGAATAAGGTCTTTGATTACTTGGACACTTCTTTGGACCCACCTCATTGGAAGATTTATCCCAATTGCTTTGATCCCTCCCTTTGTTTGGTTGTTGAAGAGCTTCTCAAAGCTGTTAAGAATCACAAGTTCTTTAACACCAATTCGTCAAAATCCTTGGTTTGGGTGGAATCTAAGGATGGGAATTACTTTGTTAAGTCTAGTTACAATATTCTTTCTTGTGTTTGGGATCCTCTATTTAACTAGATGAAGATTTGGAGAAGGAATTATCTTCCCAAAGTTAATTTTTTTTGGTGGACTGTCTGCTATAAACAAATTCTCACTCGGGATAATTTGCAAAAGAAAGGTCTCCATCTTGGCAACCATTTTTCCTTGTGTGAGGAAGAAGTTGAATCCATCCTGCACCTTTTATTTCACTGCACCTACTCTTGGTAGGTTCGACAAAGAATTCAATCTCTTTTCAATATCAAATGGGTTTGGCGGAGGGATGTAATAGGTATACTGGATAGTTGGCACTTGCCAGTTTCTCACCCCATGCTTGTCGAGTTATGCTAGCAATCCATTTTTCTCGCTAGGTGGGCAGTTCAGAAGAAGTGCAATAACAAGATATTCAAACACAAAAAATCTCCTTGGCTAGTGTTTGCCAGTAAGGTTATCCACCACGACCTCCTACAAGCCTAAAAGGAATCCTAGCAACTTGGAGAGCTCAATTGCTTCAACTTGGAATTTGTATGAGACTCTTAATTCTCTAAGTTCTTGCATACCTCCAAACAGGAGTAGCACTCCCTAGTCCCCCCCGCCTGAGCCCCATAAGCTTAAGCTTAACTTTGATGGCTCGGCCAAACATAACATGGGTCAGGTGGGTGGGGGTGGGGTCATCAGTGATCATAATGGGAAAATTATTTTGGCATATGTGATTAATCTTACCATCTAATCTTCTAGCTTTTATGAGGTGATAGTGGCATTCTACAGTATTCGGATTGCCATGAATGCCGGATTTTCCAACATGGACATCGAGGGTGACTCTAGAACCGCCATTATTTTTCTTGAAATGGAAAGTTAAACCCAATTGGTCCCTCTGGGACCCTGTCCTATCAACTCACAATCCCATGATTTCTCTTAGGAATAGTAGATCTTCTCACCTGATTAGAAATGGCAACAAAGTAGCAAATACACTAGCTTTAATATTGGTACTTTTACTCCAAATTTAGTTATTTGAGATAATATTGAGCTCATATCCCTAGGAATGTTTGTGAATTAATTAAAAATAATGCCATTGAAGTACTATAGAAAAGAGATTGAGTTGGAACTTCAGTCAATCCCCTTAATTATTTGTCACGATTTACAATTATGGAAATTTAACCTATCTAAGCAGTCTTTTCACAAGCCATTTTATTCTTGGCTCTAGTATTCTTCTCAGCATTTCTACAAAACTATTTATCTTGCCTAAGCTATCTATGAATTTTTCCATGGGGGGTGAGCTGGTCCAGGATGAACCCACCAATTGTGAGATATGGAAGTAGGATAAGGAGGTTTGGTCTATGATTCAACAAGGTAAGCTAGCCTTATTTGTGGAAGGCATGAAGGGGCATGACCCCAAACCATCTGTTGAGTTTTCTAACTCCTAGAAGGATGGCACCATCACCATTGGCGAGTGCTCCTTCACTATGAATGTCGAGTTGATTATGGAGGTGAAGGGGAATTTTTTGGATGGTGCTTGCAAGCATCCCTTGAAAGACCAAAGGGTACTACCAGAAAGATATGGAGAGGTTTCTAAAAGATGGGGAAAAGGTTAAAAAACTTCAAAATAAATTTAACAAGGTCGACCTTCCTAGGGTACAGAGAAAAATTGTTGACGTGCTGATGAGGTACATCATGTTAGAGGGTCACTTCTATCATTTTCATTCCCATCTCTTTCCCATTCTTAATAATTTAGACTTGTAGCATAGAAAAATGTATCTTTGGACATTTTCATGTTCATTTGGGTCTTTCTTATGGATATTGGCCTAGTTTTTCCTAGATTTAATGTTTTAATGTGGTCATCACATTAGGTCTTGGACCCTTATGAATCAATAAGAACTTTATGATGCCTTGTAAAAGTGTTGTGAAGTGTTGTAACCCACTTTCACACTTTTCTAGGACCTTTTTACTATAATTCACTTAAATAACCTCTTTTTATCACTTACTAAGCCTTATTTCAAAGTGTTGTAAAGTGTTGTAACAAACTTTCATGCTTTTCTAGGCTTGTCATCTATAATTTAACCCTTTCTTATGCTTAATTGGCCCCTTTATACACTTACATGCCCTACTTAAGTGTATTTTTTAGAATAATCCTGTTAAACATCATTTAATACACTTTAATTCCCAACACCCACTTAAAATGCCTAAGTGGGACCAAGTCACCACTAGGGGCGAATTAGTCCCACTTGGCTCAAAAATCAAAATTATTTCAATATTATTCTCTAAGCCTTGAGGTTAGCCTGTGATGTGGTATTTTCAGAAAAAATTATATAATCATGTATAAATATAGGGTTTTTCCTCTCATTTCATTCTCATCCTCAATTTTACTAATCATTCAAGCACTTATCAAGCATTCACTTTAGCATTTAAAGCATTTTCAAGCATACGTCCATTGGAGCTTCTACTTGCATATCTTCAAATTTCCACTTCAAAGGTTTGGTCTTGTGTGCAAATTTTTCAACGAGCAAGGTGTGAAAAGGTTTCAACAAATCATCAAATTCATTCAAAGTGGTCAAATCCCTAAAAGAAGCTTAGAGAACACCTATAGGTTAGATTCTGCAATTTCGGATCCGAAAATCTGTCAGGAGTTGAAGTGTAGACTGAGAGCTATAGATTGCATATTTGAATTTCCCAAAATATGGAAGTGGACTAAGTCACTATCAGTGGTGAATTAGTCCCACTGCTAGGCCTAAGAAGTGGTTTATGTAGTTTTGAGTACCCTTTTGGCTGAAACCTATTCCGACAGAATCTCCCCAAACCAAGACTAAGTCGCCCAACTTGGCATAAGTGTTCCAGTAAGCTTCAACAGTGATTTTTGTAGGATTCCAGAGCTCCTCTCCACCACTTTCCAGTTTCTAGGTGCACCTCTTCAGTCTCATTAATTTATGTTATAGTTTACTTGCATTTTTTAGTTTATTTTGCATATCACGGTGTGTTTTCAAACAAAGTGCATTTTCTTTTTTTTATTAGTATTTAATTAATTCTTTGCATCTAGGAAATTCCCCTTAGATGGATTTCAATCATCTTTGGATTGGAATCCCAAGGGAATATTCTTGAGTGAGCCATCAAGGTTTTTGGGATTCCTCTCTCCTTTTAGGTGCAAAACCCTAGAAGTGTAAGAGAGTCCCACATTCCCAAAAATATTTGGTTCATTTTGGTGAACCCACCTTTAGGACATCATATTTCTGATATATAGTGCATTTATATCCTAGGAATAGTTTACATTAACATTGCATAACATTTTGCATTGTTTAATTTGCATTCTAGGGTTTCTAAATTTGCATTAGTGAAAAGCTCATCTAGCTTGCATTTTTACACTTCATTTCATTAAAAATCAACAAAATTCTACATATTCATATTATATCTACATCTGAAAAAACTAAAACACATAAAAATCAATTTAAATTTTTTGACAATTTTCAAAAAAGTCACTACCTGGACTCATTTGCCACCCTAGGCGACTTATAATAGTTGCAAATTTTGCACTGCATTTTCTGTCATTTCTAGTTCATTCTCTGCATTTCTATTTTACGTTATTACATTTCTATTACTGTTTCCAAATTTGAGCTATTTTATTCAATTTATCGCACTTAGTTTACTTTCATTCATTTGCATCATGGATATGTGTTTTAATAAGCTTTGGATGTCATTAAAATCCTTAGTTGACATGTCAAGTTGTACCTTTGAAATTGATCCTAATGACATTGAACTTCCACATGCTCCTTCAACTCCTAATGCATGTCCCCCTCGTGATGTTGACATCATTGGAGAAGATGATGATAGCATGAGCAAGTTCCTAAACACTTTCCTTGACAACCTTGAAGCTAATGCATTCTGTTATCCATCCATGAAACAACAAGACCTTCCTATAGTATCAGGTGCTCCTGATATGTTTGGTTATTTACATCCTAAAACAACAACCCCTCAACCATTCTATGATAATAAAGTAACAAATACTCCAATCAACCTTGAAGAAACCTATGGAAAAGGTTTTACCATTTTGAGCAAACAAGGATGTGACACAACAACTGAACATGGCATTCATCAACTCTTAGAGAAAAATCCAAAATATGATAACACAATAGGGTTAGGATATCAAGATCCCCCTCATAATAGCAAGCCTCCTAGAGAATATCTAAGGCTTCGTGATGATGGCATGGTAATCTTTGATTCCCCTCCTGATCTGAATGTCCTTCCTCGAGAGAAACCTTTGACTGATAACAATGACAAGGATGAGAGGATCACTTTGGGTCCTCCTTCAATTCGAGAAAAGGGTGAATCTAGCAAACACAAGAGGCCTTACAAGTTACAAAAACTAAAATTTCCTCTCCATTCACCACCTGAATGTGAAAGGAAATTGAAAATAATTTTAAACAAAGGCCCATACTATTACCACCTATGAACAGGTTGGTGATATATCCTAAAGATGCTAACATTCCACATTGTGCATATCATCGCATTCTTGGACATAGAAGTGATGAGTGTCGTACATTGAAAAAAAATACTAAGCAAGTATCATTTCAATGGCGATAATTGCTATCCAATAATTCCATAAAACACCCTCCAACTCCTTGTCTTGTCATAGTTGTAGAACATTCCCTTCTCACTATTACATGACCCTTTCCCATCACCTACATCGTCTCCTTCTTGTCTTACACCCAGTTGGGGGAAAGAAGTTGCTAGCCTTGTCCTAGTAATGCATTTGTCATTGTCCCTTAGCTGTGTTATTCACCTTCTGCTTATACCGACTGAGATTGGGAGGTGGATGACTTGTTCGACGGTTGATTCACATTTGCTTTACTAGTTTTTTGCATTTTTCTTTTTCTTTTTCTTTTGTGTGTTTGCATGTGTGTAATGTGATCCCCTGTGATGTTCTCTCTTTTTGTGACATTCCTCTATTTGTACCTTCATTCTTCTCTATGCCATACATTGATTTTTCCTTTTCTTTTGTCTTTTCTTATGTTTTCCTTTTGGGGATGATGCAAAGCATCAAGACACCCTATTCCTCTTCCATGTTCACCCAAAAGGTTCTTTCTTTTTCTTTTTTTTCGCTCTCTTTGTGTCATTCTTCTATTTTTATGTATTTGGGGAATGATGACAGTTCTAAGCTCTCTAGACAACATTGCAGCAAAGAACATACTGACCCCAAATCCATAGATCCCTTATGTGTTTGGTGTTTTCATTTCAGAGGCAACCTGTTTCCTTTCTTTTTCCTTTCCTTCGCATGATGCAACCTTACTAGGAAACATATGACTTGGCATAAGGGATTTCCAAGTTGGCTCTCATGTCTTCTTCTTTGTTTGCATTTTTCATTTGCTACTTTAAAGTAATTGCTCACAACATGGTGTTTAGCAATTCCTTTAAAGTGGGGGCATACATTGGCATTATTCTTTTGCATTTTTTTCTTTTTTCTTGGTTCTTAGTGCAACCTTCTTACTTCATACGATGCGTTTGTCGCTTTGTGGATGACATTGGGTATAGTGTCCTTCATAAGCATGATCTATCTTAGCATATTACACTCCTCTTAATGGCTTGATGCAACGCACTGCATCCCCTAAGTTGCAAATTTTCTATCCTTTGATCAGTCCTCTCTTGGAGACATTAGACACAATGTTCCCAAAGTTAAAGACCTCACATGAACTAAGCAAGAATCCTTTGAACATCCTTTGCATGTTGCATTTTGCATATGTTATATGGCCACCTTGCATAACATGCATGCCTATGGTGCCATCGCGCTTGTTCGTGAGCTCCAAGCATACGAAGTTTTGCTTATCTTGTGAAGCTCGAAAAGTCATTTTTTTTGTGGCACCTTATTAAAGTTATTAGGAGGTATAACTTTGGTATGGTTGAGCAGGAAGCCCATTCCGAGGCATGAATTTCCCCATAGCCACCTACGTGTGTGTGACTGCATACCATCCATGAGTGTATGTTTCTCACCTTTTATGCCTTCTCACCCGACAGACAACCATGAGTTCCATTGCCTCAGAGTGAGTATGCATTTTTCCGAAAAACATTCTAGATTTGATCCACAACAAGATGGAAAAATGATCGAAGCTTGATTTATTTCTTTCCTTTCCTTCTCTATTTCCTTCTCTCCCTTTCATTCTTTTACATCATTTTCATGTGTGTTCCTTTGTGCTTATGTTTGGTTCACCATGGGATCTTTATCCTGGGGGCTTGATCACCCTTCTTGATTGTTGTTGTCTCATCTTGCTAGCATGGGTACATTTGGATCCCTATTGATGTGCATGTTTGGCTACTTTAGTGTGAGTTTGAAGCAAGTTCATCCTCTCACTAAAGTGGGGGCTAAATGTAGCATAGAAAAATGTATCTTTGGACATTTTCATGTTCATTTGGGTCTTTCTTATGGATGTTGGCCTAGTTTTTCCTATATTTAATGTTGTAATGTGGTCAATACATTCACATTAGGTCTTGGACCCTTGTGAATCAATAAGAACTTTATGATGCCTTGTAAAAGTGTTGTGAAGTATTGTAACCCACTTTCACACTTTTCTAGGACCTTTTTACTATGATTCACTTAAATAACCTCTTTTTCACTTACCAAGCCTTATTTCAAAGTGTTGTAAAGTGTTGTAACAAACTTTCATGCTTTTCTAGGCTTGTCATCCATAATTTAACCCTTTCTTATGCTTAATTGGCCCCTTTATACACTTATAGGCCCTACTTAAGTGTATATTTTAAAATAATCTTGTTAAACATAATTTAATACACTTTAATTCCCTACACCCACTTAAAATGCATAAGTGGGACCAAGTTGCCACTAGGGGCGAATTAGTCCCACTTGGCTCAAAAATCAAAATTATTTCAAAATTTTGTCAGGATATTATTCTCTAAGCCTTGAGGTCGGCCTATGATGTGGTATTTTTGGGAAATTTTATATAATCATGTATAAATATAGGGTTTTTCCTCTCATTTCATTCTCCTCAATTTTCCTAATGATTCAAGAAATTATCAAGCATACATCCATTAGAGCTTCTACTTGCATATCTTCATATTTCCACTTCAAGGGTTTGGTCTTGTGTGCAAATTTTTCAACGTGCAAGGTGTGAAAAGGTGTCAAAAAATCATCAAAGTCATTAAAAGTGGTTAAAGCCCTAAAAGAAGCTTGGAGAATACCTACATGTTAGATTTTGCAATTTCATATCTGGAAACCTGTCAGGAGTTGAAGTGCAGACCAGGAGCTACATATTGCACCTGTGAATTTCCCAAAATATAGAAGTGGACTGTCACCATAAATGACAAATTAGTCCCACTACCAGGCCTAAAAAGTGGTTTATGTAGTTTTAAGTACCCTTTCACCTGAAACCTGTTCCGGTAGAATCTCCCTAAAATAGGACTAAGTCACCTAGCTTGGTGTAAGTGTCCTAGTAAGCTTCAACATTGATTTCTATAGGATTCCAGAGCTCCTCTCCATCACTTTCTAGTTTCTAGGTGCACCTCTTTAGTCTCATTAATTTATGTTACAATTTACTTGCAGTTTTAGTTCATTTTGCATATCATAGTGTGTTTTCAAACAAAGTGCATTTTCTTAGTTTTGCATTAGTATTTAATCAATTATTTGCATCTAGGAAATTTTCCTTAGAAAAATTTCAATCATCTTTGCATTGGAATCTCAAGGGAATATTCTTGAGTGAGTCATCAAGGTTTTTGGGATTCTTCTCTCCTTTGAGGTGTAAAACCCTAGAAGTGTAAGAGAGTCCCACATTCCAAAAAATCTTTGGTTC
This sequence comes from Sequoia sempervirens, assembly GCA_007258455.2. Taxonomy (NCBI): domain Eukaryota; kingdom Viridiplantae; phylum Streptophyta; class Pinopsida; order Cupressales; family Cupressaceae; genus Sequoia; species Sequoia sempervirens. The sequence goes on from VDFB02270651.1 coordinate 228,531,254, forward strand.
AATGCTATAATTGCATTTAATGAATTTTTATTTTTGGAAATTTTCATTGCTTGAACAGTCTATTAAGAATGTCAAGGGTAAAGGTAAAAATATCCCCATTCATGAGAGCTTAATTTTTTGCATATGTCATCATTAAGCCACTTTATTACCCTCCCCGACCACTATCAAAAGGAACAATTTGGGAATTCACAACCCCACTGACCCCTTTGAGGGCCCCAGTCCCACTTTCACTCTAGATGAAACCCCACCCACCACTCATCACATCACCCATGCTTGAGAAAAAACCCCTACTAATGATTGTATTGATGAAAATCATACTCCCTTCTTGGAGATAGTGCAATTTCTCATTTAATTTGGACCTATTTTAGTACCCTTGCATTAAATACCCTTTAATTCATCATTAATAGGCCCCTACGATCCTTTACTTCAGATCTTGAGGCTTATTTCAGCTAAAAACCTGACAAAATCCATAAAAGCATTTAAAATTATAACAACCCACTCTGGAAATATAGGGTGGGGCTCACACACCACCTTGGGCGTATGCGTCCCCCTAGGTGGGACCCATATGGCAGGAGTGGCGTATGAGTCCCATTTGGGGCCTTTTTAGGGTTTGAGCAGGAAATTCAACTTTTTAATTCAAATTTTTGGTTGATGTCGGCTTTTGAGATCTAAATAATGGTAAATTAGGTGTATTTCCTATATAAACAAGCTTCTAAAGTCATTTTTCATCTAAGCAAAAATTTAGAAAAGCAATTTCAAGATCCAAGCATTCAAGAGCATTCAAGCATTCTTCATAAGAGCATTCGAGAACAAGTAATCAACAAAGTTGAAGCCTTGGAGCAACATTATTGTGTTTTTGTAGGTCTTCAAGCTCACTTTCATTCAAGATCTAGCATTGTCAAGGGTTGATTATGGTTTCCTACGGTATATCATAATGGATTCTAGGCTGGGGAGATGCAACTAGTCATCAAGCCAAGCCTAATGACTTATTTCCTAAGTGATTCCATCCTCCATTATCATCCTACTTTCAACCTATGGAAGGTACATCCATCACTAGGGCTCATTTGAGTGATTAGGGATCTCTCAAAGTGAGTCATTCATGTCCATGTTTCATTCTTGCATCTTATTCTAACACATAGAATAGGGTTGCATTGTGTTTCAGATTTCCTAATCTTAAATACACTTAAGGTTAGGGTTTACATTCCTATTTACATTCATTTTTCTATCAAGGTTTAATTACCAAACTAGGGGTTTGACCAAGGCAAACCCCCCATAAGAAAATCAACTAGATATATTTTGTTTTGTAGGTCTTTTCACAGGCTTAGATCTGGAAATCAATTTGGGAAGGAAGAGCAGAGATTGGAGCATAGATATGAACTTTAAATTCTCAAAAAGTGAAACGGGACTAGTACACTAGAAGTGGCATATGAGTCCCACTATAGGAATTTTTTTAGATTTTTACAAATCATGAATCCACACTACTAAAAACCTATTCCAGACCAGAAACCCTAGTCTGGGACTGATACGCCCAGATTGGTGTATGAGTTCTAGTGTGCCCTAATTAATTTTTTTTTAGTGTTTTAGAGCTCATTCCAGGCCTCTATAGATTCCCAGGTGCACAACTTCCACCTCTTAGCTTCCTATTCTGTTTTACATGCATTTTTAGGTCATTAAGTGAAGTATTGCATTGCATTAGGTTTAAGAATTAGGTCTTGCATTTCATTAGTCTTTCCAAGCCCTAGCTTGGTGGTGAACCTCTCTTTAGTTTATAATCAAACCCTAGGACAACCCTATTTCAAGATCTCTTTCTCCTTTACATACTTTAGATTGAGATCTCTAGGGTTTTCCTTCAATGGAATGATTGTGAAATGTGTTATTCTATGTCCTAAACCATAAAGCAACCATTTTCCATTGTTTCAATGATGAAACCCCTCCTAACCCCATTGAAAGTGTGTCCTTCCCCACGACTACTCCTATTTCCACTTCTATCTAATAATTCAGATAACTCAGATGAAAAATCTTAGAATCCTACCCTTGGAAATTCTCCCATGCAATCCCCTATTCATGTGGAGGTGTCTGTTGTCCCCAACAACCCTCATGTCATTAACCCTTGTAGCCCCCATAATTCCCCATAACTCAACATTAATCTGGATGGGACCTCTGCTAACCCCAATGTGGGTAATGATATTTTTGCTTCATGTGATCCCCTCTAGTAAAAAATAAATGAAATTTCAGCAACTATCAATGTTTAAAATGACATCCTCAAGTTACTTTTGGGTCAACTTATTACTGCTAAGGAAAAAATCCAGGTGTTGGAAAACAAGGTGCTTGACCACTAGGCTCCATGGTCAGGTGAGGTTGAGGAAAGTGGACATTGAGATATGCTTTCCTCCCTTGCTAAGTCATTTGATCATTGGTCCAATTGGGACAAGGAGTCAAATGAGTTTAGGACCCTTGTGGGTATGGAGGAAGAGAAAATGAAATTGTAGAAGGAGATTGCTACTATTCATAACAACTAGGAAAAAATTATGCAATGTCTCCAAGAGATTATTGATTAAAGTAAGGATACTGTGAAGAATACTGCTTTGACCATCTAGGGTTTTCAAAAAGAAATTAGGAATAGTCATGGTAAAATGGTGGTTGAGGGTGATCTTTATGATAATCACACACAAAAAAATGGTAAGGTGGTGGGAAATTCGACTCATGACACTACCATGGAGACCCAGGCTATTCAAAAGGGACCCCTGTCGTTCGAGGAGAAGCTCCACTTCTTAGCTAAGGAGTGGCAAGCAATTAGTGGTCTCAGGCTTTTGGGAGACTAGTAATTGTTTCAATCCCCTGCTGTTTTTTCTCTAGATCTACTTTTTTTTATGTTTTTGTTGGTCAATTAGTGTTGTTTCTTTTATTTTTTTCTTTCTGGGCATTTCACTTCTTGTGAGCCCCTCATTTAGCCTTGATGCCTATTTTGTAAATGGGTACAAGCCCTTCCCATATTAATCTAATCAACACTTTATCGAGCCTCTCAGACATAATAGAATAGAAAAAGTGTTTTCCCAAATTATCAAAAGGTTGCCAACAACTAGAATCTAGAAAAAAAAAGAATAAAACTCAATGATATTAGTTTTCCTATCAATTTTTTTTAATTATGTAGATCACCTGAAGATACAAAAGAAGAGAATAATAGCATGCCTATCTTTAGAAAAATATGTGTAAAAGATACAAAGGATATCATTCTTAAGGAACCTATTTCTAACTATATTTATGATTTAAGTGGAATAGGAACCATAAGAATAACACCTCTTGTCATCTTTTACATTAAAAAATACTAGCGTACCTATATTTAGAAAAATCCATGTGTAAGAGATAAATATGTTAGGGGTAAGTGCATTGAAATGGAGACAAAAGTGGGGTCAAAATGGTCACTTATTTTTTCTAAAATTAGTTAAACCTAAACTTGGAAGATACGATAAGTACTCTTAGTCTAGTTTCTAAACTACATTTCTTCTAAAACTGTTAAGATTAAGGTTAAATATTGTGTGCATGTAAAATTTTTTATGTTTTTTTCCTAAAGTATAACATAATGTTTGGTGTTCACCCCCCTAAATTTTTGTTGTATTTATTTATTTTTAATCTCTTGGTATAAATATAGCTAACAGTGAGTACTAGTGTACATTTTAATATTTTTATTTATTTATTTTATGATTTTTCAAAATGGATGCATCATTAAGCATGCCTATCAAATAAATTACAAAAAAATAATAAAAACATAAAATTTAATGTACAAAGAATAAAGCATAGAATAATCATATAAAATATTTTTCAAATTTTAATGAGCAAATTAGAGGTTATAAAGTAAAATCAAAACATATGTATCGAAGGAATATAGAAACATTAGTAAAATAAAATAAAAACAAATATTTAATTCATTTGAAATAATTTTTTTGTATATAGTTAGAAAGCTAAGAATATGTGTGACATTTTAGTGATAATTTTGTTAAATATTACTAGAAACTAAGTAAATCAAATGACATTGAAATTGAATAATGTTATTGAAGATAAAAATAAATCAAATGGGGGCTAATTAGAATTTCAACCCTTTAAGGCCATTATCCAAACCTATTCCAAAACAAAAATGGTTTGAAATCTTTTTGAGTTAAAATGTGGGTTAGCTACATAATATGCTCGTGTTCTGAAAATGCAATCACATTTTGTAAAATTATTTTTATAACTTACAAAACATAATTATGTCTTATATTCCATAAAATGTGATCAAATTTTCTAGATCATTTTTAAATTGTTGTCCATGATTTACAAAATGTGATCACATTTTGGAGAATATAAAACATGATCACATTTTAAAAAGTATTTGTTATGGTTTACAAAACAAATTCACATTTTGGAGAACATAAAATACAATCACATTTTGTAAAGTGTCTTATATGATTTATAAAATGTGATCACATTCTGTAGAACATAAAATGTGATTGAATCATGTTTTTCAATAACACGATTGTATAATGGCCAAAATCACTAATTTGTCCACTTTTTTGTCCCCCAATTTGTTGTGCTTGCACCTAGTTTACTTAAATTTATATTGTAACAATTTTTTTAATATAAATTATACTAAATTTATATTAATTGTTTTGTATTTTTATTATTTTTGTATGGAAATCCTCTAATAGTTTTGTTATCACATTGACACTATTACACTCCACTTTTTGTCACCGTTATAATTATGCCTCTTGATGTAAGTTGTAGTGTCCCTCCAGTTTAGACATACTGTTAGGTTTGATTCTGTTTGTTAGATTACTTTGATACTATGTTGTTTCTTTTCAAAGGAGATTCTAGATACTATGCTGTTTGGATTTTGCGGATGATACATTGACATCCTGGTTATTTGATTATGTTGGTTCGATGATACTGTGATAGTTTCATTCATGATATAGCTTATTGGTTATGATTATTGCTTATGTTATCATGTTGATATGATTGATTTTGCTCGTTTGTGTCGGTGGATAAGACAGTGTAGCATTACTCATTCGTGAGTACCCTGCTACGCTGCAATTCTTATTCACGGTGTGTTTTCTAACATGAAATTATATATATACATGTTTTTAACCTTGATGTTTTCCTGCAGACATAGGTACCGGGTAACAGCTCCACCTGCTTGATAGGTCTGAGTGTACCCTAATCCATTATAAAAATGTTGTCGGAGGTATTGACAGGTCCGTTTTAACCATCGTTCATTTTCGAACGAGTATCTTTGTGTTTCCCCGTGTAGCCTAATTTGTCTTGTCATGTTTAAATATATATTGTTTTGTGTTTGCGTATTTAATATCGATTTTATTAAAGGTTTATTTATGTTTATGTCAACATTTGTGATTTAATTTATTAAGTTAAATTTAAATATGTTGTTGAATTTATCAGTGAAAGTTAATTCCTTGCAATGCTTTAAATTAATATAATATTATTGCTATTATAATTGTGCAAATTGAATTGTGTGAAATAGATATTTTTAAAACAAGATATTTTCGATGAGATAAGAGTCTCTGATTGTCTGTTAAAGGTTTGTTCTGATATTTTAAGAATGAGTTGAATTGAATGAGTTATTTACAATGCAAATGAAACTGTCAGTTAAAATTGAATGATTGGAAATCTTGATTGCATCAATTGAGATCTTCTCAATTTTGGAAAAAAAATAAAAAATTATGCACACATTCACGGGAAGAATTTTACGGCAGCAGCTTTTTAGCAAATTTCAGCACAACAATTGTTTGAGAAGAGTTTTCTAAAGGATTTTGTATTGAAGTGTAATTTTGAAGTGGAGATCATTGCATATTCATCATTGAAATCGGGTGATTTGATTTTGGGGTTGACAAAAGTTTTCAAAGGATCATATTTCAGCCAGTTTTCGAGTTTTAACAGGTTCTCTTCTGATTTCAAGTTCTCGTATTTAATTTCTGGAAAATTTATTGTAGAAATTCATTTTACTGAACCTGCAAAATAAAAACAGAAAAATTATCAGAATAGGCAAACAAATTTCAGTGAAAATATAAACAAATTAATCTGCCAAGTAATCATGAAATTTGAACTAGTATTTGTTTTTAGAACTGGAACGGCAGATGATCTTTCTTGTGAATCCGAGGATTTAGTGAAATATCTAGTTTGTGATATTGAATGAAATCTAGATTGTATTCTACAGTTTGTATCTTTGAAATTTTTACAACACAAATTAGGGTATGATACTAGACCCTCCTTCTCAAATCTGCGCTAATGTTTATATCAAACATGCCTTTCCATTATCTGAGATTCTTTTATTAAAAAAACTAAATCTGTAGATTTATTTATTTTAAGATTAGATTATACTCGGAATACCAGATTTGCGCACAAACTTTCCTCCTTATAAACAGATTATTCTGGCTTAAATGATTGATTTTCTTGTTAAGGAGTGAGGATTAGTTTATTTCTTCCTTCTCTATCAATTAAAAGCCTTGCCTGAAATTGTGCATGGTTCTATCAAATCTATTTCTCCATCAAATCTATTGTTCCATCAAGTCTTAATTTTAAATACCAATTCATCTCTTTTGATCAGACATAGAATGCAACGTTTTTCTGTTATGGATTTTTACAATATACTTTGTGATCTGGCGCGTGCACCTGTTGTTAGGGTGTGGGTTTTCTGTAGAAACTGAAATTTAGATTAAAGCGTTTACCAGGTTACTTAGATTATTGTATCTTCTTCAAAGAGGCGTAGAATCTTCTTTAGCTACATGGAAAACTACGAGATCAAAATTCTTTTGAAAGTTATATATATCTCCTTTCAAGGCGCGAAATCTGTCAAAACTGTGTTGAGATATACCTGCATGCATAATGCTTTGCCAGCAGATTTACGTAAATATTGAAACCTTCAAATTCTAACGTAATTTCTTCCTAATCTATGTACTTAACCTAGTTAAAATTGTCAGGTTAGAAAGCGGAATTTTGTTATAGTCTTTTCTGTTTTGGTGTGTGCGCGCAGGTTTATTCTTGAAATAAAAATCTGTAGCCTATAGTATATAACTTGTGGCATGTTATTCTCCCTTCACCAGTGTTTTTAACAAAGAAAAACCAGTGTCAGTTGAAACGTCATATATTACTAGTGGAAATACAAACTAGGCGTTTATCATTATGGTTACGATATCTATATGTATTGTTTCTTTATAATTGCATGGCGTATTCTTACAGATTGCATGGCATTTCTTACTGTCACTTCTTTCTTTATATGTATTCATCTTTGCATGAATTATAAGCGGCAGTTAATTTATTATAAAATTATGTTTTCATAAATATCGGTTGAAATATATATATATATATATATATATATATATATATATATTTGTACAGCGCAAAAATTGGTTAAAAGTAAACTTGTGAATTTATATTATATTTTATAATTTTTAGGTAATAAAGTATTTATGTGGTTATAATAATATAGTATTAGAAAAAAGCTATATTTTGGAAGTATTAGTAAAACAATATCATTTATGGTCTATATAAAGTATATTCGTTATATTCTGAAATTTGTTAAACTTCAATTCGAGAGTGTATTCACACATCTTTGAAAAGATTATTTTTATTTCATCAAAAGTAGTTAAATAAGATTCATATTGAAAATTTAGTACACTTTATTTTGTGACATTCTCAAAAGTTTGATTATTAGAAAATTGCAATTTCACTGAGAATGATTAAATGTAACTATTGATTGTGAATGTTTTCATGATGATAAAGATGATTACTTTATTTTCTTTAAAAGATTAAGAAAGAGAAAAAAAGTTGTTAAGTGTTTGACGTATTGATCATATTGTTAATTTTTCAATTGATTTACGTGGGGGATATATCTTCGTATTATTTTGTGGCTTTCGAAGTAACATCCTAGAGATTGTGAATTGCTTCTAGAGAAGGACATAAACATTGAGGTTTTGAATTTTGTGCTTAATAGCATTCCCTAGACTGATTTTATGTTGAGTCATGTTATAGAGAGAGTGACCTGCGTTAGGGGCCGAAATCCTATAGTGATTGTCTGGGTAACCTAACGTAGGTGTGTTAATTAAGTGATAACCTAACTAATATTTTAGGGGTTGGGTAGTTCTAAACACTAAATCAGATAATGGTATGCCTCGCCTACTTCTTAACGCTCGTTTAGGTTGAGAAAAGGCTGAGAAGGCCTGGAATGGCAAGTCGCCATCTTGTCCTCTTGAAAGATGTAACGACGCCGCATTAGTCTGCATAGGGGCCGGGAATCGGTAGAGACTGCCAGGGTAACTCTTGGTGAGGGCCGGTAGTCTAGGAAGATTCACCAGGGTAACCTATCCTGACAATGCGATGACACTCTCTTAGTCTATATCATGATGGTGTTTCTTTTGTTGAGTTTTCAATTTAGTGTGACTTGATACTATGATTTCATGCGTTTTAATTTGTAAACGTTATGTCGTAATGTTAATTGTAAACCCCGTATACATCATGTTCTGTTTGCTTTGTTTGTGGACCTGTTAGTATCTCCTAGCACGGAGGGAGTGGAATTTTGGGTTCCACGTGGTCGGGAGGTAACCGTGCTACACCTATCTTATAATTTTCTCGCAGATGATCCTAAGCTTGCAGCAGTTTCCAGTTACTACTATGTTCGTGACTGTTGATGCGGAGCTTGTTCGTGGTTAATGTATCAGATGTCAGATGAACACTTAATGTTTTGTAAATCATCTCTTATGTAAGAGTGTACAGATTGTACCACCTTTAATGTATGGAGATTCCTTGAAATCTTGCTTTATGTAAAATGGACATTTGAGATATTTTATTGTATGTAGATTTATAACTGGATCTTACATGAAATCAAATTTGTACTTTTGATTGATGATCAATGTGATTAGTTTACTTATTAAATTTATGTATCAACGTCTTAGATACTTTATAACATATGTATAGACAATAAAAAAAAATATTCTGTTAACTTTGTACTTGCTCTTTGTTATAATGTAACTAAGTCGGGGTGTTACAGATTGTTATCAGAGCCAAGTTCTAACACTAGGTGCTCTGGTTAAATGAGCCCATTAGGTGGTTTAGTACGCTAGACTTGGTTGTTGTGCTTTCCGTTTGCGTTTATTTGTCTTATAACAAGACTTGTCTTGGTTTGTGTGTAGGATCATGCCTAGGCGTCGTGTTAGAGGTCGTGGTCGAGGCCGAGGTGGTGGCCGTGTGCCAAACCGCCAGGTTACTCCCCCTCTGAGCCCTCATCAGAGTGATCAGGCAGAACATTTGGGTCCGCATTTGGATCAGGGTAATGAGGCACAGATTCTGGAACAATCAGTGGTAGAGGGGTCACAGTTACGCCCTTTACTTGAGGAGGTCCTAGCTCAACTTGGACCTAGACAGGAAGTGGTACAGGAAGTAAATAGAGAACGTGATAGATCTCCGAGGAGAGTTGATGATTCAGTGTAGCAGGATGCTATTATTGTAGGTCACATGCGAGATTTGTTGAGGGCACGCCCTCCTACATTTGATGGATCTGGTGGTGGTTTAGAGGCAGAGACTTGGTTGCTTGATTTGGGACGATGCTTTGCAATGCATCCTTATGGAAGCAATACTCGTGCTCGTTGCGCCATAATGCATCTTAGAGGCTTTGCCTCTACTTGGTGGCGATTGGAGGAGCAGAAGCTCCATCTAGAGATTGGTGCAGTCTCATGGGATATGTTCCAGGAGAGATTCAGAGCACGTTTCTTGTCCAAGCATTGGAGGCAGCAACGTACGGATGAGTTTCATGATCTTCGTCAGATGGCTATGTCCGTGGAACAGTTTGAGCGCAGGTTTTATGAGCTCAAGCAATATGCAGGGATTATGGATGATGAGGCAATGTTAGTGCAACACTTCATCAGGGGCTTAAACGCCCGTATTAGCGGTGGAGTCAGAGTCTTCGAGCCGAAGACTATGGAGGTTGCTGTGGAGAAGGCATAGATAGTGGAAGAGAACCTCGCTATGGATTTGGGTGGACACACTGGAGTACAGATAGGCAGTGCTCCTGTTTTAGGTTTTGGTCAGCGTGGTGGTCAGTTTCAGACAGGTGGTTCCTCTAGGAATCAACAGGGATCCGCTAAGGGTGGACAACAACAACAACGCAATCAACAAAAGAATAAAAATTCATAGAATCAACAAAGTAATAATTCTCAATCAGGAAGGAACCGCAATTGGTGGCGCAATAAGCATAATCAGCAAAACTAGCCAATTCAGAGTGCTCAATCGACAGTGAGTCGAGGTAGTTATCAGCAATCCAATGCACCTTCGGGTGGCAGAGGGTTTGGCAGAGGCACTGGATGTTTCTCGTGTGGGCAGCAGGGACATATTGCTAGACAGTGTCCTATGCGAGGTACGTCAGGTTATGGACAGCGACCGGCAGCTTTAGAGCCGACAGTTGGTGATGTGGGTCGTACTCATACAGTGTTTGCTGCGGTAAATAACTGCCAAGCGGATCATCAGAACACAGTGGTTGAATCTTCAGGTCAGTTACAGGGTATTGATGTTAATATTCTTTTTGATTCTGGTGCTACAGATTCTTTTATTTCACCTTCTATAGTTGAGCATTGTGGACTTGTGGCCGTAAAGCAAGGCGATAGGTGGCAGGTGGAATTTGCTTCTGGGGCTAAAGTAGCAGTTGAATCCCTTGTCCGCAATTGTGGACTTAGAATTGGATCATTGACTACTTCTGTAGATCTTCGAGTCACACCTTTAGGGTCATATGACATTGTTTTGGGAATGGATTGGTTAGGAACTCATCATGCAGTGATCGATTGTCATCAGAAGATAGTACGTTGCATTAATGATGATGGTACAGAGGTTGAGATAGTTGGTGTTCAGAGACCCATCTCTTTGCGGATAATTTCTGCTATGCAGTTGAAGAGATGCCTTCGTCAGGGATGTCAGTTGTTTGCAACAACGGTGAGTGACTTGGATTCTGGTGAAAGTCAGGAGATATCACTTGATGATCACCCCATTCTTAGGGAATTCGCTGATGTTTTTCCTAGTGATATTCCTGGTATGCCACCGAAGCGTGACATAGATTTCAGGGTTGATTTAGTTCCTGGAGCAGAACCCATTTCTCATGCTCCATATAGAATGAATACACAGGAATTGGAGGAGCTTCATATTCAGTTGGAGGAGCTCTTGGCAAAGGGTTTCATTCGTCCGAGTGTGTCCCCTTGGGGAGCATCTGTCATCTTCGTGAAGAAGAAGGATGGATCTCTCAGATTGTGCATTGACTATCGTCAATTGAATAAGGTAACGATAAAGAACAGGTATCCATTACCCAGAATTGACGACCTTTTTGATCAGATCAAGGGAGCAACTGTATTCTCTAAGATTGATTTGAAATCTGGTTACCATCAGTTGCGAATTGCAAAATCTGATATTCATAAAACAGCTTTCCGAACTCGATACGGGCACTACGAGTTCACAGTGGTACCGTTTGGGTTAACGAATGCACCATCGATATTTATGAGTTTGATGAATGGTGTGTTTCGCACCTATCTTGATCGATTTGTTCTCGTGTTTCTCGATGATATTTTGATATATTCGAGAAATATGCAGGAACATGAAGAGCATTTGAGGCAAGTTCTACAGTGTTTGAGGGAGAACCAATTGTTTGGAAATTTGAAGAAATGTGAATTCTTCCAAACTAAGGTGAAATACCTTGGACATGTGATTTCTGGAGAGGGAATAGCTGTGGATCCTACAAAGATTCAAGCTATCATTGATTGGCCCGTACCTAAAAATGTTTCTGAGGTTCGTAGTTTCATGGGTCTTGCTGGTTATTACAGATGATTTGTTCAGGGGTTTTCTAGGATTGGACACCCCATTACTTCTCTACAGAGGAAAGGGAAGAAATTCATTTGGACAGATCAATGTCAATTGGCTTTTCAGATACTTAAGGATAAGCTGACTAGTGCACCTATCTTAGCAGTTCCTGATCCTGCTAAAGATTTTGTTGTTTGCACGGATGCTTCTTTGGAAGGTTTAGGAGTTGTATTGATGCAGGATGGACGAGTGATTGCTTATGAGTCTCGCAAACTCAAGGATCACGAATAGAATTACCCCACACATGATTTAGAGCTCGCTACAGTTGTTCATGCTCTAGTTCGTTGGAGACATTTCTTGTTAGGGCATCGTTTTGAACTTCATTGTGATCACCGCAGTCTGTAGTATATATTTACACAGCCTAATCTAAATGCTAGGCAGAAACGGTGGATGGAGTTCCTTTTTTGAATATGATTTTGAGGTGAGATATGTTCAGGGTAAGGAGAATGTTGTGGCAGACGCCCTTAGTCGGCGAAGACATGAGATTTCAGCTGTGACACTTGGAGTTGAGTTGAGGAGTCAGATATTGGCCGCTCTTCCTTCTGATAGATTATATCAGGAAGTGAAGATGGAAATTGATTCAAATAGACCCTTGGAGGGAAGGTTTTCAGGATATGCAATTGAGATAGATGGTTTGTTGCGACATCTAGGTCGTATATATGTACCACCTACTGAGAATCTTCGCACTCTTATTTTGACAGAGGCACATCGAGCTCCTTACTCAGCACATCCTGGAGTTAAGAAGATGTATGCAGATCTTCGACAGTTATATTTTTGGCCTGGTATGAAGCGTGACATTGCTGATTTTGTATCGAGGTGCCTTGAATGCCAAAGAGTCAAGGCAGAGCATCAACATCCCGCTGGTTTGTTACAGCCACATCTCATTCTTGAGTGGAAATGGGATGTAATATCAGTGGATTTTATTGTTGGATTACCTACGTCATCGCGTCGACATGATGCCATCATGGTTACTGTTGACAGATTGACAAAGGTAGCTCATTTTTCACCAGTTCGGTCATCTTACAATGCTTCCTCTGTGGCCAGAATTTTCATGGAGGATATAGTACGATTGCATGGGATTCCACATAGAATCATTTCAGATATGGATCTTGTATTTACATCAGCTTTATGGACATCATTACAGCATGCTTTAGGTACGCAATTGAATTTCAGTTCAGCTTATCATCCTGAGACTGATGGTCAGACAGAGAGAGTCAATCAGATTCTTGAAGATATGCTCAGAATGTATGTGATGGATCGACAGTCTCATTGGGAGGACTATTTATACTTAGTGGAATTCGCCTATAACAATGGTTATCAGAGTTCCATAGGTATGCCTCCATTTTAGGCACTATATGGACGTCCTTGTCGTACACCATTGAGTTGGGATCAACTTGAGGATAGAGTTCTACTTGGTCCTGAGATGCTTCGTGATATGGAGCAATAGGTAGATCGTATTAGAGAGCACTTGGTAGCAGCACAGGATAGACAAAAGAAGTATGCCGATGCACATAGGGTGGATAAACAGTTTTCAGTTGGAGACAGGGTTTTTCTTCGAGTACGTCCGCATAAGAGTCCAATCCGTTATGGAAAATGCTCTAAGCTTGCACCTCGTTTTGTGGGACCATTCGAGATTCTTGAGAGGATTGGTCCTGTGGCATATCGACTTGCTTTACCATCTAGTCTATCACGTATTCATGATGTCTTTCATGTATCTGTTCTTCGACCTTATCATCCTGACATTTCACTTGTACTCGATTGGAATGCATTACAGGTAGAGGACGGGCAACTGGCTTTGGAGCCCGTGGGCATTCTTCACCGTCGGAGGCTCGCCCTCAGGGGTCGAGACGTTGATCAGGTGAGGGTCCAATGGGATCCTAGCGATGAGGCATCAGTTACTTGGGAGGATGCGACACGTATGCATGAGCTTTATCCATATTTGTTTGCAGGCTTCCAAGAGTAAGCCTTATCCTAGGGGGGGAGGATGTAGTGTCCCTCCAGTTTAGACATACTGTTAGGTTTGATTCTGTTTGTTAGATTACTTTGATACTATGTTGTTTCTTTTCAGAGGAGATTCTAGATACTATGCTGTTTGGATTTTGCGGATGATACATTGACATCCTGGTTATTTGATTATGTTGGTTCGATGATACTATGATAGTTTCATCAATGATATAGCTTATTGGTTATGATTATTGCTTATGTTATCATGTTGATATGATTGATTTTGCTCGTTTGTGTCGGTGGATAAGACTGTGTAGCATTACTCATTCGTGAGTACCCTGCTACGCTGCAATTCTTATTCACGGTGTGTTTTCTAACATGAAATTATATATATACATGTTTTTAACCTTGATGTTTTCCTACAGACACAGGTACCGAGTAACAGCTCCACCTACTTGATAGGTCTGAGTGTACCCTAATCCATTATAAAAATGTTGTCGGAGGTATTGACAGGTCCGTTTTAACCATCGTTCGTTTTCGAACGAGTATCTTTGTGTTTCCCCGTGTAGCCCAATTTGTCTTGTCATGTTTAAATATATATTGTTTTGTGTTTGCGTATTTAATATCGATTTTATTAAAGGTTTATTTATGTTTATGTCAACATTTGTGATTTAATTTATTAAGTTAAATTTAAATATGTTGTTGAATTTATCAGTGAAAGTTAATTCCTTGCAATTCTTTAAATTAATATAATATTATTGCTGTTATAATTGTGAAAATTGAATTGTGTGAAATAGATATTTTTAAAACAAGATATTTTCAATGAGATAAGAGTCTCTGATTGTCTATTAAAGGTTTGTTCTGATATTTTAAGAATGAGTTGAAATGAATGAGTTATTTACAATGCAAATGAAACTGTCAGTTAAAATTGAATGATTGGAAATTTTGATTGCATGAATTGAGATCTTCTCAATTTTGAAAAAAAAATAAAAAATTGTGCAACATTCACGGGAAGAATTTTACGGCAGCAGCTTTTTAGCAAATTTCAGCACAACAATTGTTTGAGAAGAGTTTTCTTAAGGATTTTGTATTGAAGCATAATTTTGAAGCGGAGATCATTGCATATTCATCATTGAAATCGGGTGATTTGATTTTGGGGTTGACAAAAGTTTTCAAAGGATCATATTTTAGCTAGTTTTCGAGTTTTAATAGGTTCTCTTCTGATTTCAAGTTCTCGTATTTAATTTCTGGAAAATTTATTGTAGAAATTCATTTTACTGAACCTACAAAATAAAAACAGAAAAATTATCAGAATAGGCAAACAAATTTCAGTGAAAATACAAACAAATTAATCTGCCAAGTAATCATGAAATTTGAACTAGTATTTGTTTTCAGAACTGGAACGGCAGATGATCTTTCTTGTGAATCCGAAGATTTAGTGAAATATCTAGTTTATGATATTGAACGAAATCTGGATTGTATTCTACAGTTTGTATCTTTGAAATTTTTACAACACAAATTAGGGTATGATACTGAACCCTCCTTCTAAAATCTGCGCTAATGTTTATATCAAACATGCCTTTCCATTATCTGAGATTCTTTTATTGACAAAACTAAATCTGTAGATTTATTTATTTTAAGATTAGATTATACTCGGAATACCAGATTTGCGCACAAACTTTCCTCCTTATAAACAGATTATTCTGGCTTAAATGATTGATTTTCTTGTTAAGGAGTGAGGATTAGTTTATTTCTTCCTTCTCTATCAGTTAAAAGCCTTGCCTGAAATTGCGCATGGTTCTATCAAATCTATTTCTCCATCAAATCTATTGTTCCATCAAGTCTGTATTTTAAATACCAATTCATCTCTTTTGATCAGACATAGAATGCAACGTTTTTCTGTTATGGATTTTTACAATATACTTTGTGATCTGGTGCGTGCACCTGTTGTTAGGGCGTGGGTTTTCTGTAGAAACTGAAATTTAGATTAAAGCATTTACCAGGTTACTTAGATTATTGTATCTTCTTCAAAGAGGCGTAGAATCTTCTTTAGCTACATGGAAAACTACGAGATCAAAATTCTTTTGAAAGTTATATATATCTCCTTTCAAGGCACGAAATCTGTCAAAACTGTGTTGAGATATACCTGCATGCATAATGCTTTGCCAGCAGATTTACGTAAATATTGAAACCTTCAAATTCTAACGCAATTTCTTCCTAATCTATGTACTTAACCTAGTTAAAATTGTCAGGTTAGAAAGCAGAATTTTGTTATAGTCTTTTCTGTTTTGGTGTGTGCGCGCAGGTTTATTCTTGAAATAAAAATCTATAGCCTATAGTATATAACCTGTGGCATGTTATTCTCCCTTCACCAGTGTTTTTAACAAAGAAAAACCAGTGTCAGTTGAAACGTCATATATTACTAGTGGAAATACAAACTAGGCGTTTATCATTATGGTTACGATATCTATATGTATTGTTTCTTTATAATTGCATGGCGTATTCTTACAGATTGCATGGCATTTCTTACTGTCACTTCTTTCTTTATATGTATTCATCTTTGCATGAATTATAAGCGGCAGTTAATTTATTATAAAATTATGTTTTCATAAATATCGGTTGAAATATATATATATATATATATATATATATATATATATTTGTACAGTGCAAAAATTGGTTAAAAGTAAACTTGTGAATTTATATTATATTTTATAATTTTTAGGTATTAAAGTATTTATGTGGTTATAATAATATAGTATTAGAAAAAAGCTATATTTTGGAAGTATTAGTAAAACAATATCATTTATGGTCTATATAAAGTATATTCGTTATATTCTAAAATTTGTGAAACTTCAATTCGAGAGTGTATTCACACATCTTTGAAAAGATTATTTTTATTTCATCAAAAGTAGTTAAATAAGATTCATATTGAAAATTTAGTACACTTTATTTTGTGACATTCTCAAAAGTTTGATTATTAGAAAATTGCAATTTCACTGAGAATGATTAAATGTAACTATTGATTGTGAATGTTTTCATGATGATAAAGATGATTACTTTATTTTCTTTAAAAGATTAAGAAAGAGAAAAAAAGTTGTTAAGTGTTTGACGTATTGATCATATTGTTAATTTTTCAATTGATTTACGTGGGGGATATATCTTCGTATTATTTTGTGGCTTTCGAAGTAACATCCTAGAGATTGTGAATTGCTTCTAGAGAAGGACATAAACATTGAGGTTTTGAATTTTGTGCTTAATAGCATTCCCTAGACTGATTTTATGTTGAGTCATGTTATAGAGAGAGTGACCTGCGTTAGGGGCCGAAATCCTATAGTGATTGTCTGGGTAACCTAACGTAGGTGTGTTAATTAAGTGATAACCTAACTAATATTTTAGGGGTTGGGTAGTTCTAAACACTAAATCAGATAATGGTATGCCTCGCCTACTTCTTAACGCTCGTTTAGGTTGAGAAAAGGCTGAGAAGGCCTGGAATGGCAAGTCGCCATCTTGTCCTCTTGAAAGATGTAACGACGCCGCATTAGTCTGCATAGGGGCCGGGAATCGGTAGAGACTGCCAGGGTAACTCTTGGTGAGGGCTGGTAGTCTAGGAAGATTCACCAGGGTAACCTATCCCGACAATGCGATGACACTCTCTTAGTTTATATCATGATGGTGTTTCTTTTGTTGAGTTTTCAATTTAGTGTGACTTGATACTGTGATTTCAAGCGTTTTAATTTGTAAATGTTATGTCGTAATGTTAATTGTAAACCCCGTATACATCATGTTCTGTTTGCTTTGTTTGTGGACCTGTTAGTATCTCCTAGCACGGAGGGAGTGGACCTTTGGGTTCCACGTGGTCGGGAGGTAACCGTGCTACACCTATCTTATAATTTTCTCGCAGATGATCCTAAGCTTGCAGTAGTTTCCAGTTACTACTATGTTCATGACTGTTGATGCGGAGCTTGTTCATGGTTAATGTATCAGATGTCAGCTGAACACTTAATGTTTTGTAAATCATCTCTTATGTAAGAGTGTACATATTGTACCACCTTTAATGTATGGAGATTCCTTGAAATCTTGCTTTATGTAAAATGGACATTTGAGATATTTTATTGTATGTAGATTTATAACTGGATCTTACATGAAATCAAATTTGTACTTTTGATTGATGATCAATGTGATTAGTTTACTTATTAAATTTATGTATCAACGTCTTAGATACTTTATAACATATGTATAGACAATAAAAAAAAATATTCTGTTAACTTTGTACTTGCTCTTTGTTATAATGTAACTAAGTCGGGGCGTTAAATAAGTTGGTTTTGAAAAAAAAAAATATTGAAATAGATTAGGCCCCCAAATATCAAAAGCTATAAACTAAAATATTTATGCTACAACAAGCTCTAATACCATATTGAATTTGTGAATAAATTGAAGCTATCAAATAATTAATGCAAGAAATAAATAAAAAAATATTTTTAAAATGAAATGAATTTAATTTTTTTGAATATGGTTAGTCTCCATAAAAGAAATACAAAAACTCAAGAGCAATAATATTATTACGAGAGATCAAAAATCATGAATGCATAACAAGTTAGAGAATTAAATACATATATAAGAAAGAGGGGTGGCAAGACCAACCAATGAGAAAGGTCACTCCAACAATACAAAACTAGGCAAGAGATACATGCATAAAAGATGGCACCTATGCTTTTTATGACTAATTCAATACCACTAGTCCATATGCCATATAGAAAACATCAAAGTTTAAGGTGACATAAGCCCTACAAATCCAAAGCTAGTTCAAATCCATGCTTCACAAGTTAGATCCATGATGAAGGTCAAATATGTGGCATTAAGGATAAATTTTATCTAGTGTAGAAGACTGATATATCAATTTGTGATGGCATTTGACTTCATATTTTGTCACTCTGCATTTAATGCATATAAATAATTATGATTCTCAAATACGATTAAAAAATTATCATCAAAATCACATACGATCATTCACTGACCAACAAAATCAGCAAGTATATTTATTTTTATTTTTAAAACTCCAATTTCTATAAGATAATTAATCCTAACTTTAAATCAACTTAGCTGTCATATTCATCAATTTTTTTTAGTTAAAAAATGATTTTCTTTCATTTCTTTATAATTATATGTAAGAGCAAGTGAATAGCTAACCTCATATACAATAAATAATTACCTAATCCTATATTCCATATCGTGCTATGTTGAGACTCTTGGAGCATACATTTATATGGATCTTGAGTTTGGTGGCAATCTGATGGTGACGTAAACTAGTTTGGTGGGTACCAAAGAACCAGTCTGATCTATTAGGTAGAGCGGTATAAGTTGTTAGTATGAACCGTGCTAGAGTTGCTTATCGTAAACGTAGTCGTCAATACGATACAGAGCGCTGAACTTAATTGTCTGTAAGAAGAGTGAGGATTTCTTCTTTACATAAAGAGACAGCTTACCGGCCGTACTCATTTTTTTTTATGATTTGGTGAAGATAGGTTGCTTATAGGTTGGTTGCCCACATCTTCGGCGCTTGACCAGAAGCTTCATTGGAGCTGGCAAAGTAAGTTTGACAATGATTAGAACGCAGAAGAAAGCATGCAGAACACGAGAATATGAAACGTGTCTCAGGTTGTGTGGCCGCCACAAATAAAAAATGTTTTGCTGACTTTCGTTCTGAGATATTTACTTTGTTCGATAACGGTAATGGCTGCGCTTAATTTACTCAAAGATCCCGTCTATGATTATAGTTCACCAACTCCCTATTCTCTAGCAACTAACTCTTCAGTTCGTAGACTACATAAATGATTGATCTTAGATTTTCTCGAATCAATCGGATTGGAATATTTTTCGTGTGTCTTTCAGTGGGCACTCGGTCTCTGCAATTTATCAACAATGGCTGATTTCCGGTTTAACCAGCCATGCCAAGAAAAGCTTCGATTGGTTATTGTCTGCATCGCCTTTCTAACTGCTACGGCCTTGGCAAGCAACATACAAACTCAGACTTTTGTTGTGAGTCGTTTCTTCCTAGCACTTATATTTTCTTCATGTTTTCTACTAATCAGTATAGATATAATGGAGGGTTGAGCTATAATTAGTTAAAGTATTGAGTTTTCTTGGAGATTCAAGTTCAATTTTCAATATCACATCTAATATAAAATTTAAGTTGTGATTTTTTGTCTTTCATAGTTGGTTTCTATTGTGGAGATAGTTTCTATATAAGTGGATTTTTAGATTATGATTCTTGATTTTTCATTAATGATTTTTAATGTAGTTGTTGGAAAGAAGTTAATATAAGTATTATGATCGATTTCTATTGTGGAGTGGTTTCTATATAAGTGGATTTCTAAATTGTACTCTTGATTTTCCATTAATAATTTGTAATGTAGTTGTTTGAAAGAAGCTAATATAAGTATCATGACCCTATTCATAAAAACTTGTATTGATCTCATATTGATACTTGTATAGGCAAAATATTTGTAAAACTATTAATAATATAATAATTAATATAAATATCCGATATCTGAAAGAGGCTGGAAGATACTAGTTTCCAAGAGTTTATATTGATTTACAGTATAAATGAGATAAATACTTTTAGTATAATAACTATATAGCTGCCATTATAGTTACACCTATTGGGATTATAATTCATTCGGCTGTCGTTTCATGATTTTCTTCACAATCACAGATACAATCAAAGTCCGTAACGAAGCTGTGTGGAACGCATAATATAATTACAGTGAACGGGCAGTTTCCAGGTCCGACGCTCCATGTTAGCAATGGGGACACTCTCATTGTTACAGTCTTTAACAAGGGGCAGTATAACGCTAGCATCCACTGGTCTGTGTGGCTTTCTCCATTACGACTAGAACAAACTCTTCTGCATTCAAAGCAATTATGTTTTCAAGCTCAACTATATTAGAGTACTTATGGTATATTTGCAGGCACGGAGTGCGGCAGTTGCGAACAGCGTGGGCCGACGGACCAGAGTATGTAACCCAATGCCCAATTCAGCCAGGAGGAAACTACACTTACAGATTCACCATCACCGGCCAACAAGGTACTCTATGGTGGCATGCACACAGCTCGTGGCTCCGAGCTACAGTATATGGGGCCCTCATTATTTCTCCCAAAGAGGGAGCATCTTACCCATTTAGCAAGCCCGCCCAAGAGATTCCCATCCTGCTCGGTATACATGCCATGCTATTTATACATTTTCCCATATGTGTTTTTGAATAAATAACTCTATGATTTTGATTCTCATTACGTGTTAATAAACAGGAGAATGGTGGAATGCGAACCCCATCGATGTCATCAACGAAGCAACACGCACAGGAGGCGGCCCTAACAATTCGGACGCTTTCACTATAAATGGCCACCCAGGAGACCTCTATCCATGCTCAGCTTCAGGCAATGATTATAATTCAAAACCTGTGTAAACTATATCTTATTTTTTACTCTAGGAAAATTTATCATCTAGCAATTCTCTGTCAACAATTTATCATATATACAATTCACCTCGAACAATTCTATCATCGTGATATTTTACCATGTATACATTTTTTAATATTTAAGGGTCAAGAGCATCCAAAAAAAGAAAGTGTATAAAAAAGATATACACAGTAAATATATCAAGATAATGAATTACTGATGGTGAATTGTACATACGATGATATATCATGACGGTGAATTGTTAACGATAAATTACTGAAATGAATTTGCCTGAACCCCTTATTTTCAATACATTAATTACTAAACTATTGTCGATGAATGCAGATACATTCAAAGTTGCTGTGAAGACAGGGGAGACTAATCTTCTCCGAGTGATAAACGGTGCACTGAATACCGACCTGTTTATCTCCCTTGCCAACCACAAAATGACCGTTTTGGCGGTGGATGCGTTGTATACAAAGCCCCAGGAAACACAAGTTATCATGTTGGGACCGGGGCAGACTACAGATGTGCTTGTGAATTTCAGTAAAACTGCAGGCAGATTTTACTTAGCTGCTCGTGCATATGCAAGTGGTAAGGGAATCGCATTTGATAATACCACTACTACTGCAATCTTCGAGTACAGTAAAGGAAGCTTATCGACCTCAGTAACACCTAAACTGCCTAAGCTTCCAATGTACAACGACACCAAGACGGTCATAAAATTTGAAAGAAGTCTGAGAAGCCTGGCTTCTGTCGACCACCCTGTCTCGGTTCCCCAGACAGTTGATGAAAATCTTTTGTACACGGTGGGACTGGGACTAGTCAACTGCCCCAACCAGTCATGCGCAGGGCCCAATGGAGCAAGGTTTGCAGCAAGCATGAATAATCACTCATTTGTGCTGCCAACATCCTTGTCAATTCTGCAAGCTCACCATTTGGGCATCAAAGGAGTCTTCACAAATGGATTCCCTGATAATCCTCCCCTGCAGTTCGATTATACTTCTCAGAATATCAGCAGTAGCCTCTGGACAACAGAGAAAAGCACAAAAGCAAAAGTACTGAAATACAATACGACAGTACAAGTAATTCTTCAGGGCACAAATATCTTGGTGGCGGAAAGCCACCCAATTCATCTTCATGGCTATGACTTCTACATCGTAGGATCGGGATTCGGTAACTACAATGCAGCGAAAGATTCTCAGAATTTCAATTTGGTGGATCCTCTCAAGCGCAATACTGTCAATGTTCCAGTCAATGGATGGGCTGCCATCAGATTTGTAGCTGACAATCCCGGTAAGATATAAACATGTTTTCATTTGTATTGCAAAATTACAGTTTAAATTATGTTTTTGCTGATTCAAATTTGTGTATAACAAGCATGGAGTATGGTATGGCAGGCACATGGTTGTTCCACTGTCACTTGGACTTGCACATCGGGTGGGGTTTAGCCATGGTGTTTGTGGTCCACAATGGACCTGACTACGTCTCCACTCTCGAGCAGCCTCCTCCCGATCTTCCCAAATGTTGAAAAGAGAAAAAAATACAGTTTGAGTTTAATTTGTTTCGAGAATAATTACTTTACCTCAATTCTGTCGTCCACGTTGAAATAATTTTGCACTTGTAGTTGAGAAAAATGTACTCCCTCACAGTATTCAATTAAATATTCGTGAAACAGTTGCATATTCTTGAGTTCCGAGGCTTCCATTCTCTTTTCCTTCTGGAGAATGAGATTGTTTCTTGTCAAACACGTTGTTTGCTCGTTAGTGCATTCGGGTAAGTCATCGTTCATTTCATAAATATATTTTTCAATTGAACTAATCACTAAAAAATACTAGGCTAATTATCCTTTCCATAAATATTATAATTTTAAGGGAAAAAGGGCCCGGTAGTGGGATGTGATTGATCAAGATGGGGCTAACTGTGAGATCTTATTTATTCAATAAAATAATTTAAATATTTCTAAAATTTATATTTTATTGCACCAACAAAGATAGCTTAGGATCCAATCAATGTTTAGATTTGTTTTGTTTATTCTTTAGTTATTATTTGTTCAAAATAAGTGACAGAGATAGGAAACATACAAATCAACCTACTAATATTTCAAATTGAATCACATTGTACACATTATCTTTTGAAAAGATCTTAAACCCATATTCTAATATTAAGTCCACTTATGAAAAATATACACTTTAATTATCCCATACATAACACTTTAAAATAAAAACATATTAATTGTTTGTGCTACACATGAACCAACCACCCCTAATAAAATACTATTTTTTTAATGTAAATTCATTTATCAAGAAAATACATTGTCAAGTGTCCCATAAAACAAACATATACATCTCATATCTCCTCATCAACTTAATTTATCAAGTGATATTTTCTCTACACTAATCACTTCCTCCATGAATACCTACAAGCACCACAACTAAAGGTGTAAGGCTCACCAATCAAGCCATCAAAACAAGAGGATAGAAAATTAAAATTTTATGTCAAATAAGCAATCAACCAAATCAATCAAATGCCAAAATTATTACCGGGTGATCATACAATAATGAGCCCCACGTTTTGATCAAAGTATGACATTGAAATCGACATTTTTCATCAAATTTTCACTTGCTAACACTTATAGCAACTAGACCATTGAGAACTTGAAGATGCCATGAACTAGCAATTTTTGAGATTTTGTTTGTAGACTGTAAATATATATTTTTAAAAATTTTAAGAGATAATTTGAATTTTTTTACATAAATTTTATTAACTTATTTTTTACAGTTAGTAATATTTTTAAAAAGTGACATTTATTTAGTATACCATAACTTTGCAGAAAGTATAAAATTATTAATTTTTAAATATAGATTCATAACACCAATATCTAGGGAATGGATAATTTTTTAGTAATTTGTTGTTGCATTGATTAGTAAGAGGTTCAATGGGGACACTATTATGTGTAGATTTCTACTTATGAGAAGACTTGAGAAGTGAATAATATGTAATTATATTTGTATTAAAATTAAACTAGCTTCAAAAGAAAACTAACTTAAATGGTGAAGGATGAGGTACTCTAATCTAATTTCAAATTATTATTGTTTTGTATTAATCAAGTTATAAGTATGGATTAACTAATCTTTTATTATTAGTATTTAATTTGAATTCATATGATAAGATTAACATGATTCATTTCTCAAATACTAATTGTTTAAATCCATGCAATTTTATTTTAATGATTTTTGATGAAATAGTTGATTAAGTAATTATGATTATGTATATTAATAGCTATTAGGCTAGATATTTTGTACACATAATAAAAATTTATCATTATCATCTCGCTACTTGAAAAATTAATGTAGGGTACAATTTGCAAGATGAATATTGGAAAGGTAAGATCCATATATATTAATCCCTAGATTTTGGGGATTGAGATAAGAATTGTCTTCTTTCTTATTTCTCAATATTTTTTATATCATTCCTTGTATTTGATTTTTTTTCTTTGAGTGTATGCATTGTTTATATTGATAAGGCGCATGGATGATATGGATAGAATTTAGAATATTATGCCTATATATTTAAAGTTGAGGATGGAGGAATTTGGAGTTCTTGTATAATAGGTAAATAGTGTCAAATTTGTTTCAAATAGATGTGAAGATAGTCTTCATAGAACAACAATATTCCCATTGTATTTTAATACTCTTATAATAAAATAATTAGGATGGTATTATTATTTTCTAGGCTTTCTTGTTAGGGTTTTCTAGGTTATATATTTTGAACTATATGTTTTTTCTTTGTTGAATTATTTTAGATGTAGATTTTTGCATAATTCTTATGTTATAGATTAGGTTGTGTACTGTAGATTTTAGGGTGTTGAGGATGCTATGAATCTCTTTTGCTTAATTAGGGTCTTTCACCTAATGGAAAGAGATAGATCCCACACCTAAAATCTGTGTGGTTCACTCAATCTAAGATATGTATGGAGAAATTATGTCTAAATGCAACTAGATGATGAAATTGATTGATTAAGTATGCAAAACCTAAGAAATGTAACTTGTTTGAAAACACATTGTGTAATGCAAGAACACCTAGAAATGTGAACAAAATTGAACAAAAATGGATAAAACTGAAAGTGTGCACTTGAGATATCGATGAAGACTAGAAATGAATTTTGGAATGTTGTTGATGCTGAATTTTAGGCTTGGTGGGACTCATTTTCCATTCTGGGCGAATCAGTCCCAATTCTACAAAACTGTTCTGGAACTTGTTTCAGACAAAAGAGTATCTAAAAATGCAAAAAACCAAAAACTAACCTGGAAGTGGGACTCATTCACCACCCATGCTAAATGAGTCCACTTTTGAATTTTTGAATATTCAAAGGTGGAATCCAGAGCTTTCGGTCTGTACTTTCCACTTCTACAGGTGTGGTTATGAAACCATCGAATTCGGGCCTAAAAGTCACTGTTTGTTGATATTTTGCTTTAAACAATGAAGAGAAGACCTAAACAACTTTTCAACTTGATTCTTAATGATTTCCAAGCTCCCAAGATGTCTAAATCTGCAAACACACAAGACAAGAAAGAGAAATTTTGAATGTTAGGGCATGGCGGTTTTCCTTGGTCAAACCCCTTTTTAGGTTACTAAACCAAATGAAGAAAATAATGTAAAGAAGGATGAAACAATAGAGTTATTACCTTGTCATGATGATTGATCTTGAAGTTCTGCAACAAAACATGAAGAATCTACCCTTGAATCTCTTTGGAAGCTTTCTTAGTGACTTACAATGATGAAACCCTAGCTTGCTTGAATTGATAGAGAAGATAGATGATGAATGGATGATGTGAATGAGTTAATGGATTCATGGGGTTAAAATGGATGTAAAAACACTTATTTATACACACTTATGCCCTAATAACCCAATAATACAACATCACAAGCCGACATAAGGTCTTTTTGAATAAAAACCCGAAAGAAAATTTGAAATATTTTGAATTTGTAGCCAAGAGGGACTCATTCACCACCCATGGTGAATGGGTCCCACCTTGGACTTGTAAGTCGGTTTCCTGAATTAAGTCACATTTAATGTTATTTGTCAGGATTATATTAAAAAATACACTTAATTAAGCATTATGAGGGCATAAAGGGGTCAAATAAAGTATGAAAAAGGTGTAAATAGTGAAATTAAGCCTAGAAAAGTGTGAAATCTTGTTACAAGACTTTACAACACTTCAAAATAGGATTTGATAAGTGATGAAAAGGTGGTTTTTAGATGAATTATAATCAGAAGAGTCTAGAAAAGTGTAGAAATGTGTTACAACACTTCACAACACCTTCACAAGACATTATTAAATGCATTTGAAAGGGTCCAAGACCTAGTGTGGACATGAAAAACACCTAAAAACATTGAATCAAGGCCTCATTAAGTCCAATTTATCATCAATTATTCCTCAAATCAAGCAAGTTGCCTTTTTTCTATGGTACAGGTTGTTTCCTATCATTAGTTATATCTATATTAGCTTGTTTATATATAAGACAAGTATGGAAATTTTGACCTTGTATTAACATTTATTTTAGTGGGGAAGTTTATAAATAGAAAAATATTATTTAGGTAAAGATAAATATATAACACATCTAGAATAGAGATTAATAAATTAAATGGCACAAAATTTAATCTATGAAAGATAAATATGGAGAGTATCATAGCTAATTATTATCAATTTCGTGTTGTGGCTTGTCAAAAGCCTACAATAATAGCCTTGGAAGACTACGAAAAACTAGATATAAAGGCTAAGTCTACTATCTATTAAGTCATAATACTATTTGATTTCTATTAAATAATAGAGTAAATGACACAATGAAAATATTATCATTATAGAGAGTTTTTAAAATATAATTTTAGAAACAAATACAATTAATGTTTTTGATAAAGGGAAAAATCAATTTTACAGGGACCTGAAACAACCAAGTTTACAACAAAAGAGAAAGGACAAAAAGTCCAACATAAAAAAATAGGCTACAACAAAAGGAAAAAATTAGAAAAAGCAGCAGCCACCCACAATAGACCAGGAGGGTCAAACAAAAAAAACCAGCTAAAAAGCCAGCAAAAAGACTAGCCGCCACTAACCCAGAGTCTTCAAAACAGACTCAGTTTCAGCCTCCAGGTTCTGCATATCCTGAACACCCTTCTTGAAGGTTTGAATCATCTGCGGCGTAGGAGGAGCCTTCCTCTTCAAATTAGCCCTAGTCCTCTTAGAAATACGGACATCCTCATCCTGGTTTTTATCATTGACCTCTTCCAGATCAATCACCAAAGACCCTTGTTGAGCTTTGTCCAATTTTTCTGTCATGGCATTGATTATGATGGCATTGTGTATTGCCATCCTATTGTTCTGCTCAGCTATAGTTTTAATAGTATTTTTCATTTTTTCCAACTCAATTTCAACCCTTCTATCCATACCCGTTTGGTTCTGGGTTTCTTTACTGGCACCATGATCTTTTCACTCTGCCTCATTCTTTCCAATCATAGAAACTTTGACACCCATTTCTTCTAGTTTTCTTTGAAGGGCCCAATTTTTAATTTTTAGCTCGTTGATTTCATAAAAGATCCATTTCGAAATGGTTAGCAGAATTGTTCTTGGCTAAACCCAAGACATCAATAGCGGGTTCCCTATCAAGGTTGAAGCAAGTTTTAGCAGGGTCGGGGGTAGTAGGGAACCAGTTCTAGCATCTTTGTCCGACAACGGGGCAACAAAGGAAGTAGTAATGTTAGCACCAGAGTCCTCAAACTCAGGAGAGTCTTCAAAGTAAGACACCAGGTTTTTTCTAGGAAGATTCTTGCCAACATTTCTAGTTTTAATGGTGGGACTTCTTGACTTAGGCGTAGAGTAGGCTTTCACAGAATTAAGGCTTTTCTTTCCAATTTGGACAGAGGAAGGACTAAGGACCATCCTAACCAGGCTTAGATTAGGAAAATTCCCCGAGCAGCTGGGTTCAGTATCCTCCTCCTCAGAATCAGGAGGGGCAACCAAATTAGCAGGGGCGGTCATTTTTTGGAAATGTTCAACAAATACAATTAATGTTAATGTTTGATGTAGATTTTTTAAAATATTTTTTTCAAATAAATTTGTATCAATCATTTAATAGGATTAAGATACAAAACTTGAACCTCTCTACAACAAGCTTAACTTGACCTAAAAAATAACAAATTTAAGTTTTGAATGCACAAAGTATGATATCTAGTTTTATGTTGTATGACTTTAAAAATATTTAGCAAATAAAATTTATTAAAATAACAAGATGAAATAAAATTTATTAAAATAACAAGATGAAATAAAATTTATTAAAATAACAAGATGAATATATATATTATGAGACATTATGTTTGAAAAGTTATAAATTATTTTAAAAATAGGTTCAAAGTTTGAAAATATTAGAGATTTGAAAAATATATATCCTTCTCTACAAAACTCATTTAACTTCATTTAAAAAAATTGGATAAAAATTCATTAGACATATCATGACACACATGATAGAAAAACACCCCATAGAGAATACCTCCCCATCGAATGAAGGGATCAAATTCCATAGAGGATTAAAACACATCTAAATCAGCAAGGCATGTATGAATATAGGCTACAGGTAATGATCTAGGAAAATGCATGATAACTCATAACTTAAAGCACATAAGGATGGAAGGGTAGAGATTAAATAGGTATCTAATAATGAAAACATATATTTTAAAGTAAAAAGGATGAATCCAATCCCTAGTCAAATACGAAATGAAGATCAGTTATTGAAAATATTAAATTAAAAAATAAAAATTAAAGAATTTTAAAACATTAAAATTTGAATCAAGAAGGGGTTTAAATACTAGGAATTTTTTTTTTTACTTAAATTTAGATTTAATGAATATTTAATAAATAAATTCTAATTACTTTAATTTAGATTTGTGATTCATCATGTGATATAATTAAATAATTAGAAATGTAAATATTTAGCTAATTTTGACAGTTAATAGATAATTGTTTATTATTTTGGTCATAACTTTTATACATTAATTTAGAATCATTTGTTCTAGATGTAGTGGAAGTAGGACAATAAAATACAAATGAGGTCATTCTCAATTTTTTTAGGTTGTTGATTTCATAGCTCAAAATAGACTTGGAATGAAAATTTGATGTATAATTGACCCTAATTTTTGAAATTGACCTAGAGTGTGCAAATTTGACTTGGAAGGTTTTTGGACTTATGTACCTACAATTAGAGCTTTTCCTTTATTATCTAGACTTGAAAAACAAAAATTGATGGTATTTACAACCACACTTGAAGGATTTTCTAGGAAAGATGATTCTCTCCTTGTCAAACACTTGGATGGACAAATTTTACAACTTGGAATAAAGATCAAAGATAGAAAGCAATCTCACAATTGTTATCTAAGATGGTGTAAGTAGATGATGCTATCTTGATGTTTTAGTTATGATTTCTATAATTGTATCATGAAATACTTTTAGATAATCTTTAATACATAACAATGAATTAGATTTAATCCTTAAATATAATATCTTAACATATAATTTAAAATATTTTTATATTTTAAATTAATATATAATAATTAATTAAATTGAGAAATTACATAAACCAATTTAAAATTTAAATCTTAAAAATTAAGAAGCAATCTCATAACATGATTTTGGACGAAGTAAACAAGTAAATATACCAAAATTTAAGGTCGGTCCTTAAAAGTAAAGATCAGATTAGATTAAAAACTATGCTAAAACTTTTATAAAAGAAATATTATATATACACTAATTCCATTCCATAATGGACACTGAGTAAAAATGGGCCCAAAATACAAGGGAAAAGTGGAGTTCATGCAATTTTTCCATTACAATAACAAAGAGTCTTGTGCGTAGTACGAAACGAAACCTGTAAAGACAATGATATTCGAATACAGCCCGTAAAACTTAGAAAACAACGATACGCCACTGTAATGCAACTAGAAATCCATGGAAACGTGTCCTTGTCAATGCGCTCTTATATACAGTTGTGAATTCGACTGTATATGGAACCTGGTTTTGGCGATCCGATTTTTCTTGTAAAAGTGTGAAAAGAAAAAGACCAGCATGAGAAGACGCTTGCGCCATGAATATATGCTCCCATGCAATGTGCAAATCAGCCTAATGACAGCAAGATTTCGTGCAGCAAAAGTCAGGAATATACTCATTCATTAGCCCATTAATTTCTACTATTTTTAACGATAGGCCTACCTCTGCTTTACAGCTTGAAAACAAAAATTCTCTACGT
Source organism: Sequoia sempervirens (assembly GCA_007258455.2). Lineage (NCBI taxonomy): Eukaryota > Viridiplantae > Streptophyta > Pinopsida > Cupressales > Cupressaceae > Sequoia > Sequoia sempervirens. The sequence goes on from VDFB02270651.1 coordinate 228,561,830, forward strand.
AAAGAAGAAAAATTGGTTACGTAAAGAATAAAGTTTCAATCTTCAGAAGAATTCATAAATAAGAAGCACAGAACTGGAAGGAATTCAGTGGAAGATTGTGCACACAGTAAAATATGAAGTGGGTGATTAAGAATGTCTTTAATCTCTGCTCAGGGAGCAAAAAAGAGAAGAAAAAGCAGAAACAAAATCTAGAGCACCACGGTCACATGAAAGGCCACGAGGAGATTCTGGTTACAATTCCTGGCGCAGTGGTGAACTTGGTAGACCAAGAGAAAAGCCAGGAATTAGCAAAAGGCCAATTTTCGCTAGTTAAGCTGGTCCAGGGGGATAGAGCAATTGCAGTCTATGCTAAAGTTGGAGGTGATCTGCGTTGGCCTGTCACAAAAGATGCGCCCACTCTAAAGTTAGATTCAGGCCACTATCTTTTCTCTATTCACACTCCGCCAGCAGCTGAAGAGGCCGGAGACTCCGCCAAATATGGCGGATCCGAAGTGTTGAATTTTGGAGTCACTTTTGGAGAAGAAGAAAGTGTGGGTATTTTAGACCAATGCCTTAAGCAACACGCCTGCTTGTCGTTGCCATCGGGTTCCTGCTCGTGGTGTTCTTGCCTGCCAAATTGGTCGGCGGCGCCGCCAAAACCAGTGAAGGATGGTGGAGACTCGGAGGCTTATTGGACTGCTTTGGCGCCTAATGTGGGGGAATATAATTCTGTTTTGGCTAAGGCTATAGCTGGTGGATCAGGGCAAATTATCAAGGGGATATTTGTGCTTAGTGATGGGTATTCTTCTCAGGTGAGGAAGGGAGGAGAATTGCTCAGAAGCCGATCGAAAGCTGATGAGAAGCCTTCAGCAGAGAAAAAGAAGAGGAGCCCAGAGATCAGTCCTCGTGTCAAGAAAAATGTTCGAAGGTAATTCTAAAATAGTCTTTAACTGTATCAAGTGATAACTTTAAGAAATCTTGCACTATATATATATTATTCATTTTCTTTTCCTAATTTGAGGCTTGGGTGCTCTGCTTTTGCATATGTACCAGGGTCAGAAAGTTGTCAAAGATGACAGAAAACATGAGCAGCATTATTGTGGATGGGGTGTCAGTTACACCATCGGATGTGATGGATAGCCATACAAAGTGTGGTCGTAATTGTTTCACCATGTTACCTGCTGGGGACGTTGTCCTTGCTTCCTTGGATGCCTACAGTAAGTAAACTTAGCTCATTTTTTTAAATCTTCATTGTCAAATCCTCAAATCCTCAAATGTTCAATTTTTTGCAGACAAAGTTTTGGAAGCTACACAAGTAGCTGGGAAGGATGCTGCAAAAACCACCTCTGAAGTGACCACAGGAGTTATTGCTGATAGGTATTTCATTGAAACTTTATCAAAAATAATTTCTAATTAATGAAATGGTAAGAGATGATATTTGTACAGTCTAGAGAGAACTTTTAGATTTAATTGGCTAATCTTTTTTATTTTATTCCTTGATAAGATGTATAGAAATATTGAAAGTATTAACAATTTTCATAACATAAAAGGGCTATCAGTATAAACAGAATGCATTGGCCATAATGTATCAGCTTTATAAAGAGAAACTTTTATATCAACTGCAAATTTTGGAGTGAAGTTCTGATGGTGATAGATTTTTATTGGTTTTCTTTGTTCAAAATTTAAGGTAGTAAGTTATTTGATAACATTTGATACAGGTATGGGGAGGATGCAGCAGAGGTTGCTGAGGATACTCTTGCAATTACAGGGCATGCCATTGGAACTGCAGTAAATGTAGCAAAGGTCACAAATCCTGGATTTCTTTAAGAGAGTGGGTGATGAGTGAAGTCAGTACATTTATAGTTGTGATGATTAGAGAGGGTAATGAATTGGATCTCCCCACTTGATAATGATGTGAATCAAAATTGATGGGGACTACTTTAAAAAGTGATTTGTATTTTAGTCTCAAAGATTCGGAGTGATTTGTATTTTAGTCTCATAGATTGAGAGTGATTTGTATTTTTGTCATGGATTAAATTTGTATTATTTGATCTATGTGATTTTAAGCTTTTTAGTAAAAGACATGAAACTCATTTCCCAGTGGGTATTTTTAAATATCTATTTAAAATTTAGAAAGGAACCCTATAATCTACAATTATATTAGATTTGTTTTTCTATCATTTTTTCTTTGGCCAAGTGTTGGAAGAAACAACGCTTTATACCCCACTTTGTCTCTTCCAATTCATTTCCTGATTTTTATTCTAGTTCAAAGATGACTATTTATTTGAATTTTCTTAGAATAATTATATTTGTTTTCAATGTTTCTATTTATATTGAATGTTGTCATTTGATGGTGATTATAATTTTTTTTTATAAAAATTGTTTATATTGTTGTTTGTAAATGTAACATTTCAATTGGGCTATTAAAAAATGGATCATTGTTTTACTATAGTTTAATCATTTTTTATTTTATTTATTATAGAGAATTATGATTTGATCACAATATTTTTTTTTTTTAATAAGTCACTTTAAGACTTTCATGGATTTAACATTCTTAAATTTGCAAAGTGATCAAGAGGTCATAATTGTTTCATGATGATTTAGGCACTTGAACCAAGTAACACTAAGCAAATTAATTCCGTACAAACATATTAATTGATGGGGAAGAAATAGAGAAAGAGACTTGTTCATCTCCATGAGATGAATGATCAATGCAATCCCAAGTTGATATAATAAAAGCTCACCCTTTGAACACGTGAGAGCCCTTAGATCATGAGCTAGACACTAGGTCTCATGGTCCAAAATTTTGAGGACATCATGATCATACACAAAGCTTAGAGGTCGTACCAAAGTTGATCTAGACCAATGAGATCATCAATAAATTCCACTCAACACACATGAGTTCATAAAATGTGGGGTATGTCACTCATGAGTGCCCTCAATTATCTATTGTTGTGTTAGCACTTGCTAACAATGGTTCAAATTATTTCATGATGATGCATGAGTTGTTAAATTTTCTAGCATAGCTTTGATCACATGATTCCTCTACCTATTGACATTATCTCTACATCCAATCTCTTGGGACCACCTCTAGATGACTTGGTGATGCACCAACCAATGGTGCATCACCAAGAGCTTGGAAGCTTTGACAATGTTCGATGATTACAAAATTTTGACACAATACTTATTGACATCAAGATCCACATCCTAAAAAAATATAAGGGAGAAATTCCACCACAACTTACTTAGAACTTGTTTGATGATCATTTGACAAAAAAAACTCAAGTAGAGAAAAAATCACTCTACTTCTCCTTAAAAACTAACTGATCCTTGTAATCAATCAACTCCAACATCCTATGTCTTAGGTCATGGAAATGTTGGAGCAACTAAGTGGTCTATGTGATTTTTTTTATTCAAGGGGCTTATGTTGATAAAATGTCAAGCTTGAAAATTCCTACATCTAGTATGTTAGACTTGCTAAAATAGTTGATAAATCTTTTAATATTTTGGATGAAATTATTCTTTCTCTAGTTCTAATATAAGATATTACATAAAAAAAGATAAAAATATGTTAGAGTTAAAGAATGATCAAAGATAAAAAAATAGACAATGATGCACTTAGTTTTAGCCTGAATTATATAATTTTTCATGAAATTCAAATAACCTATAATGTAATGATCAATATTTCACCCTATCATTAACAATATAAGTGCAATATTATAAGGAATGTAATAAAAAGACACTCAAGATAGATGCATAAATCCATCATATTACATTTGTAGATTATACGCACAACCCTACTTTAAGAACTCTCAAGATTCATCAAATGATTCAACTTAAATAACATAAAATAAAGATACATCACCACCAAGGAAGAGAACATTCAAAATAAGTAAGTATGATCATTTCATTGATTTTTAATGGGAAAAATTCTACTTCCACGAAGATAGCCTACGCTAAAAATTTGATAGTTTATTTCTTTCCAAAAGTACCAACCCTTAACAATGATTTCAAAAATAACATAGATACCCAAACTGGGTGCCTAACATTATCTCCATGAGACTAAGTTGGAATGGATCCTAAATTGATCCCTATGCCCAAAATTGACAAGTTTTATTTATTTATGAAACTTAGGCCCCAAAATCAAATTATACATCTTCACTGATTAGGCCTAAGAAAATAATTACAATAGAATACACCCACAATGGAGTGGTTTATAACATAATTAAAATAAATACATGTAGAAAGAAGAAAATGAGCACTTAGGTTATTACCATGACTGCAAATTCTATTGTTCTAAGAATTTTGGGCCTAAAAACTCTATAGTGTCTCCAAAACTAAGTTGAAGTTGGGAGTAACTGCTCATTTGACTCTTACATTCTTCACAAAGAGGGTCTTATTGACTTCATCCAAACTTATTTTATATTTAGAATCCTAGTTTGGAAAAAATTGAGGTTCCCTTTTATCCTCATCATCTCATCAATTAGTTCCTCTACGAGATGTTTTTTTTATAATTTTAGTGAAATCCTTGATGATGATGACAATAGGAATATCCTTTCTAGAGTGCTCTCAAAATATGTAGGAAAGGGCCTCAATAAAATTTTCAATCTCTACCATGATTACACTGTTACACACCTTCTTTATAGAAAACTTGTATTTGCAAGATTTTAGCACCTTTATTATCCACTTATTGGTTTCAAACCACTATACATGTACTTCAAGATTATCATTTGGTAAGATATCTTTTCTTTGTAGTTTTCAATATGGAACGCAAGCCACTCTTTGAAGCTAAGGTAGGTTCTCCTCTAGTAATATGAGCTCTTTATCAAGGGACTCCTCAAACTTAGACTAGCTTCATTGCTTACTTTGTGATAATATTGGATGGCCTAATGGATCAAAATGATTCCTTGTGCCTTTATAGAATCCTTTAGACATGTGGTAGCATTCATCGCACATCTAGTATGTTGTCTTTTTTTTTTCCCTTGTCAAAAATTTATATGACGTAGAAACGCAAAAACATTCAAAGAAGCTATGTATGGACTAAGAAATGTTTAGACAAACTAGGCTATTTGGATGGATTATTCTTAAGCATTGTCTAGTTCAATGGTTCAAGATAAATTTTGGCCAATAAAAATAAGAGAAATATTTACCATTTTTATTGACTATTTAACCATTAATGCTTAAATGAGACTGTTTAAATATACTTTGGACCAAAGCTATTAATATGTGGTGACAAGGGAAGTCAAGTGCTAGTATTTTGGAGAAAGTTTAAACAACACACTCTAGGCTTTGACTTGCGTAGGTGGCTCATCTAAAATCACACCAGCTTTTCTGGTAGGATCTACCTATCAATATGATTTCAGATGAACCACCTAACCAAGTCAAAGCCTAGAATATACTCTTTAAATTTTAAGAGATTATATTTGGAGCAGTTGTCACTAAAATAAAATAAAGAAGTTAATGTTCAAAGAATGAAGAACGTATTTCAGATGGTCGGGCTTAACCGACACACTCTAAGGGTACACTGCAATGCTGGCTGGGCCCACAGTCGCTTTAAACATGATTTTTCCTATGACGTTTTCCGTTTCCGTTTCCACATTTGCCTGCACCGTTTTCTTTCTGTTCGCGTCCATGCGAAAGCAAGTGGATGGAATCTTTTTGATTCTATATGCTGCTCGAAAGAGTATTTATTTGATATTTTAATCCCACATCCTTTGCGTGAGAAAACGCAAGAGAGAAGGGGATTATAAAATATATAATGTGTTCAGCGTTATTACTAATATGATACAACGTATAATACAGTTGATTTAAGCATTTAATCACAAATCTTTTTATATTTATACAAAACTAACATGCATTTTGTCGTTTGTGATGTCAACCTCCAAAACATTACTTTTAATTTCCAAATTTCAAGATTTTAAAAATTAAAAACAATAAATTATTAATAAATAATAAATAAATTTTCTAATTTTAATTTTTAAAATAAATTTATTTCAAATATTTTAGTAATTAGAAAACAATAAATTAAAGTTTTTCAATTTTAATTTTTAAAAATTAAATTTATTAATAATGTATTATTTATATAAAAATTAGTTGAATGAAGAATAATAATAATAAAGCAATCAATAATCAATAAATATTATTAATAAAAAAATTAATTATAAATAATAATAAATTATTAATCAAAAAATAATTTTAATTAAAATTATTAAATAATAATTAATGGTAAATTATTGATTATTTAAAAATAAAATTGAAATATAAATATAAATAATCTACAATTCAATATTCTAGATTTTAACAACATGGTCTATAATTTTATTAGAAATTGATCATTTTCGATTTTGACAAATTGACATACATAAATAATAATTTGATGATAAAATTAATGTATCACACTAGACACTAAAACAAATTGGAAGATTGTCAAGGTTAGTAATATAACATTTAAGAGTGCATCTGTGAGATAACAACTCGTTGAGGCATCTGTGAGATCACAACTCTTTGAAGCATTGTGTCAAATAGGTAAGATATTAAAAGAGTTTGCTAATTATATAAATATATGTATTTGAATGTAAAAAATGTGAAGAATGGAAGCAATACTTGCAACACATAAATTGTTGTGTAGTAGCCATTTCAAAGAATCATATTAACCTCTACCTTATATTTGTTAGTATACAAAGCTAAGAAAATGTTATAAACTAGCAATCACACCTTAGTGTGCAATAGGTACGCCGAAGAAGTGTGGAAGGTCAATTAGAATAAATTTTGATATATTTTTATACTATATAAAACTATAATAATTATTAATTATAAATTTTAATCATTTTGTATATTTAATAGTTTTATTTAAAAATATAATATATAATAATAAGTATAAGTATAATTAAATTATTTATAATTTATTTTTATTATATAAAATATATATTATATATTATATATTATATATGCTAGTATATACTTAACTACGTAGGATAAATGATGTTGTAATGTTAAAATCTAAATGCGTTCATTATTAGGATCTTGGCGGTAATTTTGATTTTAATAAACATACTCTAAAACCCTTGTCAAAACCTTATTTTCAACTCGTCAAATTGGATAAGTGAAAGGTCAATACCAACAAGGAAGATTTTGGAGGAGCAACAAGGAAAGAAGCTAAAAAACGGTGGAAAACAACCAAAAAAAGGGTTAAAAAATGATGAACGGCTAAGATTCATTTAATGGTCTTGTACGCCCCTCGAAAACTGCACACCGTCGATGTAAAAGATTTGTTGGGCATTGTTCATAGTGGGAACGCCTTTGGCGTAATAAGATAATAAGGTTACTACTAGCATATACAAATTTCCAGAGAGTAATAGATCGCTTCCATTTCAAAATGCACAAAACAATATTGGGTAGATAATCAACTATCTTTCATTTGTATAGTGAATAATTTCTCCCCTTAAGAACTAGGTAGAGTATATAAAGCAAACCAATGAACCTACAACCCCTATTTTGAAGTAGTTTGGTGTGTGTTCCTTTCTCTCCTTAATCATCTTGTCTGATTATTTTGAAGAGATCAAGGGTCATAACTAGACTATAGCTTATTCAACCCATTGATTGCCTGTTGATGGGGCTTGACAAAAGCAATGAGGCTTCATATTAGAAAGACAAGTGTTATTTTTAGAACTTTTACATGGGCTTCCCAAGCTCATCTATTTGTTATAAATTTTGCTTATACTATTAATATTCCCCACTTATGAAGCATGCAACAAAGATTATATTTCATAAATGAAGAGCGTATTTTGTTGAAAACTTATCCATTTGTAAAGTAGACCCAAAATCATGAATTACTAAAATAATAAAAAAACAAAATGATTTCACCAAAACATAAAAACATTTTGTTAAAAACTTATCCATTTTGTTGAAAACTTATATAGGTATATTTTTCAATCAAAATTATTAGAGAATTAATATTTAACTAAATTTTCTATAAGATTGAAAGTTCAATTTTAATTTTGTTTCAATTTTTGTACTTTTAATATTTTTTATAAAATTAAATTTATTAAATACTAAAATTAAATTTATATAAATATTTAATAAATCTAATGACATAGAGACACCCTCTTCATTGAAAATAAAACACTAAATGCTTAATATGTAGATAGGATAGTTTTAACTATGGTTGATCCAAGGGGAAACTCCCTCTTGATTTGATTTATCATGATTGGGCAATGATTGTACCAGTACAGTTGTAAGTGGTACCACCTGTCAAGGCTTAAATTTGATGGCTGTATGACCGTATTTAGAGATTTTTGCCGTAAAATACAATCAAAATTTTAAGAAGATTGTATGAGATGAAAGGAGAGATTTTGGATAGACTATCAAAATTTATATAGAATTATAATGATATATATATAATTTTACTTATACTAAGGTATATCATAATGTTTTTAGGGCACCTTTGAAAAGATAACCGTCGTTAAAAAATTGTTAACAGGCAAGGTCGACCATCAAATTTAAGCCCTGCCACCTGTGCTGAAGTCCTTCATGGCAAATGTGGCCTTTACAATAGCAGCACTGGGATTTCCCCACTTATTTGTACCCATGCTGATGAAAAATGTCTATAACTATTGAATTTTAGTTGCCATTTGAATAAACTTGCTATATAATAACACTCTCTTGTAGGAAAATAACTTTTTAGTCATTATTTTTATAAAGAAGTTATAAATTTTATTATAAAATAAATAATTAAACTTAAAAACAAGTATTTTATATTTTTTTTATTTTTTACATTTTAATTGTCTAAATTTAGATTAAAATGAAATTAAAACTTTCAATTTCTTCATTCATATATAATTGAAATATAATTAAATTAAATTAAAATTAATAAAACTTTCAAACAACAAAATTTCATTTGTAATATATTATAAATATATTAATACTTATTAAAAGTTTATCTTTTAAGAAATACAAAATTATTACTAATTTTTAGATTAGTAATTCAATATATTAAAACAAAGTCATTAAAAGTAGACTATAAATATTTGCAATATATTTTGCATTTTAATTGTCTAAATTTAGATTAAAATGAAATTAAAACTTTATATTTCTTCGTTCATATATAATTGAAATATAATTAAATTAAATTAAAATTAATTAAAATTTCAAACAACAAAAATTTCATTTGTAATATATTAATACTTATTAAAAGTCTATCTTTTAAGAAATAAATTATTACTAATTTTTAGATTAGTAATTCAATATATTAAAACAAACTTATTAAAAGTAGACTGTAAATATTTGCAATATATTATATATATAATATTACAATGGCAGAGCACAAAAAATACGAAAATCTTAGGAATTTAAAAAAAATGAAATTTTCTTAAAATTTTTGAAAATACATTAAGATTTAAATATAATATTATATAATATATAAGACTTAAATATATAATTTAAATTTTAAGAAAAATATATTTTCTAAAAATCAAGTTAAATAAGTACATAATAAAACGAAAATCTATAAATCTTTATAAAATGAAATTTGCTTAAATTTTTTGAAAATACATTAAGATTTAAATATAACATTATATAATATATAAGATTTAAATATATAATTTAAATTTTAAGAAAGAAAAAATGATTTTCTAAAAATCAAATCAAATAAATACATAATAAAACAAAAAATATAGAAATCTTTAAAAAAGAAATTTTCTTAAAAATTTTAAAAATAGATTAAGATTTAAATACATAATTTAAATTTTAAGAAAATTAAGATGTAAATATAGATAGCATTATATATTTAAATTAATAATAGATTTAATAATTAATTAAGATTCATTACAATTTTGCTATTAAAATTAAATTATATAATTTAATATTAATATAATATATTAATATTTAATATAATATATATTTTTATTTTAAAAAACAAATCAATAAATATCTTTCTAAAAATATATTTGATTATATATTTAGAAAAATCCATATCTTTTTATTTCAAAAAACAAATCTATAAATATATTTCTAGAAAGATATTTGATTATTTATTTAGAAAAAACCATAAATTAAAAATTTAAAAACACAAATTTAATATCTTTTTATGTATTTGAAAATTTTAATATACATATTTCTAAAAAATCAATTATTAAAATAAGAAAAACAAAAATTGTATATACATGTTTCTAAAGAATTGAAATTTTTAAATAAAAAAAACATAAATAAAAATATAAACTAAAAAGTATATTTAAAAAATCTATTTATTTAATTATTTTGACTCAATTTTAAATATTGTGAATTATTTCTTGAATATATAATAAATATATATTTAATTTTATGATCATATTTCTTATAATAAGTAATATAAATAATTTAAATACATCTATCAAAAAATATTAAGAGATATCACTACTCACAATTAAACATAATAAAAATTTATATAATATTTTTTTAATTTTACATTAAATTTATCTATACACTTATTTCTAATAATAATTAATTTCACATAATAAAAACTTATATAATAATAATTTTAGTTTTAACTAAAATTGATCAATTAATTTCTAAATATATAATTCATTGTATTTATTCATATTGATAAACCATATATTTCAAAATATAAAACAGTTCCTATAAAAGTGGCTAAAAAGGATTGGTACTAAAAAGTAACATATTTCTTACCTGCTAATGTGTACATGAGATCTTTTGGGTTAGGTTGAGATTTTGAGAGGCGAGTCAACTATTTTTTCTTCCAATGGAAAACTATATATTTATTCCCATCTTGATCAGATCATATATTAATAATAATACCGAGCACATTATATATTTATAATCCCCTTCTCCCTTGCATTTTCTCACTCAAAGGATGTGGGATTAAAATATGGAATACGTACTCTTCTGAGCAGCATGTACGAAAAGATTCCATCGACTTGCTTTCGCATGGACGTGAACAGACACGAAAACGGTGCAGGCAAGTGTCAAAACCAAAACGGAAAAGGTCACAGGAAAAATCATGTTTAAAGCGACTGTGGGCCCAACCAACTGAACAATGTACCCTTAGAGTGTGTCGGTTAAGCCTAGCCATTTCGGATTGAATGAATGAATGAATGAATGGTTTTTAATGACGTCCACGAGACCATCAGTCTATGGGACCAAGCATCTAAACTTTAACCATTTTCAAGTTCTTTTCCATGTCAGCCCTTCTATTATAGATCTTGATTAGAAAGCTAGCAGTTTTGAGGAGCTTAGTTTCCCTAAAAAGTTCATTTAGATTGTCCACCTTCAAAATGTCTTCATATTGGATACAGATATCATCATAAGCAGCACACTCAATCATGAAGTGCCATTCAGTCTTGACAGTCCCTTTGTTGCAAAAAATACAAGTTCGTTGCTCCCAAGCCTCCTTGGGGACAACCCACCTACCTGTCTCGCATCTAAGATGGTGTGACCCGATTCTTAATTGAGCGACCAAAATCCTAGCCTTGCCTTTAATTGTAACCCTTAGATAGTCTTTCTCATCATGCTCCCACGTGGGGTTGAACTCCTGGATATAATGTGACTTTTTACGGCCAACCTGCTTAGTCCATATAGTAGACCTAAACTTTTCTAGCACAAACTTTTTTATCTCCGCATTAGTGTTGGGGCACTCATGTAGTTTAATGTTCCATTTGTTCAACCACTTGCTATTTTGCTTCATCCAAGTCTTCTTTCTACGGTTTAGCTCCTCCCCAACAACCATTTTGGGCCAGCGGTGCAAATCCATGTTCTCAACTTTTTTTAAATAACTTATTAACCGGATGACAGCAGATGCCTCCAACGGGAACATACCAGTTTCAGCCAAGAGAATCTCATACGGAACCGAAGATTTGACTTTGATGTTAGTAGTGATCAAATGTTTTTGAATTCTTTCAACTTGCCTCCACTTGTGGTTTGACATGCTACCCCCCCAAACCTCACAACCATAGAGGACAACCGGTGCCACTAACAAACCAAAAAGGGTTTTCTTGGTTTTCCAATCCCATAACTCTGCTTTCCTACATCTGTTATGTAGTAAATAAGATGCCTTCCAGCCACCCTGAATCCTTTTTGCCCTGCAAGTCTCCCAGCTGAGCCTATTATGGAAATCAATCCCAAGATATTTGTATTCTTCCACCACCTCCAAAGGGCTGCCCTCAAAGATGAAATTAAACTGCTGCTTCTTCCTTTTCAAAGAGAAAATCATGATTTTGGTTTTGCTGGTGTTAACTTGCATACCGACCTCTTGGCAAAAGAGCTCGAGAGCCTTTAAATGATCTCTCAAACCAGGAGCAGATTTTGCAATTAAGATAAGATCGTCCGCATATAAAAGTAACTTCACCACATAACTAGCTAATTGAATACCCTCCCCATCAGTTTTGTTTAACCATTCTTCAAGCTTATCAATATATAATCCAAACAAAGTGGGAGATAGGGGACAACCCTGTTTGACCCCGATGTCACTACCAAAGCAATCTGACATACCATCTTTTGTTCTAATTTTAGCGCTAACTTTCTCATAAAGTTTATGGACTGCTGCTCTAAGTTCATCAGGAATACCAAGTTCCTTCATTCTATTCCACAGTTTGTCCCTAGGTACCGTGTCAAAGGCTTTTTTGAAATCAACGAAACAACAAAAGGCTTCAGCCCCTTGAGTGTCCCAAACTTTCTCAATTAAGTGCCTAAGCATGATGCAGTGATCTATGGTAGAATGCCTTGATCTGAAACCAGCCTGCCCCTTTGCCCTTTTACCTTCCCTTTCGGCCCAATTACTGATTCTGCGCTCTAACATGCTCCCATAAAGTTTACCAAGAAGAGGATTGACCATTATAGTTCGATAGTTAGATGGATTATTGATAACCCCACTTTTATGTAAGGGGATGACCACACTGGTAGCCCATTCAGTCGGAAAGCCGTTTTGGGTGATGCTATTAAAGAGGTATTTGATGTGAGGTGTGAGGAGCTCACAACCCCATTTTAAGAATTCAGCCTGCAGCCCATCAATATCTTGAGCCTTATCGCTTGCTAGTTTTTTTATGCCTTTCTTGATATCCTCCTCCGAGAAGAGTTCACTTGAGGCATGCATTAAAAGGGGCTTGATTTTCTCCACCAGTCTTTCATACAAGAGCTTCGCATACTCTAACCACTGCTTCCCAGTGATATTATTTTCTATCTGACTCTTCTTTTGCTGCAGCTCTCTCCAAAAACTTTTGGGGTTGTGTTTACCCAAAGCAATTAACTCTTTCCTTCTTAAATTCACATAGATTTCTTTTTTAGATTTTACCAACTTCTCGTAGATTACTTTACTTTCTTTGTTTGACATATTCTTTTTGACCAATCTTCTTGCTGCTTTGCATTCCTCATCATACCATGGGTTAGCAGGAAAAGTATTCGAAATCCCTTTCTTGGTTTCAGATCTCTTACAACCTTCTAAAGCCTTCTGAATTAGCGGAACCAACATATTGTTGCTAATGTATTCATTTTTTTCGTTGCTTTCATTGCATGGTATATTTTTTCTTTCTTGGAGGTGATGATCCAACGCAGCCACAAAGATTTCTTGATTTTCATGATTCACAAGGATTTTTCCTTGTGAGTGAGCCTTCTTATGAGAGTACTGATTTTTTCCATCTTGCTGGTTGCCATCATGAATGTTAAATTTAACAAGAAGAGGCATATGATCAGAATTTAGACCAATAGGGCAGCACCCAATATTGAACTCCAGCAACCTAGAGACCAAATTTTGAGAACATAACACATAGTCTACAACACTTTGCCCATTGTAGGTTTTGCAAGTGATACCGCCCGACTTTGGCCACATTTTCATACCATTGCAGATTACCACGCCATATAAGCTACATAAACCAAGTAACTCCACTCCAAAATGTGATACACCCCCGTTGCCATCTTGTGAGGTACTTTCCCAAGTCTGAACCTCCACCTCCTCAAGCCAAAGAGGGTTGTTGTCTTCCTCCCCACTACTGCCCAACTGAATGGATTGATTGTTGGCCGTCCTTGCATTAAAGTCCCCCATTAGCACTATTTCTCCCGAAGAGCTAAAAACAGAAATGTCCTTTTTTAAAGCAGCAAATGGGTCTTCATTATCCATCTTTCTCTTCTTGTAGACCTTTGAGTTTTAGGAGCAAAATAGCATGCAACCAGCCAAATTATTGCCCCATTTTCTGTTATTTTTAGCCATATGAACTGCTTGTTTGGATCTATTTTTTCCACCTTTATCATCTCTCCCCAAGCTTCTTTTATTAGGACTGTAATCCCTCCATGCCCCTTACCTGTTTGAGTCCCTTCATTCCACACTGAAATTTTAGCATACCCTTCAAAATCTAGAACTTTGCAACTATCATGCTCATGAGTTTCTGTAAGAATGATAATGTCTTTCCCTTCTGCTATGGGCCCCAACCCCGGTCCTCTTCTCCAAGGGTAACCTCTACAATTCCAACTTACTATACTCAAATACTCTCGTGGGGCCCCAAATCCCTATTTATTGTGTGATGATCGCTCGCTAATTTGAGCTTTCCCATTTTTCAACCATGCCCATTTTCCGGCATCCCTTGCTGATTTCACTTTTTCCCACTCCTTCCTTCGCTCTTCTTGCTGATCGAATGTTAGGTCTTCATCTAAGTAGATTTGAGTGCCTCTAAGGGACCCCCTATTCTTTAGGATTGCAATCTTGTCTTCCATGCTACCTAAGACAACCCTTACATGTCTATCCCTCCCTGCCTCTGTTTTCTTTCCAATCCTATTTTCCTGCTGAATTTTTCCTGACCATTTGAGTTGGTCCTTGAGAAAGTCCCTTGCTAAGATATCAGTCCTCTCCTTTTCCCCGAAGTCCTTCAAACCTTTGATGATGATGTTTCTAGCTTTGTCTTGCTTGACTTTTTCTTCTCTTAATTGCATCTTTATGTGTTTCCCGATGATTTCATTTTGCGTGGTTGATGATCCACTTATGACTTGTGCCCAAGATTTGGCCTCCTCTATTTGATCCTTTAGCTTACTTTCGCTTGTTACCATGTCTGAAATTGCTAATTGGATCGCTTCTAGCTGTGCTATGTCATTTCCCAACACTGCCTCTGAGTTCTTTTTTTCTGTTGATTTTGCTTGTTCTAAAACTTGTTTTAAAGTGACCAGCTCTTCTTGACCTCTTTCCATCTTACTTTGCAAGCTTATTACTTGCTCCTTAAGTAGCATGTTTTCCCTTGCATGATTCCAATTGGCTTCTAGTATTTCTTTTAGCTTGGAATCATCACGCTGCCCTTTCATTTCTAAGAGTTCAACCCTTTTTTTCATGTCCATGAGCTCATTCACGTAGAGCTCAGATGACCACAGCAGAGGAGTGGTTGTTGGACTGTAGGAGTCCAAATTGTCTTGGGGTATTTCTGCTCCATCCCCTTTGCTTATTGTAAAACTTCCTGTTTTGTTTTGGGTTGGCCTTGGAGCCTCTTGAGATGACAGAATCTCCCTCTTTTTACCCTTATCCTCCCCTTGCTCTATTTGGTCATCTATTAAATGGGGCATGTTAATAGCGACACTTACATTGTTTCTACCTTTTGGTAAGATCATGATGAGTTTTTTCTTCTGTGACAGTTTCAGTTTTTTGTTTTGCCTACGCCTTAAAATCCCTTTATACTGCTTTGCATTCACAAACACCAACTTCTCGTAGCTTTGCCTTGATACAAAGGCTGGGAGAAGTTGGACTCGTTTGTGCATGACAAGGACGCCTGCGTTGTAAAGGAGGTGGAGTGCCTAATTGCCTTGGCATATACTCTCAAAAGCGCAGCTGCGCGTTGGTGGGCTACTCACAGGACCAACCTTTCCACTTGGACTGACGTCAAAGCAGTTATACAAGATTCCGCCACAGCAATGACGCACAAGGCATACGTTCCTATGGTGGAGAATCGGGCGCATGTGCTGTTATATGAAGAAACCTAGACGAAGAGCACCCCTTGCCCTCCTATTAATTTGTGGATTCATGCGTTCTACAAAACCTTAAAAACTTGGCCCCGCGCATGGTACATTGTTAATGAGACGTGCAGGGAGACTTCTGACTCGGGTGCATTGAAGCCGCAGTTCATTTATACCTCTTATTATTTCGTCATCTGACTTAGACCTGGTGGAAAAGCTAGGCAAAAGGCGTGGCATAACTTGTGTGTTATTGGTGTGGTGGAATCTTGTACAAATAACCTGGCAAAAGGCGTGGCATGATAAACTCATTAAGAACAAAGTACTGTATAAAGGCACCATTGTGTTTTGTATGATTCCAAGTACCTGGCGCATCCTGTAAAGCTCAAATCCACTAGATGGAGCCCTACGTAATTCATGACATTCTAGAAACCAAGGCACGCAAACTGTGCACCTTGGATAGAGAGATGCTTCCTGGGCATTTCAACGGAAATCGGCTAAGTCTTATCACGCTTAGTAGCACTCGGGACATATTGTAATAAGGCGGGTGCCATTTTGTTTCCCTTTTTGCTTTGTGTAGGGGAGCTGACAAGAGTGGCGGAAATACTTTACCCAAGTGAAGTGGTGCATGTGAAATATTGGGTGTCATTGGTGGACCAATGTGAAGTCAAAGATTACAACTACCTATCTAGTAAGAATACGCAGGATATAAAAGATGATCATATGGTTAACACGGGGAAGAAGTCGACATGTCGGTGGAGGAAACCCTAGAGAAAGTGGGGGCGATTCAACTTTTTTAGTTCCCCATCTTTAGAAAACATGAGAAATCGGTGTGTTTCCTCATTTTGTGCGTACACGAGGACCGGTTCGATTTCGCCCGGCGTAGAATGAAAATCTCAGAAGCAAGCCTACAAGACTCCCCTGCTCGAGCGAAGATATCACAAGTGCACTTGGAGAGGGGGCAGACGTTGAGAGAGTGGTGTAACTCCTAGGATGTAAGAAGATGAAGTTCCTGTTTCAGGACACGAGGTACGTTTAAATCAATAGCAAACTCAACATGCCAACATCAAACCAGTTCACAATTCAACCAAGTAGACAAATGATAAAACAAAACCTTAATTGCATCTCTATCAAAGTTTTTCTTCCTCCTCACCCCGCATTCATGCTTGGTGTGTTCCATAGTAAAAGAACATTTGTTTGAAGAAGTGCTATGTGAAATCTGAGAGAATCTACAAATTTAGGAGATTGGCATTGAAGAGATAGCCCAAAAAGAAGTTGATTTTTTTTTGGTTAATTTATGAAAAAAAATTAAATAAGATTTCAATGAGAATAGTTTTGTGTTAGGGAATTCTCACTTCTTAAAAATTTATTTAAATTGGAAGAGTCAAGGTTGAACACTTTTGCTTCTTAATAGTTAATGAATAAAATAGAATTAAAATGAATGACCTTCCTAATCATATAAGGATCACAACAACCTTTCTATTGTAACAACTCACCAATCAGCATCCCCCATCTCAACACAAAAAAAAAATCTACTATCAATTCCTCTTCCTTAGAGAAGTGAGTGAACCTATTGATGTGTCTCCCGCTCAAAATGATGAAATTGCTTCTATCCTTGACACTTTTCTTCCACAAGAAGAGAGTAATCAACCAAATTTTCCCCTACTTAGTTGGATTTTCCATAAGAGTGAGAGTGATCTAGTGGATGCCTTAGCAAGGGTGGAGTGCATGTGTCATCTAGAGTCTAACTCACTCATATTTTTCTTGGGTTAATTCTCAACATCACAATACTAAGTCCATGTATGTATGGGCATCTATAATAGGCAATATAAATTAAAATGAAATGGTTGCATAAGAACATAGTCAAGGCCTTCAATAATAAATGGTACATCTTGGAGGGGCTACCCAAGCAATGTCTTGACTTCACAAAATTTACAGTAATACAACAATTTATTGCCTTGTAAAATTTTAGCTTAAGTATGGGGATAGCTTAGGGTGGCACAAGTTGACATATTGCTTCATTGCACACTATTACATTGACTCAATCTCAAGGGTTGACAACATGCAGAAGATCACCCTAGATGTTGCCTACATAGATGAGCACTAGTATTCCCTAAGGGCCTTTCTTATTTATCCTAGCAAGAAGGTGACAAGAGATGAAGACTATGATAATGAAAATTGACATTAACCCCCAATAGTCTATAATACTAAGGGATGGGATGCATAGATTATATTGCATGTTGAATCCCAAGAGCAAGAATCTAGACCCTACCAAATAAGAGAAGAGTGTGTGTGTCCTCAACGAAAGTGTAGGTGAAAAATAGGGTAGTTCTATACCATTTAAAAATTATAAGAAGAAAGTACCAAGGGGGGTGCTGATAGACCCCTAAAGATTTGGAGTGCACCAATTTTGATACCAATGAAGTTACACTAGATAAGAAAGCATGCAAGCTTTTCCAAGAAGTGGCTTATGTTGGTGTGAATAAATGTCTTCTACCTAGCTACTCCTACCAAGGGGGACTTATTCACATGTTAAGTTTACTTAGGTCCTAAGTGTCATTCTAGAAGTCTTATTTGTTAAGATACAATCTTATCCTATCTTATCTTTTTGACTTTTATTTAATGTTAGTTACCTAGGTCATTTAATAGTTGTCTCATAACATAGGATTAAGACACATTTCACAATCTTATCTAATCCTATCTCTCACCTTGCCTTTATAAGAAAGGCTTCTTGTGTACATTTGTAATCAATCTTTCATTCATAATACAACAAGCTATTCTTTCCTTTTTCTCTCTTGTGGAAGATATTTTTGTCTAGCTACTATTCTTGCGGTGTTGGGAGTCATCATTTACTCCTACATGGTACCAAAGCTCTAGTGTTTCATATTCTTTCCCAGATCTAAGGGTTTCATCTTATCTTGAACATTTTGTTGGGTGCATTTTTTGGTTTCAAGGACCTCATGGTTGAATCTAGAGCGTTAAAGAAAGTCAAGTTAAATTCTTTTGTTTCATCAAATTTCATTATATTTGGACTGATCTACAAGGGTTTCAATTTGAGGGTTGTAGTTGCCAGATCAAAGGGGTAGCTGAATTTTTGGAGTACTTTGGGCCAAATCTAACCCTACCATTACATCTCCAAAGCCCTAAATACCTAAATATCAACTACAAATTTTTCATATTTGGACACTTTATCTATGGGGAATCATAGGTTTTTTTCTGGGGGTCACAAAAAAATTGTATCATACAAATCTATATAGTATAGTGTAAGCAACAGTCAATGGGTCGTAGGGAATATTCTATGGAATTAGTATATTCTACTGGAATATTATTTGTTGTGTCAATATGGCATCACACTGTGACATCTACAATATGGCTCTGCAATTGCGTAGGACTACCGTGGTACGTCATTGACATTCCGACAAAGGGTGTACTATTTTTTATTAATATTTTTTTAAATGCCAATGGTTTTTTATTAGTAAAAAAAATTGTTTTAAAAACACACAGATAGGTTTTTGTATAGGCGTTAAGCACTTGGTTGGGGTTTTAACCCCTATGATCACATAGTCGCGAAGGGCGCTTGAAGCCCAGCAATGAGGGATCGGTATGGCTCCGCCCGCCACCCAAGTGCCAACAAGCTGCAGCGTAATTTTTAAAATATCTTTTGTGTTGGTTGTGGCCACATTGGTGACTAAGAACCCAAAATTTAAGCCCCAAGTGCCTAGAATTGATCTCTAAACCTTAAATAAGGCCCTTTTTTAAATTGCAATAACTTTTAATCCAGGAGGCAAAAAATTTCAAAAAAAATATTGTTGAAAAGTTGGCTCTATCATTTTTTTAGTGGTGTGGGCGTTTTTTCAAAATTTTATAGTTTAATGCCTATTTTCTAGATTAAAGTTAGATCTTTCTTTTTAGCCTCCAAGCTCATATCTTTTTGTTCTGGACTCCATTTTTTTAGATTCTTGTGGCATCAAGAAGGTATTGAGGAGCATTTCAATTTTGAACACACATTTTTTGTAGATTATTTTCTAGAGTTTCAAATTTTTAGTTTGAAGCTAGATTGGTACCTTGGCATAGCTTGTTGGAAATTTGTAAAAAAGAGGCATTTTCTTTGGGACAAAGAATTTATTAGCTTGTATTATGAAGGGTAATTTGTTGTTTCTCTATTGTATTTTCTGGTTTTATCATGGATTTTCTAAAAGTTGTACTTCTAACCTCAAATAACTATCATGAATGGAAATCACAAATGGGGGTGTTATTGTTAAAATTAAAGTTGCAAAGAATCAGATTTGGCACAAATATAGAACCCACAGGAGCTACAAAAAGAAGAAAATGGTTTGATAGAAGAGATAAAGCCCTTGGTACTCTTATTTTTTCCATTTCTCTAGATCTTAGATACCATGTTGCATACTCTACACATCCTAATGATGCTTGGACTATCTTAGAGAGTCTCTTTGGTAAGCTAGATAAAATGAAGAAATTGAAGTTGGAGAATGAACTTATGAGCCTTAATCCTTCAAATTTTGATAATATCAAGGACTTCTTCACTAAGCTAAATTATCTTAGATTTTAGTTATCTGATTTTGGGGTCACCAAAGAGGATGAACAATTGATTCATTCTATTCTTGCTAACCTAGGTCCTCATTATTCAGTGTTTGTTTCTACATTTTGTGCTACAATGGATGCCCTTGGCACTACATATAAAATTTCTTCTCTTGATGGATTTGCAGCTCAACTCACAAGAGAACAAGTGAAGTTAGCACGTATGGGCACATTGAAGTCTTCCAAATCTCATGCTCTTCTTGCAAAAGATCCATAGGCATTGGATCATCTTTTTCTTTTAGGAATACTTCATTGGTTTTGGATCTTCTTCAATATGGTTGGGACTCATCTTCGTCTTCATCTTCATCTTTGCATAATAATCTACTCCCTAAGTTGTGCACACTTAAAGGGGTGTTGGTGTGAATAAATATCTTGTAAGTTTATCTAATCCTAGCAAGGGGGACTTATTCACATGTTAATTTTACTTAGGTCCTAGGTGTCATTTTAGAAGTCTTAGTTGTTAAGATAAGATCTTATTCTATCTTATATTTTTTACTTTTATTTAAAGTTAGTTACCTAGGTCATTCAATAGTTGTCTCATAACATAAGATTAAGACACATGTCAAAATATTATCTAATCCTATCTCTCACCTTGCCTTTATAAGCAAGGCTTCTCATGTACATTTGTAATCAATCTTTCATTAAAAATACAACAAACTATTCTTGCCATTTTCTCTCTTGTGGAAGATATTTTGGTCTAGCAACTATTCCTACAATTGTTGGGAGTCATCATTTACTCCTATAGATTAGTCTAATAGGGTGTTTAGATTAGGATAGAGCCCTCAAATTACATTTATTGATTAACCTTTTATGGAAAATTTGGCTTATTCCTCAAGCTCACTACAATCCCCCAATATTTTAGTCCCTTAGAGCACTCCACCAATAAATCCTCTACCAAATCACCCTCAAATGGATGCCCCACCAAATACAAAGGAAACCATTGTACCCAAAATAAAAGAAGAGATCAGTCCTTGTGTCAAGAAAAATGTTTGAAGGTAATTCTAAAATAGCCTTTAACTGTATCCACTGATAAATTTAAGAAACCTTAAAATATACATATAATTTTGGTAAAAAAAAATTTAAAACATTAATTTTTAGTGGTGCAATTTTTTTACATTATCAAAAAAAATTAGAAAATCTTTATGAATTGTGGAAAATTTTAAGAAAATAAATTAAGATATTGCTATCAAGATTCAACTGTTTAGTTTTATGAGTTGAAATCATTGACCCCTTTAATTTGACTCATTGTGGAAAATGTCTCCTACTTATCAGAAAATAAATTAATTATCACGAAGCCAATCTTTCCATTTCTAAAAAATAAATTCTTATGGAAAAATAGGATTCAAAGATGGAATGATTGATAGATATAAGAGAGAGACTCTATAATATTTAGTTTCCATCATTGATTTAAAATATAATCTAATAGAATTTGTAAAATTATAAGAAAATAAATTAATTACCATGTTCGTGAATCCTTACATTTAAAAATATGAAATTCTTGTAGAAAAATAGGGATCCAAAGATGGAAATGATTGATGGATTTAAGAGATGGAATGTATAATATTCAGTTTCCACTGTTAATTTAAAATATAATCTAATAGAGTTTGTATTCTATGAAGTAAAATGTACCTATAGTTTGTAATTCTTATGTATCCCAAAATTGCTTTTGTATTATTGATTTCCATTGAGATCAACAATCAAAAATCGATTTCAAACACCACGAGCATTACAAATCATAGGTATATTTTACCTTGTAGAATAAAACAAGGACCCTTATATTATATTATAAATTTACGGTTACAACTAAAGATGGGTCATATGATTTAAAAATAACTAATAATTATGATATATTTGTGGCAAATAAATTTAAATTTCAATGGTAAATTATAAAATTTAGGTGAATCTAATCTAATCAAATATTAAATACTATGGTGGAATTTTTGAGTTAGAAAGTTTAATAGAATAAATGCTTTGACAATTTAAATAATACTAAAATAAAATTTTATAAATATGTAGCAATTCAATTTTCTTTACAGTTTTATTAGCCAAATTTTGATTCCCAAATTTCAACCATTAGTCAATTGACAAATATTTGCCACAAAAAAATTTGCTACTATATCTTGTAAAGTATGTTTCTTTTGAAAAAGATTAGACTAAATCAAAATGTTTTTCATCTTTTTAATAAATATTTCAGACAAATTTGATGAAATGGAAACCTCTCAGATATCAATTTTTAGTTGAAGAGGTATCATTATAGAGACATGCTCCCATATCAAATAACAAAACAAACTTGTAAATGATATAAAAGCCATATTATTGATTTTCTTAGAGGCTTATGTGCTCTGCTCTTGCATATGTACCAGGGTCAGAAAGTTGTCAAAGATGACAGAAAACATGAGTAGTATCATTGTAGATGGGGTGTCAGTTACACCATCGGATGTGATGGAGAGCCATACAAACTGTGGTCGTAATTGCTTCACTATGTTACCTGCTGGGGACGTTGTCCTTGCTTCCTTGGATGCCTACAGTAAGTAAACTTAGCTCATGTTTTTTAATCTTCATTGTGAAATCCTCAAATTCTCAAATGTTCACTTTTTGCAGACAAAGTTTTGGAAGCTACACAAGTAGCTGGGAAGGATGCTGCAAAAACCACCTCTGAAGTGACCACAGGAGTTATTGCTGATAGGTAGCTAAATGAAACTTTATAAAAAATTATTTCTAAATAATGAAATGGCAAGAGCTGATATTTGTATAGTCTAGAGAGAACTTTTAGATTTAATTGGCTAATCTTTTTTATTTTATTCCTTGATAAGATGTATAGAAATATTAAAATTGTTAACAATTTTCATAACATAAAAGGGCTATCAGTATAAATAGAATACATTGACCATAATGTATCAGCTTTATAAAGAGAAACTTTTATATCAACTGCAATTTTTGGAGTGAAGTTCTGATGGTGATAGATTTTTATTGGTTTTCTTTGTTCAAAATTTAAGGTAGTAAGTTATTTGGAAACATTTGATACAGGTATGGGGAGGATGCAGCAGAGGTTGCTGAGGATACTCTTGCAATTACAGGGCATGCCATTGGAACTGCAGTAAATGTAGCAAAGGTCACAAATCCTGGATTTCTTTAAGAAGAGTGGGTGATGAGTGAAGTCAGTACATTTATAGTTGTGATGATTAGAGAGGGTAATGAATTGGATCTCTCCACTTGATAATGATGTGGATCAAAGTTGATGGGGACTACTTTAAAAAGTGATTTGTATTTTAGTCTCAAAGATTCAGAGTGATTTGTATTTTAGTCTCATAGATTAAGAGTGATTTGTATTTTTTTCATGGATTAAATTTGTATTATTTGATCTATGTGTTTTTAAGCTTTTTAGTAAAAGACATGGGAACTCATTTTGCAGTGGGTATTTTTAAATATCTATTACTAATTTAGAAAGGAACCCCATAATCTACAGTTATACTAGATTTTTTTTTTTTCTAGCATTTTTTCTTTGGCCAAGTGTTGGAAGAAACAATGCTTTATACCCCACTTTGTCTCTTCCAATTCATTTCCTGATTTTTATTCTAGTTCAAAGATGACTATTTATTTGAATTTTTTTAGAATAATTATATTTGTTTTCAATGTTTCTATTTATATTGAATGTTGTCATTTGATGGTGATTATAATTTTTTTTAAAAAATTGTTTATATTGTTGTTTGTAAATGTAACATTTCAATTGGGCTATTAAAAAATAGATCATTGTTTTACTATAGTTTAATCATTTTTTATTTTATTTATTATAGAGAATTATGATTTGATCACAATTTTTTTTTTTTAATAAGTCACTTTAAGACTTTCATGGATTTAACATTCTTAAATTTGCAAAGTGATCAAGAGGTCATAATTGTTTCATGATGATTTAGGCACTTGAACCAAGTAACACTAAGGAAATTAATTCCATACAAACATATGAACTGATGGGGAAGAAATAGAGAAAGAGACTTGTTCATCTCCATGAGATGAATGATCAATGCAATCCCAAGTTGATACAATAAAAGCTCACCCTTTGAACATGTGAGAGCCCGTAGATTATCGAGCTAGACACTAGGTCTCATGGTCCAAAATTTTAAGGACATCATGATCATACACAAAGCTCAAAGGTCATACCAAAGTTGATCTAGACCAATGAGATCATCGATAAATTCCACTCAACACACGAGTTCATAAAATGAGGGGTCTTCCACTTATGAGTGACCTCAATTATCTAATGTTGTGTTAGCAAGCTAACAATGGTTTAAATGGTTTCATGACGATGCATGAGTTGTTAAATTTTCTAGCATAGCTTTGATCACATGATTCCTCCACCTGTTGACATTATCTCTACATCCAATCTCTTGGGACCACCTCTAGATGACTTGGTGATGAACCAACCAATGGTGCATCACCAAGAGCTTGGAAGCTTTGACACTGTTCGATGATTTCAAGAGTTTGACACAATACTTATTGACATCAAGATCCACATCGTAAACAAATGTAAGGGACATATCCCACCACAACCAACTTAGAACTTGTTTGTTGATCATTTGACACAACCAACTCAAGTAGAAAAAAAATCACTCTATTTCTCCTTAAAAACTGACTGATCCTTGTAATCAATCAACTCCAACATCACATGTGTTAGGTCATGGAAATGTTGGAGCAACTAAGTGGTCCGTGTGATTTTTTTATTCAAGGGGCTTTTGCTGATAAAATATCAAGCTTGAAAATTCCTACATCTAGTATGTTAGACTTGCTAAAATAGTTGATAAATCTTTTAATATCTTGGATGAAATTATTCTTGCTCTAGTTCTAATCTAAGAGATTACATAAAAAAGACAAAAAATATGTTAGAGTTAGAATGGTCAAACATAAAAATAAATAGACAATGATGCACTTAGTTTTAGCTTGAATTATATAATGTTTCATGAAATTCAAATAACCTATAATGTAATGATCATTATTTCACCCTATCGTAAAAAATATAAGTGTAATATTCTAAGGAATGTAATAAAAAGACACTCGAGATAGAAGCATAAATCCACCGTATTACATTTGTAGATTATATACACAACCCTACTTTAAGAACTCTCAAGATTCATCAAATGATTTAACTTAAATTACATAAAATAAAGATGCATCACTGCCAAGGAAGAGAACATTCAAAATAAGTAAGTATGATCATTTCATTGATTTTTGA
The DNA here is from genome assembly GCA_007258455.2 of Sequoia sempervirens. NCBI lineage: Eukaryota > Viridiplantae > Streptophyta > Pinopsida > Cupressales > Cupressaceae > Sequoia > Sequoia sempervirens. The sequence goes on from VDFB02270651.1 coordinate 228,587,544, forward strand.
TGGGAAAAATTCTACTTCCACCAAGACAACCTACGCTAAAAAATTGATAGTTTATTTCTTTCCAAAAGTACCAACCCTTAACAATGATTTCAAAAATAACATAGATACCCAAATTGGGTGCCTAACATTAAATCTCCATGAGACCAAGTTGGAATGGATCCTAAATTGATCCCTATGCCCAAAATTGACAAGTTTTATTTATTTCTAAAACTTAGGCCCCAAAATCAAATTATACGCCTTTATTGATTAGGCCTAAGAAAAGAATTACAATAGAATACACCCACAATGGAGTGGTTTATAACATAATTAAAATAAATGTGTAGAATGAAGAAAATGAGCACTTAGGTTATTACCATGACTACAAGTTCTATTGTTCTAGGAATTTGGGCCTAAAAACTCTCTAGTGTCTCCAAAACTAAGTTGAAGTTGGGAGTAACTGCTCATTTGACTCTTACCTTCTTCACAAAGATGGTCTTATTGACTTCATCATACTTAATTTATATTTAGAATCCTAGTTTGGAAAACATTGAGGTTCCCTTTTATCCTCATCATCTCATCAATTAGTTCCTCTATGAGATGTTTTCTTATTATTTTAGTGAAATCCTTGATGATGATGACAATAGGAAGATCCTTTCTAGGGTGCTCTCAAAATGTGCATGAAAGGGCCTCAATAAAAATTTTAATTTCTACCATGATTGTATTGTAGATACCTTCCTTATAGAAAACTTGTATTTGCAAGCTTTTAGCACCTTTATTATCCACTTATTGGTTTCAAACCACTATAAATGTACTTCAAGATTATCATTTGGTAAGATATCTTTTCTTTGTAGTTTTCAATATGGAACCCAAGCCACTCTTTGAAGCTAAGGTAGGTTCTCCTCTAGTAATATGAGCTCTTTATCAAGGGACTCCTCAAACTTAGCCATTACACTAGCTTCATCGCTTACTTTGTGATAACATTGGATGGCTTAATGGATCAAAATGATTCCTTGTGTCTCTATAGAATCCTTCAAACATGTGGTAGCATTCATCACACATCTAGCATCTTGTCTTTTTTTTTCCCTTGTCAAAAAATTATATGACATAGAAATGTAAAAACATTCAAAGAAGCTATGCATGGACTAAGAAATGTTTAGACAAACTAGGCTATCTGGATCCAAATTATTCTTAAGCATTGTCTAGTTCAATGGTTAAAGATGAATTTTGACCAATAAAAATAAGAGAAATATTTACCATTTTTTAAAGTATAAAATTACAATTGATTATTTAATCGTTAATGTTTAAATGGGATTGCATAAATATACTTTAGACTAGAGCTATTAATATGTGGTGGCAAGGGAGTTTAAACAATTAACATCAACCTATTCTTGTCTAAAGGAAGTCAAGTGCTAGTATTTTGGAGAAAGTTTAAACAACACATTCTAAGCTTTGGCTTGCATAGGCGATTCATCTAAAATCACACCAGCTTTTCTCGTGGGATCCACCTATCAATTTGATTTCAGATGAGCCGTCTAACCAAGTCAAAGCCTAGAATATACTCTTTAAAACAATTTTTATTTTTATTTTTTTAATGGAGCAGTTGTCACTAAAATAAAATAAAGAAGTTATGTTCAAAGAATCATGAAGAACGTATTTCGGTTTAGTAAAGGCAAGCTCGTAGCTTTGCCTTGGTATAAAGGCTGGGACAAGTTGGACCCGTTTGTGCATGACAACGACGCCTGTGTTGTAAAGGAGGTGGACTGCCTAAATGCCTTGGCTTATACTCTCAAAAGCGCAGCTGCGCGTTGTTGGGCTACTCACAAGCCCAACCTTTGCACTGGGACTGATGTCAAAGCAGTTTGTACAAGATTCCGCCACACCAATGACACACAAGGCATACGTTCCTTTGGTGGAGAATCGAGCGCATGTGCTGGTATATGAAGAAACCTTGGCGAAGAGCACCCCTTGCCCTCCTATTAATTTGTGGGTTCATGCGTTCTACAGTACCTAATTAAAAACTTGGCCCCGCGCATGGTACATTGTTAATGAGACGTACAGGGAGACTTCTGACTGGGGTGCATTGAAGGCGCAGTTCATTTATACCTTATTATTTCGTCATCTGAGTTAGAGCTGGTGGAAAGGCGTGGCAAAAGGCGTGGCATAACTTTTGTGTGATTGCTGTGGCGGAATCTTGTACAAACAAATAACTAGGCAAAAGGCGTGGCATGATAAACTCATTAAGAACAAAGTACTGTTTAAAGGCACCATCGTGTTATTGTATGATTCAAGTACCTGACGTATCCTTGGAAAGCTTCAAATTCACTAGATGGGGCCCTACGTAGTTCATGACATTCTAGAGACTAAGGCATGCAAAACTGTGCACCTTGGATAGAGATGCTTATAGGGCATTTCAATGGAAATCGGTTCAAGTTGTATAATTAATAAATACTATCAAGAGATTGGATAAACAATAGTTATAAAAGATAGCATATGGTTAACATAGAAAAGAAGTGCACTCACGAGACAACCTTGTTCGAAATGTCAGTTGAGCAAACCCTATAGAAAGTGGTGTGATTCAACTTTTTGAGTTCCCCTTCTTTAGAAAGCATGAAATATCAGTGTATTTCCTCATTTTGTGTGTATATGAGGACCAATTCAAATTCATTGGGTGTAGAATGAAAATCTCAGTGTCATGCATCAACGAGCCTACAAGACTCCCTTGTTTAAGCAAAGATATCACAAGTGCACTTGGAGACGGGGCAGAGGTTGAGAGAGTGGTGTAACTCCTAGAATGCAACAAGATGAAGTTCATGTTTCACAACACGAGGCACATTTAACCCAATATCAAACTTAACGTGCCAACATCAAACCAGTTCACAATTCAACCAACTAGACAAATGATAAAACAAAACCTTAATTGCATCTCTATCAAAAAAGTTCTTCCTCCTCACCCCGCATTCATGCTTGATTCGTTCCATAGTAAGAGAACATTTCTTTGAAGAAGTGCTATGTGAAATCTGGCTAAAAAAACATGACACAATAGTTCACCATAATCAACAAGGATATAGCTACACAATATAACATAGCAAGAAAAACTATATACAATATCATAATACCTTATCCATTAGGAGAATTAATGATTGAGATGCACTAGCCATGAACTAGAAAAATCATGAGATCACCTTCCAAGCTCCTAATATAGTATGTTTCTTGACTAAAATTATCCATAATTTGATACATATAATCCATAAAGAATCAAATGTATCTTTCTTTTTTCTATCATGTAATCTATCATTATATATGAGGACCAAATATTACAATTGAAAACCTCTTTGACTCACCTTCTTCTCAAACAATTTTATTTTTTATTTTTGTGTCAATGCTTTGTCAAGTGCAACCCTACTATTTTCATTTAGTTTAATTGATTCATTTATTCTTTAATTAATTTACCCATTCTCTTCTTCACCAAGATCTTGTAACATGTACAATGGAAAATATAAACTATTTGGCTTCTAAGATTTTAATTCATAGACTAACTCATTGGGACTTCTATAAATAGCCTTTTTGGTAAGTAATTTTATCTACTCGCATTGCAAAATTTAACTTATCATCTCACTTATTCTCATTCACATATATTGTCATCTTCATAATATTCATAATAATCTTGTTGATTGATTCCACTTATCCATTACCCTGAGGATGATAAGGAAATAAGAAGGTTGAGTTGATCCTATATCTAGTGCACAATTCAATTATTTTTCTATCTAAAAAAGGTAGCATTGTCAACCACTATTCTTACTTGCACACCAAGTAATTTTGTTACATTATTTAGTAATAAATTAACCGCAATCTTGAATTTCACACTTTTTTTTGGATCACTTCACCCCACTTAGTGAAATAAGTCATCGGGAGTACACCAAAAAAAATAGCTTACTTAAGAATCTTTGACATGTGTTACATCTGATTTGTCAAATGTGAAAAAAATTGAATGATTTGGCATATGGTAAGTTGTGCGATGGCATTGTTTACAAGGTGCCCGCAATAGGCTAAGTGACCTGCATGAGGCTCGTTCCTCATTGCATGTTGGATTTGGCCATATTTTATTCCTCGTTGGCTACGTTTTCAATTGGGGTGGGGGGGTTTCGTTGTGTACAAGGGGTTCCTTCTTATCTTTTTTGTTTATGGGTCTTTTAGTTGGTGTGTGGGTTAGTGGGCTTTGCTGGTGTGTGGATTATGGTGGAGCAACTGATGTCTTCTAGTTCGGTGGTGGTTGGGGGTGGTGCATCCCTCAATGACTCTTCATCGGGTATGAAAGCTCAACAGTCAGAGTCATTTTATGTGGGGGAGGGCCCTAAATTGAAGAAAGTGAATGGTTATTTGCCCAGAGGCCAAGATCATCCAATTTTGGTCATTTCTCCTGAATTGATGGTTGATGATGTTTCTTATTGGAGTAGACATGCTCTAATTTGCAAATTTCTTGGGATCTATATTCCTCTATCAACTTTGGATGTCTGGATTAGGCGTACATGGAAGATTGAGGGAGACATGGAGCTTATGGTGGCTACAAACAGTTATTTCTTGGTTGTATTTTCTGATATGACTGATAGGAATCAGGTTTTTGAGGGAGGACCCTACTTTTATAATCATGTTGAAATGTTTATCAAACCCTGGCATGTGGGTTTTAATTCAGCAAAAGAATTGTCATCGAGGGTTCCTATTGGGTCCTATTGTCTAGCTTCCCTTGGAGTTTTGGAGGGAAGATAATTTACAACGGATTGTTTCTCTTCTTGGTAAGCCTACTGTTGTTGCTCAACAAACCCTTAAAAAAAGGTTATTTCTTTTGCTCATATTTGTGTGGAGATAGATTTGAATAATCCCATGTCGGATTCTCTAGAAATTTCCTTGGGTTCTTTGTCTTGGGTTCAACCACTTGATTATGAATCCCTTCCTTTTCGATGTCGGATTTGTCATGACTATGGACATCTTCAGAGGAAATGTCCTAGACTTAATAAATCTCCTCACTCTAATAATTCCCCTTCATCTTCAACACCCAAAGTGGTCAAAGAGAGAAAAAGGAAGTCTTCCATGATGGAGGGTGACTCAAATAAGGATGGCTTTGTGCCAGTTAAGCCTTAGGCTAAGGGTCATGGTCAGAAGAGATCCTTAAAGGACAAGCAGACTAAAGAGGGCTTTAATCGGTTTGAGGTGTTGGATACTTTAGCCTTGGAGGAAGGAATCTCAGTGGGTGTTCCCTCTAGTGTTGATGGTATGGGTTGTGATGTGGTGCAGGGGTCCAGTCATGATCTTAACTTCTCACAGGGTGTGCAAGATCATCTGGTGTCTTCCAATGGTCCTATGTAGGATGATGATGATATTGTTTTGGAAGATTTGGCTAAGGAGGGGCTAGCTTCTAGCAAGAGAAAGGGGTCTTCTCCAGCCTTGGGGGTGCATCAACACACTCTTATGAAGGGATTGTCTGAGTTCTCTTCTAAAAGTGGCTGCAAGAAATATATTGAGAAGAATAAACTTACTGGAGATTTGTTGGTGGAATTTGGGTATGTTAACCCCATTGATGTTCACTTTTCTCAATCTCCTCCATGATTATTCTCTCCTGGAATGTAAGGGGGTTGAATAGAACCTCCCATCAAAAGGTTATTCATGATTTGGTTGTTGTCCATTCTCTAGACATATTTTTTGTTTAGGAGACTAAACTTTCATTTGATTTCATGCTTCAGTGTGCTTCTTGTATTTGGTGTTTTGGTCAATGTCAGTGCATTGGTTCTCAAGGGAATTTTGGAGGTTTGGCTCTTTTTTGGGATCCAAGAAAGATTGCTCCCTTTTGGTGGATTTCTAGTCATTCTACTATCTCCATGGTTGCCTCTACTTTGGAAACTGGTGAAACTATTTTGGTTTCTAATGTTTACATGCTCTAACTAATATTCATGGAAAAATTCAGCTTTGGGCTCCTATAAGGTATGTACGATCTTGTGCTCCATATCTTCCTTGGGCCTTAGCTGGTGATTTCAATTCCATGTTGAGTTTGGAGGAGAAAAGAGGTGGGTTGCCTAGGCTTGGGCCCACTTCTAATCTTTTTCAGAAGAATTTGGATTCTCTAGCTTTAATTGATGTTAAGCCTTCTAATGGGGTTTTCACTTGGAATAATAGACAGAGTGGAGAGGAAGTGATTTCTGAAAGGCTGGATAGATTCCTTGTCTCCTATTTCTGAGTGGGGGATAGTTTGGTTACTAGTTTTGACATTCTTGATTGGAGGGGCTCTGATCATTGGCCAATTAAATTTCCAGCTACCTTTTTATGATTCCCAAGAATCCTCCTTTTAAGTTTCAGCTTATGTGGCTTCAAGATTCTTCCCTGCATGATCTAACATGGCCCAGTAGTGGCGTGATGGATTCCCTGCTTATGGCACAACTATGTATACCTTTGTTAAGAAACTGCAATATTTCAGATATCACATTAAGAGATGGAATAGGTTATGTTTTGACAACCTAACTTAGCTATGAAGAGGAATTCTCAGGCATGCTTTGATGTGATTACTCACCAAATTTGGGATTATGGTTTCTCAGATGCTTTAGGAAGAGTTGAATCCCAAGCTACGAGAGTTGTGGAGTGGGAGCTCCATGAGGAGATTTTCTGGAAATAGAAGGCTCAGATTGATTGGCTTTAGGAAAGGGGACAAGAATATTGCTTTCTTCCATCATTCTATGCAAGCTCGTTGAAATAGGAGTTTTATTTCCTCTCTAGTTAATTCAGAAGGGCTCCACATTTCTTCTTTGTAGGCTTTGTCTCGTAATGCTAGATAGTTTTATTCTGCAAGTCTTTTTCTAAAGATTTTCCTCTTGTAGAAGATGAGGAGAATTTGATCCTTTCTTGCATTTCGGCCTCCCTGATCACCAATGAGAATGAATTGGAAGAGGTTGTTTTTGGGATGAATAAAGGTAAAGCTTCAGGTCTAGATGGTTTTCCTATTGAATTTTTTTAGGAATTTTGGGATATTATAAGTTTAGATTTGTTATAGGTTGCTTGGGAATCTCTTCGACGTAAGCAAATACTTCAAGCTTTGAATTCTAATTTCCTAGTTCTCATTCCTAAAAAGGAAGGTGTTGATCAGCTCGAATTCTTTAGACGTATTGCTCTATGTAATGTGGTGTACAAGATTATTACTAAATTGATTGTAGAAAGGCTCAAAGTTTGTCTTCCTTCTATGATCTTTGAGGAGCAAGGGGGTTTTGTGGCTGGTAGACAAATCTTGGATGGAGTGGTGGTTTCCTCTGAAGTGATTCATTCTATGGCGATGTCTAGGGAGAAATCTATGTTCATCAAATTGGACATGGACAAAGCTTATGATAGAGTTAAGTGGTGTTTCTTGCAGAGAATTCTCTTAGGCTTTGGTTTTAGTCCAGATTGGGTCAGTTGGACTATGAGTTGTGTTACCTCATCCTCTTTCTCTGTTATTATGAATGGGGAGCCTTTTGAGCTTTTTGGGGATTCCAGGGGCCTTTGTCAAGGAGATCCTCTCTCCCTTTATCTATTTATTATTATGGCTAAGGTTCTAGGTAGATTTCTTAAGTCTCGGATTTCCCAGGGCATGCTTCAAGGTTGGTGTTGGGGAAATGGGATGCCACAACTTTCTCATCTCCAGTTTGTTGATGACACTACTATTATGGGGAGGGCTCGCCTTCAAGAGGTTGCTTCTTTTAGGTGGGCTTTAGATATTTACCTTGTTGCTTTGGGTCAAAAATTCAATTAGCACAAGTCATCTATATACTTTTTTAATACTCCTCCAGCAATTCATGGTGGATTGCAAATATTTTAAGGTTTTAGATTGGGTCTATTCCCTTTATCTATATGGGCATCCCTCTAGTTGTTGGTAGGCAACCCAGGTCTTCCTGGTAGAATTTGCTTGATAAGTTGTATAGTCAGGTCACTCATTGGACTCATCGTTGGTTATCTACTGCTACAAGAATGACTCTTCTAAAGTCTATTATCCAAGATCTCCCTATTTATAGGATTTTTGTTTATGTAAACAAATATTTTGGCAAACCAAAATGCTTTATGCTCCTTCTATGGTTTTTCATCTAAAAGGAGATAAGATTATGTGCCAAAATGCAATGTTCACATTCAAATATTAATGTGATTTGGGTGTAATGTGCCTAGATGAGATGAACTAAATTCAGAAAACTAATGAAATAGATCAATTATTGAATGTAAACTAAGAAATGCAAAGTGTTGGAAAACACAGTGTTGTATGTAAATATGAACTAAAAATATGCACAAATGCAAACAAAATTGAATGAAATTGAATGAGGTGCACTTGGAAACTGAAAACAGATCTAGGAAGGTTCTGGAATGCTATAGAATTCAATGTTCATGCTCACTGGGACTCATTCGCCACAAATGGTGAATCAGTCTTGTTTTTGATAAAATCTATCGGAACAAGTTTCAGGATGTTGGGAACTCAAAACTTTAGAAAACTCTTTTTCCAGCTTGGCAGTGGGACTAATTTTCGACAGATGGTGAATTAGTCCACCTACAGGAATCTGCAAAGTCAAAGGTCAACTCTATGGGTCCTAGTTTGTACTTTTCTACTTGTCAAGTTGCCAAATCTGAATCTGCAGAGAACGGCTTGAAAAGGGTCTTCAAGCTCCAAGTAGGGTTATGTTGACTATGATGACTTAGATGACTTTGCAACACCTTTTTGACACCTTTCTCCTTGAAAAATCTGCCTACAATACCTACAAACACACATGCAAAGAGGGGGAAAAGGGTTAAGGGTTAGAGTATAGGGGTTTTCCTTGGTCAAACCCCACTTTGGTAATCAAACCCTTGATAATGAATGAAATATTCAAAGAGAATGATAAATAAACAACATGCAATTCCATAAACTTACCAAAACCTTAATGATGAAGTATGAAGATATGTCAATGGTTGCTCCAAGATGCTTGACAATTGCTTGATTGAATGATGTTATGATGCTTGAATACTTGAATGAATGAGTGTATGACATGATTGGGTGAATGGGGGTTAAAATGAATAGAAAATCATGTATTTATACACAGTTATGCCCTAATTTCCCAAAAATACATCACAGGCCGACCTTAGATCTTTAGGAATAAAAACCCACCAGTAATTTGAATTTATTTTGATTTTTGTGACAAGAGGGACTCATTTGCCACCCTGGGTGAATGGCTCCCACTCAAGGCATGTAAATGGGTGTTAGAAATTATATTGTCTTTAATGATGTTTGTTGGGTTTGTACTAAAAAATACACTTAACTAAGGCATACATGTAAGTGCATAAAGGGGCCAAATAAAGCATAAGAAAGGTGTATTTGTTGATGACAAACCAAGAAAAGTGTGAAATTTTGTTACAAGAATTTACAACACTTTAGAACAAGAATTGGTAAGTAATAAAAAGAGGGTATATAGATGAATTATGATAAGAAGAGTCTAGAAAAGTGTGAAAATGTATCACAACACTCACAACACCTTTACAAGACATCATAAAGTCTTAATAATTCATCAAGATTCAATACCTAATGTGAATGTGTAGGTCACATTGCAACATTAAATCAAGGTGAAATCAAGCCAAATAAGCACAAGGAGGGACAAAACAAGAAAAAGTAAAAGGGTTACTTTTTTGTGTCCATAGTTAGCCCCCACTTTAGTGAGAGGATGAACCTGCTTCAAACTCACACTAAAGTAGAGCAATGCATCTCAGGAGGGTTCTGAATGTACTAATGCTTGGTAAGATGGAACAACAATAATCAAGAGGGATGATCAAGATCCCATGGCAAATCAATCATAAGCACAAACGAACACACATGAAAGTGATGAAAAAGAATGAAGGAAAGAAGAGAAAGCTTTGATCATCTCTCCAGCTCGTTGTGGATTAGATATAGGCTTGTTTGTTTGGAAATGTATACTCACTCTAGGGTGACATAACTCATGGTTGTCTACTGGGTGAGAAGCCCCAAGTATACTCACTCTCGGGCCATGGAAATTTTGGTTGTTCATGGGGTGAGAAGGCTCGAAAGGTGAGAAACATACCCTCATGGTTGGTATGCACTCACACATAAGCAGGTGGTTATGGGGAAAATTCATGCCTCAGAATGGGCTTTCCTGCTCAACCATATCAAAGTTATACCTCCTAATAACTTTAATAAGGTGCCAAAAAGGACAATGTCATTTCGTACTTCATGAGACAAACAAAGCTTTGTATGCTTATAACTCATGAACAAATGCAATGCCACCACAGGTATGCACGTTGTCTTATGCAAGATGGCCATGTAAATGCAAAATGAAACATGCAAAGAAGTGTTCAAATGAGTCTTGCTTAGTTCATGCGAGGTCTTAACTTAGGGAACATTGTGTCTAATGTCTCAAAGAGAGGACCAATCAAAGAATAATATTTGCAACTCAGGGGATGCAGTGTGTCACATCAAGCCACTAAGAGGAATGTAATATGCTAAGATAGATCATGCTTATGAAGGACATCATACCCAATGTCATCCACAAAGTGACAAATGCATTGTATGAAGTACGAAGACTGCACTGAGAACCAAGAAAAATGAAAAATGCCAATGTATGCCCCCACTTTAAAGGAATTTCTACACATCGTTTTGTGAGCAATTACTTTAAAGTAGAAAATGAAAAATGCAAAAAGAAACAAGACAGGAGAGCCAACTTGGAAAGCCCCTATCCCAAGTCATATGTTTCTGAGTAAGGTTGTGTCATGCAAATGAAAAAGGAACAAAAGAAAGAGGGGTTTCCCCCAAAAAGGAACACACCAAACACATAAGGGATCTATGGATTTGGGGTCAGTATGTTCTTTGCTACAATGTTTGGATTAAAGAGCTCAGAACTGCCATCATTCCCCAAATACACACAGAACTAGAAGAATGACATAAAGAGAGCGAAAAGAAAAGAAAAAGAAAGTTTGTTTTGGGTCAACATGGAAGAGATATAGGATGTCTCGAGGTATGTGCATGATCACGATGGGCCAAAAAGTGGCGATATGATGGGTATGTGTAGGGTATGTGGCTGACAACTTTTTTTTACCCAAAATTGATGAAACGAAAAGGGTCTTTAAAGTAGATTCCTAGCTTTCCACCAATATAAATTATGTTTTAATTTGAATTTAATAAATAATTATTATTCATTTGCTATTTGAATTAGGACTAAAGTCTTGATTGATAGGCTGATTAAAAAACATCTATAGCTTTCAAACGGTATCACATTTTTTGAATCTAAAACATGCGTCACATTTTATGCTTTGCATACTATAGCATTAAAAAAAAGATGAATTTCATTAATTTTTCACCAAGTTAAGGTGGTTAGACATACGAGTTTTTATATTTTTTAAAAATTGTAATAAAAATTTCATAATTAATTATTTACTTGGAAAAAATTACAAAAAAATATGCATCACATTGGGACATGAGTCCTCTACTTATATCCAAAATATTATCATTTTATTGTGGTTAGGATGGTTAGACGGACACCTTATTTTCCCCTAAAATTTAAGTACTCTGCATTGAAATTTCAAATTTTCACCAAATAAATTTAAAAAACCTAGTAGTTTAGAAACTACATTCAATTTTCTATAGATTCTATTCTTACATATTTTTGAAATAATATAGATAACTTATTCAAATTTTTCGTCAAGTTGCCTAACTCTGATTTTTCTAAATTTTTTGCCAATTAAAGGCTTGTTTTTTCCATGATGATCCTACACATACCCTCGACGCTTTGTGTCATCCCCAAAAGGAAAACACAAAACAAATGTGAAAAAGAAAAGTAAAAGGACCAATTGGGTCAACATGGAAGATACATAAGGGTGTCTCAACGCTTTGCGTCATCCCCAAAAGGAAAACACAAAACAAAGGTGAAAAAGAAAAGTAAAAGGACCGACTGGGTCAACATGGAAGAGACATAAGGGTGTCTCACTGCTTTACATCATCCCCAAAAGGAAAACACAAAACAAAAGTGCTTTTTTAAAAAAAAAAGATCAATTGGACCAACATGGAAGAGACATAAGGGTGTCTCAACACTTTGCATCATCCCCAAAAGGAAAACACAAAACAAAGGAAAATGAAAAGGTGAACAAAAAATGGAAAAAGCTTTTGGGTCAACATGAAAGAGACATTGTGGTCTTAATGCCTTGTGTCATCCCCAAAAGGAAAACACAAAACATAAATGAAAAAGAAAAGTAAAAAGGACCAACTGGGTCAACATGGAAGAGACATAGGGCATCTCAACGCTTTGTGTCATCCCCAAAAGGAAAACACTAAACAAAGGAAAAAAAGAAAAGTAAAAGGACCGATTGGGTCAACATGGAAGAGACATAAGGGTGTTTCAACACTTTGCATCATCCCCAAAAGGAAGACACAAAACAAAAGTGAAAAGGAAAAGTAAAAGGACTGATTGGGTCAACATGGAAGAGACATAAGGGTGTCTCAACACTTTGTGTCATCCCCAAAAGGAAAACACAAATCAAAGGTGAAAGGAAATAGCAATGTACAACATATAGAATGGAGGTACAAATAGAGGAAGTGTATAAAAACATTAAATGTCATGTCATGGGGGAACACGATACACACATATAAGAAAAGAAAATGTAAAAGACTAGTAAGGCAGATGCAAGTTTTCCAATGAGAAATTCATCTGCCTCCCAATCATATTTAGTGTATTGCGAGGGAAATTGACTATCCAAAGGGACAATTGCAAGTGCCAAACTAGGGGAAGTACCAGGATCTACACTTGTTGCAGGAGATTTTTCATTTAAGCTCATGGAAGAGGAAAATAATGTATTCAGATCATTATGTACCTCTTTGTTTATTTTAGAGATCTCATCGTCATCCAGATTAATCATGACCAGAGGACAGATGGTAATTTCTAATGAAGGGTGTATCAGGAGTTGTGGTTTTTGTATCAAATTGTGTTGTGATTGGGGAGGAGGATCGTCGGTAGTGCTTATGTCAAGGGCAGAGGTTGATTTTCTTTGTTTTCTTCAATTTGTAATTGACGAGCAAGGAGACGACATTGATGCCTACACTCCCTAGCGCCTTGATTTCTTTTGATTCTATTTTGAAGTTGTGTTGGTGTAAGAGCAGATTGATCCACCATAGGATCCTTTTCTTCCCTAAGGGGAGGAACAAAAGGAACCATGGGAGGTGATTCAATCTCTTTCTCTTTTACTTTATAGACTTGTTTTATGCGAGGGGGAATGATGGGGTTGGTATCATTATCTCTTGGAAATTTGGAGGAGGGTGATCCCACAATAGTGGTTTACAATTTTTGGCCAAACTGGACACTAAAATATTTTTTTTTAACTAAATCTTCACTTTCAGGCACCTATAGCGGCTAAACTGTGAGGAACTTGAAGATGATGCAAACTAGAGTTTCATGACATTTTGTCTATAGATTCTAAATATATTTTTTTCAAAATTTTTGGAATTAGATTGCACTTCTTTTTCCATCTCCCTTGAAAACTAATTTTTTTCAAAAAACAACATTTTCAAAAAGTGACGCTTACCATATATAAACCATTTCCAAGTGCATATGATTCCTAAGATGACCTTAGCCAATTTGATGAGATGTAAGAAAAATAAATAAGAAAAGATTATTGACTTTATTTCATGCTATCAATAGCTTTATTCCCAAATAGATGTCAAGGTTCCTGAACCTCACCTTCAAAAAACTTTCATAGAAAATTTACAAATCAAGATACAAGTTAAACTCACCATGATGAAATTTCCCTCTTTCATGCACTTATGTACTACCCTCCATGATTATCAAAACTCGATTAGTAGTCATGATGCAAAGTCCACCTCTAGAGCTGAACTGAGAAGTCTAAGTCAATAAACAAAAAATTACCAACCTTTTAGGAAGAAAAATAAAGGGTTCCTTCAACTAAATCCCCCTCAAGAAAAAAATCAACATGTCAACACCCAAGTAGCTATTGTAAAATCAATGATACCCTTTAACTATGGGGACCCAAAAAGACAATTCACTACCCTACCTAATACCCTTCATAACACAATGTCACAACTTTTAGAATAGCAAATGATTACCTTGCCTCCAGTTAAAACACCTAATCTTAATAAGCCTCTACCTTTGAAATTTAGATCAAATGCTTATTTCCATTATCATTGACAAAATGGACACGATATGAAACATTGTAAGCATCTTAAAAATCTAGTGCAAGACCTCATTGATTTTGGTTGTCTTTTCGTTGGAGGTGTTAATGATCAAGGAAATAATTTTGTTTCCCCTCCTAACCAAAACTTGTAAATCTTTACCAACCCCATGCAGAAACATAATATTTCATTTTTCAAATCTAGTGAAACTACAAAGACCGATGTGATGAATGTAGACACAGATGATGAGAACATAGATACAATTCAAAAAATTCCTATGGATACTAATCAACAAGAACAAAATCCTATCAATGGCTTGGTTGCATTGGTCAAAACTCAACATCATAAGGGTTGAAATAAAAAGCCTCTTGACATTGCTTTCTCCTCACAAGATATACTAAAACATGCACCTGATGGTCCTCTTTACATAACTAACCAAATCTATGATAAGCCCACTAATGGAATATTAATAGATCTTGTCTATGGAGAGAATGTGATCACTGAAAAATTCTTACTTCTGCATGACCTTTATCAAGAAATATATGGCAAACCAAAAGCATGGATTAAGACGCATAATGGTTTGACTTGTCCTATGATGGGATCGATCACCCTTCCTTTACAAATAGGACAAAAAACATTATATGTATCATTCTCCATCATCCCACAGTCAAACCAATTCCATGTGAAGCTTGGTCACCCATGGCTATGCTCCATGGGAGCAGTCCCATAAGTCATGCATAAATGCTTAAAGTTTCCCTTTGACAATGAAATTTTCACTGTGCATCATAGTGGTTTTAACCCTTTGTCTTCCCATGGAAACTTTTCCTTAGACTTCTTCTGGCCCGAGCCTATAGAACCTATTAAACCTCGAGAATACTTCTTTTTTAAATCCTATCAAAATTTCAAAGTGAAATAGATAGAAAAATTATCCCTTCAAAACATGCCTCAACCCATGACCAAGGCTACCATCCTCGACGAAACCATGATTGAACCAAAAGACATGCCAAGTACCCAAGATCAATCTAAGTCAGATCCTTTGCCTACTTCCTACAAACGACCAAGAGATAATGAAAACAATCCCATCATGCTTCCTAGAACAAAAAAAGTTTACAAAGTAAAAGAAAAAGTGGTTGAACAACCTTTCATGGCCTCTTTTGTTCCTCCCCTTAGGGAAGAAAAGAAACCTAGGGTTGATCATGTAATGCCCCGCCTTGCAACCCCAAAGGAAACTAATAGATCTAACATTTATGGCACAATTTTTTTTTAAAATTAACTAACATGCAACATAATATTAACATACAACACTTGATATGAACTATACATGTACAACATATGGAAATATCCCTCGGGGTTACATGACTGCATTACCATATAACTTTCCATATATGAATTTAATTATAATATTTCCACCAATACAACACCACTAAAGAACATATATTATGAACCAATAACACATAATAATACAAGGATCAATATACATTACTTTTACGATAAGCATCCATCAATAGTCATAAAATAAAGAAAAGGATTACAACCTTTACAATAATGATATAGAGGTACATCTACCAAGAATTACGTCATACAATATTGCTTCCCAACATAAATGGGAAAAGTACAATAACATGGAATAATACAAATGATATGAATGAGTACAGATCATCAAAACTGGTTCCAACACTAATACATCCCTGGAGTCACTGCAAGTGGTACAACTCCGCATAACTCGATCTTCAGCTAGGACCCAATGGGGTGCATAGCATGTTCCACCCGACCACGTGGACCTTAAGGCCCACCCCCCATGCTAGGAGATGGCAAGTACCACAATGAAATACCATCAAGAAAGACAAGGTTTACAAGACTCCATGACATGAGCAACAATAACACAAGAGAACATCCAGCACATGAAACATCCAACACAAGAAAACATCCACCCAAGAAACATTTGCTTCCAAAGGTATATAAACAACAAGAGGGGTACAACAAGCATACAAGTTTGTTAAAGGGTGGAGTTTCATCGCATAGGTTGCTATGGGTTACCCTGGCATAACCTTCCTAGACTACCAGATTACCTGGCCACCTCTACCGGCCGTCGGACCCCCATGCATGCTATGCGGGATCAACATACCTTGCAAAATTACTATGCAGAGGCAAGGCAGATGATCTTTCCATCCCAAGCCTTCCCACTCATCCCAAGCCTAAACGAGCACTTGGGGCCATGGGTGAGGCTACATTATCTAAATTAATGTGTGATACTACCCAATCCCCTAATTAATTAATTAAGTTATCAAATGATTAAATTCATAATGGGTTACCCTGGACCAGCCACGTTGGGTACCAGACCCCCATTGAGAGCCACTCTCCCAACTAACAACAACATCTCATAATCTCAAACAGGGAAAACCAACTTGCACAATCTATCGAGACCAAACAAATAAGCACAAATCACAAGGCATGCAATATTTCACACCAAAGCTTCCTAATCAAAACAACTTCCATGTGCAAGGCTATACACACAACATCAAATAGAGCATACAAACAACAGTTCACAAAGCACCAATAGAAAAACCAATTATGAAGCAACATTTTCTTTCCCCACCTCTGGAAGACTAACAAATTATTAACACAATGGTTCCCATCAAGGAGACAACAACATCATGGACACAAAATGAC
Source organism: Sequoia sempervirens (assembly GCA_007258455.2). Taxonomy (NCBI): domain Eukaryota; kingdom Viridiplantae; phylum Streptophyta; class Pinopsida; order Cupressales; family Cupressaceae; genus Sequoia; species Sequoia sempervirens. The sequence continues at coordinate 228,604,348 of VDFB02270651.1, forward strand.
TATTTAAATCACACAATCACAAAATGAGAAGAGTAGAATAAAAGTGACAACATCATAAAGAGATCTTCAGATTCAACCAAAGCTAACTTAATCAATTTCGATATAAAATCAATCGGGCATCCAAGGGAGACCTCTATTTTCTCCTCTCATGATACCCAAACATGATTTATCCAACAACTTACAATTTGGCTATTAAACCGCGTAATCAAAACAACAGTCACTTAAAATAAAACAATCATCTCGAGGATGTCAAGAACTCTATCAGAAAGACAATTCATCCCTAGTACACAAAGAATTTATACTTTGAACAAAACTCATGGATAATCTCATCACAAAAATCAACACATTACTTCACACGATTAACACAAATCCATAGTGGAAGTGAGGGATTACATACAAAATTTACAAAGCATCCATCTCAAATTCCTAAATAATTGCTATAGTTATCATAGGATACAAAATAAGTTTTACATTGATATCAACCCAAGTTTTCTAAATATTGATTTTAAACAAAGAATAATTTATTTCCATTAAGACTAATCTTTCATTTATTCTATACACAATCTTTTCAATTTCCTATACTCCTAATTAACGTAATTAATTTAATCTTTCATTTTTACTTTTATTCCATTTACCTTAAATCACTTAAATTAAATGGAAACACTAATTTTAATAACTAAATTTATAAATAAGCATCCATATGCATATATATATATCTATATATACATATATATCTATACATGTATAAATATTTATATAAATCAGAATGTTGTTTTATCTATATTTTTAAACTATATTACTGCAAGGATAGAACCAATGCAAGAAAGGATTGCCCAAAAATGAATACCCAACTAGAGTTTAAACGACGGACTATCTAAGGTTATAAGCCAACATGTTAAGTACAATGAGTTACAAAACAAGCTAAGGCATGCCACATGGTGATAGAAGCATGCAAGAGGTGGTCATCGTTCAAGTACAGATCTTGGTATACAATATAAGGAAAGAAGAATGTCAATTCCATTCCACATAAGAATACACATGTATGTATAAAACCCACACAGTGAGAGATAGAAACTTGTAGAGAAATATAATTCATAATCCTCATGAGTTTGCAGCTAGATATATAAATCGAAGGCCACTATTATACTAAACTTTAGTTACTAATACTTTATTTGTATTGAATAGTAATTCCCATCTCAAAGCGATAGGAGGATAGGAGGGGTGCATATTGTTTGGTTAAATGAGAAACCGTTCAAAGAGATGCGAGCCCATACATCAATTAAACAACAACAATGCTTTTGGGGAGATTACCGGTGACACTAAATGAAACAAAATGAGGTGAAATTAATTACAAGAAGTAGACTCAATGGTTTATGAGGTAACACATGTAACAGATGCCTCAACTAGCTAGCAGCATTTGCCTAGATGTCCAACAGATTAGAAGTAATGAGAATTGCATTAGGATGACACCTAGTACACTTGCCATAATGATGCACTATTCTACAAATTGGCAATTTCGTAAATTGTCTTTTCAATGTTTTCAAGGAGGCCAAAGAATTATGAAGGGTCACAGAATATAATCTTACACCTGGATGCAATATGTCAAGTTCAGAAGAAGCACTAAAATAGACTTCAACAAACTTTACTTATCAATGGATCTTTCATCTACCACTTTGGAACAAGAGCAATGCCAGCATCTCTTCAACATTTCACAAATAATTTAAATGATGTGAACTAGCCTTGCATCATGCCAAAAGATTAAGGGATATTCTTGTGAATTAAATGGTTATAATGAATCATAACTTACATACCCAGAATGCAATAAATAACTAGCTGAAATTTTCTCAAAGTGTGGTTGTGTAATAATGAATAGTTTAAATTTCAAACAAACCATGTCTCAAAAATCAATTTGTTGACACAAAATTTTGCATGTTTTTTTACACAAATTAGGATAACTAGTAACTTAATGTAAAAACTACTACATGGAAAAGGCCAGTTTAAATGGAAAAATTTATTTAGATATTCTACATTTTTGATAAATATTGGGGTATAAGCTAACTGCTAAACGTACCTTAGTTTTACCAATAGAACTCAAAGGTTTAGAGTCAGGCCAAAGCGATAGAGAAAATATATTAAGGTTACCCATGAAGTCGAGGTTCCTTCTTTTCTGGCATGCACATGCAAATATCCTCTAGACTGAAAATAGAGCAATTTCTTATGAATGTTAAGGTTCAGCGAACTGTTTGACATAATTCCTCTAAGAAATGTGCTCTCATGTAATACAATGGTTGCACGATATGTGAAAAATATTAGATCTATTGAAAGGGAATTGTTGACAGATATTTGGTTGTATCCACCCTAGCAGACATGTATGCAAAATATAGAAGCATAAACAAGTACGCGAACCGTTTGATAGAATGCCTCAAAGGGTTGTGGACGCAAATACAAGGGGCGAGAATTGTTTGACAGTGTGTGTCACATAGAATGCAATGATTGCAAGAATTACAACATAGGTTTGAAAGAAAATATATAGCATTTGCAATATATTTTTGTGGATATACCCAAATTGGCTTGGTAGAAAAAGTTTTCTAAAAACTTTCACAATATTTTCCAGCACCTATTTGTCAGTGCACGAAGGATAGAGGAATATTGCAAGATGTTGAAATAGAACACTAGTTCCTTAAGAGTATGTGGGGTACTACAAGAGCATGGATCGACAAGGTAAGACAAGTAGCAATGATGAGTTCAATAGATATCAGTACAGTCGCTAAATGTCCTCATGCCTTGGCAACAAATATTATGGATGGAGGAGCGACTAGAATTAGAAGAAATGTTGTGTCATAATCAGGATTGTCCCGAGAACCTCATAGGCAGCCTTGTTACAGTATGGGAAGACATAACAACTTCTAGTGCATAAGTAGCTAAATACTAAGAATGTGAAAATCCAAAACGAGGGATCTAACATCCAAATATAAACAAGGAGCAGCCACGAATTGTGAAATTTCAGAGAAATTTTTTTGAAAATGGTTAAGATAATAATAATAAGAAATCACATCATTTAGGAACTAATATTTTCAAGGATGGGTACCTGACAGTAGAGGACTCCAAGTATACTAGAGTTGATCGACAAGGTAAGTTATGTTGGAGAGATCAAACCACATCCTCTAAAACTATTTGCATAACTAGGCTTTGCTCGCTCATTCATAGTGACCCTACAATCATGTGTAGCATTCTTTTTCACACTACCCCCAGCTATCCCCCCCAATACTATAGATATTTTTAATAACCATTAAATGCCTCCCATGCAGAGCGGTTACAAAACCACCATATATGCAAAATTCTATAATTAGATCTTTTTTATGAAACTAACATAATAATGCATTCTTTAAAACTTCCCATAAAAGACCAATACTCCACTCTCTCCAACATGCAACCGTTACACACAAATAGAATAAATTTTATTTACTTTCATTACCTTATATATATATTTATATATCAATATTTTAAATAAAAATGGTAGGTCCACTGTAATGATTATTTTATTTTAATATTGCACTATAACTATAATTATTTACAATTTTTAAATGAGCTACACCGAAAAATAGACTATACTAACATTGTTGACCAACTAACTTGCATAGCAAATAGGGAACCCTGGAGGGGCACTACATCCTCCCCCCCTAGGATTCGACTTACTCCTGGAAGTCGCAAAACAAAATAGAACATACACTTTGATAAACAACATCATCTCAAATGATAACATTACGACATAATCAAATAACGGGAGACAATAAATAAGACCATTGACACAACATAATAAACCATACTGACAAGGTGGGGTGCTTATCCTTGTCGAGGATGATGGCAAGGTTGGGGACCTTCTTGTCAACTCCTTTTTTTTCTCCACATCATACTGATTGGGTTTTATAAGGCACACTCAGACCTGACAGTGCAGGTGGAGTCGATGCCTAGTACCTGTAACCTGCATCTAAACAAGATGTTGAGCATATATATATCAAATAACAAACACATCATGAGAGGAAATCACAGCGTAATAGGGAACTCACAAGCGAGTGATACTACCTCATCCCTCTCACCAAAACCACAAATAGTAACCACAACATCAAGTACATTGATTACATCATTAAAACAATAATTGTATCATATTCAACATCACAAAGGAATCACTAATCAATGCATAACAAGTAAAGTCTCATGTTCACATGCAGTACATAGCCAAATTTAGCAATCAAAATCAAATACAAAACAAGCATAGTACTACGTCCATATGATAAACATAACCAATTGAATCCAAACACAATATCAAACATCATGTGTCAACATAACATAACATCATAAAAGAGTATCATAATCATCCAAGTCAACTAAAATTTCAAAAGTAGAAAGCACGCTAAGGGGCTCTACACTACCTCCTAAATTGCAGAATTCCCACGAGCTCCTGAGTCAGCTATCCATCCACTACCTATAGTCTCCACATCTACACCTTGACGCTCTTCCTGGCAATTTTCACTTGTTATAATCACTATGTGGATCCTATCTGCATCATCCCCTGTTGGCATTGAGGTCGTCAACCTCTGACTGAATCCATATGTGCTTCTTTGTCGACATTATCTAGCCAGGTGGCCTTATTGGCCACAAGAGTAACATCACTACCATTACCTCTACCTCAAGGAGGAGCACTGAGGTATCGAAATCTACCTCTACTAGCTGCAGTTTGTATTCCCTAAGCCGACTAGTCAAGATGATGAAGTTGTGCTCACAACCAACTCTAGATTCTCCTAGACGAAAAGCTACCACCCCAGAATCCAGGGCCTTTTGGTGGCGCTCTCCCAAATCGAACACCAAACATCCAAGTCTCATTCTCCAAACCACCACTAAGTCTATAGGAGGTAGGAGAACATTCCATCATGAGGTCCCTCATAAGTCCTGCTACAGCTGAAATATTTCTTCTCCTAGGGGATCTTTCTCTTTCCCTATCCATCTGTTAGTTTCTCTCTTGTCTAGGACCAAGTCGAGTAAGGATCTCCTCAAGCAAGGAACGTGTATGAGGGCCTAGGTGTTCCTCACAATAATTCCCATGGAAGCTCAAAGAAGGAGTGTTCTGATGTTAGCTCCACAACCACCTCCTTGACCTCTACCATGACCCCTATCATGATCACGACCTCTAGGCATTTTCCTACACAACACCACCAAAGGGAAAGTCTTAGATATTAGGTGAGAACAACAGAAAGGGGAGGAAACAAAAGCTCAATAATCTAGATACTATGTTCATAGTTTCAAAAGCATTCACCACCTATGCACATCAATTCACAACTCCAGAAAACATACCACAAGGCTACACCAATGTCCATAATGCATCCCTGATAGGCAAGATATCAGTGCATTGTGCACTACACTGAGGGTCCTATCCTTTCCACCAATTTTCTGCACTATTGGAAAAACACCACCTATGGACAAACTCGGGTTTCCAAGTGTGAGTGACCCAAAAGAAAAGACGTAACCTCAAGAGTATGAGCAACTAGGTCAATGTAATGGACTCATAGCGCCCAATGTATGAACCTAGGATCTTATACCATATATAATGCCCCGCCACACAACCCCAAAGGAAACTAATAGATCTAACATTTATGGCACAATTTTTTTTTTTTAAAGTAACTAACATGCAAAATAATATTAACATACAACACTTGATATGAACTATACATGTACAACATATGAAAATATTGCTTGGGGTTAAATGATTGCATTACCATATAACTTTCCATATATGAATTTAATTATAATATTTCCACCAATACAACACCACTAAAGAACTTATATTATGAACCAATAGTACATAATAATACAAGGATCAATATATATTACTATTACTATAATCATCCATCAATAGTCATAAAATAAAGCTAAGGATTACAAACTTTACAATAATGATATAGAGGTACATCTACCAAGAATTACATCATACAATGTTGCTTCCCAACATAAATGGGAAAAGTACAATAACATGGAATAATACAAATGATGTGAAAGATTACAGATCATCAAAACTGGTTCCAACACTGATACATCCTTGGAGTCACTACAAGTGGTACAAGTTTGCATAACTCGATCTTCGGCTGGGACCCAAAGGGGTGCATAGCATATTCCACCTGACCACGTGGACCTTAAGGCCCACCCCCCATGCTAGGAGATGACAAGAAGGACCACAACGAAATACCATCAAGAAAGACAAGGTTTACAAGACTCCACGACATGAGCAACAATAACACAAGAGAACATCTAGCACATGAAACATCCAACACAAGAAAACATCCACTCAAGAAACATTTACTTCTAGAGGTATATAAACAACAAGAGGGGTACAACAAGCATACAAGGTTGTTAAAGGGTGGAATTTCATCGCATAGGTTGCTATGGGTTACCCTAGCGTAACCTTCCTAGGCTACTGGACTACTTGGCCACCTCTACCGGCCCCTAGACCCCCATGCACGCTATGCGGGATCAACATACCTTGTAAAATTACTATGCAAGGGAAAAGTAGTTAATCTTGCCATTCTAGACCTTCCCACTTATCCCAAGCCTAAACAAGCACTTGGGCCCATGAGTGAGGCTACATTATCTGAATTAATGTGTGATACTACCCAAACCCCTAGTTAATTAATTAAGTTATCAATTGATTCAACTCACAATGGGTTACCTTGGACCAGCCACTTTGGGCGTTGGACCCCCATTGAGAGCCACTCCCCTAACTAACAACAACATCTCATAATCTCAAACAGGGAAAACCAATTTGCACAATCTATCGAGGCCAAAAAAATAAGCACAAATCACAAGGCATGCAATATTTCACACCAAAGCTTCCTAATCAAAACAACTTCCATGTGTAAGGCTATACCCACAACATCAAATAGAGCATACAAACAACAGTTCACAAAGCACCAATAGGAAAACCAATTATGAAGCAACATTTTCTTTCCCCACCTCTGGAAGACTAACAAATTATTAACACGATGGTTCCCATCAAGGAGACAACAACATCATGGACACAAAATGACTATTTAAAGCCCACAATCACAAAATGACAAGAGTAGAATAAAACTGACAACATCATAAAGATATCTTCAGACTCAACCAAAGCTAACATAATCAATTTCGATACAAAATCCATCGGGCATCCAAGGAGACCTTTGTTTTCTCTTCTCATGATACCCAAACATGATTTATCCAACAACTTACAATTTGGATATTAAACCATGTAATCAAAACAACAGTCACTTAAAATAAAACAATCATCTCGAGGATGTCAAGAATTCTATCAGAAAGACAATTCATCCCTAGTACACAAAGAATTTATACTTTGAACAAAACTCATGGATAATCTCATCACATAAATCAACACATTACTTCACACGATTAACATAAATCCATAGTGGAAGCGAGGGATTACATACGGAATTTACAAAGCATCCATCTCAAATTCCTAAATAATTGCTATAGTTATCATATGATACAAAATAATTTTTACATTGATATCAACCCAAGTTTTCTAAATATTTATTTTAAACAAAGAATAATTTATTTCCATTAAGACTAATCTTTCATTTATTCTATACACAATATTTTCAATTTCCTATACTCCTAATTAATGTAATTAATTTAATCTTTCATTTTTACTTTAATTCCATTTACCTTAAATCACTTAAATTAAATGGAAACACTAATTTTAATGCCTAAATTTATAAATAAGCATCCATATGCAAATATATATATATATTCATATATAAATATTTATATAAATCAAAATGTTGGTTTATCTATATTTTTAAACTATATTATTGCAAGGATAGAACCAATGCAAGAAAGGATTGCTCAAAAACGAATACCCAACTAGAGTCTAAATGGTAGACTATCTAAGGTTATAAGCCAACATGTTAAATACAACGAGTTACAAAACAAGCTAAGGCATGCCACATGGCGATAGAAGCATGCAAGAGGTGGTCATCATTCAAGTACAAATCTTGGTATATAATATAAGGAAAGAAAAATGTCAATACCATTCCACATAAGAATAAGTGTGTATGTATAAACCCTACATAGTGAGAGACAAAAACTTGAGGAGAAAAATAATTCATAATCCTCATGAGTTTATAGCTAGATATGTAAATCGAAGGCCACTATTATACTAAACTTTAGTTACTAATACTTTATTTGTATTGAATAGTAATTCCCATCTCAAAGCAATAGGAGGATAGGAGGGGTGCATATTGTTTGGTTAAAAGAGAAACCGTTTGAAGAGATGCGAGCCTATACATTAATTAAACAACGACAATGCTTTTGGGGAGGTTACTGGTGATGCTAAATGAAACAAATGAGATGAAATTATATAAAAGAATTAGACTTAATCGTTTATGAGGTAACACATTTAACAAATGCCTCAACTAGGTAGTGGCATTTTCATAGATGTCCAACATATTAGAAGTAATGAGAATTACATTACGATGACACATAGTACACTTGTCGTAATGATGTGTCATTCTACACATTGGCAATTTCATGAATTGTCTTTTCAATGTTTTCAGGGAGGCCAAAGAATTATGAAGGGTCACAGAATATAATCTTACTCCTGGATGCAATATGTCAAGTTCATAAGAAGTGCTAAAATAGACTTCAACAAAATTTTCTTATCAACAGATCTTTCATCTACCACTTTGGAACAAGAGCAATGCCAACATCTCTTCTACATTTCACAAATAATTTAAATGATGTGAACTAGCCTTGCATCATGCCAGAAGATTAAGGGATATTCTTGTGAATTAAATGGTTATAATGAATCAGAACTTACATACCCAGAATGCAATCAATAACTAGCTGAGATTTTCTCAAAGTGTGGTTGTGTAATAATGAATAGTTTAAATTTCAAACAAACCATGTCTCAAAAATCAATTCGTTGACACAAAATTGTGCATGTTTTTTTGACACAAATTGGGATGACTAGTAACTTAATGTAAAAACTACTACATGGAAAAGGCTAGTTTAAATGAAAAAATTTATTCAGATAGTCTAGATTTCTTATAACTATTGGGGTATAAGCTAACTACTAAATGTACCTTAGTTTTACCAAAAAAACTCAAAGGTTCAAAGTCAGGCCAAAGCGATAGAGAAAATCTATTAAGGTTACCCATGAAGTCGAGGTTCCTTCTTTTCCAACATGCACATGAAAATATCCTCTAGACTAAAAACATAGTGATTTCTTATGAATGTTTAGCTTTAGTGAACTGTTTGACAGAATTCCTCTAAGAAATGTGCTCTCATGTAATACAATGGTTGCATGATATGTGCAAAATATTGGATATGTTGAAAGGGAATTGTTGATGGATATTTGGTTGTATCTGCCCTAGCAGACATGTATGCAAAATATAGAAGCATAGACAAGTACGTGAACTGTTTGAAAAAATGCCTCAAAGGGTTATGGACGCAAATATAAGGCGCGAGAACTGTTTGACAGTGTGCGTCACATAGAATGCAATGATCGCAAGATTTACAACATAGGTTTGAAAGAAAATATATAGCACTTGCAATAATTCTGTGGATATACCCAAATTGGCTTGATAAAAAAAGGTTTCTAAAAACTTTCACAATATTTTCCAGCACCTATTTGTTTGTGCAAGAAGGATAAAGGAATATTGCAAGATGTTGAAATAGAACACTAGTTCCTTAAGAGTATGCGGGGTACTGCAAGAGCATGTGTCGACAAGGTAATACAAGTAGCAATGATTTGTTTACAAGAAATTCCAATAGATATGAGTACAGTCACTAAATGTCCTCACACATTGGCAACATAGATTATGGAGGAAGGAGCGACTAGAATTAGAAGAAATGTTGTGTCATAATCAGGACTGTCCCGAGAACCTCATAGGCAGCCTTGTTACAGTATGGGTAGACATAACATCATCTAGCGCATAAGTAGCTAAATACCAAGAATGTGAAAATCGAAGACAAGGGATCTAACATCCAAATATAAACAAGGAGCAGCCACGAATTGTGAAATTTTAGAGAAAACATTTTGAAAACGGTTAAGATAATAATAATAAGAAATCACATCATTTAGGAACTAATATTTTCGAGGATGGGTACCTGATAGTAGAGGACTCCAAGTATACCAGAGTTGATCGACAAGGTAAGTTATGTTGGAGAGATCAAACCACATCCTCTAAAACTATTCGCATAACTGGGCTTTGCTCCCTCATTCATAATGAGCCCGTAATCGTGTGTAGCATTCTTTTTCGCACTCCCCCTGGCTGCCCCCCCAAAACTACATATATTTTTAGTAACCATTAAATGCATCCCATGCAGAGCGGTTACAAAACCACTGTACATGCAAAATTATATAATTATATATTTTTTATGAAACTAACATAATAATGCATTCTTTAAAACTTCCCATAAAAGACCAATACTCCACTCTCTCCAACATGCAACCGTTACACACAAATAGAATAAAATTTATTTACTTTCATTACCTTATATATATATGTATATCAATATTTTAAATAAAAGTGGTAGGTCCACTGTAATGATTATTTTATTTTAATATTGCACTATAACTATAATTATTTACAATTTTTAAATGATCTACAACGAAAACTAGACTATACTAACATTGTTGACCAACTAACTGGCATAAGAGACAGGGAACCTTGGAGGGGCACTATAGATCAACCCACTCCTACACAAACACAACTTGAAAATGGAACTAAAAGGAAAAGAGGTTCTAGAGAGCGTAGACGTAGATGCCATGCCCTTTCTCGCAAGTTAAACAAAGAAATGAAGATTCAAACTTGACTGAAGCAATGCACAATGAGACTCCCCCTTTGCTGAAACAAAAAGATATTATACCGCAATAGGAGCCAAACCCTTCTTTGGACATTATCATTCCACCTCCTGTTGTGATTAATTTCGATGATGATGATGAGGTTGCTAAAATTGACGAGGAGGTGCATAATGAATTGAATTCATTTTTTTCCTCTTCTATGAGCTTAAATGATAATTCTCCTAAGAAGAGTGTTAAACCTAGTGATGGCCCTAGTTCAACACTTGCTATTCTCCCTTTGGCTAGTTGTCCACCTTCTGAATATGATGAATATGATTGGAATGAGGATGACCTACTCATAGGTTGACTCATATGTTCCTTACTAGTCTTTTGCATTATTTCTTTGTCTTTTGTGTGATTTTATGTGCGTGATGTGATCCCCCGTACTATTTTGTTTGATGAATCTCTCTCTATTTATGAAATTCCTCTATTTGTACCTTCATTCATCTCGATGTTGTAAATCTTTTATCTTTTCCTTTATCTTTTATTTATGTTGTGTTTTCCTTTTGGGGATGACACAAGGCATCGAGACATTCATGTCTCTTCCATGTTGACTCGAAAGGTTTTTCTTTGTTTTCACTCTCTTTGTGTCATTCTTCTAGTTCTATGAGTATTTGGGGAATGATGACAGTTTTGAGCTCTCTAAAAACAATGTAGCAAGAACATACTAACCCCAAATCCACAGATCCCTCATTTGTTTGGAGTTACATTTTGGGAGCAACCCCTCTCTTTTCTTTTGCATGGCGTAGCTTTACTTGAAAACATATGTCTTGGCATAGGGATTTTCAAGTTAGCTCTCATGTATTCTTTATCTTAGCATTTATCATTTTTTTTACTTTAAAGTAATTGCTCACAGTATGGTGTTTAGAAATTTCTTTAAAGTGGGGGCATACTTTGGCATTATTCTTTTTGAATTTTTCATGTTGGATGGTGTATTCTTCTTGCTCCATGCAATGCATCTCTTGCTTTGTGGTGGCATTGGGTGTGATGTCCTTCTAGAGCGTGATCTCTCTTAGCATATTATATTCCTCTTAGTGGCTTGATGCGAAACACTACATCCCCTAAGTTGTGAATCTTTTATTTTTTGATTGGTCCTCTCTTGGAGACATTAGGCACAATGTCCCCTAAGCTTAAGACCTCACATGAACTAAGTAATACTCCTTTGAACATTATTTAAATTATTTTTGGCATTTACAATTTCAGTTATATGGCCACCTTGCATGCCTGTGGATCGATCTTGTGTGTTCATGATTTCTAAGCATACGAAGCTTTGCTTTCCTCATGAAGCTCAAAGTTTATTATTTCATGGCACCTTATCAAAGTTATCAGGAGGTATAACTTTGATATGGTTTGACGGGAAGCCCAATCGAGGCATGACTTTCCAATAGCCACTTGCATGTGTGTGTGAGTGCATACCGGCCATGTGTGTATGTGTCTCACCTCTTTCAAATCCTCACCCAATGGACGACCTAAATTTTCGTTGCCTCAGAGTGAGCATGCATTTTTTGGAAAAAACAACCTAGATCTAATCCACATCATGTTGGACAAATGATCGAAGCTTAATCCATCCACCCCTTTTCTTTTGTTATTTTCTCTTTGTCTTTGGTAGTGTATGCTTGTGCTTTGATGATGCTCTTTATATCATTTTTCATGTGTGTTCTTTTGTGCCTATTTTGGTTTGTCTTGGGATCTTGATCTTGGGGGCTTGATCACCCCTCTTGATCATTGTCATCCTATCTTACTGGAATTGGTGTATTTGGACCCCTCTTGAAGCAAGTTCACCCTCTCACTAAAGTGGGTGCTAAATGTAGTGTCAAAAAATGTCGTCGATGACATTTTCACACTTGTTTCAGCCCTCCTTATAAAAGTAAGCTTAATGATGCCTTGACTTAGTGTTGTAATGTGTTTTTCACACTCACATTAGGCCTTGGGCCCTTGTAAACTAAATGTACTTAATTTATGCCGAAGGCCTATCTAATTTGAAAGAGACCAAGCTAAAATCTGCAATCAATGATGCAGTCTCCCTTGGAGGACCATCAAACGAATCTCAGCTATAAATCATTTTTTGCCATGTTTTGTTGCTTTCCCTACCGCTATCTCATTCGTTCCTCATTTTTCGCTGTATTTTTCTGCTTTCCCCTCCACTATCTCAATCGTTCATCATTTTTTTCCATTTTTTGGTTTTTTTTGCTATTTTTGGTTGCTTTCCCTTTCGCTATTGGTTTCTGCTCCTACAAACTCTTCCTCCCTGGTATTGCTCTTTCACTTCTCCAATTTGGTGAGCTATAGCCAAAAAATAAGGTTTCGATGAGGGTTTTAGAGTATGATTATTAAAATGAAAATTACGGCCAAGATCCTAATAATTATCACTTTTAGGTTTTAACATTATGGCATCCTTTACCCTATGATCAATTTGATCGTCTCAAGATTGTACCTACAAAGTATATAGTAGCATAATTAGTAATTATATTTTTAGTAAGTATATATTAGCATAATGAGTAATTATTTTTTAATAGTTATACTTACTATTATTATATATTATATATTTCTTAATTAAAATGAAAATTACGATCAAGATTCTAATAATGAGAAAATTTAGATTTTAAAATTACGACATCCTCTACCCTATGTTGTTAAGTATATATTAGCATAATTAATGTATAATATACATTTTATATAATATAAAATAAATTATAAAAAAAATATATACTTATTATTATTATATATTATATTTTTTAATAAAACTATTAAATATATATATATAATGATTGTAATTAATAATTAATAATTACTACAAAATATAACTAATATATAATATATATACAATACAAATTAAAGTATATTTAATATAATTACACTTATTATTATATATAATAGCATATATAAATTATATTATTATATGTCCCTCCCTATCCCCTATCTATCTCTCTATCTCTACCTCTCTCTCCCTTTCTCTTTCCATATATCTCTCTCTCCCTACTTCTCTCTCCCTCTCTTTATCTCCCCCTATTTCTCTCCCTCTCTTCATCTTTATGTATCTCTCTATAATTTTCTTTGTCTCTCTCTCCCTCTCCTCCTCTCTCTATAACTCCTTATATATCTCTCTCTATCGCTTTATCTCACCATCTATATCTCTCTATCTCTCCCTCTCCCTCTTCCTTTATATCTCATTATCTTACCTTCTCTATCTCTCCCTCTCTATCTCTTTGATCTATCTCTCCCTCTCTCCCCCCTCTTCTTTCTCTCCTACCTATCTCTTTCTCTCTCCCCTTCTTCTCTCTCTTCCTCCTCACCCTACCTCTCTCCCTCTCTCCCCTCTTCTATATCTCGCTCTTCTCTACCTATCTCTTTATCTCTCCCTCTCTATCTCTTTGAGCTATCTATCCCCCTCTTCCCCATCTTCTTCTCTCTCCCTCTCTACATATTTCTCTCCCTCTCTCCCCCCTCTTTTTTTCTCCCTATTCTACCTATCTCTCTCCCTTTCTCCTCTTCTCTCTCTTCCTCCTCAACCTATCTCTCTCCCTCTTCTCTATCTCTCCCTCCTCTACCTATCTCTCTCCCTTTCTCTACCTCCCCCTCTATCTATCTCTCCCCTCTCTATCTCTCCCCATCTCTCCCTCCCTCGCTCCCTCCCTATCCCCCTATCTATCTCTCTATCTCTACCTCTCTCTCCCTTTCTCTTCCCATATATATTTATCACTCTCTTTCTCTTCCCATATATCTCTATCTCTCCCTATTCTCTTCCTCTCTCCATCTCTATGTTTTTATCTCTAATATATCTCTTTGTATCTCTTTCCCTCTTCTCCTCTCTCTATATCTCCTTATATCTCTCTCTATATCACTCTATCTCACCATCTATATCTCTCTCTATCTCTCCCTCTCCCTCTCCCTATATCTCTCTATCTACTTGTCTCCCTCTTCCTCTCTCACTCTATCTCCACCTCTACCTCTATTTTCCTCCCCCCTTTATCTATAGACATGTCTCCCTCTCTCTATCCATCCATCTCTCTCCCTCTCTCTCTCTCTCCCCCCTCCCTCTTCCTCTCTCACTCTATCTCCACCTCTACCTCTATTTTCCTCCCCCCTTTATCTATAGACATGTCTCCCTCTCTCTATCCATCCATCTCTCTCCCTCTCTCTCTCCCCTCCTCTTCCTAGACCTCTATATCTATCTCTTTACCTATCTATCTCTATCTCTCCATATTTCTTCTTCCATCTCTCCCACTTGTTGTGCCTATAGCACACATGCCCTGTTCAGAATGGGGATGCTCTCTCTTTTGCTTTTTTCAAGTTGCCTTTGCCATCACCTCATTTTGCATGCCCCCTATTTTGAGTCCTAAGTAGTCAAGGAGCCTTAAAGCTATCATCTTGAGTTGACCAAGTTTCACCACCCTCAAAATTTTCAAGTATTTGGCCTTCACAGAGTTCCTTTGGCAGTTTTCCTTTAAACTTCAAAAATGTCATCCTTCGCCTCCTGCGGGTCCGCCTGTGCAGACTGCCCTTGGCAGAATTCTGTCCTACTTTTGTTGTTCCCTGTGGTGGCCAAGTTATCCCATATGCCCACTTTGCAGGATCCACGGCCTTTGTTTCCCTCTCTTCCACCCACCAATCAAACGACTAATGTCTAGGTGTCGTCCACCTTACGAGCTCCGCAATTCCTGCCGCCTGCCATTTCAAACCTGTGCCCACCAACCGCGCCTACCACCATACTGAAATTTATTGCTGGAATTTATGACCAAAATTCTATAAATAGCAGGGTCTAATAGGTCATTTTCATTGACATTCTTTCAGAAATGTGTAAGAGGCCTCCTGCTTCCACCACCTTTGCACCCGCGTGACCCCTTCAACGTTCGAACTTCGTAACCTTTAGTTTGTTCATGAATTCTTGCAGTTCTGTCAAGTAGGTTTTCCGCCACTGCCTATGCTATGTTTTTTTGTCGATTTTCATGAAGTTGTTAGAAAACTTGATGAGGAAAACCTTAAATCTAACTAGAGGACTTCATTTCACGCAAAACCCATGTTTTAAAAATTGAAAATCCCCCTATTAGATCCATGCAGAACTTACCCCCATGGTTGCCATTCTTGAACCAAGGCCACCAGGCCCTTGCGGTCCGCAAGGTCCCCACCATTGTTACCTTAGCCTTGCAAATGAAAAACTTTGAGTCGCAGTTGACACCTTTCGCGGACCGACTCATGCGGCTAGTCGCCACCTCCTTGTTGTCCCCATTGAAACAAGTAAAAAACCCAAGTTAAGGAGGAATCCCTCAGGTTTATTTAGGTCTACTAGTGTGGGTTTCTGTATATGGATGGCCCCCTCTATCTCACCATTTTCAACGGCTTCCTGACTCTGGCCTTTCGACTTGCGGGCTCTATGGGGTCTTTTTCCGCCAACTAAACTCATCGCTTAACTCTTCATGTGTTCCATTTGATGCAGGTTTTTGCCGATGCCTCACCACCGTTTACACAACTATCCCCAAATGGTGAGGTCTTTGGTTCCTCCCGTTGGGCGAGCCCCACGTCGTTTGTTTCTGTCTGACCCTTTGAGAAAAATTCCTAAGTGTGAGCTCTTTGTGGGCTACCCATTGTGGACTTCCATCCATGGGTTGCACATCCTCTTTCCCCATAATGAACTGTCATGGCTTCCCATCCATCCGCCCTATGGAATCCACATCGATTGCATCCATTTGAGCCCTAAAAGTGAAAAAATAACCAAGTCTGATATTTGTGGACCCTCCGTGGTAGGTCGACGCCACCTCATGTCCATCGTTTCAAATGGCTGCCAGTGGGCTCTGTCCTTCAGCTTCACAGAACCTGACATCGACTTCTCCCTGAACCTTATCGAGAAATTTCCAAGTATGAGTTGTGTGCAGGTAGTCCGATGCAAGTGGCCGCCTGTGGGCTGCTACCCCATTTTTTGTCATTTCTAAACTACCAAGCCAAGCCTGTCGCCCACTATGTGGAACCCAACCTCACTACCGTCATCCTGCCAACTGCAAGTGAACAACTTACGTCGATGCCTTTGTGCATTCGACAATACGGATCATCGCTTACGGGCCGCCATCCCATCTCTGTCGTTTCAAATGACGTCCACTTAGCAACCTTCCACAGGGCCCTGCCCGCATCCTAATGGAAAAATTGAACTTCAAAGTTGAACTAGCGTTTCCTTCCCTCACTGTGGGTCCCACATTGCAGGATTCCTCCTTTCCAGCTTCATTTCAAATGGTGGTGTCCCTAGCAGCCGAGATACCACCTAAACCTACAATCCTTGCGCCCACATAACAAAATGATTAATCTATCACTTCCAAGACCTCACAAATGATCCAACCCACATGTCCTAATGACTTAACACCTTGGTGGGTCTCATCCTGATACAAAATTTTTGATGCGGGTGCCCACATGCGGGCTGCCATGCCCTCTTCACCATCTGCCTGTAGCTTCCTTCAAAATGGCTGCCACCCCAGGGAAACCTGCATCCCTAGGCCCACATTGCCATATCTTCCCTGAACAAAAGGAAAATGATGATTTGTGATGAATGTTATGATCTTTAAAGGATGAACTACTTGATCTAACATCAATTTTGTAGGATTTTGCTAATGCTTCCCTTGTTTTATACATGAATGTTCTTACTGCGTCTTTGCTTGCAGGATTTATGGAATCAGCTGCAAGACCTTCGAGGGCATTCGTAGAAAAGGAAAAGGGGAATAAGACCACCAAATTACCAAGGGGGAAGGAAGACAAAGATCAGATGAAGTACAAATTTCAAGGAGCAAACCTCAACTCCAAGGTTACCACTGAATGGGATATAGTCTCAGACACAAACCTGGGGCATATTGATATAGATGAATTCAAGCAGAGAGTCATTGTCAACCCCACTATGGAAAATGCAAGAAAGATCAGAAGGATTGGTTTAACCAAGGCCACTAATTTCCCTCCCACACTTGTAGCTCCAGAGCTGGTGATGGCTTGTAGAGAGGCCTATAAAGAGAAAACTAGGAAAATTGTTAACAGAGATGGCAAAGTATTGGTTGACCTATCCTCCAAGTCCATAGGGAGAACGTTCCACATCCCCACCTTTGATCCTATGGAGGAAACCACCAAGGAGTATACAAAAAGCATGTGGAAGGTCGACCCCTTGAAATGCAAGAAATTAATCAATCAACATTGGTTGAAA